>CM053410.1:50864347-50916847 GCA_028644305.1 Xerus rutilus | reverse complement strand
CCACCGTACCAGGCTCTATTTCAGTTTTGACTTCAGAAACTTTTAATAAACTTTCAGTTATTTTGGTTTGGCCATGCTAGTGGACTAGATTACTTAGGCTAAAATGATCCCTCCATCTTCATCTAGAACAGAATGACAATACCCATACAATGATCCTCCTAGATAAATAAGTTTTTCCCTCTTCTCAATGAAAATTGGTCTTTTCTCTGAATATATTTTAGATTGATTTTTATGAATACTAACTTCTTGGTTGTTATGAATACTAACTACCTTGGTATTCATTGGGAAAAAAAATGAAAATCTGTGCAGTACCTTAAAAATAAAAATGAACCCTGAATGCTTTATAGTAAGATCATGGTTTATAATTTGCAAATTAATTATACATAGGCATATAATATGCAGGTGGATATTTTCCTTATTTGATTTTCATACTTCAATTAATGGTTAGAACAGTAAGTAACATAAATATTACTCAGCTGCAGCTCAGGTTTTCTGATTTCAGAATCATTCTACCCTACAGACTCACAGGTATACAACAATCAAGTATATTAACAATAACTTTCATGTATTTAGTAACTGCATATTCTTATAATTTAAATAATCCTCTTAATTGCCAATGATTTAGGTCTTACATTTAACTTTTCTTCACTTAACTAGAAGACTCGGACTATCTCCCAGGTCTGAAATCATTGATCTTACATACACAAAAGAAAAAATATTTCTTAGATAAGAGTCTGTAATTGCTTTAATTCATTCATAGTAAAGTAGAAATTATAACTACAAGTAAATTTAGTTATGGGACAATTAAAGTTTAGTGCAATGAAAAATTTAAATCAGCTAATTAATAAAAATTTATCAAGTTCCAATGATACAGATTCAACATAAACTATAAGATAGTACTTTCTTATGGTGTGACTCGTCTTTAGTCAAACATGCCTTGCTTCTTATCTATCAAACCATAATCCCATGTGAAACACATGGACATATATTTTGCATTACAAAAGGGAATATAATCTTATGGTAATTATTTCTGCCATATTTCTGGTGTTTTTGTACATCCTAACCACTTAATGATGCTACAAGTACTTTAAGATGGGTATTTTATCCACTGATATCCAGCAATGTGTATTATTAAAATGAAACTTTTATAATGTAACTTGGAGAATAATATAATGTTAAAAGTTTGTCTCTACATAAAACTTGTTTAAACAATAAGTTTAACTCCAACAGTACCATGAGCAATAATGTCCAAACATTTTTTGTTATTATTTAAAAAACTTATAGCCTAACAGAAACAGTTCAGTTCATGTTCTTTACAGATTTCCATCATTCCAGGCAAGTCTGAATACTTCTGCCAAGTAAACTATAAAGACAAGTCAATGAGTAATTTTTGATACATTCGCATAACTGGATGTTTTTACAAAAAAAAAGTGTTTCAGGATAAATGGAAAATATTGGTTTCTATAGTTTAGTTTTCTGTTTCTTACATGAAGAAATATGAAGACTATTTTATCACATTATTTTACTAGTGTGGTTTTCTTTTAGAGTTTAATATCCCCTGCCTCCACTTGATATGAAGAAAAATTGTAGGTTTTTCTTTTCCTGTTTAATGCATCATAATAGACATTCTTTTAATAATGTGGAAAAGAGGTCCCCAAACTTGTGCTAAGTCTTTTTGTGTGTGTGTGAATATGTCACTGTCGAATTTGCCATGTTAAAAATAAGTGAGCCAGTCTGAACATTTACCATATTGAAAAAGGAAAAAAAAATTCTAAAACACATCCATTCATTTAACTGTTCAAATACCTTTCTGTTCTTTTAAAGTAAGCAGACAAGATCTGTAAATACATTTAAGCCACTTATATAGGTCAGCTAATATGGGTTACGCTTTTTATTTTAAACACCATCTGACTAAGCACATTCTGCATTTTGTTAACAAAGTTCCAGCACATAATAATATTTTAATCAACCACCAAGAACAATAACAGATCTGACTGTTGGGCTGATAATCGTCTTATCACATCCTGTGAAACCTAGCTCTAATATTTGACGGAGCCTCCATTACTTGGCAACCCATTCTAAAAAAGGCCAACAATGGGGAGAGAATGAAGTCGAGTGTGCAGTACCTCCGTATCTACATAAAAGAGATTAGAGGCGACAGCGTTCCATTTTACAGCTCAATCATATTGTGTTAGCATGCGCTTATCCGAGCGCGGACGAAATTGAAAGAGAAATAAAAAAGAGTCAGGCAGATAGGAACCAGAAAAGCGAGGCATGAGCAATTTCCAAGGATATAAAAGGATGCTAATGGCGGGGCCCTGTCATTCTTAAAAAGGGCTATTAGGGCACCATCATCTGTTCTTGTGCCCTTATGCTCCTCCAGCTAAAGTCAAGCATTTTCTAAAGCCCTTGTGATCTTTTTTCTTCTATAGATAAAGTACGGTCATGTTTCATAACAACACACTTTCCCATTTATGTGATTTATTAATGTAAGTCAACTAATTCTATTTACTGATAAAAACCCCACTCTATATGTATTTTTCTTCAATGTTTTCTTTTGTTGAATTCTTCACTTTTTCTGTAGTAAAAGCAAGTGTACAAAAGCTCATTCATAGCAGTCAGAAAGGCTACTGTTCTGATCTGAGATACCAAACTTAAAGTGTGTGTGTGTGTGTGTGTGTGTGTGCGCGCGCGCGCGTACACAACTAAGAACAGCTGAAAGGTAACAAAAACTCAAATTTTAGTGTATTTAAAAAAAAAGAGCTTGCTTTTCTTTTAATGTAAGCATTACAAAAACAATGAGTTGTGAAGCTAAGACTAAGATGGGAAATTTCAGTTCTGACTTGTCTTTAATTCTGACTCTGACCTAACTTATCAAAACTGGCTCATATATCAAGAATATGATTTTACTTGTATCAAAGCAGAAATGTGAATTCACTCTTTATATTCTCTTTGCTTTTACCTCCCTGTCTGGTGCTCCACATATCCCTGTGTAGTTTTCTCAAGCCAGGGTAAACCAGCATATTTTGAAAGTAGAGCACCCTCTCTACCACCTCAAAACACTGGATGGTACATGTAATAAAAAAATTAAAAAGAGTTTTGTTTAACTCCTGTTTAACTAATCCCCTTCCGAAAAGCCAAGATATTCCTTGCAAACATTTAAAATACCCTCAGGGTATTACAAAAATCAGAGCCCTGAATCATCACTCCACAGTGACCTCCTCTGGCATTTGCCATGGAGACAGAATAACGTCAGTTCCCACCAACTCTAAGCCTCAGCTTAACACTGAGTACATAATCGTATAGTAATTGTTTCCACTACTGGAAATAGTGTCACTCATAGTTATTTAAAGTTATCATCTTTTCAAAAGCCACTAGAGCTCTGTTACTTTAATAAGTTCCTTTATAAGCTGACGTTTCTACTTAGATGCACAACTAGACCTGAAAGTTTATCACTGACTTTTCCTTTCCAGAAGGTTTAGAAGAAGTTGTTATCTTTTAGGGTCTTTACTATGAAATGTCTAGATGAAATCAAAATACTGGCTTGAAAAATTCCTTGTTTCAGTGAGACTTGAGCAAAGTTTGCAGATATAATGTGTGGTCTGGACTCATAGTGACATAGCATTCTTGTCACTAACAACAATAATACTATCATCATAAATATTTTGAAATAGTTCTTCAAATGCAATCAACTGGAAGGCTAAAGTGTACTGATTCTATTCCAGGAGGCAATGCTGAATATATGTTTTGAAGGCACTGCATACGTTGATGAACTCGTGCAAGTGTTTTTGACCTTTCTGCCACAAATCTGTCTTTGAAATGACAATAATCATACATGATTCCTGGGTTAGAGCAATAGTTCATTTGTGGGGAGGAGGAATAGGCTGGTGTAGTTTTGTCCCTATAGGACATGCAGCAATGTCTGAGGACATTTTCATTAGGGGTGCCACTGGCATCTAGTGGGTGGAGGCCAAGGACGCCACTAAACATCCTATAATGAACAGGACAGCTGCCTACAAAAGAATTATCTAGTCTCAAATATCAATAATATCAAGGCTTAGAAACCCTGGGTTAGAATATTGTTATTTTTAAATACATATATGTGTATGTGTGTATGTGCATGGATTCATGAATGTAATAGTGATATACTATATTAATATAAACCATGTATATTGATTATGTGAAATGTCTAAGGATACTTCAACAGATGTTAGTTTTGCTTCTACTATATTCTACTATAAAACCCTTCAATAACACTTGCCTTCCAGACAAGTTTTTATGTCCTGTTCTGCAAATTCTGGATATTCCCATTGTTATGGTAACCAAATATTTTAACATCTTTTAGTAGATCTTTTTTCTTTTCCTTTTTGTATGATCAATGTAATTACAATCCGAATGCACTATCACCTATCCACATCATCAAATCCTCATCCTTCTTATAGATATACTAACACTTGCATGGGTATTTTCCAAAGAATATACTCAAGCTCACCTATTTAACTAGTTTTGACTTAATTTGGGGTGCTTTATTAGCAAACAGTGTAAGACAAAGTAGCTGGTATAATACAGAGTGATGTTTAAATTAGTTTACAATTTGCTTGGCCTCATCTAGAACTACACTGAACAAAGCCATTCAGAAATGTCAGCTGTGTTCCTAACCACTGTAACAAATTGTCGCCTGAACGCTGCACACCTAATGACTTCAAATTAGCTTCACTGCGATATCGCCTGACAGTTCGTTACGACTGTTAGCAACATAGCTGGCGTATCATGACCAATAAATTGGTTTCAGTGTGGGCTGGGAAAGGGACTTCCATCAATTTGATTAAAGAAATTACCGTAGCATTCAAAGCATAAAGACAAACTAGTTTAAGGAGACAGAAATAAGTTAACTATACCAGAAAAACATTGTTCATCATTCAAAAACTTGTTTATAAACTATTTGAAGTTCAAAGTCCAAACAAATAAAAAATATTTCAAGTAGAACACTGAAATTCCCAAAACCTGTGATCGAGTATATGTTTATTGACATTATTGGATGAGACAAGAAAGAGAAGTAATAGAATATTTTAAAGTAGTAACTTTAAATTGCCACATGAGAAAATTTCCCATGTCATTTCAACAATTATTTTAAGAATTTCTATATAAATGCTTGGTAAATATCTAATTTTAAACCAAAGTTCATGAATAGGAAGGGCAATTCATTACAAATAGCCACCATGAGCAACAAAACAAGTAATTTCTAAAAGGGAAAAAAAGGTAATTAGACTAATGCTGACAATAACATTTTTTAAAGTGAAGAAAAAAGTAGAAGCATTACCCTAGGAAAAAGCTCAGAATTTAAGAGGGATAAAAACATGTTTCTAAAACTTAAATTCTCTTTATCTTATATTGGTATCAATAATACTTTCACACATGAAAAATAATTAACAAGAGCTTAAGGTGGTACACATATATAAAGGCTTAAGATTCTATTCATTAAATCAGCAAAGCTCTAAATTAAGTGTGATAAAAAACAAATGGGAAGTTAAAAAAGTCTTATGAGAAAATGATTAATTTGCCCAAATCTACATATATAATCCAGGGAATTAATGAAAACCTTTTATTTTCTCTTTTTCTTTGATTTTCAGAAAATGTACCTGGAATATGCTTCGCCCATCCAATGATAACCACCAACTCTCGGTCGGCTAAGTCACACAGTGTAGTGAGGGCTTTGATGTCACTGTCGGGGACAGTAGGGTCAGGCATGGCATAGATCTTCTCCGGTTCAGCCACCAACAGATGTGAGACAATCTTGTTATCTGCAGGATCAGACCAGAGCACTACAGCTTCACTAGCAGCAGCATCCTTCTTTTACAAACTCTAAAGTACTTTTTGTCTTAAAAAATCATTCAAATAGCCTACAATAAGCTCAAAATATTACATTTGTGGTTTAATATATATAGGTATTAAACAGTATTCAGGAAAACTCATAGAAAAGAAAGCACCACTGCAGTCATAATGGAATGCATTTTCTTCTTCTTTGCTTTACCTGCTTTTGAGGGAATGAAGCATCTGTCCTGTAGTGAAAATTTTTATAGCAAACAGATAAAAGAAGTTAGATGCTTTCTGGGTTTGCTGTTTGATTCTTAAGTGGGATTTGGGGAATCAGATTAACAGTATGCAACAGCTTTAAAATAAAAACCCACATTGAAATATAGACTGTAATGCAGAAGGCAAAGAACTACTAATACCCATAGTCATAATGGGCATGAAAGTCATTAATTGTCTTAATTCCTTTAAAGCAGAGCAAAGGTCAGAACCCTTCTGCCTGGGTGAATTACTGACTATATAACTCTATCTCTGTGGGACGCATCAAATAGAATGTATTTTTCTCCCCCTCCCCAGACACAGTCAACCTTCCAAATATAGCTTACATTTTATTCCATAAAAATACTCCTACTTAAATGGTACAGTATTTTCTCTTCTGAGTGCCTAATTCTTTAATCCTTCATTTTCATCTGCTGTCCTTAGTTCATTCTCTGGTTCAGATTTATCTGTCTGAAATTTGTGATATATGTTTTAAGAATCCTTCATAAAATAAACACTAGAGACAAATGGAAAGCATCACATCAAATGTGTTTTATTGCTCAGGGGCATGTGAGAGTTTATGGAAGGGGTTGGAAAGCCTGGCTAACAAAATGATTTTTCTTGTTGGACCCGTTTTCAATTTCTATAGGTTGCTTTAGATTTTATAATTTCTTCTCAGTGTGCAGATATGAATGAGTGAGAATAAATCCACATATTTAAATATTCTATGTATTATTATTCTAAAAAAAACAGGATATAAATAGGCTACTTGTGAATCAAGTCAAAGTTTCCACTGTGTCTATGAGACCATTTGCCTTTCACTGTAAGTTTTTAACTTTAGCTTAAATGGCAACACTGCATATAATGTAGAATTAAATACAGTATTCTTTTAGTCAACTTTTATGAAATAACAAGGAAGATTTATCTAAGCTACAACTGGGGCTTTTTCTAGCATGATATTTTAAAAATTTCCTAATATGGCTATATGAATTATATTTCTTTCAAATAGTTACCAGAAAATCAGTCATCATTGGCAGCAATACTCAATGATAATTAAATTGAATATGTGGATAACCAGTCATCATTGGCAATAATAGTCAATGATCATTAAACCAAATATGTGGATTTGGGAGGAAATATTCCCAAATACCATACATCGTAGAAAAATCAAAAAATTAAATACATTCTTTTTAATTTTATAGGATCTACAAAGAATGGTATTTGTTTCTTGTATATACTACAGAAACAACGCCCTGTAGTTTTAGTTATGAAAAGTGTCAACTTTCATTGCTCTGACAACGCAGCAAAATCTGTCAACAACCACTAGATTCTCAGGATTAGAAGAAAATGCAATAGTAAAGGGCACAAAGATGTAACTGAAGGAAATCATGATTCTAGTTTTTTTTTGTTTTTTTTTAACACAAGGAAAAGGCAACCTGTTTTGCCCAAGTCAATGAATACTTGACTCAGGGGATCAGAGATATTTCGTTGAAGCTTAGAAATTCCCAGCGTTCAGAAAATGGAATGGCCAGCAGCACTGTTTCTAGGTAAATCTTATTTAATGTTTCCCTAATTAGAATCAATAGAACCCAGTTTTCAATCTTGGGCCTTTGTAGTACACAAACATCAGTCAGTGTGCAGAAATCTCCCCAACCACATTCTCAGCAGAGCCCATTCACAGTCTCTTGACATTTATCTGACAGGATCTGAAAATTAAGTTTTATAAATGTTTGTTACAAAAACACACTAATTGGATGGACTGAGAAAAATTAACACAGAGGCCCTTAGATAATGAGTAATGATTTATTAGGAGTCCTCTTTATCTCAGACAAATGGAGCTCACTGAAATTGCCGTAATCTTCTTAAAGGTACTTGACAAACCACTTCCCAATTTCTCAGGTTTACATAGAAAACGATAGATATTCCTCTATCATGTTGACTTACAAATGGGCTGGTGCTCATTTTTCTTTCCATAAGGGAAATTATCAATGGCTTCAGTCAATGTTAGCATAAAATAAATGAGAAATGGGCAATCTGTGCATTATTAAATCAAGGAAAACTAAACCTAAACCTCTAATGAAATTAAGCATTAGTGTTTATTGCATTTTATTGTATTATCAGAAAGTTTTTTATTATAATGTGCAAAATCTGCTTAATGCAGTCCTAGATTGTATTTGCAGAACGCCAAACAGCTTATGCAGACTGAGGAAAGGATGCCAGATTGGACAATTGAAGGTATAATCAACATAATGTTTTTTGGAAAGGCAAAAGGAAACTATGCCATATGTTCACTTAAGCTTTAATTTTATGTAAAACTGGTTGTTTTTCCTTTGACATAGCTAAAATGTCCTTTCATTTACAGTTCAGGGTCTGTTTTGTTTATTCAACAGATTCCCATATGCTCACATAGATGATGCACAGCAGTGACCCCTCCTGGAGAATCTGAATTAGAAGTGGACACTTTATCTTCCTTTGAAAGCATATCAAAAATTCTCCATTCCTTTTCTAGAATGCTGCAGAGGCAACTTCCTCTGATGAGAGTGTGTTGTGTCTTCTGTGAAATGTGAGAATTCTCTCTTTCAAAGCACTTCCCAGTGCCTAGTATGAACTCTATGCATAAACACCCTAAATTGCTAGCTCTGTTGCACTATAGCTATTAACTGATTTTTCAGAAAATGGGATGCAGTTATGGCTTCAATCTATATTCCAGCTCTTTTTAGTTAATGACAAGGAGAATCGGGTTTGCATTTTAGCAATGTACCAGTCATCCTATCAAATTGCAACCTGGCATCATAAAACCATGGGCTCTTTAAAAACAATTCATAATGCCCATAAGGGCATTTGAGATGGAACCACCAACCTATGCTTGTTATTAGTACAGCTCATTCTTGTTTTAATCTATTGCTAGCTAGAGTGTTAACCTTCTATAGCTCCAAATTAATGAGGCCCCTAATGTATTTTCATTGGGAGGTTGAGCAGCCAAACTCATTTAGTTAGTGAAAACTACAAAAATCACTTTCTTGTGAAATCTGAAACTAACAGCTCCAATGAACTAATGATCACAGTATGATCCATTTTATGTACCTCCACAAATAAAGATAACCAGTAAATGTAAAATTCATACCATATAAGCTCTGCCACTAATATGCTTTTGCTTCTACAAAATGACTAGGTAAAAGGTAAAGGAGAGAAAAACCAAAGGCATCTTTAAAAGAAAAAATAAAAGATAATTAGTTGAATTGCCATTGCTCCACACAGACTGTTCATGGGAAGAGAACCACTGTTCTCCAACAAAGAGACGTCTCCTTGGAGTCAGTAGAACTGGGCATGCCAATATGGACATACACAGAGCCAAATAGGAGGATTTCGTGCTCTGGGAAGCCAGACACATCTGTAATACTTACATGGCTTTTTGGCTGGCTGAACCAGCTGAGGGTTCAGGTACGGGCTGTTCTCTGCATCTATTCTGCGCTTGTACTTCTGCCGACCTCCACGTACTCTGTCAAGACGCACCCCTGTGGGCAAAGATAGGCACTGGCTTACTGTTTAGGTAACCATCTTTGTGACCAACCAAATACATTGACAGTATCTCGCTAGGACTGCTCTGGAGACAGAAAGTAGAGTACAGATGGCCCAGGAGTACAGGAGGAATGTAAAAAATTGGTGGCTAAATCAAAATCACCAGTGGTGGGAAACCAAGTCTACTGCCAGATAACAGACATGAAAAACATTTTATGCATACCCATCAGTCACCAGTTATACACCAAAGAAACAACAGGTTAATTCCATGTGAATTAGTGCAAAGAAACTACTTTCTGGATGCTAGCACAGGTTCTCAAATTAAAGATATTTGTATTTTTTTCATCGTCATTAGTCACTCCTAAAACTCATGTGTAGAACCCAGGAGACCAGGAGACAAAAAGGTATCCAGCCCTGTGATCTACCAGAGCACAGTGTGAACTCATGAAACTAAAAAAAATAACTACATCTGGGGGTTGGAATTATACTACACAAGAATTAGTCCTTTGGGATGCAAGGATTATCCATATTAAAATATCTATGTGTCTCATGAGAGGAATGTCATTTGACAGTCTGACACACATTAGTATTTCCTGTCATATGTGGAAAATCTGGGAGTAGATTGGGTTGAACACAGGATAGATAGATGGACTTTTTGAAGAAAAAATTCAGAAGGCTAGGATATCATATCAAAGAAAGTCCCTGAGAACAGGGCAGAGCTGGAGGGTGAGGCAGGAAAGCAGCAGGGATAGACTGGCACTAGTAAAACTTTTTCCTAAATAGTTATGGGTTGTATCCAAAGTCAGAGAGATCTTACTGTCATGCAATTTAAAACATTAAGAGGGAAAAGCAAAAGAGAAACAAAGAGATTAAAAATATAGAAAAAGCTGGGCATAGTGGCTCACATCTGTAATCCCAGCCACCTGGGAGGCTGAGGCAGGAGGATCACGAGTTCAAAACCAGTGTCAGCAAAAGTGAGGCACTAAGCCTGTCAGTGAGACCCTGTCTCTAAATAAAATACAAAATAGGGCTGGGAATGTGGCTCAGTGGTCGAGTGCCCCTGAGTTCAATCCTTGGTACCCCCCAAAAAGAAAAATTTCATTTATGTAGGAGAAGTAATGGAAAAGAGTTTGTTAATAAGCTAGTTTCCAGTCTGTAGTTGTCAAATTTAAGACAGGAACAAATAATTCTTTGTCATATAAAGAGAGTAGAAGCAAGAAGAGACTCTGGTATTTGGTTGTACCTTAACTGATGTAACAGCATAATATTATCCATTAATACATTCAACCACATAATGCATTATACATACTTTGGCATTTTTCAAACTGTTTAGAAAATAGATTTGGTTTAACAGCGTCATTGGTATTATCATTTTACTATAAGGTCTCTCAGAGCCACTAATATGCAAATGAAGTCTATAAAACTCTTAAGAGGGAAATATATAGCACATGCAATGCTCTGCAAACCAAGGAATGCTGTTTTTTGGAATATTTATTAATATCATGTGGAATAAGTGAGTTGTGGGTTATCCGAGTTATGTTTGGTAAAGGCCAATGTATTTCTATGTAAATCTGTAAGATGAATGCATCACTCAAACATTAAGGACTATCAGGAATACACAATATAAAGAAAAGCACAATTTCTCATATTATTTAGATTCTATTTCAAGAGTTAATTATCTTTTAGTGGAACACACAAAAATGTGGTTCTAAAAAAAGCCTGTACTGCCATATTGACACATCAGAGTATAGAAAAAATCAGTGACAACTTCAAGAGTAAATAAATAGGTTATACAAAAGAATATTTTAAAAAATCAAAGAAGTCAGGTACAGCTTTTAAATATTCACTGAAAAAATCACATGTTGTTCAAAAACTGTATTTCCTTATTATTGCTTTTAAAACATTTCCTGTTCATAGTACAATTCCATCCCTTTATTCAAGTTTCTAAATTTCTATTTTATTGCATCTATATTGATTAAAGTATAAGATCTTCCAGTTTTTCCCTCATTTAACTTTTTTCATCTCTTCCTCTTCAAAACTTTCTCCAAGATGTTTTTCTTTTGGTTTGGCTTACATAGGATAATTTCATTTTCTTTCATTATCTAAGATATATTCAAACCTGTCTCATTATAAGAATTTTTAAAATTCAAAACTATATTAGACTATAAAAAGCACATGATAATTAGTTATGCCCAATCTTAACCCAATGAAAACATTTAATCTGGTATTATTGGAGTGGCTAAGTGAAGATGCAGAAGGAGAGCAGACAGGGAAATAATGATAGGTAAAAGCCAAAGAGAGAAGGAATAATTTTGATATCTGTAAAATTATTAGAACAAAGAAAGCTTACAGAAAAACATCTTGAGTGGGTTTGTGGACACCTAAATTTGCTTTTGGTACTTGTCAGAGAATGTGTTCACCATAAGCAATATTTTCTCACACATCAAACAACATCCTATGAAGTCACAGCTGCTGAATTTCTGGCAATGATGTCTGTCCATCAGAAATGTCTAGGAAAGAGGACTTAGCTGAAGGACTTGACTCAAGGTCCTGGCTGGAGAAAATTTAGACACAGTCACAGCACATTAAAGCCACTAATCAGCTTAGCCAACCTGGTCAAGTCAGTAGAGAAAGTGCAGTACTGAAAACTTGTTACATATGAAGAAAAAATACACATCATTGATTGACAGAACTTTCATTATGCATTATGAATTGTTTTTTGCATTTGTAGAGACATCTGTTTTAAGGATTGTCAAATAAATGTCCTTATTGTGCATTTCTCTTTCAACTTGGAAAATTTATTTATAGAAATGTTTGTATCATTTTCTCCATGCCCCATATAAATCGAAAAGAGTGCTCTCTTATGCGCCCCCATGTCCATTCCTTCCTGTGTGGGTTGTTCAACAACTGTCTCTCTATCCATCTTTACATCTGTCTCATTCTTCCTATCTTTCTACATTTATCCCACACATACGACCATCCAGTTTCTAAACAGTGAAGAACTTCTTATATACACCATGATTTTTCAATTTTCTAAAATAAAAATCAATTGGACAAAGCATTATTTTTTGATTTATATTTTATTTATATGACATTCAGTATAAAAAGAGATTAGATATCGACACTCATTAAAAATCAGATTAATCATTTCATAGTAAAATTTGACAGAGACTCAATATGCAAAAGTGTTCCCATCAAGTTTAGATAACAATTAATGGCAAAAATTTTAAAGTCAATATATTTTAAAAGATTGTAGTAACTTTTGCATGTAAAAAAAATGTATCCCCTATCAAAATCAGGCAAATACCAACAATTTCAAATGCTTCCCAAACAAATACAAAATATTTCTTACTACTTTTGTATTGGTTCTTTTTAGATATACATGACAGTATAATTTATTTTGGCATAATTACATAAGCATGGAATACATCTTGTTCTAATTCAGACCCTAGTATCTCTTCTTCCAATTCCTCTTCCCCTCCCCTTGTTCCCCTTTCCCTATTGATCTTTCTGTCATTTACCCATAGCTACACACAAGTGACATAGCTCTGAAAGTTAAATTCCTCTGAGCTTTGTCCATTATCTGCAATAGTGATTGTGTGAAAGTTGTTTCTCTTTGTAATGTTTCCAACTGTAATAACACAATATTATATTCTTAACTGTTATGTGAAGAATATGCCAAAGAGAATAAAGCATAGATTGCACATTAGAATGGTCCAGTTCTTTTTCTGACTACTTCAATAACTAGCTCTGTAAACTTTCTTCATTCCCTTATATATTGAATTATATTTTTCTATCATTATCATTTATTGATTACTGATTCCCACGTTGTTTGACAATCTATTCATATCAATTCTGTAGGTAGACAGATTTGAGATATGATGGAATGGTATGATAATTCAAAGGATACAAGCCAAATAATGATACTACTTGATGTCTGAATGATTCATAGAAATATCTGGTATCCCACTGTATTTATTGCTCATTCTTGTCACTAATAATATTTTTAGATATGAGCATTTTATATGGGAGACAGGAAAGAATAAAAAAAAAGTTTTAAATGAAAGATGCTTTCCCAGAATTTAACTGTACGTATAGAATACAAAGCTAAGAACAGAACTTATAATTATCTAATTAACTTAATCCATTTTAAAAGCTCTAACTAATCATTTTAGTAGAAAAATATAACAATAATATTTATCATCGGGATATGGGAAATCCAGATTGATGCTCAAATTAGATTAATGCTCATAAATGAGCATTAATCTAATTTGAATAGTTCCATCAAAACCCATTCAGACTTCCAAAGTCTCTCTTTACACTTTTACAATCTTAAATATAAACAATTTCAACTTGGACTTCACTTATACACCTCTTTCGAAAAAGTTTAGAAATGAGTTTCCCCAGGAAATTAGATACCCACAAAGTACAATGTGTGACAGGATTTGAAGTTAATTAGGCAACTGGATCTTCTACTCATGTGGAGACTGCCATTATCTTTTTTAAAAAAATAAAAGATTTTAATAGTTGGCATTACCTACCTAATAGAAGGTTTCACATTGCTGCTTCTTCGAATACTGCATGTGCCTACATTGCCACAAGGGGATTACAAATCTTATACATTGTCAGAATTTACAAAATTGAGAAAGCAAGAGTAGGGCAAGAAAGAAAAAAGACTGCTGTGAGGCATATAAACACTAACAAAAGTAAAATAGCTCAGCTCAAGGTCTTCTTAGGTCAGCTAATTTTAAGTCCACCTTTTATGCTCAAATGCAAATTTTTATAATATCATATATTAGAAAGTCAAAAGTATTTTTCACATTTTTAATAGCCCAAAGTTAGAGGCATTTCATAGGATAATAAAAAATTTCCCCTTCGGAGTATTACACAAGGATACCCTAGCCTACTTTCCTAATTGAAAGATAACTCATTGGTTATGTTGTTCTCAAACAAAAGTTAGCTAAAAAAAAAAGAAAACACATTAACCATACACACCCCTGGAATATTTAAGATGCAAATAGTCACAGTGAAGTAAAAATAATTTTGAAAATACAATTTACAAATACTAAATAGTTGTGTTGAGTACATGTATCACACATGAATTATTATTGAGTACGGGCAGCATCCTGGGGAAAGGAAGACTTCTGAAATAATGAGATGAAGAGTGGGGGCCACTCTCCTGCACCATGTATGTGTTTCCCTGATACGGTGGTTCCCTTGGCTGCTTAAGAACATTGCCCTGCTTCCTTGTAGGAAGAGAGGTATGGAGCAACGCCCTTGAATTCACCTGAGATTACTGTTAGGGAACCATCATTAACAAGAGGACAGAGAAAATCCCTTTGAGGAGCTGCAAAAAAAAGAGGCACAGGCAGATTATCAGTATCAAACACAGCAGCGGGAATTTTAGTGGCTGCCTCTGATGGGATTCTCCTTTGGGATTGTATCCAGAGTAGATGTGCATATTTATAGGCTTCTCAATAAGGGGATGAGTGGAAATTATTTGTATATTCACATGTATGCTCCAGGGAGAATCTAACCACATTAAATTCTTGAGGATCATATAAGACAATGAAACAAACTAACCCCTAGATATTTTCTCTAACTACTCATTGCTCTTTCTCAAAACAGACAGTGGTATTGTTAAATGTGGCTTCATGATTTAGTTCCTTTCTTCCTGTTTCAACAGTCTTTGCCTCCTCATGCCTACCTCCTCCTACCTAGTAATGTCTTCATTGTTGATTGAAAGAATCACCCTGTGCATAAAGTGTCTTGAATAAACCCAAATACAAGGCAGTTACTCAAAAACATTGGTTATTGAAAGCTTGTCCTGTGCTAAGCATTGGGTGATGGCTTTACATGTATTAACACAGTTAATCCTTACAGCAATCCCCAAAGTGGCAGTTGCTATTATTAACCCATTGGACAGAGGACAAAACTGGAATTCATAAGAGGCAGAGTCAAGATTGGATTTGGGGGAGAATGGCTGCAGAACTCATGTTCTTAAGATGTATATTTAGAATTGCTTCTCTGCCATCAAAGTTTATTTTTGGCAAAGACCATTAGATATATATCCCCAAAGCAGAGAAATAGGGAGATAAAAACCATTGTTGAAGAAAACAATACTTGCAAGATACTTGTAACAATTATCCTCTTAGATACTTCCCTTCCTAAAGAGAAGCAAGGCAGTGTTCTTAGGCAGCCACAGAAACTGTAATGTTAGGGAGACACTTGGTGCAGGAGATAGACCCCATTCTTCATCACCTTATTGCTTTAGAAGTCTTGCTTTTCCAGGATGCTCCTCATACTCAATTATAATCCACATGTGATAACACTGACTTAACTACAACTGTTTAGTTAGTATTTATGACCTGTAAAAGGCAGTCAGAATGATAAAATGATAAGAGGAAGCAAAAAATTACTCTTAACTGCTGTGCTACTAATTTTGCATCTATTACTCAGGTGGTTTTGTGTAAAAAAGTTTACATCTGTGAGACTGTGAACAAACTCAGTGGTTTTAAAAAAAGAAAAATTAGATTCTCTGCCCTTCTAATGAGCAAAGGACCAGAGATGTGAATTTCCTTATTCGTGGTTCCTCTTTAAAATATCACTGCAAACCAGCACGGTGGCGCAAACCTGTAATCCCAGCCATTTGGGAAGCTGAGGCAGGAGGATCACAAGTTCAAAGCCAGCCTCAGCAATTTAGTGAGGCTCTAAGCAACATAGCAAGACCCTGTCATTAAATTACAAAAAGAGCTGAGGATGTGTCTCAGTGGTTGAGTACCCTTGGGTTCAATTCTCAGTACATTAAATAAATAAATGAATAAATAAATATCACTGCAAATTACACAAGACATGTTACGCCACAGCCAAGGAGGCAAAGAACATCCCAGTTGAATTCTGCAGTTTAGAAGGGAGCCCTGGGCAGCTGGATTTCACCAGATTCCCCTGCCAAAGATTACCTTTACTCATGCTGGAATAGCATGACTACAATTCAGGAACTTTGGAAATTGCTTGGTTGCATGTGGAAATGCTAAACTGTCTGTTGATATAAAAGAGTACGATTACACAGGGAGAGAAAAGTGCATATCCATTAGGTTGGCTTTTTTTTTCCTTCTTTTTTTTTTTTTTTTTTGTTTAAACCGAGTCCTCAGTCACTAAAAGAGATAAAAGCCATGACTCACATTAAAGCTTTCTTGCTCTACAGATGAATTAACAATTAGCAAGGGGAAGTCTTTCGTTTTGGTCTCCTGATAGCTATCTAGACTATTAAACGTGTAAGGATTGCATAGAAAATTACAAAGGCTCCCCTCCATTTCACATTCAAGTTGCATTCCAAAATATATGTATGCATTTCTGTGAGTAGGATGCAATCCCAAAGAAGTTCCTCCCCCCCTCCTCCACTCCCAGGTGTGATCAGCTGCTCTTGGCTGGTTCTAAAGCTCATGCGCTAAATTTATAATCTGGTTTGGAGCTGAAACTGAAATGACAGAAATTTGAAATAACCATAAACAAAATGTTTAGCAGGGGAAATGTTTTTCCAGCAGAGGTGAAGTTACTTCATCTGAAGCATGGAGCCCTAATCTATGACACATACAAGTACAAATTAGGTCATCTGCAACAGGTGACAAGTTTTAATTGAATGTCTTCTGTCTGCAATTCTGACAAAAGGTGAATGGAAATAAATGAGTCTGGCAAGACAGCCCTGAGCCTTACAATACCCAATATCTCATTATTTTTAAACAGCTATCTATAAACTGAGGCTGACAAGCCTTGAACCTTTTATTTCTGCTCAAGATGAGGTTGCTGTGGGGGGTGGGGGGAGAAAGGGGCACCCAGAACATTGCATTAAACATGCAGTACCTACCATTATCACTTCCCCAATGTAATTAAAGGAAATCTCCTGTTCAAAAGGCACTATTTCTTACTTTGCTTGGTGTCAGAAACACAGAGAGAAAAAACATGCTCATGCATGCTTTGCCTGCATTTGCTACACATAGGGGCTGTCTTTAAAGCAAAAAAAAAAAATGAAAACCTTTCCTTTTTCTTTTCCTCTGTTAAAAAATTCAAAAACTATTGAAAAAGATATTACTGTGGTTTATGACTATCTAAACTACATTTTGTCTGTTACTATTTTAATACCAGTTACTATTCCCTTTTTTCCCTTTTGAAATTGCTGCCTCTTGTCAATAAAGTTATGAATTAGAGGGTAAAGGCATGAAATATAGTTATACATCAACACCCAAAAAAGTGATTCTACTAATTCACAATTACATGTGACAATAGCAGCAATAAGTTTAAACACAATAATAATAGTAATAGCAGTGCATGGTACCCCTGTGGGGATGTTCTGGATCAACAAAAGCACAAATATTACTTATGCAAAATTTAATGCTCTGTAAAAATGAATTAAACATGAAATCAACCAAGCTGGTTTTCAAGTTACTGGGTTGAGAGTCAGAGTCAATTTGTTTTATTTGAGAGAGTATAGTAGAATCTAATTCAAAAAAGAAAAGGAAAAGCAGGCATGGATTTTAAAGAAATTATAGATTCTTTTAAAAAAGGAAATGGGTGGCAGAGGAAGCTGGTAGGAGTCTGCAGGTCATTTGCTTTCTGAATGTGTGAATCAGTATCACATGCACAACTCAGGAAGGGCTTAGAAAGCTCAAAGGGAAGTCTATGGAAATTCTAGGAAAGGAAACTTATAAGGACTAGGCAATGTGTTAGTAATTGGTCAAAGACAATAAAAATGCATTCCCAGAGCCGGGCATGGTGGCGCACGCCTGTAATCCCAGCACTTTGGGAGGCTAAAACAGGGAGAATCATGATTCAAAGCCAGCCTCTGCAACACTGGCACTAAGCAACTCAGTGAGACCCTGTCTCTAAATAAAACACAAAATAGGGCTGGGGATGTGGCTCAGTGGTCAAGTACCCCTGAGTTCAATCCCTGGTAGCCCCCCCAAAAAGCATTACCAGACTTGAACATAAGTTCTGAGAACAATTATAAGATAAAGAAAAGCAGATTCTCTTTCCCTGGTGATCATTGTAATTTGGCAAAGTTGAGACACAAAATAAAGCAAATCTAGTACAAAAAAACAGTACACATTTCTAGATCATATGTAAAGAGAATTATACCTGACATATAAAATATGTAGAAAAATCAGTTCAATAGAGATTAAGTGTAAATATTAATATATACATGCCCAAATTTCATGCAAGTGAAAGATCTCCTGTAACACTGTGACACATTTCTTATTTCTTGTGACAATGGCAGCAATAAGTTTAACACAATAATAATAGTAATAACAACACACAGTATCCCATGGGGATGCTCTGTGCAAACAGAAGTAAAAATATTATTTATTGAGAATTCAGTATCCTATAAAAATGAATTAAATATGAAATTAACTAAGCTGACTTTCAAGTTGCTGGGTTGTGATTCAGTCGTTTTGTTATAGTAAAAAGAAAGTCATTTAGTCTAATGACTCCAATAGACATATTTGGTGGAATAAATAAGAAATCATGAGAAAACATTAAAAAGGAGTTAGAGAGATACTCTAAAATGGGTTGATTGAGGGTCTGGTATAAAATAAAGAAAATAAAGTGTTTTTATTCTCGTCTTTATACATAGAACCTATACATTATCTACCTCCATTCATCTAGCAATACTGCTGCTAAATATTTGTAATAAAGTTAGTGAAGAAAATAAAAACAGGTGAGGTTATGAAAGTTGTAAACTTTGTAGAAAGTCAGAAGTTGAGGAGAAGAGTACATAGAAATCAAAGGGCATTCCCAGTTGCCTGGAGCCTGAGATATTTCAAATAGTGAATTCTCTATGTGGGTACATTTTCAAGCAAATTAATGTATGGTTTTCCTGCCCTAAAGTCAACAATTAGACTGCCGAGGAATCTAAGATCTCATGAGAAAAAACAGGGTAGGGGAATCATGAATGGCAGTGATAATAAGAAATCACATTTACGTAAGTGACAGATCAACTAAAATTAAAGACACATTTGAAAACACCATCAATGACAAACACTAAATAAATAATGTTTCCTATGTGCTTAGTTTCGATTTACCATCTTTTGATCTCCTGAATATTTTCAGAAACTGTTTTGCTTCTTTTTAGCAAGATGACACTAAATTGAGTTTTGCTTTTATATAGACTATTTAGGCATGTGAAATGGAATTATTTTTTACATCTGGTTTTCAAGCCACATATTTAATATTTTTACTGCTCTGAGTAGTTGGGTCTTAATAAGGAATGACTTAGGAACTAGACTTAGTTGATATAAAATGTTAAAGAAGTGGGGGACAGTTACAGGTAAGTAAATCTAAACCTCAAATGTTCTGTCAAGGAAAGTATCATCTGGGAAAGTACATACTCTTAAGGCTAGTAAGAAAACGTTTTAAAAGTTCTCTGGTATTGCAATCCATAGCCTGTAAACTTTTTTTGCAAGGGGAGGAGGATGCTGGGGATTGAACCCAGGGCCTTTATATGTGCTAGACAAACGCTCTACCACTGAGCCATACCCCCAACTCCAAAGCCAATATTTTAATTCTTAAATCAGTATGAGTGAAAAATGTGTGAAACTAAAAGTAACAGCAATATTTCCAGATGCCAAACATTCTGAGTCTCTGCTGAGGGAAGCCTGTTTCTGTACTAAGTCAAGAATGCCCTGATAGACTTTGCTGTGTATGGTTGCTACATGAGAGGTTTGTTAGAAAGTAACTGCTGGGCTACTCAAAATGGTCCAAAATGATGAGATAAACCTTTAATTCACCAAGTGTGTGAAGAAGAAAACAAACACTTTTCTAGTTACTGCAGCTCAAGGTTACATGTTGGGAGGAAAAACTCCAACTGTACCTCATGTGGGAGAAGGCAGACCTTACCATAAATTTCCCTGCAGTTTTCCACACCAACTTTTATTAGTCTTCTTGTTAATTACGTCTCTATATGTATTTGAAACACAGCCTGGCCTAACCTCAAATGTCAAGATATTTCATTTTTTGCACATATTCAGCTTAATTCCACAAAAAGCTGGGAGTTGAAGGCATCACAAGAAATGATATTCTAACTGAAATAGCTGCAAAGGGTAAAAATAAAGCCACATGACTTGAATGTATATTTTAATTATATATTTATCATCATAAAATATGCAGTATATACCACAATTCTGCCATACAAGAGGAATCATAAATAATGAGGAAATGAACAAATAAATAAATTTATGATATGTTTTATAGCCATTACTAATTAGGTTTTTTGGTTGTTTTTCTTTTGATACTTTTGAACCTGAAGAGACACACAAAAAGATATACATCTCTTGTCAATTCTCTCCATATTTTTTTTTTGTATCAGTGATTGAACCTAGGGGCACTTAACTGTGGAGCCACGTCCTCAGCTTAGAACCTCACTTAGATGCTGAGGGCCTCACTTAGATACTGAAGCTAGCTTTGAACTTATGATCCTCCTGCCTGAGCCTCCAAAGTCACTGAGATTAGGTATGTGTCACCCTATCCGGCTTCTCCATAATTCTTATTTGGCATGCTTTTCTTTTCTTTTTGTTTTGTTTTGCAGTACTTGGGACTGAATCCAGGTCCTCAAGGATTCAAGACAAGCATTCTACCATTGAGCTATATCCTCAGCATGCCCATCCCACTTCTCAAAGTTTGAGACAGGGTCTAAATTATTCATGCTGGCTTGAACTTGCAATCTTCCTGCCCCAGCCTCCCGAGAAGCTGGGATTACAGGTGTGCACCACTTCGCTCAACTGGCATGTTTTTCCTTAATGTGCTAGTGTATTATAACTTCAGAAAAGTATAGAAAATTTGAAGGTAACAAAACACAATGAAGCCCTGGAAAAAAACAGGAATTGACTGGAAAGTAGAACCTCAGAATATAATTTTTCAATATTCATCCCAGACAATCTAAGAAGAAATAGCATTGGATTTGCTGAGAAAAATCTCAGATATTAAAAAGAACTGACAGATGAGGATATATTTAGATATTGAATATTGAACAAGAAAGACCATAGGTTCCTCCACTTGGGCAATTTGACAAATGAAGAAAACCATTCTCTTCCTGAGACATTTTTATTGCTGTTCTGCCTGGAAGCAGATGAATGAGTTTGATCACGTGTTAAGCTCTCTTCCAGTTCTAGGATTCTATGAATGAAATGATGTACTTAAAAAGATGGAACTGACCCACAGATTCAGTCTTACAACTAACTGCCTTGGCAGTTGGAAGCATCAACATACTTCATATCTTAAATCAGGGAAGACCAGAGCCAAATGGATAGTACTAATGAACCAGGGAGCAGAGGGCTTTCTGGCACAGGCCCTAGCGTTCCCCTCACCCTGACCTTGGCCAAATGCATTTCCTTTTGTTCTTGATGATAATAAAGCAAATAAAATGCCCATGTTTGAAAAATGCTTCTCGCTTATTATTGCATTAGGAAAAGATCAATGTCTGTTGTACATCGCTGCCGAGACTGAAGAATGGGAAATCATAAATAGCTTTAGATCTGCATGCATTTGACCACATATGAAACAGATTTTGCTGAGGAAAATATGGTCAAATAATGGATATTTTAAAAATAACCAGTGAGCAGTGAGCTATTCTGCTTTTTTAACTAAATTTTATCTAGGATTTTTTAAAAAAGTATTTGGCTAAATATGACCATATTTCATTAAATACACCACAGTGGTATATGTTCCATCTCAACACCTGTAGTCACCTCTTTTTCAGTACATTTATACATGTATGTACACAGACAGTAGCCCCATCCCCTTCTTAGCCATACAGTATACATTCCAAGATCCTCAGTGAACTCTTGAAATGATAGATAGTACTGAATCCTACTACACTTGTCTTATGCTTACATGCACAAATTTAAGACTGCCTCCATCTTAATGAACACTAATCATGTTCTGTGGCTGAAATTTCCAAAGGTATTGGAAATTGAGGTATGAGCCAGAATGAATTTCCTTTCCTTTTTAACAATTTCATAGATAGATTCATTCTTACCATAGATCTTGGCAGGCTTAGCATTTTTCTTTCCTTATAGGACTTTTGCTTAAAGGAACACCCTACAGGTGTTCTCTGGAATATCCAAATTGTCATTATTGCTACTCTTGCTTTGGGGCAAGAGTAAAAGTTAAAAAAAAGGTCTCAAAAACAAGCATTGTGATACTGTGACCACTGATCTGAAAATAGACAGCTCCTAAGTGTATATGCTATCTAACATACAGATAGCATATTCAGCACGGATACACTGGAAACAGGGATATTTCACATTTTGGGCAAAAGGAGCAGGACAGCCCAAGATTTCATCATGCTACTTAGAATGGAGCACAATTTAAGACTTAAAAATTACTCATTTGTGGAATTTTTCATTTAATATTTTCAAACTCTGGTTGACTATGGGTAACTGAAACTGCACATAGTCAATCTTCAGATAAAGGGTACTACTCTATATACATACCTACAAACAATTCTAAACCAATACTATATTATTCAGTTTATTTTTCTGATATTTGACCTGACCAAATGATTCTATGAGAATTATTTATTTGCAAAATCTTTTCTTCCAAAGAAAACCCAAATTATCATTATTACTCTATGTACATAGATGACTACACCTCTGGTGGGATTCTACAACGTGTACAACCAGAGGAATGAGAAATTATACTCCATTTATGCATGACATATCATAGTGCATTCTACTGTCATGTATAACTAGTTAGAACAAATAAAAAAGTAAAAAATAAAATCTTCATTATCTGAGTTTACATTAATATTTACGTCACAAGTTGCAAATTCAAACAACTACAGGACGACGACATAAAGTGACACATGAACTTCTAGTGAAATGGACTATGTGTTAAGAAATGGACTATGTTAAGACAAAATGAAGGGTATAAACTGTAGTGAACAGAGAACATTTGTCCCACAAAAACACACAACCTCTGCTCAGTGCCCATCAGATACTGCCTTGTAGGAGAGGGATAAGCAAGACTGACTACAAGTTCAGTGTGAGCTGAGTTTCCATTCCCAAAAGAAGCTATCAATCTGGATCTTTATATGAAATCATAAATGTTTGATTGTTTGTATTAATTTTTAAAATTAATTATGTGGCCCTCAGACTGCCCATTTGTAACTTGTAGTATCCTGTTAGAGGGGACCAACTGTAAGAAAATCCTGATGGAAGCCAAGTTGAACAACTGGCTGGTTTAAATGATCATATGCTAGGCTGGCAGCTATTTAGAAATTTTTCTTTAATTGTAAATATGCCCTCATTACAGATGCATAAATTAAATTATCTAAGTGCTTTTGTTGTTCTATAGGCTACACCTTGAAATTCAAATTTCAAAATGCTGTTTATTAAGGTTTCAGGTAGAATAATAATGTATAAAATATCAAGGTTTTCCTTAGATATAATTGCAAGCTCCAATGTCAGTTCAATCATCCACACCCAGACATTGCAACTATCTCTTAAGAATGTTGACATATTTGGTCCAAACAAGTCCTCTTTTAAAGAATCACTTGCTAAGCACTATTCTCCCCTGGTCTTTATCATGAATAACACCAGTGGCTTTTTGAAAAATTATCCATTGTGAGTCTGCTGTCTATGGACTAAGACCTCTGAAAACCTGAGCACCAAATAAACATTTCCTCCCCTAAAAAAAAAAAAAAAAATTATCCATTGTGTCTGTTCAGTATGTTTACTTTTGGAAAGAATGTTCTGGTTCAGCAACATGGGTTAGAACCTGCAAGTCAGTTCTTGAAGTTCAATCTGTGTGTCTCCATTGTCACTAAGGTCACACCACATTAATCATTACTGGGAAATAGCTGATAACATTTTTCTTCTGTTGGTCTAGACCCTTCCTCCCCACAACTTCTATCACTATATGGAAGACAAAGACTTTAAAATGGCAAAAGAGGAGGCAGATATCAAACACTTTTGGGAACAGTCCTTAGGAGGAGCTGGGAATTAACAGTGCTTCCCTTGTGTTAGTGAGCCACAGGGTAGAAAGAAACAGAAGATGCTGCTAGATTAGAAGACTAAAGGGAATAGACATGACCAAGAGATGTGACTATCAAAGATATTACGTGAGAAGGGAAAGGAAAAGAAATTGAACTAGAAAAGATTCTTGAGTGTTTAAAAAAAGAAACAACTAAGTTTGAAAGATGATGTGAAAATGTTTCTATTAACTTTTCAATATACAAGTACAGTATAAAGAACTTTATGCAAAATAACACATTATACACATTGGAAAAGTGAGTAGATAGATGCCATGATGCATACAGAACAGCCAGGAGCAAGCCCTGCAACACACAGTATCAGTACTATAACCAAGATGAGTAAAAAATAAATAAATAAAATGAATTTATTAGCAACAAATGAAAGGTAAATGTGTGCATTTGCTGAAATAGATGGTTATTTCATAATTCCTGTTGACATCAATCACTCCAACAACATGGGCTTCTCTGACAGGGCTACTGGCTTCTTCCAATGTATGCATGTTACAAACTCACTCTTGAGAGCCTGTCTCTGCTACCATCCAGGGGATCGAATCGGAAGCCCCTTGAAAGCTGCCATCGAAGGGCCCTAATCAGTCAAGAAGCCTACTGTCAGGCAGCAGGGGGCATCCTCTGTATCTACAGGGGCTTCATGGCTGACCTCTCAACACTCAGAGTCCCTGCTGGCCAGGGAAATGAAAGACCATGAAATTGAACCCAAGGAACCACATGGCAGGTCAGAAAGTGCAGCCAACTGGTCCACCAAAGCACCCTGGGAACGTACTTTAATGTCATAATAACATTTCTATCACAATGTTGAGACTGGAAAAAGTACAATACTTAGATTTCAAAAAATAGTTTTAGATAGTCATGTCTGTTTACTCATGCATTTAACCATGTCCTGAAGGAGAGAATTGGCATAGCCAAGAGTTTATGTGGTTTTTTGGGGGGAGTGGGTAAAAAAGCTAATTGTTCCTCTTATTCTCCCTTCTTTCCCTCATCTGTGCAACCAACTTAATTACATATATATATATTTATATATATATATATATAACTATATATATATATATAGTTATAATATAAGTGAATCAGTTTTTCTAAGTTTTTATCAATATATATTATATTTTATTTAAAAACTTCTCATTTTTCAAATTATTTCAGATTTCAAATAATTTTCCAGCAATAATAAAGAAAACCCTTGTGTATTCTTAAAAATGTTCATATTGCTTTTATATGTATTTTATGGCTTGATTATAAAATCAAGGAAAATACAAAATGTCCTAAGAACTCAGTGTTAATAATGCTACAGATGAGAAAAAAGAGCTCAGTTCTATAATTCCCTGTACATCTCTCCATAATATGATTCACTTTTTTTTTTTTTTTTTTTGGTACAGGAGATTGAACTCAAGGGTACTGAACCACCGAGCCACATCCCCAGTCCTATTTTGTGTTTTATTTAGAGACAGGGTCTCACTGAGTTGCTTAGTGCCTCGCCATTGCTGAGGCTGGCTCTGAACTTGCGATTCTCCTGTCTTAGCCTCTCAAAGTGCTGGGATTACAGGCATGCACCACCGTACCTGGCATATGATTCACATTTTTATTGCTGAAAGGATGACTGAAGAATACCAACATGTGATAGAGAAGTTTTAACACCACACGCATGCTAAATACTGGTGTTAAAATGTTCCAGATCCCCTGGTATCAAAACATTCAGTAATAATTCATTGCTATTAAGGATGAATGTAAATAAAATAACTGAAATTTTTTTAATAATTCATTCTACTAAACTGACAGTTCATTCATCTATGAATATCTATTCAGTCCAAAACTGTCTAAAATGTCAAATAAGATACTGGAGGGGCCAGATATGGAGGTAAAAATATCATGTACAGAAAACGCTGCTTGGAATTTTTCGTATTTCCCTGATGAGATATAGTTAAAGATGATGAGATATAGTTAAAGAAACATGAGACAAAAAAGAAAATAGCAGGGGCTGGGGTTATAACTCAATGGTAGAGCACTTGCCTAGCATGTGTAAGGCACTGAGTTTAATCCTTAGCATCACATAAAAAATAAAATAAAATAACAAAATAAAGGTATTGTGTCCATCTACAACTAAAAAAATATTTAAACCATCTTTTAAAAAAAGACGATGGCTTATATATCAATATTGTGACATTTACGAAACTATCAAGATATTTTAAATTTTCACATACAAGTTTTTAACATGGAATTGCACTAAAAAATATAGAGTATGTTCTAAATTTGAATTGAATCAACTAAACCTGAATCATATTTTGCTCTCTGTTAAATACAGAGAGCAAGGTGATGAGATCTGAATGTAGAATAACATAATTGCAAATTTTCCTTGAAGCCAAGGAATCAAGTAAAGTATAAGGGTGTAAATAAGTCCTTCAATATTCACTGAATAATTAAATAAAATGGGAGAGAAAACCTGATCTAAAATCTGTGAGGAACAAAAAAATTTTCAAAAGCAGAATATTCTTTTTAAAGCAATGTCAAAATAGATGTTTGTGAACAGTTGAGCTTAAGTTAAAAAAAATCATCATGACATACATAGAAATATAGAAGCAATTTTCTAAATTTCAACAATCCTAAGAACTGAATCCAATAAAGAAAAAGCAAACAAAGCTAACTTTCATATCTAAGAAGTTATTTTTAAAGAAATTCCAGCAAGTAACAATTTTTTAATTCTCATATAATAAAATGGAAATATATACAAATGAGCTACAAGCAGAACAATAATTCCTCTAATTAAAATCCTGATCTTGGCAACTTTTCCACTTTTTTGTATGGCATAAGCTGAATTTCTGTAGTTCTCAGGGTTTTGACTTCTTCTTCTTTTTTTTTTTTTTTTTTTTTTGAGGAAGGCAGTTTCAGCTTTCTTACCAAAAAACGTTGGTTGATCTTTCCAGAACTTTGGAATAAAAATAATTTTAAAAATCTGAGAATAAAGACCTCTTATGATATCTTTTCCATAAACAAATATGTTTCTCAAAGCAATAGCTAATGTTTTCTTTTAGATTAAGCTTAAAGCAAATTAATGCCAAAGTGAAAAATCATATTAACTTTGGCTAATTGATGGTTGTGCTAATTATTTCTGAATTTTAATATGTAATAATTATACAACTAGAAAGTAAAATCATAGAGAATTCTATGTCAACTTCTGCTTGTACAAAGAAGGTGACAGCCCAAGCAACTTTTAGGCTTTCAAAACCTTCTTTCATGATAATATTTAAAATGACATTTTAGCCTGTTCTCAACTCACATGTCAACCATCCAACCAATACCTGTATGATGAGTGACAGTTAATAAATAATCAGATTAATGATACCTTAATGTAAAATGAGTATGGTAAATCTCACATTTATCTGTGATAACCTGACAATGGAAGTAAAGTAATTGTATACTTAATGTCTAAAGTTTGGATATACATTCCATGGTCCTCTGAGTAAGATCACTTTTGAAAAATTATAACTTATTTAACAATCCATAATGTTGTTTGAAATTAATACTATAGACCCAAATGGAATTACATTTTAAAAAACCTCTAGTGCATTTAACAATAGACAATTTATACCTCAATTACAATATGTGCCCACTTGGAGCTTTAAAAAGAAAGCAGTAGCAATTTTATTATAGTCTGATAAAGAAACATTTGGACCATTAGGGAAAGAGTTAATGAATTATAGATCTGAAACTAGGTTTCATGGATTCACTGTGAACTTTGA
The DNA here is from genome assembly GCA_028644305.1 of Xerus rutilus. NCBI lineage: Eukaryota > Metazoa > Chordata > Mammalia > Rodentia > Sciuridae > Xerus > Xerus rutilus. The sequence continues at coordinate 50,888,485 of CM053410.1, read as the reverse complement.
TTCTAATAGTTAAAGGAGATGTCTATCAAATTGCTTATGAGGACAAATTTATGGAAAATAACCAAGACTAAAGCTTTGTTCTTATTAAGAAACATGAATATGTATGTAATTTTAGCCAGACTAAATTAACCCAAAAATGAATAAATAAAAAAGTAAGGACAATAACTGTTGTCACAAAAGAAAGCTTATCTCCCTTCCCCCTATTTCAAAAACATTTATGTTTGTAGTTTCACAAAAAAAATCCACATTTTAAAATAAAACTATTGGGAAAAAAAACAAAAAGAAAAGAATCTGCAAGGAAACCATTAAGGAACAAGAAACATGTAGTTTTCTCCCCTTGGTAATAAACCTTTTTAAAGCACGGATAGCCTGCAGGCTAGGTACAGTGCTTGATATGAACATAATGCATGAAAATTAGTGTACGTGTATGCAGTATGACACTGCTGAGGTATGTCTATTCCTAAGCATGACTCTCCATCTAGAAAGGTTACATTGAGCCATTAATCCTAATTTTGCATTAAATATCTCTGAAACTGCATGAACTCTTAACTGAGTAAGATCCTATTTTAGCAGCTTCAGTACCAATATGAAACATTTCATAGATACATGAATGCCCTTGTGTCTTTGTGGGCCTAGGGCATTAACATGTGTTTCCCCTGACTAATGCTCAATCATCAATTATGTGAGCCAATATCAATAAATAAGTGAATGATACCTGAGATTTCACCTTTATTTTCAATCTAATGGTTTAATTTGATTGATATCCATTGATCAGTACAGATTTTTAGCAAAATAAATTGGTGCTCAGTTTAGAAACTTGTAAATTATATTGCTGTTATCTCTCTTGTCAACTTGGACTATAGTTTCCTCTATATGCAAAGACCAGAGAGTGTAGAAATGTTACATTAAACAATAAAAAGCAAGGCAATACGGACAATTTATTAGTAAAGTTTTAATAAAGAAGGAACTTTGGCATTGTTAAATATAAAATAGAAGTAAGTAACAAAAATTGTAATGCCTTTCTGTTCCAGGTATTTCAAACATATTAATCACTATTATTTCAAAGACTATGGAATGCAATCAATTGTAACACCTAAGCAACTTGTTATTGTTTTCAAATGACTTTCACTTAGATAATCTTCTTTAATTTTTACTACCCAGTGCCCTTAGTACAGGATTACTATCTCCAGTCTATGAGCTTGGAAAAGTTAAGCAATACCCAACATTTGTTTTTTCTAATTCCAAGTTCTCCTTATATTAACATATAGAAATCTGTATCTTCATGTGTTCCTTATAGGAATATAAAATGGTAAGAAATAATAAGAAAACAGTATTATGATCTATATAAAACTCTAGAATATCATGTATTGTGATGGAAAGAAGATCAGTTATTGCTTGAGGGTGGCAAGAGCAAGGAGGGGTATGTGAGAAGGATTCCAAAGAGAGAACTCTATTTAATTTTGGTGTTTTCATAGATTATATATACATATATATACGTATATATATACATATATGCATTTACACATATTTTAATATAAAATTTTTTAAATAAAAAAATATTGAAAAAATAAAGGAAACAAAAAGGAAAGCATATAACCTACTCATTTACTCCCTTCAGCCTCCAAACTGCACTTTGGTAATCTACTCGTACTTCAAGTTCTTGCAATCAACAGGAGCAAAGTGACAGTCAGGGATTCATAAGACACTAAGTGTGTATTGAATACGTGGGAGGGAAAAGAAGATAGTTCCACAAAAAATGCCAAAATTAGATCCAAAAGGAAAGAACAATGGTGGTCTTGACCAAAATTTCTGGCCAGGAAAAAAAAAACAGTTTGTAAAGAAACATGAGTAGTGTGGTTTTGTGCAAGTCAACTTTAAGATGGCTCTGAGAGATCCAGGGTATATCACAGAGAACTCACAAAGAACACATGACCACTGTTGATTCGAGTCAAGAGCACAGATATTTGAAAATGTAAGCACAGATTTGTTTTGCACAAAGTAGAACAGACCAATTTGGGGACTACTTTTGAACATAGAGAGGAAGCAATAAGTGAAAACAAAAAAAGGAAACTAAGAGAATGATTCTAAAAGTAGGACAGGGGCTGAGTGTGGTGATGCATGTCTGTAATCCCAGATACTCAGGAGGCTGAGGCCAGAGGATCTCAAGTTCAAGGTCAGCGTAGCCAATGGAGTGAGACCATGGCTCAAAATAAAATAACAAGGGCTGAGGATATAATTCAGTGGTAGAGCACATGCATGAAGCCCTGGGCATAATCCTCTGTACAGAAAAAAAATTTAAATTTTTAAAATGGAGGGAAGGGGAAATTGGTGACTATTGAGCCATGTAAACCATTTAGAAGAAACCAAAAGTAGTGACCATAAGAAGGGAGATTCATGCAAATTCAGCCAAAAGAATTGAAACAATAAAATTGGAGAAAACATACAGTAACAAGAAAGGAAAACATGACAATATTACTTAAAGGGATGATAAAATTAAATATCTCAAAAATGGTATAACTGCACATTTTTCAAGATTTTTTAAATCAACCTTGATGGGAATATATTGAGTGTCACCAATTCTTACATAAACCAAAAACTCATTTAGTAGTAATGAGTATTAAATGTATGACTGATACATAGCTATATAATAATACATCATTTCAACAGGGAAACTATTACATCCTACCTTACTGTTCTATTTGTGTATATTTAAAAGTATTCTTCTGTGTTTGAATTGCAATAGATCTTGTATTTTCTTTAGCACATTGAGGGGGGGGGAGATAATTCAAAGTCAAATGAGTCCATATCAGTACACAATTAAACTGTAGTTAATTTTAGTAACCTAATATCTTCTGGAAAAACAACAAAGTTTCATGTTACTAACAATTCTAAGATCCATGATATGGGCCTGGATTAATTTGTGTATTTCTGTTATTTTTTGTTAAATTCTGAAAAGAACCAATCTAGTATGAGATACCACTCTCAAGTACTTAAAATACTTTTGATGGCTATGAACTTTGAAATGAACACTGATTTATAAAGCAATGTTATATATGTTAAGAATGGGCAAAAGAATGCAGATGTGTGTATAAAAATGAGTTCAAATTGGCATCTTCCCCTTCTGTTTGGAATACAGAAAATAGGCACATTATACTCTTACACCCTGTAATACTATGTTTCACTTAAAAAAAACAGCAGTATCTTTTCTGGGATAAAGATGTAGTTATAGATTTTTAAATAAATGGAGACTAAGGGCAGTAGAATTGGTTCTAAATATGAAAACACACAGCACTGAATACTATCCGATGACCTCAAGTCTTTAAACACATACAGTACTATCTTATTATCATTAGACAGTCTGGAAAAGAATCATGACAACTACATCCTCCAACTCTTTTTATACAACACAGTATAAGTCACAAGACAATGTTTCAATTAGATCCCAATTCAGTAACTAAAGGATGGCATGATACCATTTGTTCCTTCTACTGAAGTTTACACTCTATTGACACATGACTACTAAAGCTTAACCTTTCCTGACATATAAGCACTACCCTGTGATAAGGTGATGCTCCATTTATAAAAACAACAACTGTCATATCATAGAAAGATGCTTAGGTTTTGTCCCTGGTTCCTGGCACAGCACTCCTAGAACCCTTGTAATATCCTTGATGAGGAGGATGAGAGGAACCTCTCTTGATCTAATGAGCTGACTCTTAATGGGCCCTAAGATGGCCTAAGAATGGGGCTGGTTACCACAAATACCAACCCTTGATTAGAAGTGTGGAGTTTTCAGTTCTACCCCTCTCAATATCCAAGGAGAGGAGAGGAGCTGATTCTTAATTCATCATTGGTGACCAATGATTTAGTCAATCATGTCTCCATAATGTAACCTCCATAACACTCCCTAAACAGTGGGGTTCATTCCAGTGAACATACAGGGTCTAGGAGAGTGGTACACTCAGAATGGAAACTGTGCCCCTCCCAGTCAGTCTTGTGGGACTGATCCCTGAACTTGTGGGACAAGATGCTAATTCCAAGTAGATAGTATTGGAATTGAACTGAATTATTGAATATTTATTGGTGCCCAGACAATCAGATGGTTTTTGGTCTTGGAAAACACCCCAGGATGACCAAGAGAAATAGCAATGATATTAGGATCTTTATTTCTCAATATCATTTTATACCACAAAGAAACAAAACTCCTTGGAATTTTATGGTTGACCATAAGGCTGCAGCATGAAACATACAAAATGAACTTGAATAATCATTTCGTGCCTGAAAAGCAAGAAAGTGAACCAAGAATGAAAAAGATCTAAATATATCATAAGAAGCCATCTTGAAGGAGTTTCCAGTAGATAAATCTGGGACACACTGAGCATCAAAATTAATAATGATAGTAATGGATTATAACTAAATGAATAAAATAGGAGCCCATGAGTCCATACTATCACACATAAATTGATAAACTTAGAGGGAATGGAATAATTACACAGTTTCCACAATATTTTTATTGCTCTCAAAGAGGTAAAGAGCAGCTTTACAGTGGAAAAGCCTGGTAGATACTAATAATCAGTCATCAGTCAGGGGACAAATGGCAGTAGTACACCACCTGCTATAGTGCAATGAGATCATTGTATCACTTCTGTAGTATTTCTGCCAAAGATGCATAATCTGAATCTAATCATGAAGAAACATCATTATAGACAGAACTGAAGGACACTCTACTAAATAACTGGCTTGTAATCTTCAAAACTGCCAGTCGCGAAAGTCAACAAAAGAATGTCAATTCAATTGGAAACTCATAATTTGTGCCAATGGAAAAATACTGGACTTAGAGTTTTTAGCATACCTTTGAATGTTTTTATTTTCACTTTCTTCCTTTTCCCATATCTCTCCTTTCCCCTGAACTTCAAAAAGTTAGTCTTACCTGGAAGAAGTATTGCCAAAATGCCTACATGCCCTCCAATTTTCAATTGATGTTAATGACACTGGAGTTACTACAATTTCTGAATGGTATTACCATCTTGGTAAAGTCTGTCAAAGGTCAGGATTTGAAGAAAAATTGTATACTCCTCTTTGGTTTCTGAAGCACTTCACCTGGTTAGCCTCTTCTGATCCTCATATCCACTTTAAGATTGTTATTATTATGGCTCTGATTTTACAAATGAGAAAATGGACAGATTCAAGGTTTGTGGCTATTCAGGGACCATCTACATTTCAGCATTATAAAAAAGAAGAAGAAATCAATTAGACAAACCTGCCCCTAAAATACGTTGGTATTGTTCGGGTTGCTCATTGTGAAATGAATAACTGTTACCATGTCATCTCAATTAACGTATTCAAGACTGTAGTAATCTATCTTCTTTTTTATTGCTGCTTTGCTTTTTAACTAAAATGGAGAGTCCTTTATTGCTAATTGTGATTTTTTTTTAAGAAGTGAAAGGAACAAAAAAGGAAAATGAACAAAATCAATTACAACTGGTGGTGAATTCCATATATCTGAAGCACAACTTTACTGTTTTAATTAAATGGAAATATAGGCTCATTGTTTCAAGGACATTAAAAAGACAATTCAAACTTGACTTTGTCCCCCTCACCCATACTACCTGATCTTTTTAAAGTGGAAAATCTACAACAACCAGCTAACCAGTTTGGAAGATTAGAATCTGATAATGACCAATTCTGCATTCTAATTATTCCTCTAAAATCCAACTAATTACAAGTCTACCACTTTGCATACTTTGTAAAGTTTGGACAGTTATCTAGTTTGAAGTAATTTGACAAAGTTGGCAGACATGATTCCAAAAGAACTATAAATAAGTTTGAATACATTCCCAGTGAATAATTCTAGGATTTATTCCACTTGCACAAACTGAATCTTAATAGTAGTATGAATCCTGAAACACAAGGGAAATCTCTTCTAACTGGTATAAGAAACAAACAGTGGTGGCATTGTGACTTCAGATTCCTGAGGCTTGGGGTCAAGTCCTCCTCTTCCACTTCCCAGGTGTGTGCCCTTTACCTCTTTGGGCCTTACGTTGCTCATTTGTAAAATGAGGATTAGAAGAGTAAGTGTCTCCCAGACACACGATAACTAAAGGAGATATGTCTCTTTTATAAAAAAAGTTAGTGGCAACTTATATTTACATTACAAATATACTTTCCTATCCTTTATACTTCATATTAGTTCTTTGAAATTCCCTCATTTCTAGAAACTAATGCATTTTAAGGATAATATTATTTGTACCTATTTGAATATTAATTCAAGTTGGAATATTTCGAGGCTAGCAAAATGCCCAGGAATATCTATTTGTTCAATGGTCCCATCAGTCCTATTGGATGATCAGAGTTCTAGCCTGGAGAAAAGATCTTTAGCAAACTGTCTTAACATCCCAATTTTCTGAAGCAGTCCTCCACCTCCACCTCGATTGTTGACCAGAAAGCTCAGCATCCTGAAACCAGCTAATGAAATCTGATCACTCAATTTGTAATCAGATGAAACAAATAATAACTGGTTGGAGTTTGAATCACAGCTCTTCCATTTTCTCAATTTGGGAATTTTGCACAATTTCTTAAAACTATTAAGTGTCGTTTTCTTTCTCCTCTGTAGAGTTAGGGTTAGGTATTTATAAATACCTGCCATGGAGGAAACACACAGTAAATACTAACTCCCTATGGTCTTCATTTGGCTCCTTAGAAGGATGCATGTAAGAAGGAAGCAGTTGCAATGCAAAGAAAGTTGTCTTTGTTGGTGGAACTTCAGGAGTCAGTAGCACCTTAGTGGAGAAGGTATTGTGAGGCCTGGTGCATTTCTAGCACTTGTGTAGCACAATAGACAACCCCTGAATCCATCCTGCACAGAGTAGATTATGGCTAGAAGTGATGTTGTCATGAACTCCATTAGGAAAAACCCTGTAAGCACTTGTGTACAAGTAGGTAGTCTATTTCCCCTTCTTCTAAGAAAGGGGACAGAGACATTGTTTTCTAGACAAACACTTGAAAATACATACTTGAAAAGGATACTAGTGTAATGAAAACTAAGTTTTATATAGCACACCCAAAAAGAATGTTTCCTGATAGAAAACATGGCTCCTTTTTTCAAGGTTCATCTTATTACTTGGGAAGGCTTCACTGATGTTTCCAATTCCCTAGTCTGCATAGCACTCAGCACTTCTCACTTTAAAAACTAAGTTAGTTCAAAAATGACAGGGCCATGCTATTCCAGAGATGAGAAGCTCCGATGTGGCACAACATCTATATGCTGACACAGTCAATCATTCTGGATTTATTTATTTTTCCACTTAACAAGTCTTGTGGAAATTCATTGGGAAGCATGTACAATAAGAACCCATTTACATGATTTCAAGTAAATAAATTTCAATAATTTAAAAAATAAACTGCTAGTATCAAATGTCAAATGCATAAAATGTCACTTTCCCAGAAAGGGTACAGTGCAGATTTCATTTCTATTATGCTTTTAGCACCTTCCGTCTATTTCTAGAGACAAATAAATTTTAAGAGTGCCTAATTAGCTGTCTGTTCAAGTACAACTCAGAGAAAAAGCTAACGGCCTTCCAGGCTGTTTCCCTCAACTTCAGATCCTTTAGAATGCTGAATGTATGCTTAAACCATCTCAAAGTGCTTGGGACCAAGTGCCAATTTCATTTTCTGCAATGCTGGATTATAAAAACAATTATACAAAGCATCAATAGCATTTTTTTTTGTTGCATACTTTTGGTAGAAAAATGGTAGGAACTTAACAATAAAAATCAGCAACAAGTTGAGTGTTTTCAGTGGTGTCGGAGAAAAGACAAGAGTTTACTGTCATGTTTCATATGCATGATTTTGACACATGCTGCCCCAAAGCCAATTCAAAGAGCAATCAAGGATTATCCACAGCTCCGTTGTCTCTGGAGAAGAACACGCGTACATTGCTTCCAAATCGTAGAAGCCGCATCCCTGGGGTCAACTGGCTCAGCGAGAAAGTCAGATGAGGAACAACACAAAACACGATTACTGCTCTAGTTCTCCCTAAATGCTGTAGGTAGCCGTCACTTTACCCTGTGTACACTGCATTCCATTACTGCCCAAAGTAATAAAGACCTCTGTCACTGCAAGAGCTTTTCATCTCCAGTGTTCCTTTCTCTTTTCATGATAAGACTGCCAGCTCCACTCTCTATAAATGAGCTCACGTGAACACTTTATTTTCAGTGCATGAAAACAAAAAGGGCCACTGCCCACCTTCAGAGATGGAGGGGGTGGTGCTCTGTCTTCAAAATCAGAGGAGGAGGATTGAAAGGGATGGAGACTGATCTGGGAGCCTCCCTTGGAATAAAGTTGAAGTGGAGCCATTATATTCTCCACTGGCTTCACTTTTATTTCACTATGCCTGAAGACTTGAGAGTGGTGGGAAGGAGAACAGATCAGCTATCTCTAAACCAATTTCTGTTTGTGAACATTAAACATTTGTGTTCGCTTTGGCCAACACCACTAGCCAATATCAATGCTCCAAGTATATGTGAGCTGAACATTTCACATGTGGGACAGATGGCCAAACCATCCCAATGCAGTCAATTCTGAAATAAGTGAATCTCAGCTCAAGCTTCCTCGTCCAAACAGTAACTAAATTTAATTTTTTTGCAATCAGTGGCATATGTTTGCATCTGTCTACAATATGACGTGGGCCAAATCTGATCTGGCCATGACATCCTGAGTACCAAGGCTATACAATTCCTAGTGTTAAGTTTATTGCAAATACCAGAGGGAGACAGGTAACTAATTAAGGATAGACATTGGTTATTTGGACTCCTAGATATCTATCATGTTTGTAATAACGTTAAAAGCTATTGACCAGCTATAGGATTTTCTCTGTTGTATTTCTAAAACATTTAAACTTTCCTTATCTGATGATTATGATGATGATGAGGAGGAGGATGAAGATAAATAGTAGTAGCAGTAATAAGTGGAACACACATTTAATTGTCTATTACATCTAAAAGGAACTCTTTCTATCTTTTGTCCTCATTATACTCATTCGTTTCAATTTATTCAAATATATATGAAGTGCTTATTATATGCTTTGTGCTGTGCTAGGTATGGGGCAATGCTATAGCATTCCCGCCAGGCCTTACAGACTAGTAGTGAAGCAGGGACACAGGTAAATAATAAGAGTACAAGCCATGACCTAGAATAGCTTAAGAAAATTTAACTCTTCCTGGGGAAATGAAGGTACTTGGGCATTGTTATATTAAGCTGTGAAGGTATATACGCACATGAAAAAGATGGAAAGGCATTTCATCGATGAGAATAGCTGTGGTAGAGAAGCAAGTCAAAACAAGACCTGGAACCATGCTGTCCTACATGTATAATAAGTTAAATTAACAAAGTTTAAGGTGTTGCTTCTCCGAGACACTGGTCTCAAATGTCCAATAGTCATATGTGGCTAGTGGCTGCCATATTTAATAGAGCAGTTAGAGAATATTACTATTTACTGTAAAAAGGTCTATTACACAGTGTTGATTTGAGGATGTAGACTACTGAGAAGTAAAAGCTACAAAATTTGGAATGTATGAAGAGACCTAGTCCTTTAGATTCTGAGAAATAACTCAAGGAAATGGAGGCCTTTGCTTACAATACTTGAAGAGACAACAATGCATCTAACTGGTAGAATAAGTAGTGTGTATAAATGAGAGAAAATAGATGAGTCAATCAGAACTGTGTTTTAGAAAGAGCTTCATTCAAGCTACAGTGTGAAAGGAGGTGGCTCGCACACATAACATCCATATTCACATGCATTATTCTACATGCATATATACCAGCCATCTATGCTTTTATCTTCTATTTTGTTTCAGTTAATACTAATAATGACAGTTAACCCTTTTGAATGCTTATTGTGTATCAGGCACTACCCCTAACACTTTATATTATTAACTCACTAAAATCAAGAAGATAAAAGATGACTTAGAGAAACACGTTAACTTCTAAAGGTCAATATTTCAATTTAATTTCATTTACATTATGTTACAGGACTAGAATAAAGAACCGTGAATTGGAAAGCTTTAGAAAAACACATGGTGAAGTTGAATTAATGGTGTAATACACCTGCCAACCAAACTTAAGTCATGAACAGGTTATCTTGGAACTTGGGGGCTAAGTTGACTGTGGTTGCATCAGCAAATACACAATATGGCATTCATGGAAATGCCAATAAAAATCTTTTCAGTTACCTTGCTAGGAACTTCTTTACATAAAACATTCAAGCAAAAACCCTGAATGAGATTGTTCAGACGGAAAGCCACCTTTGTGGAACTTTAAGAAACGAAGGCAATGATTAGAAGCAATCATGAGCAGTAAATTCTCTAGTGACCTGCATTTCACCAAAATGGCCAATGGAGGTGACTGGATGTCTGGCCATATCTGCACTCTTTGTTTTTTCAGGAAGGATATTTTGCTCACCATCCTAATCACTTAAAGTCATGTAGTGTTTCACAGCAAGTTAGTGAAATTTACTTTCTTCTTCCATGGCTAAAATTTGATACAGGTTCAGATGAAAAAGAAGCTTAATATGGAGTAAGGCCTGGCACTGATTCTAAGCTACCCTAAAACCTCTATGACATTTCCATAATTCACTGACCAATCAGTCAAAAAGAATTAATTGAATGCCTACTGTGCGCAGATAAGAGGGTATGGCACAGAAACTCAGAATTCTGACACTCAAAGCTTTTAAACCCTTGTTAAAAGAGACAAAATATTCAAACAGGAACAAGGAGGATAATATATTAAAATCAACAAATAGTATTTAGAATAATATGTCATAAATTGAATCCTTGAGTGCTAGAGGGACCTGGGAAATTGGAATAAAGTGAAGAGCAGAGTATATGGGGTTAAGAAACAAAGATTTCCTGGAGGAGACTGGTTGAAAATCTGGTTGTAAAGAAAGAGTTGGGAACTAAACATATAGGGTTGGATATCTATAGAATTTCTTCTTCTTTTACAATAAAACCACAATTAAAGATTTTGAAAATCTGAGAAGAGACATGAGACAAAGTAGATTAAAGCTAGGACTGGTTCATGAATTGTTTGAAAAGAGTGAAAGCAGATCAGAAATGAAATATTCTAATGTCTCACTAATTAAGTTGGTTGACCAAATTAGGCTGTCTGCATGTGTGAATGTACCACAGTGAATTCCACTTTCATGTATACCTATAAAGTAGCCATTTATGAAAACAATAAATATATGGGGGAAGGCCAGTGGAGCAGAGCAGAGGGGAGAGGTTGGAGGAATGGAAGAAAGGAAGGAGTTGCTTGGGACTGAAATGGAGTGAATTAATTCCATGCACATGTGACTATGTCAAAATAAACCCTACTATTACATATAGATATAATATAGTAAAAAAACATTTTAAAAAATGAGAACTGTGGGCTGGGGTATGGCTTAGTGGTAGAACCCTTTTCTAACAATACCATGGACAAAGCCCAGGGATTCATCCCCAGCACCACAGAAAAATTTAAAGAGAAAGAGAGAAAGAGAGAGAGAGAGAGAGAGAGAAAGAAAATAAATTCTATATGGTATGTTTTACTTATAATTTCTTGAAATTTTGCTATTTACAATTCTGATATAATTAATAGGGTGTTTATAATGCTTAATGCTGAAAATCCTCCAATCTAACTAATTTTTAAAATGAATTATTCCACTTAACAAGGAAGGAAAAAAAAAAAAACCTTTCGATTTTTGCCCCAGTGCTACAGTTCTCCAAGTATTCCATATTTTCAGCTATTATCCCTTTCTTACAAAGAGCCCACTTAATAATGTTCCCTCTAACAACCTCATTTATTTTCCAGAAAATTAACTCAGTTTCAACCCTGATTAATGATTTCATCTAAATGAATCAAATTAAAAATTGAAAATTATATTTCAAAAGCCAAAGAAAAAAAAATTGACCATTTCCAGTTAACAAATGATCCTTTCAAATATTAAAAGATGACCATGAAGAGTGCGTGATAGTAATGAAATCTGGCTCAGGCCTTCAGGCCTGCTGCTTATCTGGAGTTCATGGAGGAGGAGAATTAGTGGGGGGAAAAAAAAAAGAAAAGAAAAGAAAGAAAAGAAAAAGGTATCCTATGCATTTTAACACAGAAATCCCTTGGGATCCAAACTGACTTCCACTTTGGCTTTGCCCGTAATCAGTGTACCAAAATAATATGAGCATTTCCCTGTTAATTAAAACTGGTTGGGCTGGAGATGCCCCTCAGCAGAAGGGGGATTAGGGAGTCACACACACTAATAGCCCCTGTTAACAAAACCTAAACCATGAAAGAACACTTCATGCTACGATGTCTTCTCTATGAGCCTCAAGCAATCCATGAGGAAAACAAGCAACTAATTAGGAAGAAACTTCTGATCTGAGACATTATTTTTAAACATCCACTTTTGGCCAGAGGTTAGGGTTAGGGAGGGATGGAGACACAGAACTCAGATGATTTTAGGGCCAGGAAATCATTCTGTAAGAAAATATAACAGTGGATACACGTCATTATGCATTTGTCAAATCCCATAGAATGCATGACAAAAACGAACCTCAATGTAAATTATAGACTTTGGATAGTCAACATGTATAAATGTGGGTTCATCAATTGTAATTGATGTACTACTCTGGGGGGAGATGTTGATAATGGCAGAGGTTTTGTATATGTGGGAGCAGAGAATATATGGGAACTTCGTACATCTGATCAATTTTTCTGTGAACATAAAACTGGTTTAAAAAATAGACTTTTCAGCCTGGCACAGTGGTGCACTCCTGTAATCCCAGTGGTTCGGCTGAGGCAGGAGGAGTAAGAGTTCAAAGCCAACCTCAGCAACTTAGTGAAGCCCTGAGCAATTTAGTGAGACCCTGTGTCTACATAAAATACCAAAAAAAAGGTTGGGGATATGGCTCAATGGCTAAGTGCTCCTGGGTTCAATCTTAGGTACTAAAAAAAAAAAAAAGACCGATTAGGCCATATGTGCATGCTTGTAATTCCACCTTCTGAAGAGGCTGAGGCAGCCTAAGCAACTTAAGTGAGACCCTGGATCAAAGTACAGTTCAAAAGGGCTGAGTATGTGGCTCAGTGGTAGAATGCTTGCCTAGTATAAACAAGGCTCTGGGTTCAACTGTCAGTATTAAAAATAAGTAAAAGAACAGAATTTTAAAAACTTAATGAACCCATTGTGAGGTTACAAAATTACTACATTTATTCTAAGTGCTATGAAAGAACTTCATAATTATAGATCATGTAATTTTCACCTGTGTTTCCTTAATTAATTCAATTTTTTAAAATGTATGCATGTTAAGAGTAGTCCATGCAGAATGGACTACTTAAAGCAGGTCACAGAAATCATAATTTTGACACTCTGATTGTGTGCAGGCTTTATAGTGTTTCATTGATATATATTCAGCCTAATCTTTCCCTTCTCAGCACAGATTGTTAAAGATAAAATAGTATCTCAAATTATGAGAGAGAAAGCTGCTTCTGCATTCCTCCTCAATTGTCTACAAGGATCTGGCTCCTGCAGGTAGTTAGGGACGTGTAGAGGCCTGGAAGCCTGTGGGGAGGCTGCAGTGCGGCAGATGTGGGTGTGGAAGAAGTTAGCCCCCACTGCCAACTTGGCCTGCAGCCTCCTCTAGGAGGCTTAGAGCAGGGAGCAGCAGACCAGAGCAGCTGGGTGGAAGGGAAGCCCTGGGAAGGACACATGGCCTACAGCCAGCTTGCCCAGCTTCTTCCAGGGCCTCCGTTTTCAGACCTCCAGAGATTTCATCAGGGCCACAAGAGAGGGTGCTATGTGCTTCAAGAGCCAGTACCACAGTCCTAACAGAAAACAAGAATACATGCCACAACCTCCAAGGAGGGGATCACTCATAAAACTAGAGAACAAAACTGTGCAGAACACGTCTTGAGCATTAAGGAGACATATATGGGTATGTTATTGAAAGCACTTACTGAAGAGTATTAATTATCATGAGTTGTTTTGGGTCTGACTGAGTGACTTCAAAGTAAATAAATAAGGGTGTGCCTTTATTCCAGGCAGAAAAGGAGTGGGCTTGGGATTTTTATATTTAGTGCAAATAACTAATCCTCTATTTCTCTGTCTTCAGTGGCTTGTTTCCCATGTCCCTTGTAATAGCTGTTGTGCCCACTCTTCTCTTGCTTACAAGTTGGAAGATTATTTCATTAATAACCACAACAGAAGGCAGATATTATTACCTACAATTTACAAGGGGAAATAGAAACATAGGAAGAAGTAGTTTGCATCAAGATAAAAAAAAAATCATGTTATAGGGCTCCTTAACTATTACTAGTTATCTGCTAGGCTCTCTATAGCACGATTTATAAAATTCTAGAATTTTTTTTTCCTCATAACCTATATATCTTGAAAAACTGAAATCCAAAGTCTTTACAACTGAAATGGGCCTTTGGGAGGATTATTAATGTCTTCAATTACAACAACAGAAAAGGTTCAAAATGGTTGAATGACTTGTCCTCTGTCACATAACTAGTAAATATACATAGATTAAAAATATACTTTCTGCTCACATTCCTCATGTTTTCAGAGTAACTGTTTAACCTACATTGAAGCTATTGCCCACATTCGCAAAGAAATCACTGTCCTAAATGCCGCTTTAAACATTTGCAGTTACTTGTAATGATTCATTAGGACAATGAGGACTAACTGGCTGTGCTGGACATATGATTCTGCTTCTATTACATTTTCCAGAGGAGGCTTTGAGTGCAGCTTTATTTATTTACTCTACCTAGATATAAGCTTTGGATATGAAACATTACATAAAAAATAAAATTTTGCTTGTGAAAGAAAATATTCCTCAACACCAATTATAGCCCGTTTCATTACACTTTTCATACAATAAAATTGGGATAAGAAAATCAGAACCAAGGCCAACTATAACAGGTGCTAATAGGATTTTTCTATGAAACACTGTGCCTGTAAGATCCATAGACTGACCTGGAAGTCTTTGGACATTTTAATACCTGGCCTTCCTGGATTATACATTCCAGGTTGAATGTTCCCAAATAGATTATTGGTTCAGTGAGATGCATACAAATTCTACAAGGGTTATTCTAAAATTTAACTGACACACAGTATATATAAACTAACTTTAAATTATAATTCAATGAATTAGGTAGCCTAGCAACATCTTCACAATAGAACACTGAAATTATTTTCAAGATTCAGAAAATAAAAATAAACACACTGTAAATTATCTTAGTGTTTGATACCCAATCAATAACTTGGCATTGTTTTCATTGTCTATATGAAGAAAATTAAGACAAAATATTTTTTCAGGGCCAATACAACTTAGTGTTAACCTGCTTCTATGTAGTACCATGAAAAATAGGTGGAGATAGTTGCTCCATTTAATTTGATTCCTATAGATAATGAAATTTGATAATAGAGATCACAAAGTATTATCTTTTCACTTGAATTACTAAAATCAACTTCCATCTATATTGATCAGAAAAACCACATCAAGTTTCGTGATTTTTATATTTGATATTACTAAAACCTCATTTTAATCACTAACTGTGCTGAAATGATACTTTAAAGAAAATTATATAGTTTTAAAATATCACTTAATTTTCAAAATAATTTCACTTTTATTCACTTTGATCATTAAACTCCATTGCTAACTTATTAAAATATAACTCAAAGCTCATATTCTATACAGAGCTTCTCAAAATTCATCTTAACTCAATCATTCTCAAAAAGATTGATACATTCTACAAACTGACCCTAATTTTTCTCTGAAGTAGTTTACAAATATTTGCTATAAATTTACCTATGTTTGACTTAAAAATATGAAGGCAAATTTCTATTCAATATTTGCTATAAAAAGATATTCTTGAATGGTAAGGATGCTGAGATTATTATACAAAAGCTCACTCTTTGTGAATCAGTTTAAGATGTAGGCATAAACAACAACAAAAAAGCACTTGTTCCTTGACAAAAGTAATTTTCAAGCTATTCTCTAGAACTCTGGGATTTCCAAAGAAAACATGCACACAGATCAAAATGATTAAATTTATGCTATGATATCCTACACAGATACCTAGCACCCAGTGAGGAAATGAGCATGTGACATAAAAAGAAGTAACCTATATAAAATTAAGACATTGTTATTGCATCTTTATGGGAGTCCAGAGAATAAAAGAAAAACCACAGTGGGCATTTCAATAGGGAGAATTCGTAAACTGGCTCAAAGGGTGCTGGGAAAGTTTAAGAGTAAAAGCAGAATAGGAATATATATTTACTGCCAAAACCCTAAAAGTTGCTATATATGAGGAGTGATTTAAGATCATTGCTATACTTTGTTATTATACAGAAGCACAAATAAAAATCCTATTTAAACCCAGAATAGGAATCTTAACTGAAGGAAGCAACCACTGCCTCTGGAAATTGTGTAGACCATGGAAGAGGCAGCACTATCAGAATCTGAAGTTCAGCAAGGAGGCCCTGGGGTGAGACCAAGCCTCAGACCTCTGAGGGGTGGATGGCAGTGGCTGAGGCTGAAGCTTCCCAGTTGTGCAAGGGGGTGTGATCTGAGAGCAAAAGGAAAAGCTGGAAACTGAACTGCCTGCAATGCTAGGGCAAAGGGTCTTTCACGTGGCGGCACTGTTAGGAACAAGCCAATAGGAAGCAAACATCAAGATGAAATCCCTTCTCCCTCCTTATTCCCAGTGCCCAAGTTCCAGAGGCGTGGGCTTAGAGCTAAGAGGCAGTCCCTTTGTAGAGGTAACGTGGGGAGCACTTTATTAATGGATCATCAACCTCATCTCCAGAAAATAGAAACCCCTCTATTAAGTGCATAGTACAACATTAGACAGCGACTAGTTCACTGTCAAAACCTAATAATCTGTTGCTAATACCTAGTGTTCAACCCCTAACCCCCATGTCTACCTTCTTTTTCTTATCTGCTATTCCATGATCTAAATGCTTAATTCTTGACCTTTTAATCTTAAAAGGACAAATTAGATCATAATTTGTCAACAAATACACAGTAGTGTTTTTGTGTGGGGTGACACACACCTTTGGAATATATTGAAACCCTGTTCCCCCCTCATCCGGCCCTAGGGATTTTTTGGCTCATTGCCAAGTGGACAGGTGGATGGAAAGAGAGGGAGATGCTTGTGTGCAAGAGAGGTATGACTATGTGTACAATAAGCCTGTGATTATAAAGAGAAACAACACAAAGCTAGCCTCCCAAAATGTAAACAAGAGAGCAAGGAGGTAGCTCAGTGGTAGAATGCCTGCTCAGTATGCATGAAGGCCTGGGTTCAATCTCCAACACCAAAATAAAAGTAAGCAAGAAACAGAGCTTCAATTGAACTTGGTAAAGGAATTTTCTATTTTCTTCTTCTCTTTTCACTAATGTTGTTGGTCATATCCTCAGTGTTATATGAAAACAGAACTATGGTATGTGAACCAATTTACTAAACAAATAGCAGCTGTAGTAAAACATCTGTTTGGGAAAGAGGAAATATAAACTCATAAAATCAAATGAAGGCAATGTGATCTGTACTTCCACAAATATGCAACTACTAGACATATGGAGCCGTTCGCAGAAGATTATCAATCATTCTATTAAAAAACAAAGTGTAAAGTGGGTAACATTATGATCTTCACACAACATATTAGGCAGTACCTGAATAAAATTTTAGGAAATGATATGCAACTATTTCATGGGAATGATAATGGCTAACATCTCCCTAGCAAGAAGAAATTTTAAAAATATAAAATAGTAATTACATCTCAAAATATCAAGATGCATCTGTTTATGCTTTCACCAATAGGAAAATAACTGGTACAATATAATTATGCAAGATTAAATAGAGTAATATCAACAATAGGAAAGAAATTACATGCAGAACTTGGGAAAGGTGTTTGTTGTAGTATGCATAGACCTGCCCTCAAGTTCATTAGAGGCAACATGATTTGCTTTCTGTGGATCAATCATTACAGGAACTCTTAAAAATTTCAATGAAACTACGAAAGAGAAAAATAAAAGAAAGACTGAGTTTCATCCTTATGTGCCCAGACTAGAAGAAAAGCAAAAATCAATAAAGAGAGCTTAAATGAAAAAGAAAATAAAAGAATTTTCCAAAGAAGCTATTGCTACCTTTGTATTAATAGGAAAGCTGATTTTTGTTTGTTTGTTGGCAATACTCTGCTTGCCTTCTCTTTGATTCACAGAGTTTAAGTTAAAACTAAAGAAAATCACAACACAGTCAAAAACCAAAATCACATCACTAGCATAAAGCAAATCAGAGAGCAGTAATAAATGTCAGAGATGTAACAGTGAGGCGCAGCTAGGTTTCCTTTTTTCCCCCTCATACTTAAAAGTGAAATACCTAGCTGTTATCTTGGTGCCTGCAGAGCCTCCCCATTGTAGATTCAATAATACAAGAGGCTTCTTATCAGCAGCTGGGGTGACTGATTGGAGCTGTGATATGTTTAGACAATGCACTGTATTTAACTGAATTTACAGATGCCCCAACTCAGACGTGGTAGTAAACGCCAGAGACTAATAGGAAATTAAACATGTACAATGGGCTAACTCCATTTGCTCGCACACAGTGTAATGTGTTTAGTTAACTTACTCATAGTCACACTTTATCTTTTTCTCTATGGATTCTCTGGGATATGTTTCAAATTGGCCAGAGATTAAATCTTCTTTTCAATTTTTTGTTACCATTTTATTGCCGCTTTCCCTTATTACTGGCCACTCTTTCTCTTACAGAGATAAGCTAAACAAGATGACCCTCAGTACTCTCCCCCAACCCAATTATCAGATAGTCAGCAAGGAACGCAAGGGTACAGAAGATTCCATAATATTAATATTAATATAACATGAGAGGAACAAAAATCAGTCACTTATTTGAAAGCAATGGTGTATTTAACTCATTTGAAATTTAAATGTGAATTTTAATGTACCTGGTATGTAACACGTACATACAAAAGAGACAGTGTGGGAGCTGCATGCATAGGTCGGGTGGAGAATTATTTTAACTTCATTGTTTCTCATATTTGCTAGCAAAAACAGCTTCCATTAGACATGCGTCTGTCTGGACGTGCAGCACAATTGTTGAAGGGTGGGAGAAGATGTCACAGTACTTGAGGACTTTTCCTCTGGTTAACAGAGAAAGGTAATTTATCGTTAGATAAACCCACAGATTGATCTGTAGATTTCCAGGGAATCTCTGAAGGAGGCTGTTCACAGAGAACTCTCTTGTAATATAATAGCAAATGAAACCATAATGGTTTTGTTATCCTTAGGAAATTGCAAAGAATTTCCACATTCATGAAAACATGTTACCTAGAAAGTATAAAGAACTTGCTTCTATTCCAATCACATGCAGACTCTTGACAGTTAAAGATGGCTCCTCTGAATGCTGACTGCAACCCCCATTCCCCCCCACGACCCTGGCCTTGATAAAAGTGGATGAAGTTAGATGTCAAAAAAACCGGACACTAAGGCTGACATCAGTACAGGCTTGACCACAATGATCTCTGTGTCACCAGTTTACATTTATTATGTAGACAAGCAAGAACACTTTGGCATCAGCTTAACTTACAAAATAAAAGCAAGTGGAGTTCAGAGCAAGCACAACGGTCAGGAAATGTGTACACAGTGGACAACTATATGCAATTTACATGCTTAGAAACATAAAGAATGAAACTGGATGGACAGATGTCACAGCATAAAACATATGTGTATATATTCATGCCTGCTTCTGAAATACCAGACCTTGGACCATAGCACAGAAGGGCTCTCTAATATACTAGAGGACTCAGGCCAGTAACCATGACCTTATTATTTCATTTTCTTCTCCTTTATCCTCTATTTTTTTCAGTTGCTGCTTTTACTGAGAAAATCAGAATTTTGCATCTAATGAGAGATATAAATATTTAAAATGGAAAAGAAATATGTGACATCGATGATCAAATGATAAGGGCCTGAATATTATAGCTCTTGCAATCAGTTTTTAAGTGGCTTTTTCAAGAAGCAAGAATGGCATCAAATGAAAACACTGAAAGCAAATACAACTACAAAAAACCGCTAAAAACCAGTTCACATAATTAAACATTCTACAGCATTATTGACAACCCCATCAAAACATTACTCTGTGGAAAGAAAAGGATGGCATGATATCAAGGAGTACTAGTCGTCTGAACGTCAAGTTATAATCAAATAACCATTACTCAGTAAAATGGACATCACAGTAATCATTTCTTTCTACAACTGAGCAGTCCAATAAATGTTACTTCTCTTAATCAGTTCTGATTGGTATTTGCTATATGAGACACAGACAAATCTTTGACCAATCTTTAATTAGTATCACTGATGAAATATTTATTCTTTTAATTTGAATTTGGAAACCCAATAAAGCCATGTTTGCATCTTTTATCAACTTAAATATTATCCTCCTTTATTGCTTTTGTCATGACTGCAGATTCTGAAAATGTTCTCCTGAAACAATCTGTATTTTATGTATGCATAGTGGCCCTGGTCTCATTGCTTTTAGGGCAAATATTTAATATAGGCATTCAGATCATAAATTCATTTCAGTCTTTTTTTGTGAGGTGATCATAAAGCGGATTCCTTTTAGGTGTCAAGAGAGAAGAGGAAGATATTTTTAGACATCCTAAGACCATCTTAGGGAATCAAAGACTCACCAAATCATAACCTAATCCTCTCTGGAGCTATGGGTGTCCAAGTCACAGAAACAATGGGGGTTGTTAACAGGGCTGGGCCCTTGTGCATGGAATGTGTGGGATATTCTAGTGCCCAGACACTGAACTCAGAAGCCAGTGTTCTATTTTTGGCTCTACTACTGATAAGCCGCCACCTTTAGCTTAACCCAGCTCCCCTACCAGAGGCACAGTTATACACTTCCCAAGTCTAACAGTTCTCAGGAATCTGCTCATTTAAAATAAACAGACATCACCAAGCATATTATTAAAACCTAATGAAGCAATCAGATTGCATCTTGTTAGAAAAACGCTTTACGAATTTTCTCTAGTCCACAAAACATCTCTAAAATTAGTATATTCAGAATAATTTAGAAAAAAAAAAGGAAGAATTATCTTGTGAAAGATGTACAAATGAATGACATGTGTCTTCTGTATTTCTCAGCAGCAACTCTGATACATGAGCATCTTTCCTAGCCACTGGCTTTTAATTTTTTTTCACCTTCTCATTTGCATTCTACAATCTCCAATGAAAGCCACCCCTTTGTTACAAATCTATCAAAAATAGGTGTTTGGTAATGTGTAGACACTGGATGCTCAAGAGAGCTGTATTTGTTAATCTATCACACATACTTCATGGCACTTTCATAATTACATTCATACTGCTTTCACTTGTGAGATGATTTGATTTGTGTTGGCTACACACATTAGAGTATACACTTTTCTGGAATGTGAGTAATACCAGCTTTTGTTTACCATCATATACATAAAGCCTAGTACAGTGTCTGGCACATAAACATTTAATTGATGACAACAGAACTTTCCCCCAAGAAGCCAACACCACCTCTCTACTTATCATGAGAGCCTTTGGGTCACACCTTTATCTGCCCTGGAGAACCTACCTCCACATTGCCACAGCTTATATCCATGACACAGCCCTGGTGCCCACATGAGCATAACCCCTGGTTTTCCTACCTTCTGACTTCTTTCCAGAAACAAAAAACATTAACTAAAGTTTCTTGTTTGGGACAATACCTGTTTCATGAGAAAATGCAAAGTAGAACCCCCAACTATTTAAGTAACGTTCAATAAAAAGGAACAAATTGTGATTTCTAAAAAAAAAAAAAATCACCAAAAGCCATTTTAGAAATAACCAGTCTATTTTTTTTCTTAAAGTAATCTGCCATGGGCTGGGGATGTGGATCAGTGGTAGAGTGCTTGCCTGGCATGTGAGGCCCTGGGTTCCATCCCAAGCAACACACACACACCCAAAACAAACAAACAAACAAAAAACCAAAAAAACCCTGCCACGATAAAGACAGAATTAGTAAATATAAAAACATCATTATTGTTGACACATTAGTTAATATTAATTAATACATGTGGTACATATACTAGCATTTTCTGTCAAACCCTTTATTTGGAGTTAATTCTGTCAAACAAAATCTTGGCCTACAATTCTATTTGGTGATGGCTGTCACCTGGTATTTTGCCTGTTTCAGTATTATTTAAAAGTACTTTTCCATATTTAATATATGATGGCTTACTGTACCTTTCCACTGGCATTTATCACCTTTCAAGAGCGATCAGTCTCTAGGAACGTGAAGTTCACTGTCACAGAAAGGCCTAGCCCTCATTTATTTCCCTATACAGTATTTGGTGCAGAGCAGAGTGCATGATAGCAGGTGTGTCTTCAATTTAGAGGTCACACATTTAGCAATAGAAATATAAGTTATTAAAATCGACTTGTAATCTTTAATAACATAACGTGCCCTTGGAGTGAAGTCTAGATAATTGTACAAAATTCAACGTGTATTTTTTTTTTAATTTCAGGTTCCAAAATGATCCTAAAGATGCTGCCATTTCCCAAATCAGAATTCTTACTGGTGGCAGGTTAAAATTGAGCTTATAGAAATAGAAGTTTATGATACCCCCAGCAACCAGCTTTATCTTGGCCTAATTTCCCCATCTCTGTAATAAGTGAAGTTGATGCAATTTACAGGACTTGAAGGCATTTAAAGAATAGAGGAGCAAATTTTTTTTTTTTCTATTTGACTTAGGTCCAGTGTGATAAGGCTGACCTGGTCTCTAACTGTGAGTGTTTGAGAGGGAGGTGCCCTGGAGTATACCAGAAACAAGGAACTAAAACTGAGTTTGATCCAGCCCCACAGAACTGCCAACTACTAGCTATGTGACTTGGGGCAGGACACACAAGTGCCCTCTGAGTCTCAACTTCCTCATCTGTAAAAGTAATATTAAGTACTGTATGTAAGTGCTATTAAACTGCACACATGCATACATATGCATACATACATGCTGGCAGTGCTGAGCACCTATCATGAGTAAAGCAAGATCTTAAGTGCTTTAAGTGTATTGACGTCCTCCTTACAACAACCCTATGAAGAAAAGAGCAAAGCAAACAGAAGCACATAGTATGTAAGTAACTATCCAAATTTACTCAACCCAAAATGGCAGAACTGAGATCTTGGCACTGTGCTGCCTCTGAGAGGTATAGCGAAGATGATAAAAAGCATCTCAGATAGACTTTAGCACACAGTTTCTTGATGCACCTGGTAGGTTCTTCTAATTCTCTATGTCCTCCTGTGTTTCCTTTTCAAATGAATCAATAATCAGATTCTCTTACAGTAACCTGAAGAATGAATGCAATTGATGTAACAGATTCTCACCGTGAATCACTAGGCCCAAAATCTTATATGAGAGTATATATAAATATAATGCCTGCTAGCAAATGCAACACACACATATAAACACTCACATGTGTTTCTCTGCTCACACATGCACACAAAGAGACATATGCAAAAAATTCAAGAAAGCCTCCCAAGAAAGTCACATGGAATATCCACTGTCAATGAGTTTATCATCAATATTCATGGAACATGGTGTCAGGTCACAAATTCCATGTTGGGTTTAGGGTAATGAGTGGAGGAGGTCAGGCAAAAATAAAACTTACCACCTGCCTTCATGGGCCAATGATCCACGGGAGTACTTTTTAAGAATTCACTCAAATATTAATTGTGCCATGTGAAAGGTACATAATAAGTCCTATGGGAATGCAGAGCAATATAAAAATTCAGCTCAAGAAGACACAAAATACAAATGGTTTCTTCTAAGTATGTTAAACTTCATCAGGCAAAGATGAGGTGAGATAGATACTCCAGGTTGAGAGAAATATATAGGCATAAAATACATGCTATGAGCAGGCAAGGTGGCTAAAATACATGGTGCCTGAAGGAGGCTAAGGTAAAAGCCAGTGTCTATTTGTAAATGGCTGCCTCATGCCTACTAAGGAGTCTCGACTTGACCATATGCCATGCGAATGGGAACAGAAGACTCTGATGACATAGACTCTGATGACTTGTTATATATGTATA
>CM053410.1:50843514-50863847 GCA_028644305.1 Xerus rutilus | reverse complement strand
ATAGGCATAAAATACATGCTATGAGCAGGCAAGGTGGCTAAAATACATGGTGCCTGAAGGAGGCTAAGGTAAAAGCCAGTGTCTATTTGTAAATGGCTGCCTCATGCCTACTAAGGAGTCTCGACTTGACCATATGCCATGCGAATGGGAACAGAAGACTCTGATGACATAGACTCTGATGACTTGTTATATATGTATACAAGGATCTTGATTGTCCCTTTCTCCCTCCTTCTTTCTCCTCCATTCCCCTTCTCCTTTCCTGGGTTGCTTTCCCCTTCTCTGTGTTCTGTCTGAGCCCTAAACACATCAGCAGAGCTTAGCCATACAGGGTGAGGAAAGAGTCTGCATAATCTGCATTCCCATTTCACTCACAGTAACACTGGTGTCACAACCAAAGTTTATCTTACGCTCCTCAAAAATCCCATTATAAAAATTCAAGCTGTTCCGAAACTGCTTTGTGGGACTTATTTAACCCGAAAGCTCAGCGATGTTTACCTCTGAGCCTGCGGAAGCACAGTGGAATAACTTAATAAATGGAAGTGGCAGAGCCACCTTTATGTTTCCTATGCAAATACTGCTTAGAAAAGCCATTAATGGGAATTATGGAAGGCGAAAGCCAACTAAATACATGGGCCAGAATAAGCAGGATGACTCCACTGGTCTTCAGGGGCCTTCTCCTCTGCTGGTAATTTTATTAGAATCATTACCAATGAAGAAATTTTCAGCTTTTCGAATTGAACTGTAAATTGTTTCTGCTTTCCATGGTATCTGAAAGGAATTTCAGGGGAAATTTTTCTTTGGTTTGTAGACTGATTCCCTGTGGACTGGGGAAAGTCTTCTGGAAATTTCTGGGTTACTGTTGGGGATTTTCCTGAAATGTATTTTTCTTTAGAAATCTTTTGGTCATTAATTTAAAAGATATATTGGAAAAATTTTGCATGAAATTTTGTAGCATGTCCCCAATGTTCTTTACAAGATTTGTGAAAATATTATTTGAAAGGGCAGCATATAATAATGGTGAGAGTGCTACTAATTATGATACAACTCCATCTTATTGCCTTAATCTCTTCAGTAGGAAGTCATTATTTAAGACACTGTGTTTTTGACAATTCTTCATATTCCAGTTTACTTTTGGCACAGGTGCTATGAAGTTTTTCCTTTATATTTGTAATAAATAAATTATTTATGATTCTGGGAAATAGATTACAAAAGGATGTGGAAACCACCTTAAAATGTTTTCTACGAGACCAAGTAAAGATTCATAATAACTACCATGATGTAATGCTAACTGTGTTTAAAGATTTACATCACTCACCGAATTAAGAAGCCTGTCTCTCTACATACAAATTTGAACAAAGTCACATTTTGCTATTTGTGTCCTCCTTAGAAAACTTCAGGTTGCGTATAATGCTGACCATTCCTACTGCCAATATAAAAACTCCTCTAACATTCTCCATAGCTTCCCCTGCAGCCAAAGTTCACATGCTAACAAGAAAGAAATGTATTTGAAAGATGATGGATATGAATGGAGAAGTGGTTTTATTTTTCAGAGAGCAGTATCTTATTTTGCCCAAAGCTTTTATTTTACTGATAACCACTTAACACAAACAGGTATCTGCTGTTTCCCCTGCTTTGTCACAAGTTTCCCAACAGTCTGCTCCTGGTTTGCCACTTCAAGTGTCTTCATAGGGCCATGTTGTCCAGACTGCACTGAGAGCGTAGGTCCCTTCTCCCTGAATTCCACACCCTGCTTTACAAAAACACACCATTTGCAGATCAAAGAGAGACGATTTATGCTTTCATCCAGCTGACGGACGATTAAATTAAAACAGATCAGCAGTGTGGTGCATGGGCAGGTGGCTCCCACCACCACTGTCGGCCTCAGAGCGATTAAATTGTGGCGGAGATGGAGGGCCTTCCGCTCCCATTCCCGCACTTACAGATCAAACGGTGACAAATGAGATGTTACTGCTCTTGTAAAGCAAGGCTACAATCTGTCAAAATCCAACATAATTTGTGACCCTCTGTGACATCCTCTTTCTCTCTCTCTCTCTCCTTCCTTTTTTTTATCCTTGACATTTGAATACAGTGATTGTACCAGAGTCAAGTCCATTTAAGTGAATATAGTCAATTCTATCTAAAGGAATACAGCCTGTTAGCTGCAACATGGTAGCTGAATATATATCTGCTGAGTACTCCAGCGACCCTTTGTGTTAAGTGCATACCATTAACAATGAATTCTGATTTTTTCCAAGTTATATAATTTGATATCTTGACAGCCCAGACACTTAAAGCACTACTATTTGTTTTAAATGGCTTTATTTTATTGTTTAAATGTCAGTATCAAAATAAAGTAATGCATACAGTCTTGTCAGTTCTAGTGCAGGGGGAAGTGTTCCTGTGGAGAAGAGTCTTGAAAGAGTTGGTTCTAAAAATGGACTCAAGAGTGAATTGTAATGTCTCTTGGCTGAATCCTTAAATGACTCATGAAACATATTTATACCGCATTTTCTGTTTAGCTGGTGCATTTAATAAGGCACCGAAGCATAAACAGCCTAGGGAGCAGAGCATCTTAACTTACTGAAGTTGACATCATTGCCAGGTTTAAAAAAAGAAAATACCGACTCTGGGAAATAATTGAGGGACGCAAGATGGAACCCATAGCCCAAATACTCTAAGGGACCCTCATGTGTTTTAATTTATAATCTGCTGGATGATCACAGGTGGCTTACTCATAACAGAATAAAATAAAAAATCCAATAGGCCAATGGAGGAGAGTGTCTAATATTTTTAACTACTTGAATGGCAGGAAGAGTTGATTCTCACGTCTCCACTCCATTCAGACCTGTCTGGGGTGACGAGCCTGTCACATTTCAGAACAGGCATTGACTTTCTACTTCAAAGTGACTAAAGATCTTTCCCCAAAGACTTTTGTTGACCACAAACCTTCAGGCAGGTTAACGTCAACCTTGGGGAAAATCACTCTGAAATAACTTTGTTTACAAAGAATAAAAGTATATCTAGATTCTTTGAGTACTTCTTTTATAAAGAAATAGAGTTATACATTTAAGGTTCTCAAGCAGAAGCTATTTTCTGCTGTGTGATCTATGCATGCAGGCAAGCTCAGGGGCTTCTGTGCATCCTGGTTTCTTTCCTTCACTTTGGGTTATGTTTACATACATTTTAAAGTAACTATCCTGCTGGATATATGATCCTCAGAAACCAGCTAGCCACAGAGTAGACCTCAGTACACAGCATCTCAGAGTAGTCAGTATGGATGGAAAAGTCACTCCATTTTTGGCACGTGGCACTGTGATAGACACTAATCTACCCTTATCACGATGGACCTTTCTATCCTCTCCGGATTTACTGCTTGTCATCACCCCATTGTTACCCATGTGTGGAAAGGAAGAATAGAGTCCATATGACCTATAGACCTTGCCTATTAAAGATAGGGTCTCTGCTTCCACACTGATCACATTATAAAAACCATGCATTTGCATACTCTATCCAGAAGAAGGTATTTCACGACCATAAGAAGGCTCCAGGGCCTGTGGCCAGCAGCTCTATTTTGTCAGCAGTATACTAAGGTGGGTACTGCAGTGACTGATCACGGAAAATGGGCCACTGGGCCCTGGATGCAACTCTACCATGTACACACAGAGACCTAGAGTGTACTGACCACAAAGCACCCTAGGCTGCAAGATGGAAAAGGGGGGCTTCTGTTATTACTGACAGTCCACCAGGAGACTGGGAGTAAATTACAGGTATATGTTCTTCTGGGAATCAGTAGAGGATGGGCACAAGGACACAGAAAATACAGGTTTGGTTTAGTTCTTTTTATAATAATCCTTCCCAAGTCAAAAAGCATCAGAAGAAAAATTTTAGAAAGACAGATACCTTCCCCCTTCCTCTCATCTTTTTCTCTACATTGTTTATAAATGCAAATATGTCAGGATTTGTACCTCTTGTGATGACTAACTAGTTGCTCAGACTTGCTAACTGGCCTGGATTTGTTAACAGATTCCTTCTATTTCTTGTGAGTTCTGCCTGGCTCCTGGTTCTGCCAAGGCTGTCTGATTTTTAAGGCTGCCACAAACCACTGAGCTGATCTGCCCTCCTCCCTCTCCTCCCTCTTCATTCCTTATCTCTAAAAGCACTTCCTGCTTTTGATGTAGATTCTCTATTAGACACAGGGGATACAGGGCAGGTTTTCACCTTTGCCTGTAAGCATAAGAGAAGGAAAGAGAAAGGGACCAGAAATATTATTAACTTTAAAATCTTCCCTCTTCCTCCAAGATGAGAATAAATGTTCCCCAAAGATTCCCTGAGATAGACAGAGACAGCTCTTTCCCCATAGGAATCTCCTGTCACCTCAGGTTTTTTCCTTCTTTTTCTTCTTTTAATGGAATATAAGACTCTCAGCATAGGTAGAGATCTTTTCAAATGAAACTGCTGTACTGCATCTGTCAGATGACATTTTCATAATATAAAACTCAGCCGATCTGTTTCTTTTCTACATTTTCAATGTTTGTTATATTGATGTCAATTATATCTTAACTTCCTTGACCTTAACAATTTCCAAAAGTGTCATTAGACTGGCCAGGGAAAACTCAACTGTTCTCATTTAACTTCTCAAGCATCAGAACAAAAGTATATGAGTGGCTGATAGCAACCAAACCAAAGGCCACTTGAGAATGCCATTAGAACATTAGTGGCTCAGGTTATAAATAGGTGACACTATTTATAAAGCATAAACAAAATGAGTCATGAAGTATAACATAAGGCCCAAGCAGTCATATTGTTAAAAACCTGTTCCCCTGCCTAATGTCCACATAAATAGCAGCATGAATATAGTATCATGAGCTGCTTTGTTTCGTTTTGTGCTCATCACCAGAATGGAAGATGAAACATTTCCTACTAATTGCTGGTCTGCTCTTAAAACAAAACAAAACAGAACAAACAAACAAACAAACACACAGTTGGGGGTTTGGGGGCTGCTAATGTGAGGATACATAGTATCACAAAACAGAATTCCAAAGAATCCAAATTATTTGATCAATCTGCAATGATCCTGGTATTGTGGTCCTTAAGTCTAACAAAAGCATTTTGATAACTAGAATGCTAATCTCTTGACCTTGACCCCACCCAGCACTTGTTGCTCCTGTAAGATTAATGTTATCTCTCTATTTAAACAACCCACATATGTCCAAACTCAGGCAGTAAAGCAAGAGCCTGCTTTGCAAAACAAAAACCAAATCACAAGTTTTTAACACCCATTTAAAAATACTCTGAAAATGCAATCACTTTCCCTCAACGGAATAGTTAATGCATTACAAGATTTTGTGATACCCAAACCACTGAATGTCAGAAAGATTTAAGTTCAAATCAACATGCATTTATTCTATGGAATAGCAATATGGAAGGCTGATGGCATGAATATTTACGGTAATGCTTCAATATTAAAATCCCCATATTGAGATTCTAGAGTCACATACAAATTATATTTAACCATCAAAAAATTCATTGAAGTACTTATTAGAGTATCAGTAATAATAGTCATTAAAATTTTATGATCACTTAAAAGAACACTAAATAAAGACAGTTTAGCAAATGCCCTATTTACATATTTTAACAAGACTTACACAGTAATATCAAAATCACATTGAATTTGAGAGTAAAATTAAACGTGCCCTTAAAAGAACAGCTACATTATGGATCTTCCCTGTTAGATTTGCTTGTTATCCCAGCAGTGGGGTGAGTTGCACTGATGGATTCGTTCTGCATTTTTGGACCAGCTACAATTTATACAAGATAGGAGCAAGAGTCAGGGGTTCAATCTATGGGAAGAGCAGAATAAACTAAGCAATCTATAAGAAATTGAGTCTATAATCTTAGCCTCATTTAGTATGATGTCCTATTTTGTTCAGCTAAAAATTTACATGTGTATTCCACCTAATTTAAGTTATATATAAATACATGTTAAGCATTTAAATATTTACACGTACATAGATAAACAACCCCCCACACCTACATATACATAGTTCACTTTTGTTTTCAAAATTGTAAAGTCTATGAAGTTCTAGTCCTTCAGGATTTTGATATTAGTACACTTAAGTTGATTTTTCACAGCATTTCAGAATGTTAAAGAGAGTAGTTTTCAAAATTATGATTCTCAAAATTTGCACAAACCCAGGTTATAGCATAAACCTAGAAAAACTGGTGGGGTTTGTTTTCTTTGCCTTATGTTTAAGGTTGGAAGGGAACACTGTAAATTCAATGAACTTGAGTGAACAGTAGGTCAGTAGAAATTCTTAAAGAGAGATATATGGAGGCACTCAAGGAAGATGGGTGGCCTAAGGTCAACAACCAAACTTTCTAAGAACAGTCATGCCACTGACATAGGTCACTTTGGTTTCTTTGGGATGTGTGATTTACTCACAAACACATTCACTAGAATTGGAGGCTCATGAGTGGCAAATTAATTTGGTGTTCCACTCTGCAGAATCCCATGGGGAATAAAAAAGTCATACTAATATAAGTCTTTGGCTATTTTCTTTGTTTAGTGCCTTTCCAGAATATTTAATACTATGAAATCAAAGAAGTGTAAGATTTCCTAATTCCAGACAATCCTGATGTTTGGGATATGTGTTTGTGTGCACATGTGTCCATGTACAGGAGGGGGAAATTATAGAGATTCATACCACTGAAATTTTATAAAACATATGAACTGTAAAACAAAATGTCAAATCATATTTCAGAAGTTTATCTAAATAGGCAAGAAAAAAAAAACATCAGAAATATCTGGGGCCACCTTCATTCTGTTGTGGGTAACAAATTCATCAAAAAGTCCATTGTTCCTTCTTCCCCTCATCAAAGAAAAGGGAATTAAGGTCTTGCACCTTCATCTGCTGTCAAATAAGAGGGCTTGAGCAACAATTTATATGGCAGCTATATGAACTTTACAACTAGGAAGGACAATAACTCTTTTTACTATAAAACTATAACTAATACTAAGCTACAAATTTTGCTATATTCTGAAATATATGCAATAGTGACATCTGAAGACAAAAGACCACAAACAATATTTTGCCATGTATTTTGGGTCCTTACTCTGAAACATGCTTACTTTCCCAGTCATATTTTTTGAGGTTAGTATTAAAGCCAATTCCACTTTTCACAATACAGAATGGTTTATTTAGTTGAAGAGATGCTATGTACCTGGGAAACAGACTCAATTACTGAATAATCTGCAGGATAGAGACCCAATCTACATGGTCAGCAGAGCCAAATTTAATGAGAAATACCTAGTCAGCAAAACACCTAAAATGTTTCTAAACTGAAATGCTTCAAGTGAATTAGGGACATCCTAAATATCTAACACTGAGTTGAAAAGATCCAAAGTCCACAATGTCTCCATCTATAATCTACCCCAATAATTCAAAAAATTTGAAAAAAATCTCTTTTGATATTGAAAATCTATTTCAGTACATGTAGAAAAGGATTTTCTCATATAACTTCAAGCCTTCCACTCTATAATAGTAAGATGTGTTATGCAGTTTGTAAAACATGGGCTCAAAAGCCAGTTTCAGGGTTTGAATCCTAGTTCTGTAACTTGTCAGCTACATGTTTCTGAATAAGCTATTTAATAACTCAGTTTCCCAATGTCCTTATCCACAAAATGGGTTAAAAATAGCAGCAAATTCAACCTTGTTTGGGGCACAAAATGACTCCATACACATAAAGTACTCAAAATGCACAGTAAGCTCTAATTTTAAACCATCATTATTCTATAATACATTTTAGATCAGTTCTTCCCACTGGACCAATTTGCTAGTTTAAATGCTATGCTGCCTCAAAGAATCTTATTGATCTATTTAGTTTTTCACCCACTCATTCATTCAATTGTTAATTTTCTAAAAAAAAAAGAGAGAGAGTTTAGAGAAGGATACAACAATGAAGGAATGGCAAACCAATAAAAAGAACCAATAGGCCTATTTCTGGCAGTTAAATGTGATTATTGGGAAGTGAAGGTCACTATTTAAATATTGTATGCCAATCTTCCCCACCTCTAATTCATTAATATTGCATGTGTGCAAACAACAAATACGGTTTTTTAGAATGGGGATGTGGCTCAGTGGTAGAGAGCTTGCCTAACATGCATGAGGACCTGAGTTTGGTCACTAGCACTGCAAAACGAAACAAAGGAACCAAAGAATAAGGGGTTTAATCACTAGTATGTGAAAATGTTTAAAATGTATTTTATTTGACCTACAGGAAGAAAGTAAATATTTACAAGAATGTACATTCCTGACAAACTATATTTGAGAGGAAAAGCTATATAGAAGTTTACAGTATTTAACAGAATATCTTTTATTATAAACATTTTATTTATAGCCTTGCTGGATATTTATCATTGACTCAAATTGCATATACCATTCAGGTATAGTGAAAAAGACATTATTTCTGCTTTACATTTAATATTGACACAGTCTCAATAGTTTTGGATAAATTATACTGTCCAATATGTTATACCACATGAGTGTATATTTAAAATTCAAGGGGTACTAAATACACATCCAATGTTGGGGGAAAAGAAAGATGTACATTCCTGAAAGGAAGTAATCTCTCTTTATCACTCTCCTTTGACTTGTGCCTGTTATTATCAATTGCAGCATCTTTTCTATTTAAATACTCTGCATTTTAAGAAAATAGTTCAAGGCAGAGCGATATGTTGACTGATACAGAAAAGGAGACTGATCTTTAAATATGTTTGGCTTATCAATCTGAAGCCTGCTGTCCCTTGAGGTAATATCAATATTAGCATCTTGTTTGGACAATGGATATCAAGATCTATGGTGTTTCCCAAAGAAGATCCTCATCCCATTTTGTTTTTTGATCATCCAATGAATATGGATAAGACCCTCGAAGCAGCACAGGCTATGTATCTATAGCAGAAACTTAATGTAAGTGACATATAAGTGATATTTATGTATAAATTTTACTTATTTATTCGAGGCTAACACACTGAAAGTACTAACCTTGACCTACCCTATCCAAATGGGCAAAAATCAGATTTATTATCCAATTTAGAAAATTTTCTTTTCTTTATGTTTTATTAGAAAATTATGGCTGTCTAGCTCATGGCAGTACTAAAAGAAACATCCTAATGATACGTGATTAAAGACTTTTCATAAAGAGGTGCAATATCAAAGGCCATGCCTAGTAATTCTTTTTTGTCAGTTCCATACATCTAATGAAAAGATGGCCACTGGTTGTGGAAAAGATGAGGAAAGCCCTTAGTCCACGTGTTCATGGCATATGATGGTAAAGCCACCCCCCTTAAGAGAAAGAATTGCTTCAGCTATTTCTCATCTCTAGTCAGCATCTGAAGTTCTCAGCAATACCAAGTCCACACTGTCATCTTGAGGAAATGCTTCATAATTAATCAGGGCATTTGGGGCAGGTCTTCAACCACAGAAGACAAAATTTCACTCTCCAAAGTCTTCTTGGCTTTGCTTCTCAGAACTGCAGACTGGTGGCATAAGGGGATTAATCTATTGCAACAGATGGTGGCACTGATTTTCCTGATGAAGTGATTATTGCTCCTTCCAACAATATTCCCAAATCCAGTCAGGATAATTCAGCCTTGGGAATGTTTCTCAAGTCCACTTTTCTTTATAATCCTATTGCCACCAACCTCACATGAGCCTTTCTTGTATGACACTTGAAATATCTGCAGCAATGTGCTCTCCTGACCCAGTGCCCATCCCTCTCTCCATTCTGCCATCACACACACAGGTTGTACCCATGGTTTCCCTGCATCAAGGCCTGAACTGAATGACAACTGTCTAAAGAACACAGGAAAAATATTGGGCCTGGAATTTATGCATCACCCTCCATGAGCTGAGCCTTATCTATTCTTTTCAACATATTCTGTCTTTTACAAAAACTTGACTCTAGCTCAAATGACAACTATTGTGCCATGATGACACCAAGTCAGTGATAGCTAGGACACTCGGCTGATGACAATGACCTCTGTGGAGAAAGTCTTTCTCTTGACCTCTGCAATTCTAAGAACTAGCATGCTGACAAAGACTAGAGATGCTACTTGTAAAGGACTTAAAAATAGGCTGGTCATCTTTAATCAGTTGAAGAATTGAAATCAGCTAGCGTCTGTCATTTCCATATAGAATCTCATCTATGCACTCTTGAATTTTTTTTTTTAAGTATTTAAAAATACTTCTTAACTGGATCATTAACCCATTAGGGTCACAGACTCTACATCTAAAAATCCTCTATACACATTACAGTGGCCTATATATAATATAAAATGTGTTTACTATTATATATTAAGAGAAATGTGGAGCTGAGGATGCAGCTCAGTGATAGAACCACTGTGGAGTGTGCTTGAAAGACTTTGGGTTCCATGCAATGCACACACAAAAGAAAAAAGAGAGCGAGTGAGAAACACATGCTTTTCCTTTTTATTAAAAAGTTCCAATGAAAAACAAAGAAAAATTATATTTAAAATAGTATAGCCGGGCACAGTGGCACATGCCTGTAATACCAGCATTTTGGGAGGCTGAGACAGGAGAATCATGAGTTCAAAGCCAGCCTCAGCAACAGCGAGGCGCTAAGCAACTCAGTGAGACCCTGTCTCTACATAAAACACAAAATAGAGCTGGGGATGTGGCTCAGTGGTTGAGTGCCCCTGAGTTCAATCCCTGGTACCAAAAAAAAAAAAAAAAATAGCATATATGTACATATATACACATATAGACACATGCATGGACATACAGACACTTTTCCCATATAAGATAGTGAATATAATTATTTCTTTGGAAGGCTATGCTTTTTTATCAGTTTTAAACTCAATTTGTAAGCTCAGACTCTTCCTGAAGAAGAAATTTCAATATATATCAATCACTCTGGTTTTGGATTTCTTTTTCAAAATTCTCTACATTGATTTGAGCTTTCTGAAGTGTCAAATAAATTACTTGTGTATTTTGAAAGAAATTTCTGTTTTTAGATTTTTAAAAACGTCTGTTTTTAAAGACCTAGAAACAAAGAAGGGAAATATAGTCGTGTGCAGTAATCTAAACACTTCTAATCCAAGATATCATGATTTAAAAAAAATTTCTTCCTCTTCTCTAGAAGCACAAAATATGTACTTCTATGATCAAGAGTTCAATGCAACTTCTGACTAAACTTTGCATCAGTAAAAATTACTAAACCCAGGCTGGATGTGGTAGCACACGCCTGCGATTGCAGTGGCTCGGGAGGCTGAGGCAGGAGAATTATGAATTCAAAGCTAGCTTCTGTAAAAGTGAGGTGCTAAGCAACTCAATGAGACCCTGACTCTAAATAAAATACAAAATAGGACTGGGGATGTCAAGTGCCCCTGAGTTCAATCCCCGGTATGCACCCTCTCAAAAAATAATTACAAAAATCAGCCAGGCAAGGTAGCCTCACCTGTGATTGCAGCTACTCTGAAGCTGAGGCAGGAGGATAGTCAAGTTTGAGGTCGGCCTCAGCAACCTAGAGTGACTGTTTCAAAATTAAAATTGAAAAAAAAATAGGAGAGCTAGGGATGTAGGCCAGCAGCTGAGCACTTACCTACCATGCATAAGGCCCTGGGTTCAAACCACACTACAGGGGGAAAAAAAAATCACTAAATTCTATGAAGAACAAATATGATACAGGGACTATGGAAGATCTTGCTTGCAGCATTATGTAGATATGCATTAGCCATAATATGATTATTACCTAGCTAACTTCCTGTATAATCAATATCCCCCAATGTTGTGACCAGAACAAACAAACATAAAATATTTCCTACTCTTGCTCTTCTGTCAAAACAGAAAAAATACTAGTCCCAAAGCTCTGCTAGCAAGGGACCAAGCAAGTCCAAGAGTTATATTACCAACTGTTGGAGGTGCAAAGAAAGAAAATAGACCTCTTAAAGCTAGGCATGAGCTGAAAAATACTGACCAAAACAAAACAAACAAAAAACCAAAAAAACCCAACTAGACTGTAGCACTGAAAATTTCACTATGTCACATTAAGCTGCTGACCATTTTAGGAGATATCAACCTCTGAATGGTGTTAATAGCAACTACTTACCAGATTTGCTGGAGTTGTATGGAGGTTAGAGTGAGTATAAAGTGAGTATGTGTGTTCATATACAGCAAGATGCATAGAAACACGAATACAGAACCAAGGAAGGACTACAGAGAGAGATTTTTTTCTTCAATATTTACTGTGCTCAAATACATTCATGTAGCCCCACTATACCAATCTAGCAGGAATCATTAACTATGTTTCAAACTTTCCAAATAAAGTTCATATTCTCAGAACAACAATATATGGAAAAGATCCGGAATACTCTTTTCCTCCAAAATGTGCTATCAATATCATTTCCATTTAAGACCTAGCAAAAAGCCCAGGGAGGGACAAACACCCCAAGAGTGAACACCGAATGCTAGCCTTAGTCTCTTCTCACAAATCCTAAGCAGCTGCGTGTCAGAGCACTAAAAAACCTGAAGAATGCATTCCTAGACCCACAAATAGAAATTTGTCTTTGCTTGTTTCTAGCAATACCGTGAGTTTCTGTTACTTTGTTCACTTATCAGGGCAATGATGAAAAACCATTCAGATACTTAACAGTATCCAATAATAGCAGACAGTTTAGAACAGAAATAATTCCAGACCTCTAAGAAACCTGTCAAAATTTCCCAGAGGTATAAAAAAAAAAAAAAAAAAAAACCAATGACCTACAGTAGACTGTGGCCATGACCCTGAGGTTCAAGTGTTAACACTAAAAAAGTGCCGTGAGATATTTGATGACAGCTGATCAAGACATCATCTTTATGCCCTATCTGGAACAGATAATACACTTCAAAATGAATATTCAGCATACCTGCCTTCTGTACCACATGGAAATTCACACAGAGATACATGAAAAAAAATGACATTCTTTTTCAGTTTAGGCTTTTCATGAACATATAATCCAACTCTCTCAGCTGTATGCTTCTGCTCTCCAATTCATATCTCCATCCTTGAAATTCTTATCCAGATTCCAGCTTCATGTTATTGCTTGAAAGTCATTTTGATTTGAATCCCCTATCATTACCTAAAACCCAGCACCTCTTAACTAAACCCAGTGAGGAGTCTATGTTTCACACTTATCAGAGGGCTTGGCATATAGGACAGAGAAAGCACTCAACATACTTACTAAGTGGATTTTTGTTTCTTCTCATACTTGATTTTTAAAATTATTATTACTTCTTTTTAGTTATACATGACAGTAGAATCTATTTTGATATATTTATACAAACATGGTATAATATACCTTATTCTAATTAGGATCATTAGGATCCCAGGCTTGTGGAGGTACATAATGTTGAGATTCACTGTCTCATCCCTGTTTTCTATCTCCAACTCCTCAGGTCTGTTTTCCTGGCTGTGGACTTCCTACTATGCTTCTTTGAAATAACTGGTTTCTACTAAGTTGTTCCCTTCCCTCAGCCCTCATTCAAATACTTCCCAAATATCTCAATCCTTTCTTTGCAAACTGTCAGATTGTCTCTTTGAATGCTACAACCTTCAGAACTGACAGGCCATGGAATATGTCTCCTGGTTTAGTATAATTACCAGCAGTCCCTTTCCCCTTTCATCTAATCTAACTATGAAATTAGTATTCATAAAATAATAGCTTTGCTCCTTTGATAGAAACCCAGGCCAGCTCAAAATTGTTGTATCAACTCTAAATTACCACATCTGTTGTTAGAGATTACTCTAAACTGGGTCCACCCCCACCAATCACTCATCACCAAGGGAATTTCTTCATGTCACCCTTTCATCAATTTTGTCCTAACTTTACTTATGGCAAACTCTTTCCTGATGGTCTGGTGAAGAAAAAAATCTATATTAATACTTTTCTCCACATGAGGTTGATCTTTGTAATATTGTCTTGTTTTAAAATTTTTTGCCTGGGAATATCCTGCTTCTCTACACAAAGATGAAATTCCAGACTGCTAGAGTTGATAATACTGAAGGCAATATACTATAGTGGTTACAATCTTAATTCCAGAGGAGATTGCTTAGATTCAAATTCTCGCTCTAGCACTTAAAAGTTATGTGACCTTAGGCAAGCCTTCTATCTTCTATGTCTTGGTATCCTCACAGATACAATGAGGATAACAGTATTTATTTTATACAGTTGTAAGAATAAAATGAGTTTATACATATGTATATATACAATGTGCTTAGAGGACTACATGGCATGGCTAATAGCTCAATTACTTTTAGTTATTATTTTATTTATTATAGCCACTATTCTCATCTTCATTCTGTCTCTGCTTCTCCCTCCCTCCCCTCCCTCTTTCTCACTGTCCTTCTCCCCGACTCTATCTCTCTCTCCCCCTCACACAGTCAAAATTGGGGGAATATTTTTCCAGCCTCATTACTTCTTAACATCCCATGCACTCCTCAAAGTACCACAGCCTGATTGCTGCCCACACCATCCCAATTGAATTGTTCTTGCCAAAATTGACTCTGCCTTCTTTGTGGCCAAGCTCATTTTCCAGTTCTTTTAATTGACCATTGTATATCTTTTCATTTTTTTTCTTTACCACCTCCTCCTTAAATCTCCATTCCTTTGGTTTCTGCTACAGCACATTCTCTTGGTTTTCTTACCCACATCTCTGATCTTTTCTGAATCTCTTTCAGATTTATTATCTTAACTTACTCTCAGCAACACCAGGATCCTGTCCTGAATTTACTTCTCCTCTTACATTTTGAACAAATCTCCCCATGGCTATGTCATCTTCATTCACATGGCGACAGCTCCCCCTGCCCCAACTCCTGCCCTGTTCCACCTACGGTCTAGATCTCTTCCAGAACTACACTCTGCCTAGTGGATACTTTTGACGGTCTATCCCACTTCAAACTCAGCTTGACATGACTATGTGCATCCCCTCTCTCTCTTCATTCACAAGTCCTGCTCTTCATCTTTGGTTCCCCAGGGTAGTAACATGTAGCACCATTCATTCACCCAGTGACTTAAATCAGAGATGCCTGCGTGTGTCCCTGTCCTGCATTCCATTTACCATGTCCTGCCCATTCCCTTCTTACTACTTCCTGACTCCATTCACTTCTTCCAGTTCAAGCTAACACTTTATTTCAACCTGTCATTGCTTCTACCCTGGGTTACTAGAGCAGAGTCCTAACTGGTACCTTTGCAATTGGCATGCCCAGCTGCCTTATTCCCTGGCCACGGTACAATCTGATTCATCTTTCTAAAAATGAGACTCTAATCATATCAGCCCCCAGGTTAAAACCTTCACTGTGTCTCCCACTACTGTCTGAATAAAAAACAAACTCTAGGGAAGATCTTCATCAGGCTCCTGTCTGCCTTGCCAGTCCCATCTGTCATCATTCACCCCCTCAGACTCTAAATGGAACCATAATGAACTACTCTCAGTTCCCTAAAGTTGCCATTTTCCCAGTAGATTCAACTTCCTCTATTTGGAGTTCTCTTGTGTCATCCTTCTGTGCCTCCCTGCCCAACACCTACTTTCCTTTAGGGTTAGATTTGGCCATCATCCCTGCTGACTGCCCAACTTCGAATTAGATAATCCTTTATGTTTCATTTGCGCCTTCAGCATACTCATACTATCTGAGTTCTTTCTATCTTAAAATTACTTTGCCTTCTTTGCATAGCCTGAATCTGTTAAGGACAGGAACCATGCCTAATTCACCATTATATCCAGCACACAGCAGAGTGACTAGTAGCTGTTCAATATGAATTTATTAAATGAACAATTGAATGAGCCTAATTGCAGTTCTCAATGCATAAGGGACATCGTCATAATATTTTTGCTCTAAAAAAATAAATATTTAAAGTCATGACCAGTTTGTGTGGTAATATAATGTCTCAGGAGAAAGATATTATCAAGAGAATTCATAGTGCCACTCTTTCCAGTAAGAAAGAACTGCTTGTAAATATATTGGTGAGTATGGAAATGTAAAAAACTTCATCATATAGTTTATAATAGTGCAAAACAGAAACACTGGGAGTGTTCAACCACATATATGTGCAAACATAGAGATATAAATCTTTAAAAATTCAGAGTGATACATAAGTCATATCAAGAACCATAGAACTATCCATAGAACTTAACCTAGTTTTTCCTCCCTTAGGAATTTATCCTGAAGAAATTATTTAAAGGAGGAAAAATGGTACAAAGATATTTAAGACCTCATTCATAATAACAAAAACTAGAAATAACACATGGTTGTATGAAACAAACAGGTGAATTATGGAATTAACATTAAATGGATGGCATTTAAAAAAGTATATGTAAGAAATAATTCAACCACTATGATTACAAATATCAAATGTGCATACAAATAAAAGGACTATAAAGAATGAAAAGTAGCCGGGCGCGGTGGCTCACGCTTGTAATCCCAGCACTTAGGGAGGCTAAGACAGGAGAATCGCGAGTTCAAAGCCAGCCTCAGCAATGGCGAGGTGCTAAGCAACTCAGTGAGACCCTGTCTCTACATAAAACACAAAATAGGGCTGAGGATGTGGCTCAGTGGTCGAGTGCCCCTGAGTTCAATCCCCAGTACCAAAAAAAAAAAAAAAAAAAGAATGAAAAGTAATAAATTAGATTTGCAGTAAATTTGCTTTCAAACTGGAAAAATTAAAAGACTAAAAACATAGCATGGCACCAATAGAAAAATCAAGTTTTATATATTGAATTGTGTTTTAAAAATATAATCATTAAATTGCTAACAGTCTCAAGAAGAGAATGCAATGTCTTCAGAATCCAATGTAGGCAAGGGTAACATACAGTGATAATTTATTGAACAGCTATTATAGATGAGGTATTTTAAGGTATTTTATCTCAGTCTATACATTTACTTTAAAACTTACCAGTTGCTATTTCTTATTTAAATATTTATTTATTGGTACTGGAGATTGAACCCAAGGGCACTTGACCACTGAGCTATAATCCCTAGTCCTTTTATTTTTTATTTTGAGACAGGGTCTCATTAAGTTTCTCAGGCTGGTCTCCAACTTGCAACTCTCCTGCTTCAGTCACTTGAGTCACTGGAATT
The DNA here is from genome assembly GCA_028644305.1 of Xerus rutilus. Taxonomy (NCBI): domain Eukaryota; kingdom Metazoa; phylum Chordata; class Mammalia; order Rodentia; family Sciuridae; genus Xerus; species Xerus rutilus. The sequence goes on along the minus strand of CM053410.1, from coordinate 50,846,717 downwards.
ACAGGTGTGCACTATTTCCCTGTTATTTCCATTTTATAGATGAGGTTGATTTGGAGGGGGCAGTGAACTCAGGGGCACTCAACCGGGAATTGAACTCAGGGGCACTCAACCACTGAGCCTCATCCCCAGCCCTATTTTTTTTTTTTTTTTTGGTACTGGGGATTGAACTCACCGGCACTCGACCCCTGAGCCACATCCCCAGCCCTATTTTTTTGTGTTTTATGTAGAGACAGGGTCTCACTGAGTTGCTTAGTGCCTCGCCATTGCTGAGGCTGGCTTTGAACTCGCGATTCTCCTGTCTCAGCCTCCCTAAGTGCTGGGATTACAAGCGTGAGCCACCGCGCCCGGCTCCCAGCCCTATTTTGTATTTTATTTAGAGATGAGATCTCACTGGGTTTCTTAGCACCTTGCTTTTGCTGAGGCTGGCTTTGAACTTGTGATCCTCCTGTCTCAGCCTCCTGAGCCACTGGGATTACAGGCATGCGCCATCACACCAGGCTAGATGGGGATTTTGTAGTTTAGAGAGGCTAAGTGGTTCATCTAAGGCTCAATGCTAATAACTGGAACAAAGCCAAACCCAAGTCTGCCTTGGTTCTGACCTAGAACCTTTCTAAGACTGGGTGCTGTTGCTAGCCATTCTTGCACACATTTGATTTTAACAAACAAACAAACAAACAAACAAAACATAAGTAAAGGGAGGGAAAAATTAAAAAAAAATTCCAAAGGAAGGAAAGAAGAATTATAAATTAGAATTATAAAAGAAGAATTATAAAATTAGAATTATTAAAGAAGAATTATAAATAAGAAATTCATAATCCCAAATTAGCTATAGTTTATAAAAGAGGTCACAACAACAAGTATATTTTAATCTGTTTCACCTGTCTTCTTCCCATTTGCTTAGCCAAGGTGGTCACAGTATGTACTCACGTATCTATTGGTCAGATTCCTACCGCATATCACAAAACCACTAACATTCAAGGTGTTTGCTTACCTGAACGCCAGGAGGAAGAAATGGGGACATGTCCAAATCAGAACCCTTTCTCTGAATAGGGATGAAAGAAGAAAGTGCTAAGAATTCCCTCTAGGGCCAGTTGCAGCCATCCTGAGGTGATCACAGCAGTGTCCTGAGGAGGATGTAACTGGGCATGAGCTCAGCCATGGCTCAGTCACTAAGCTTCTTGCATTCCTCACCCATTCTCTGAGCCCGTTTCTCTGGTATTTCCAATGACTGTTGAGCAACCAAAATTTCACTGACCATGTCTATTGCTTTTCTGCTTAAGCTAACGTAAGTCGATTTCTATTGATTGCCCCGGGCTCTGGCTGGTAAAATAGTGTAACAGAACATATGGCCAACTGATAGTAAACTACTTTGTTGCTGATTTTTTTTTCCTGTTTCTTCCACCAAAGAGAATGATCTTCTAACTAGAGCAGGATGAAACTGATTAAACCACAAAATAAAATAATAAGAAGAAAGCATCTATACGCTTTAGTCAAAATCAGATTTCTAAACTCAGGGAAATCACATTCAGACTCCTAACACAATGTACTTATGAAACTAAAGAAGTACTTTCCTTACTCTGTAAGAAGCCATAGGAATAGAAGAATCACATCTGCAGATGTGATCTTGAATGGATTTCTCCAGAAAAGGAGAAACAGAGGATTTTATAAAGTAGGGATCCGCATATGTATCCCTTACCAAATTTCAGGATGAATAAATTCAGCGTCCTATGAGCAAGTAAGTGCTCACTTAAGCACACAATAAAAATAGTACTTATAGTCTGGTGGTACATTTTTCTTCCTTTTTCTATCCTGCATTTTCCACATTCATCCATCTTATAGTGAATAATTAATGTTTGAAAATGAAGCAAAAAATTTAAAGTTCAAATCATATCACACCATACAAAACCTTGCACGCATTTTTGTTGTTGTTGGAATTGTTCTAGTGGAGTACCACAGACATGTTAATAGTGCTTTTGACAGAGTACTTAACAAAATCCTGTGGACAAGACAGAAACATGTGGAGTGGATGATAAAAAATTTAGAAGAATGTGAAGCCGAAGGACCTTAGAACTAGGAAAACTCACAGCAAGGTGTACTATCATTTTCAAATACTGTGTATTGATGAATTGATATCAATTTGTAGGGAAGGAGAGTAGATTAGATATTCTTATGCTATGTCCTTCTCAGCATTAGTTACAATGACTTGAAGATGAAGAACACAAATTTATTATATTTACAAGTGACCCAAAGAACAAGTATATAGCTTATAGAGGATCCCAAAGTGATTCTTCTATAGGATCCAATTTAAACAGATTTGTTTAAGTACAATAAGGCTAAAATGGAAAGTTCAAAATTAGGCTGAGAAATCAATTAGGTAAGTTAAGAGAAAATTAATAATTTATTAATTATTCATGAAAAACCACCAAAGGATGGGAGCTGATGGAAGGGTAGTAGCATGAACAGTATGGGAAGAGCTGTTTAATAGTAAAAGCAGCCCACAGATCTCTGCAGGCAATGTTCAGTCATAGAACAGTACTATTTTATATAGGTCTGAGGACCATACTTTTATGAAGGTCATTTATTAATTAAAACATCATGAAAAGAGAGAAAGCAGAGAAAGAGGCCTAGAAGTAGTTTTAGGGCAGAACTAAAGACAGAGACAATTTAACCTGAAAAGACACAAAGGGAGAAAAGCAGCTTCTGATCTTTAGTGCACCATCCTGTGCACAGCACAGAATTCTGTGTGGCTCCACAGGTACAAGTAAGGTTGATCAGCTCATACTTAAGTGAAGCGTCAAGATATTTCTAGTAGAGACAGTCAGGGCAAGGACAGAATACAGGTTGGAATTAAAAGTAGCAACACTTCCAAGTGTGATGGCATCTTTCTGTAACCCCAATGACTTAGGAGGCTGAGGCAGAAGGATCATAAGTTCAAGGCCAGCCTCTGCGATTTAGTGAGATCTTGTCTCAAAATAAAAAAGGGCTGGTTGATAAAAATATATATAAATATATATATATATATATATATACACTGTTCATTGAAAGTGCATATAAAGATGTTTAATATGAAGAATGTAATCTGCTTATAATTTTGTGCAAAGTTAGAAAAATTATGATTGTAACAATTTTTTTCTATTTGCCTCAACAAATGTTTTCAGTGAATAGTGTGTACAGCTTCTGATAATTTGTTTTTTTCTGTTATG
>CM053410.1:50793688-50843014 GCA_028644305.1 Xerus rutilus | reverse complement strand
AAAAAAGTCTAGGGTGGCGCTCAGTGGTTAAGCACCCCTGTGTTCAATCCTTGGTAACAACAACAACAAAAAAAAACTACACATACACATTTTTTGCTTCCCCAAAAATATACACAAAAATAAAAACTTTGACACCATCGATGTAAGCAAAATCCTGATGAAATGATTGAAAACAATGGAGAAATAATTTGACTTTTAAGCACCTATTGCTTTTTTGACCATGAAGTCAGGCCTAGGAGACAAACACTAACGAGTGCCATGAGAAACTGTGTGCTCGTGACCACCACTTTTGTAAATTTTGGTTTGCAGCACATCAGGTTTGTTCATTCTCTGTGAGTAGAGAGATTCTGATGCCCTAAAACACAATCATAGATCACCAGCGTCAGTTATTTTTCCTTTCCAACATACAGTGATGACTGAATTACATAGTAAGACTCTGGAAGTCTTATCTAGATGCTAATCAAACTTCATTTTGGCAAATTTTTTGTTAGTAAAACCAACACACACACTAACCACACAACTAAATGTTATAGGAAAAGGCTTCAAACTCTGCCAAATTTCAGCTGGGAACAAATTTTTATGGCCAGCTAATAAACCTGCTGAAAACAGGGATTGATAATGGAAACCCGCCGGAGCCCTTAACTACAGTGTGCACGGCTATAATAAAAAGAATTAATGCAGTCAATTTGTACTACTGTTCTTGGAACAAAAAACCCTATTTCAACCACAGTCTTTTCAACAGCTGATTGGCAGCCCTGTCCATTTCCCCTCTGCAGTGTTGTCAGGAGTCTTCAACATGATAATGAGCCTGTCACCATATTCAAATAGCCCTGTGACAGCATGTTTTGTGAGTGTGACGTCCACTGCAAAGGGTCTGTCAAAAAGCACCTTTCAGAAAATGAAAAGAGAATGCTTTCCTGATGATAAACCTAATTTCTCCATAGATAAAAGAGCGAGATTTTTCATCAGATTTTGTCAGTGTTGTGTTGCATTTATCTCTTCAAATGCTCCTGTTTTCTTTTCTTTTTTAAATATACATAAATTTTGATTTGTCAGTGACGGGCAAAAATGATGATGAAACACACTTTCTGTTCTAGGAAGCTGATTCTGTAAGGTTACAACTGTAGAGGAAGATTCAAAGAAGAAATTGTGATACTTTTTCTATCTCATGAAAAACTGGCCACAAACAGGAAAGGCTAACTTGTTACTAGTGGCCCAATAAATTTCCAAGTGTAGAACTCAGATTCTCTATGCTTCATTCACTGAATCCAACTGCATCTCCAAAAATGCCCACAGGAAGTTGATATGTTCAAACTGTATTTCCATATAGTCACTTCCTCAGTGTACACAAAAATCTGCCACCACATTAATTGTATAGAGAAAGCTCCTTTCTCAGATCTGATGGTTACATATTACCTTGGTAAACTGTTTGTGGTTTGAATACCAGGAAAGTGTGTCTTTATCACATTTCAAGTCCCCAAAGAATTTTTTGTGTAACTAAGATGTTTGAAAATATTGTTGAGAGGAAAATATAATTTGAATTATCAATGATTTTGTTACAAAGAATCCAGGTTCTCTAGAGCACAATTTGATTCTCTTCCTTTGTTTAGCCCCCTAAAGTAGACCAAATCTTATTGTGTTCAGCATTAATAAAAATCTAATTTAAGCATTTTCTCAAAAAGGATATATATGTGTGTGTGTATGTGTGTGCATACAAGTGCATATATATGCATATGTAAATACATATGAAACACATATACATACAAAAATGTATATTATATATGTATATAAATTACTCATACATGCATAGGTTCATATATTGTACGTACATATATGACATGTATGTACACACACAAAATGTAAAGAATATGAAAGTGTCTCTTCTTCATGAATGTTTTAATAAAATTAAAATAAAATTTTAATAAAATTCACCCACATGTAGCCAAGGAAAACTGGGAAGCTCTTTGGTGTTGACAGTGGAAGAGGTGGAAAGAGTTTGAGTGTGGAAGCAGGGGACAGGAAGTCAGCAGAGAACTGTCATTCTCGCATCCTGAGGTGCCCTGAATACCACCTTAAGCAAATAAACACATGCAGAAGGTCCTGGAGGCTTCTAAGAGAAAAAAATATAGAAATTTAAATCTAATGCCTACTTTTACCTCAAGCTCTATGAACCTTATATTTTAGAAAACATGCATAGACTGGCAATTATACTACCAGGTGATTTAATTCATTCACATTTCTATATTAAACTATATCCAAACATTTTTAAAAGATATTATGAAAAATATATAATATCATGCTTCACTCTCCTGACATTAGCTGGTGTCTCACTGATACAAGTCCCATTTTTAAAGCAATCTTTCCTTCCAGTCACCTGACCTATGTACCTTATATGTCTACATGTGATGGGAGCATTTGTGAAACTCTCTCACTCCTCAGAAGTTTCATGAAGATTCACCAGAATCTTCACCTCCCAATTTCAGATAAATACAGCCTTAGTTATTTTTCATTTAAGTTGAGGCTCGAAGATGCTGAAGGTTCCTATTAAATAAACAAAATAATAATTTTACACATTTAATATAACACACATATATAAAGCTGTGTGGATGCAGAGTTTTCTTCATTGAAAATTAGTACCGTTTGATGGTGGTCATGAGGAGGGAATCTCAGTCTTTGCAATAGAGTGTACTCCAAATATACCAGGGCAAATGAAAGTTTAAAACACAAAAGAGATTTTTCACATGTATGATTCACATTTATTAGCCAACCATTAGTGAAGCTAAAATTATTGAAGAGTTTCAAGCTTTTCTTTTTTCATTCTAGAATAAGAAAATGTAGCAAAGGAGAATAAAAAGGTAAAGGAGCTTCACAATATGTATAAAATCATTTTCTGCGAAAAAAGGTAAAAGTAACTAATTGAAGATCAGCAATACAAGTAGCTGATTTAAGTTCATCAGCTTGGGGGGAAACTATTACAAAGCTGATAAGTAGAGCATTCGACAGCTGGTTTGTGCACTATCCTGCTCCTTTGCCTAAATGTTTAAACCACTGGTTTATTTGAGATTAAAAAAAAAAATGAGATCTCAAACTGAGCTCTGCCCAACACACAAAGCAAAATCCAGAATCTTGAAGACTTTCATTGTCTCTGAAAGTCATTGTCACCACCGTAATCCCCTCATTAAAGCTAAAGAAATGCTGGAAAGACATTAAAATGAATGCAAACCATTTGCAGCAATCTCCTGCTCACACCACTCCAAATGAAGGCAGGCACATTGCATAATCCAGGCAGCAAGAACTCCTGACAGGTGGATGATTTATGCTCATAGTCAGAAGAATCGGAGGGCCTGCAGAGGAGACAGCATGAGCAAGGTGGTGGCGAGACAGATGCTCTCAGTGGGCTTGCAGGGGCTGGCAGGCTCCAGCTAGTTCAGGTGCAACCTGGACACTTTAAGTGCTGAACTCCTATCGCCTAGATTCCAACACTTGGATGTGCCATTTGCAATATTATATGCAATGTACACAATGAACAAACTGTCAAATCCGGGTGAGCACTATATCCAGCCTGCAGACACTTCTGACACACGTAGACGTTATGTACATAATGCCCCAGCCTGTAAGTGAAAGGAAACCTATTTTTGTTTAATGATTATTATAATATAGATGTAAATATTCCTTAGCTTAAGGATCCTTGATCCTGAAAATATTTAGCCCAGGTATGGTGAGTGGAGAGTGACAACGCTTCCTAACAATTAGATCAATATTAAAGATTGCACAGTGGGATTAGGAGAAACACACCTCAGCAGAAAACCGACATTCCTGTCAATTATATTAATTATTTTTCAGATACATGACAGGCTTTCATGACATTTTGTTCTGAGAAAGCATTTGAATATTTGAGAAGAAAATGAATAAGGGATGGATAATAAGACGGTCCCCAAAGGATTGAACTGCTTTGAAATCAATCTTTAAAAATAGTTTTTTGGGAGGAATTCTGCTCTATGGCCCCAAACAATAACAATCTGGTAAAGATTATGGTATTGGTTAAAAGGGTAAAGAAACCTAATTACAACTATTGATGACAAATTACTGGTACTCCAATCTCTAACAGAAGGTATTAGCCAGCATTTTACTGGTCAGCTGTAAGCCACCAAAGGACAGAGAAATTAACTCCATAGATCTACTTAGAGCTATATAGATCATCTTTTCCCTGCTTAGCCCAGTATCTGGAAGGCATACAGCGCAGGCATCAGTGAAGGGATAAGCATCCAAATGTATAAGCTTCAAGTTATCTTGCATGAATGCGTCTTTACTTTCAACTCCTAGATCCTATAAGGTCAAAGATAGAACTGCCGATGAGAATTAAAGACACAGGCATCCCTCTAATTAGGTAACAGTATTCAAAGACTAGTAAATTCCCAAGAAGCCACTTTGCAAAGCAAGAGGTACGGTGTTCTGCGGGAGAAAGGTGGGCAGTGGGCTTTTCTTTCAGTTCTCTACCACTAAAAGAGAATTTTTGAAAAGAACAAAATGGAATACATTGTAAGTAATTCAGAATGCCTCCAGACTTTACAGTTCTCCCTAGAGAAAAAACTCAAACAATTTGAAGTCTTCACAAACTGCATCCAAATCCTTTTTCTAACTTCATTAAGCTCCAGTACTTAAAAATCGTTCATAGCAAGTACTTTAATTAGAGATGAGCCAGCACAGGAATAGCTCAGCAGGCAGTGCGCCTCCACCTAGGAAGCAGACTGCCCAGGGGGGACGGGTCTCCGGCTCATTCAGGCAACCTGTAAAGGGACAAACTGGGGCACTGATACATGTCCTCCTTCCCCAAAGAAAAGTGGGGGTGTGCATTGGTACAATAGAAAGATTCAAATATCCTTCTGGCCTCATCAGTATTTCTGTATATATAGAACATGCATTAAAGATGGCAAGTTATAAGTGAAACAGAACCAAGTCATTTGCACTATGTAAGCCTGTGTTTCCTTTTTTTGTTTCCCCTCTGTTCTCTCTCCTCCCTCCCTTTCATTCATACTTTAAGACTGAAACCAGTACCATGAGACCAATAGCACAGGCACAAACCCAGCATTAAAGTGCTCAGTGCTACCCGGAACTCTAAGATAACATTTATTTAATGTTTTAGAGTCAATCCTACGGTAGAGAAGAGGTGGGGGAAAGGAAGGAAGGGAGCACTAAGAAGAACTCCTATGCATAGATAATTCTTATTTTTTATTTCCCTGCCTGGAATAGTGGCTTTAAGGTAAAACTTAAGAAGACAAATAAAGAAGTCATAGGTTTCAAGCTATCTGCAACTTTAAATCTAGGTTGTCTAGAGACTCAAAAATAGTAACAAAATAGTTTTTAGGAACAACACAGTTGTGGAATATTTTAGGTGGAGTTCCGTGAAAGCCCTTTCTTCACCAATGACTCCTGTATTTTTTATCCTGCTAGAACTGAATGAACACATTAGCATGTGCAAAAGTAACTGTAGATGCCATAAATTACACCTTGGAAAAAGTTAGCAGTGTCCAGATGAAAAGTGATCCTTTGGACTCAAGGTCATTTGCTTCTGGTCTGTGACAGACTTTGTTGCTGTCCACCTAGAATTCACGGAGGGGTCCCTTGGATTCTGGCAGGTTTTGCTGACCCTGCCTGTCACCTTCAGGTCTCCTGAGCACAGGAAAGGGTCTCGGGCCGGAGTCACACAGAGCATTATCAGGGACCTCTGACCCTTGTGAGTCAAGGAGAGAAAGCAATGTGAAGACAACACAGGCCTGCTGTGAACACTGCACTCGGTCATTTTGGAGGGGACAAAAAAAAGGAAGATGACATTTGAGACCAAGCAGAACTGATTTGTCTTTGGTATAACTAGGCTAGGTCCTAAGCAGTTGGACAACAATGTAATGGTGGTGATGATAATAATATCTAATATTCTCTGAGGACTTCAATTTGTCAGACATTCAGCTAAGCATTTAAAATACATTATCTTATTTAATCTGAATAGCTAACTCTAGAACGGGCATTCTTAGCATTATTTTACAGATGAAGAAACTGAGGCTAGCAAAGACATAAGGAAACTTGCTAGTGACTGATGACATAACAATTCTGAGTTATTAGCAAATGCCATTATTTTGATAATAGTCTATACAGAATGACACATTTATAACACACTTCAAGTGTACTATCTTTGCTTTTCAAATATATTAAACCTACAATTTGGTAAGATATCATAGTACCTGCTAGGATTTTGTGATGTGAGAAGAAATTAATGGTAATCATTTTTTCCTCCATTTCCCTCAGCCTTGAGTTTCACTGAAATACCCAGCCCTGAAGAAAAATGAAGGGATAACTGAAGAAAAAGAATAAGGTATAGATGCCTTAGCACTTTGTGTTAGAAGACTTTTTTATCAGTGAGCTCTCACTGTGATGGAAAGAAGACAGAAGGAAAGGTCCTGCAACTAACCTCTGCTTCCCTGGCCCATTAGCTATTTTCCGATGTGCAAATGACTCTGGTCTCACAGGACTGGTTTAAGAGTTCAGCTGACTACAGCACTGTCTCCTTTTGGGTTTCCAGTTAAAATCAATGCATTAACTGAGGCTGCTAGTTAGATTCTGTAACTGCAAGTTAAGTAAGAAAGGTGAGGAAGGGAAGAATTCCTAGTTTTATAGGATTGAGAACTTTCAAAGAGGCCAGTTCCCGAGTGGCATTAAAATAGAAATGGAATTACTTGTAAAAGCTGGGGGGATTTTGTTCTTTCCTACCTTAACAAAACTTTTGATGGATTTTTCTCCGCTGGAGCACATAACCAAATAGTTAAAGATTTGTGAGATAACCAGGAGATTCTAACATTTCTTAGGCACACAATGTTTGAATTGAATTTCTGTTCCTCTCACTTTGTCACCATTAGCGAAGCTTTATTTTTTCTACACTATCTCCTTTAGTTCCTAATGAATGACTTCTGGGGAGACCTGCAGACATATACAGCATCGTGGAGAAATACATCTGTTCACAGACCACAAATTTGTAGCTATTGACTACAAAGAATGAAAGCAACGCTACAAACAGAAAATGAAATCATCAGACAATGACCTGGGCAGCCTCTCGGGAGAGATACTGGGCACTGGCAGAGTCTCTTCTGCTAAAAAAAAAAAAAAAACGGCTCACAATGTAGCTCAGTGGTAAAGTATTCATCTCGCATAGGCAATAAACTATGATTCTTCTACATAGAAGTGTTGCTATTTAGAAATATGAGTAGCCCATGCATTATTTAAACCATATCAAAGAAATGGAAAAAATATTCTGCACAGAAAATTCAAGAAATAATATTCTGGTTCTGCACACAGCAATTCTGGTAGAAATCGGAAAATGTTCTCTATGGCTTAGCCCTCTTGTGTTAAAGCGACTACAAATAAGCAATGATTCTGGAACTTGTAAAAGCTCTGACACCAAAAACATTCCCTGAAATAAGATCTTACTCACAAAAGGAAGTGATAGTAAAGAATAGCAGCTTCTGTATGACTTCAATATTTCATCTTTTGACACTCTGGTAAGATTAATTAAGAGGAGAACCCAAAGACTTCATTATAAATATCACTCCAGCATATGGGCTTCAGAGTCCATGAATGTCAGATTGAATCCCGATCTTACCATTTACTAGATATCTGATCTTGGTCAAGTTATTTATATGAGTGATTTAAAATAGGTCTTAGTGTTCTCATTTATACTCACTAAATTACCAAATGTCTGTTGGAAAGTTAGATGAAAAACAATGTCATTTCTCATTATTTCTTCTTCCTTTTTTTTTTGATATTAATTGTTATACTGTCAGAGTAGTCAACATAAATGCAATAAAACATGACTTCTAAAATAACAATTCTGTCATGGTCACACACAAATAAAGGAAAATGTGCTCGTAATTTACATATGATCTTTTCTAAAAAACTTTATTTATGAAAAAAATTATTCCTGCATCCAAGTTATAAAAATGAAACTTCTGGCTGTGTGTGGTAACAACTAAACAAATACACAAACAAATCAAAACAAAAGAGGAGTGGGGCTGAGAACTTAGCTCAATGGTAGAGAACTTGCCTAGCATGCATGAGGCCCTAGGTTCAATGTCTAATACTACACACATACAAAAGAAAGTACACCAAGATAGGCTAAAGAAAGAAAAATCTGTTATATTTTATTGAATATCTATATTCAGTGATCACCACTATATAAGTACACATTGTATAAGTTTGTGAAGCAATACAACAGAAACAGATATGGTCCTTGTTCTCTTGTTTGTGTTCTGCTCCATGAACCATGTTAAAGTGAAGAAGAGAATATGAAAGAGTAACACCTAACATTGTCTGAGTGCTATTGTTCAATAAATGCTGTACCAATAATATCACATTCGTGATATTAAGCCACAAAAAAAATGTCCTCTGATATATGTATAATCACAGATAAGCTTCAAGAGGTAGAGTAATTGGCTTGAGATGCCACAAGTAGTAATAAAGTTTGAATTGAACCATGATTCCCTCCCTTCACAGCCCAGTATGGCAGGCACCAGCCATGTGAGGCTATTAAATAAAATTAAAAGTTGAATTCTTTAGTTGCATTAGACATATTTCAAGTGCTCAATCAATTTCAATAGATTCCATTTGATCACACAGCCCAAGCTCTTTTCTTTTTATGCTCTACTTCCCACTCTGGAAAACATGAAGTTAAAATGCTAAATTATATGAAACAGAATGGAAATACTGGTGATATTCAGAAAGGAGACATACAATGTTAAGTCATCAGGACTATGAAGAATCATGTCATAGGGGCTGGGATTATGGTGCAGTGGTAGCATACTCACCTAGCACGCATAAGGCACTGGGTTCGATCCTCAGCACCACATAAAAATAAAATAAAGATATTCTGTCACCTACAACTAAAAAATAAATAATAAAAAAAATAATCATGTCATAAATTTTATGAGGGCAAAAACTCATCCATCATATCTATGTTTTTGTTTCTTTTTTTCAGATGGAGAGGGTCTCATTATGTTGCACATCTGTTTTCAAACTCATGAGTTCAAGGGATTCTCCTTCCTCAGTCTCCCAAGGAGCTGAGACTATAGGCATGCACCATCATCCCCAACTTCATCATATTCACTTTTTTTTTTTTTTTTTTGGTACTGGGGATTAAACCCAGGGCAGTTAACCACTGAGCCAAATCTCCAGCCCTTTTTTATGTTTTAGTTTGAGATAGGGTCTCATTAAATTACTTAGGGCCTTGATAAGTTGCAGAGGTTGGCTTTGAACTTATGATCCTCCTGCCTCAGCTCCACTGGGATTACAGGCGTGTGCCACTCTGCCTGGTCTCATATTCACTTTTAATTCCTAGAACTTAACATAACGTAAGAATTATGTCCTAAAAATATACTTGTTGAATGGGTGAATAAATGACAGATGAATAAAAGTTAGGAGATGGACTTACAAGTGAGTATTATTTGGATTGACAAATAAATAGAAAGTAGCTGCTAGGAGACATAACCTCACCCTGATTCCAGATGAGATAAAGAACAGGATATATTTCTGGGATAGCAGATAGAAATATTTATACAGGTCAAACCATGAGACAAAAATTCATTTTTCTTCCAAATATTTCCAAATTATGCACGAATTGATAATAGCTAAGACTGGCTGAAGTCAGAGTAATTGCCATTTAATTGGTTTCAAATATACTAATGATTATGATAATGTTGATGCGGAAGAGACTTAATAGGCTTGGAGTCTAAAAGACTGAATGTCTAAGATAGTAGAGAGGTATCCATGGGAGGTGGAGGTAGGGAGGGAATAATTCTAGAGATCGCAGCTTGGGAATCACCAAGTGGTAAAGAAATCTGGCTTTGAGAGGAAACTACTAGAACAATAAAATTAAAGAAAATAAGAAAGAGCTCAGCAGAGGGAGAAGTTGTGTGTGCTCCAAAAATTATATGTGAGGGAGCAGCTAGCTTAGTGCCTGAATATTAATTGAACAATCTAGGGAGAAGCTGTTAAGCAAGGGCTCAGGTGGCCTTAAGAAAAATACTTATTATAGCTGAGAACTGAGGAGGAGAGCAGGGTAAATGGACTTAACTTCCTAAGTGGGCAACATGCTGTCTTGAACTGAGTCACAAAACTAAAGTTAGAACAGAAACCAGATCTAACTAGAAACAAATAATGAGTTAAGCTCTGTAGCATAAATGACCTCATTTTTACATATTATACTCCTTAAATTCTCCACATCCTCAAGATACCTGAAGACTTTAGTAAAATAGTCCAGGTGTATTACAGTTATGATTAAGCAGCCTAGGTAGAAAAAAGACAACAGATGAAAATTTAATACTTGAGCAAAACAGGGAAGAGACTGTGAACCCAGATACAATCTCTGGAGAAACGGGTTGACCATAGGGCAACTGCTAAGAACCTCTACCTTTGGATTTGGCCATAGGTCTCATTTCATCACAGACTGTCATCCATAAAAGAAGAATAACTTACAAGAAAGACTTTTAAAATAGTAGAAATCCTAAAGCTCCTGTCAAAGGTCTCTAGAATGCTTCCTGTTCCTAAAACCATTTCCATGTTAACTTCTTTTAATGGTATGATTCATATTTGTGTCAATGTCAAAAAGCATTTCAGCTGAAATAAGGTAAAAAATAAGTTCATGATGTGGAAAATCTGCTGCACCCATCACACTTGAGGGCCAGTTATTATGCCTGAGCTGTGTAGTGTACTTGGGTAATGCTGAGTGGGAGTGGCAGGTCCCCGATATTTGTTCTAGTAGCCACAAAGACACACTGGCTCTCAAAAAGCACAATCTGCCATTCACTTAAATCTGGTTTGCCAGGAACCCCAAGGATGGACTCCCCACTAGTGCCATCAGGCTCAGGGAATTTGGCTAGCACCAGGCCCCTCAGACTTCTGCCAGCTAATTGGCTTTGGGGAAGCCGCTGACCTACTCTCCACTGAGTGGCTTTTGTGAACCTGGAACCCAGCCTGCCTCTCATCATTGATCAACCTTGGCCAAGCCAGCTGGCTTGTTCCTTTGCAGACAGCTTGCCTTAGGGAAGCTGGTTGGTGGCTCCTCAACCTACTAAGCGGGAGAGAGGAAAAGAGAGAGTAATATGAGCATACTATAGAACAATATCTCAAGGAAGGACCAGTGCTCACTTTCAGTTGAAGGAGACTTAGGGATGAATAGAATCGTGTTTAATATGTGACACAGAAAGAGTTGAACTCCATGTAGTATTAACAAGAAAGGTAAAAAGTTAGGAGGGGCACTCAAATAAGCACTTCATTAAAAAGGCTTGGTTCCAATGTATACCAGAATTCCTTGACATTAAATTTAAGCACAATATCATAAACATCAATACCATGTTGACGTATATATTTGTGACAAAGAACAAAACTCTGTTGTTTGGAGACAGGTGGGGAAAAAAATTCCACTTTGGAGTCCTAAATGCTCTGGCCTCTCTGCCTCGTCCCTCGCCGCTTACTGTGCTGTCACTGGACTTCGAATGCCTGAGCAAATGTTGAAGCAGGTTTCCCTCCCTTGGGGCTAAATCCATAGGGATTTTTGTATAATTCAAAAGGAGTAAAAAGTTGTAACATATTAGCTAAATGCTGGCTTCCTATTTTAAGTTCACAAATGGAAATGACAAATGGGGACAATCAAATAAATGATTAACTTTTAATAGCATTCCAATTAAATCAGGAGGAAGGGAGCTAAAAGACCTATTTCTTATAATTTCAGTCTCTGTCCACTGTACACTAATGCAGAGAAGAGAAATTTATTGAGTTGAAAGAATTCTTAGTGCTACATTTGGGTAGCTCCTGCAAGAGATTATCTACCTCATTCTAATGCAATTGTGACTTTTTAAAAAATAAAATACAAATATAAAATTGTTTCAGACATCCAAGAGTACACAGGGAGCATCTGATCCT
Source organism: Xerus rutilus (assembly GCA_028644305.1). NCBI lineage: Eukaryota > Metazoa > Chordata > Mammalia > Rodentia > Sciuridae > Xerus > Xerus rutilus. The sequence continues at coordinate 50,831,053 of CM053410.1, read as the reverse complement.
TGAACCCACATGGATCATATATAGAATCATGGGCAAATCTTTAAATGTCCAAAATTTTAATTTTGTCCATTTATAAAATGAGTAAGAGTATACTATCCCTATGGTTTATACATGAGGTGTCTCCCTAGAAGCTCATGAGACAGTGCAAGAATTTTCAGAGGTAAAATGATTAGCTAATGAGAGTTATAACCTAATCAGTACATTAATCCACTGATGGATTAACTGGATGGTAACTGTAAGTAGGTAGGGTGTAGCTGAAAGTAGGTCACTGGGGGACATGGTTTTGGGGTTTATATTTTGCCCCTGGTGAGTAGAGCTCACTCTCTCTGCTTCCTGGGTGCCACATCCTCAGCAGTTTTCCTCTGCCATACCTTTCTACCACCATGTTCTGTATCACCTCAGGCCAAAAGCTATGGAGTCCGCCAACCAGGGATCAAACCTCTGAAAACATGAGCCAAAATAAACTTTTCCTCCTCTAAATTGTTCTTGTCAGGTATTTTGGCCACTATGATGAAAAGCTGACTCAAACAACACCCAAGGGTTATACTATAGCCACATCCTCAAAACAACTGAGGCAGATGATGCTCAAATCAGTGAATCAAATTCACCCCTCCCTAAAAAGCCACAACTTAGAAGAAATGTTTCTCTGAAGTTCACTTCCTAAAAACTGAGCTAGAGTATGAAATTATGCCACAAGGCAAAATTTTCCTCCATGCTCCAATTTGTATTTAAACAAAATGCCATACATTGTTTAACAAAAACAGACTCCTTAAATAAAATTTGCAGGACATGAACACCTTGAGTGTGGCCGATGTTTATTCATACTGTTCATAACTGTTAAGTTATTCCAAAGTTGACTGGGGGTATAGATCAGTGGTAAGAGTGTTTACCTTGTATGCACAAGGCCCTGGGTTCAATCCCCAGCACCGCAAAGGAAACAGGGAAAATTTTATGTCAAAAGTTTTGCTTAGATAACAAGAATCTCAGAGTGGGAAATCAACATAAATGATCTAGTCTCATCCTGATATGATACTTGAACTTGTTTCCTAAAATATCTCTTACAATGGTGGGTCACTTACTGCCTTCCCACACAGCTATTTTTGGACATAAGTTGAGGAACTTGAAGCACTGAAATGAGTCCTGGTTCAAAGAAAAAATCTGGAAAGTACTTAGGTAAATTTTCAAGAGCTCACTATCTCATGATGTCCATAACCTATGAAGAATGCCAAGCCAAATATGTATCTGCATATTCCTATAGTTCACAAGGAGAAACTGTATTAAGCAAATACAGAGTATAGGCAGCAGAGTCAAAGCACCAGCTATAGAATCTGAATTTTCTTACATACTAGGAGAAATAAAGCAAATATCACTGTCATGGTTTGAATCTGGTACGCCCCCTACAAGGCTCATGTGTTGACAGTTTGGTCCCCAGTGCAGCAATATTCAGAGGTGGGGATTTAGGGAAGGGAATGGATCATGAGGCTCTGACTGCATCAATGGATTAACCGACTGATGGATTCACAGCTGAACAAACTACTGGGCAGGAGTGGAAACAGAAGGAGGAGGGATCTAGTTGAAAGGAGTGGGTCTTCAGGGTGTGCACTTCAGGACAGCTCCTTATCCCTAGCCTCTTTCTTGGCTTTTTGGCTGCAGTGGTGAGCAGCTTTGCTCTACTATGCTCCTTTGCCATGATGTTCTGCCTCACCACAGCCCAGTAACAATGGAACCAGTCAACCGTAGAATGAAACCTCTGAAACTAGGAGCCAAAATAAATCGTTTCTCCTGTAAGGTGATTTTTCTCAAGTATTTTGTCACAGTGGGGGAAATCTAACTAACACAAACATAATCTTTCTAAGCTTTGTTTCCCCTGTAAAGTGGGGAAATACCTACTGGTTGGGGGTCACTGTAAGGATTAAGAAAAATAAAAATCCAGCTAAAGCACATAGCATACAGCCTAATGCATATTAAACTCTCAAGAATATGTTATTAGTTTTACCTTCAAAATCTTGGCTATTCATTTTGAAAAAGACTATTCAAGTTTCATATCAACAAAACATGAAAAAGTCACCATCTGCTAATGCAGTATCTGTGCATGAAATAACTTTTTGTGGCACCTTAAATACATTCCCAAATGGCTTAATGTCAAGACAGAGCTCACAGAGAAGTTGCTCTTTGCTATTGCTTATGTAATAACTTGGGAATTTTGTTTAATGCTCTGCATTAATGAGGGACCTTCTTAGAATAATATTACAACAGAGAGTGCAAGAAATACCAGTGAGGTCAACGCAGTTCTATTAACTGTCATCTAACACAGAAATATTTTCCTTGAATACCATTAAAGCTTTCTTCTTTTCTTTGTTCTTCTTTTTGAAGGCAGTAGGAACCCAAATTTTGCTACCAATAATTTCTGTTTTTGACTTGGCAGCATAATGATACTCGAGAAGAAAAAAAAAATCACCTTGGCAATGTCTTCTTCAGAGATTTTTTTACAAAAGAGATTTTGTTCGAATAAATTAAGAAGCAGGTTCTTTAGGTAAGCAAAAACAAATCCACTTGTTCCTAAGTGACCTGAGTAGCTTTATATTTTTTAAAGACAGCCTACCTGGAAAATGCTACACCCTTTAAATGACCATTTTATTAAAATGGGAAATATGAAACAGAAGGGTAATTAGACAAGTAAGTTGCTCTCTGCTACCCCCGCTGATAGCGTAAACCCAGAAGACTCAGAGTTCCCACTGCCATACCGAAATCAAGATTCAAGCTGTGGTTGCAGCAAAACAGTTCTGAGATAGTTTTTCTTTATATCCTGGGGGCTCAGGCCAACTGGCTGGAAAGAGAATAACAGCTAAATGAGTAAACGTATAATATGTGCTCTCTTTCATGTCTAGGCACATATACGCTGGCACGCACACATATATACGATTACCATCTCTAAAAGGCGGAAATAGGACATATATCCTATGGCTTGTAATGAGATAGCTCAGAATAAACAGGACTCTACACAGATAATCTTCTAGTGTGGAAGAAGAGAGGTTGCCTCACCCTCCATACTCCTACCATTTCTTCTACTCAGAGATTTCCTAAATTTTAGGTCAGCCCTATTAATCCATGAGTCAGAGAAAAAGTTGAGGACCTTCTATCACACAGAAACAGGCAATTCTTGATGGATTTAAGATTTGTCAGGCTAAAGGATTTAAGCTGGGCATAGATGGCATGACCCTTTTCAGACAGTGTCCTCAACTTTGCCATGCTGACCTGTCAGCTCCCGACACAGACTTCAACTCACCATCTCTGAAAGATACTCTGGGCTGCTCACTTATCCAGTGAAGACCTTTCCTGCGCTGATCCTCATCATTATCTGTATCTTCAGAGGCTCCATTAAACTCCAGGTATGAGGCTAGTTTCCTCGGACTGGAATGCTAAGGCAAAGTCCCTCTGAATGACTGCCACTTGCATGTACACTGCAGGCTCAATCCCCCAGTTTACACCCATTAACTTGTCTGATTCCTGAAATATCCAGTATCTTTTCTTAGTTCCAAACCCAAATGACTATTTCCAGTCACTGCTGAGATGTATGCATGTAACCTCAGTATGGAGCAGGAATAATTGCTCGTTTGGCTGAGGCAACGTCAAACTTAAAAAAGATACAGGATGGACCTACAAATGTAACACACCTGACTTTTAATCCTATCCTCTTTTTATCTGCAGTGGGACCTGGGACAAGTCACAAAAATTCTCTGAACCTTGGATTTCTTATGTGCTTAGAATTCAGCAGCCAGGGTTCCACTTTACTGTACTGAATGGAGGTTTTTTTGGTTTTTTTTTTTGGTACTGGGGATCAAACTCAGGGGCACTCGACCATTGAGCCACATCCCCGCCCTATTTTGTGTTTTATGTAGAGACAGGGTCTCACTGAATTGCTTGCTTAGTGCCTTGCCATTGTTGAGACTGGCTTTGAACTTGCGATTCTCCTGTCTCAGCCTCCCTAAATGCTGGGATTACAGGCTTGAGCCACCGCACCCAGCTGGAGTTTTAACATGATAATTAAACATGAATACCCTGTACCCTTTCCATATTAAACAGTGACTTACTGCAAATGCTGATTCCCAACCTTTGTTTTTACTTTATTTTATTTATTTATTTATTTATTTTGGTACTGAGGATTGAACTCAGGGGTACTTGACCACTGAGCCACATCCCCAGCCCTATTTTGTGTTTTATGTAGAGACAGGGTCTCACTGAGTTGCTTAGCACCTCGCCATTGCTGAGGCTGGCTTTGAACTTGCGATTCTCCTGTCTCAGCCTCCCTAAGTGCTGGGATTACAGGCTTGAGCCACCGCACCCGGCTGGAGTTTTAACATGATTATTAAACATGAATACCCTGTACCCTTTCCATATTAAACAGTGACTTACTGCAAATGCTGATTCCCAACCTTTGTTTTTACTTTATCCTGAAGGTGATGATCACAATTCTACTATATTGTTCATACTTCTTACCTGGAATCTTCATGCTTGATATTTTTAGACTTTTAAAAGTGAGGGAAACAGCTGGGCATAGTGGCACATGCCTGTAATCCCAGCAGCTCTGGAGGCTGAGGCAGGAGGATCACAAGTTCAAAGCCAGCCTCAGCGAAACTGAGGCATTAAGCAACTCAGTGAGACTGTATTTCTAAATAAAATACAAAATAGGGCTGGGGATGTGGCTCAGTGGTTGAGTGCCCCTGAGTTCAATCCCTAGTACTCCCCCCAAAAAAATAAGTGGGGAGAAAATAAGCATAGATAGCATTGATCACCTCTGCAATACAAACATACATTGAAGAGGTCATATCATATATAAAAATCAAATAAGGATATCTATAAATACATAATAACTACGTTATTTAACAACTTATTTTTCCCCCATAGGAAACATTTAGGAGGCATTTGAAATTAAATAAGCTTTCTCTTTTCTCCTGCTGTTGTCAAGATTTTCATTTTAAAAATGTAACAACAAAACTTCAAATAAAATTTGACTAATAGCAGATCTAATAAAATATGACTAATAGCAGATCTGTGAGATTTCAGACTCCCACAGAAATAAAACTATACCGACTGTCTTCAGTATATTGATAGAGATGGTAGGTGGGAAATGTGAGAAAATAAAGAGTGGAAGTTTTTGAAAGACAGGCAAAATATAGAATCAATACTTCTATTCCTAAGCATTTACATACCTATTAATTGCTCTACTGCTTCTTCAACTCTCACTTAATTCTGATATATACATATAATATTTCCTGCTAATCTCCACAAGTGAAAAGTATATGGAGTTTTTAGTTAAGAAAAAATTCACAAAATAGCAAGAGTCACTATCCATGTCTGTCAAACCACAGTTTATATTACAATTCCATCATCATCATCATCTCCTTTAGGGTACCTTGGTGTCATATATTAGTTTGGTGTTTCTGTTTCCCTGCACATACAGAAATGGAGACTCTTACAGCCCAATGGACCTGCTAAAAATCATAGTGCCAAGTAGTGGGAAAAATGGAATTAAAAACTAAAGCATAATATTTTTCCAGGCATGTAAGGAAGCTCAATTATTATTTGTTGAGATTTACTTAAATGTATTTCTATCCTGTGATCCCTACCTTCAACCAGGCTGCTGATGTTTGCTCCTCCTTCTCCTTTTCAGACAAAGGAATAAATTCTTTCTGAAGGTAGATCACTAGCTCAAAGCATTCTTCACCTCTAACATTGTTGGTGAACAGTTCTGTTTGGGCTGAAGTCCCTTCTTCTCTTTCTATGCTGTTGTTCCTCTTCATTTGACATAAGGTCACATATTGAACAGTACTTTCCAAACAAATTTTCACTTATTGATGTGCTTCTATAAAAAAACTTTGGAAAGAACCTTTAAGGCCACTGGTGCTGTCAAAGCATAATAAATTCTATAAGACCTTGGATTGGTACAGCAAGTTGATCTGATATCTGATACCCAGATTCTAACTCATCTTGTCTCCTGCTCACCATGTCCCAGACCCAGTATCCACACTGTAACTCTGTTTTCACTTCAACAGCTTTAATTAAACAAGCACAGCTTATAGAAGTTTCAAACTTGTCTCAGGTCCAGGGTTTGCATCTGACAAGCAAACCTGACAGTAAGACAAAAAAGTCTTACCCAGATCAAAATTAGCTGACCCTTACTGTCTTTGGCAGCAGTAGCTAATTTTGACCTGGTCCTCACTCTAGGTAATGTGACATGGTAGGCACTTAACCTGTAATATATCCTGTGTGTCTGTTTATGTGTATCTTACTGGAAACCGAACCCACAGCCTTCCACATGCTATGCAAATGCTCTACCACTGAGCTACATGTCCAGCCCCCTACAATATTTCATCCAATATTCACAACACTTTATTTGTAAATACTATTATTGATATCATCATACTACAGATGGTGAAAATGAAGATCAGAAAGGTTAAGCAGCAGTTTCTTAAAGGCAAGTAGAGGGCTGGTGATATAGCTCAGGGATAGAGTGCTTGCCTCCTTTTGGCGATGTCCTGGGTTCAAATCCTGGTTCTGCATTAAAAAAAAAAAAGGCAAGTAAATGCCATACTTTATTGGCACAAAATAATTAAACCTGCCCTTTCTCTTGCCTAATTCATCTACATTTTCCATGGAAGCTGATCTGGCTAGGGAACATACAATGTCATGTGTAAATGTAACTCTTTTGCTCGCCTGCAAGAGTTTAGGAGAAAAACATTTGAGTTGCCAAAGTGAAATCCACTGTGCCAATAAATATCAAAATGTCCTTCAGTCCTCTGATCAGTGAATTCCATACCTATATAAAATAATTATTGCTTTCATAAAATGTCCCTGTTTGCTACTGACAAAGAAAAAACTGAACCGGTATGTCCTACAGTAGCCTTTAAATAACCAAGGAGAGAGATCAAAATAAAAATAAATCTTGACCAGATTTATAGGTACACCTTGATTAGTTCTTGTTTTTTCCTTCAAATAAGCAATACCTGAAAAAAATGAAAAGGGAATGTTGAGACCAGATATCAAGTAATAGATGGGTTTTCTCTGACATACAGTATGGTATAATGCTGAAAAAATAATGCCGGCCCATCATTCGTGACGTTTACCAGCAAAGAACAACAGAGAGAAAGATGAGGGGATTTTTCAGGATGCTGAATGGTCCCACCACTTGGACTTGAATGAATTATTGTTTGCTAACAGTACATCTTAAAGTTTTGTGATGGTGTGACATTATGTTGTTTTCTCTAACACAACTATTCATTGAGAGTTTTGTTTGGTGGGTTTGCTTTGGTTTTCTTGTTTGTTTTGTTTTGTTTTTTTTCTGTAACTTGTAATAAGTTTTTGATTCAAAAATGCCAATTTTAGGCTGGGGGTATAGCTCAGTGGTAGAGCACTCACCTACCATGTGTGAGGTCTTTGGTTTGATTCTCAGTAGCACACACACACACACACACACACACACACACAAGTTAAAAGTGCTAACATCGAAATCAAACATCATTTGTTCATTCAGATATAATTCTAATACCGGCAAATGAGAAGGCATAACTAATAAGAATTTAATTCTGCACACGGTGATACAACTGGAATTTGTCCACTAAGGCAACACTTCCTTTTCATGCTCCAAAATGCACTCAGCTTCTCAAAAGGATATGCCTCAATTAGGAGGAATGCCACTCAATATAACTAAGAATTATTATTTATAAAATGGGAAACGTGTCAGCTTTCTATAAACCACCTTTTTAATGAAAAGTTCATGTCCCTCAGGCAGCCCTTTATCTAGGATGCATTTGGTGAGTTGAATAAAAATACCTGTTAAAGGAAAGACGGTTCCCATCAAAGCTGTTGAAATCTGATTTCATTTCAGATTCTAGAACTAATGCTGTTTTTTGTTTAAATAGATTTTGTCTGTCAATTTCCAGACCCGCTGTGCCATCAGCCTGTATGGACTGCTGTGGTCAACACGGGGGTTGTAGCAGCAAATTTTATTATGGACTGGTAATTGAATTGAACAGGTTTACATTTGAATAGATTTACTACATCATGATCTCTGACATACTGCGTGGGACTGAAATCCCTATACATCCATAAAGATACATTTAAGATGGTATTCTCTCCAGGCTTAGAAAGCAAGTCTTGGGCCAAGGAGATGGCCAAACATAATTGTGCATTTATATGCAGGGTGTAATGCAATATTTCACTGCCTTTTTTAAGTACAAAAGAAAAAAGAATATTCCGTATTTACTCATAACCATCCCAACCTTTCTGTTTGGAGGAGGGGGGATGTGAGGCTTGGAGAGCTGCGATTTTGCTATCCAAGTGGCCAGAAAGAAGTAAAAGAAAATAAATTATTATTTGAGCATATCAGAAATAGCAGCAATTCCCTTGAAAACAGATCCTCTAAAGGCTTGATAACAGCAACTGAAGAGGTGTGAATTATAGATAAGCACAGTCCCGTTTACTTTCACCAACAATGTTTAATTAAACATAGTTCACACCTCTCCTTCACTCTTGCCACCCTTCAGGAATGTTCCTGTTAGAAACTACAATTGGAAAAATTATTTAGAGGAAAATATTTTTTCATTCCCCTCTTTAAACCTAGAAGGACAATCAAGTGAGTAAATTATAGAGGTCAAAATCAAACTAATCAAAAAAAAAATTATCTTCCTAGAAATGAAGGTGAGTCTCCATGTACTTTAGTTTTGGGGAGGAAGGGGATATTCCAAATCTAGGACACATTCATGGAAGACATATACATTGATAGATTACTTTTATAACATTTAAAACAACTGATTTGCTTTTACAAAGCCATTATATCTCAACTTTCAAGCTCTTATAAGCTTTTCCTATAAGCATAAGTTTATCCTGAATCTCTTCTGCCTAACAAAGTGGCGATATAAATATAATGAAGACCAAAACGTACCTATCATTTATTATTACTACCTAATTCTGAATTAGGTTTTGTTCTGTGTGGTGCTGGGGGTCACATCTACATTCTGAATTGTACTTTGCTTGCCACCCTGCTATGCAGTTTAAGGCAATGGCTAAGATTTTCTTCTGTACTTAAAAAATGCAGTGTGATACGCATTCCCACCTCAACCATCGTAAGCAATTACATCATCTTAACTAAAAGGAAACTTTTTTTCTTATGGGTTAGATTGTTGTTGTTGAGTTTTCTGTATGTGTTGGCCTTTGTCAAAAATGGTCCTTTTGGCATTTTCATATAAATTCTCACTAGCAAGAGTAACTGAGTCTGTCTTTTCATTTTTACATCACTGGAATCTAGACTAGTCTCTGGCACATTGGAGGATCTTAATAAATATTTGGCAAACAGATGATAAATGTGAAATATGTTAACTGTGAAAAATCCCAACAGTGCCAAAGGATCCCTGTTCTCATTTTTATTCACTAGTGTAACCTTCACACCAATCTTAATGTATCCCTCCTTTACTTCTCCATGCCTGTACCATCACCGTAGTGCATAGCTACCTTCTCCCATTCTTTCTCCTTTCCATGTCCCTCTCCCCCACACCTATAAACATACTTATTAATTGAGTCATACATGAAACAGTTTGCATTTTACTTTTTCTTTTGCTTGATAATGAATGTTAATCACCTTTCATGATGCTTTAATTATGAAATTATAGGTTTTTTATAGCTTTTTTTCAAGAGATAAGCAAAACTGAAGAATTCGAGAGAGTCTTCATTGTTCCTAGTGGACAAATAAGCAGACAAACATGGTATAAATTCCATGTACTGGAATATAATCGAATCCACTGATCCTCCTATGTCATAGCACACAGAAAAATCTTAAAACTGAAATAAACCAGATAAAATTAGGAGAGCAAGTAATGATACACCCAAAGCTCTAGTTTAACTGGGTGAATGAACACTTGGGCCTATATGGGCTTAGAGGTTAAAAAATAATGAGGATATCCAGTTACAACAAATATACAAACTAATAAGGTAAATCCCAGGAACAAAGCATATTTGTATGATGCAACAGAATCTATACCTTTACATATTTAATTAACCTAAATTTTTCCAAACTTTACCATATTTTCTCTTTGTGACTTTACACATTATCATGTTTACTTCAAACTCTGGTAAATTTTATGAAGAGGAGGAAACAGAAAGGTCAAAATACAATATGTAAAATGTATACAATGTACAGAGACACATTAAAAAATAATAGACTAAATGGTAGGGTTTTTTTCTTAAATAAAAGAACAATTTTTCTCTATTTCCAAGCTGAAGTATTAGTCTCTATAAACATGCTGAAATATATAAATATTTCAGGTCCTTTGGCTTGTGTGGAATAGGAGAGAGAGGCACCCAGCAATCCATGGGTTCAGTTCCTGGCTCTACCTGTTACTAACTGGTAAGCTTGGGCAATTTGTTTGACACAGGATACGTGTTCACTGTTCATATTTTGTGTTTGTTGTTGTTATCCCTGACTGAAAACAAATGGAAAGCCATTTTATTGTCATATCACAAACTCTTTTTAGTACAAAATAAGGTTGGAAAATAATAAAGAGTACTTCAAACCCAAGATTAATTTTTAAAAATCTGTAAACCATAGCTAAACTATGGAAGCAATCTAGGTACCCCTAAACAGATGAATGAATAAAGAAATTGTGGTATATATACACAATAGAATATTACTCAGTATTAAAGAAGAATGAAATTATGGCATTTGCAGGTAAATGGATGGAACTGGAGAATATTATGTTAAGTGAAAAAAGCTAATACCAAAGAACCAAAGGCTGAATGTTTTCTCTGATACGTAGATGCTAATTCACAGTAAGGAGTTGGGTGGGAGAGAACAGAAGTACTTTGGACTAGACAGAGGGGAGTAAAGACAGGGGAAGGGGTATGAGGGTAGAAAGGATAGCAGAAAGAATTGGACATTATTACCCTGTGTGTATACGTGATTACACGACCTGTGTAACTCTAAATCATGTACAACCAGAAGAATGAAAAATTATACTCCATTTATGTATGATGTGTCAAAATGCATTCTACTGTCATGTATAACGCATTAATACAAATTTTTAAAAATCTGTGAACCGAGTAATGACATAAAAAGCAAAAAGGCATCAGTTGCTTGTTTGTCTTTATCTTTTTCTGCAAACTGTAAAGCAGACAAGACCAGGGCTGTGAACCATACCTGGTGTGTTCAACTGTAAATCAGGTGTGTCCTACCTTGTCCTCCTGGTTGATGTCAAACAGTTAGCAATCCTATCAGGAAGTTCAGGGGCCAAGGAGTACTGGGCCATCATATGCAGGATACTTACTGCTACCCAAATTTTTCCTGGTTTTTCTAAAATAAGTAGGATTCCCTGTACCTCTAAATCCCATTCCCCCAAACCTAAAACACAGAGACACTAGATAAGTGCCTTACCTTCTTTCAGCATGCCCACTTTTAGACACTTCATGAAGCGGCAAGCCTGGCAGGATTTACGTCTGCGCTTTGTGATTTCACATTCGTTCGTGGCAGGGCAGCTATATTCTATATTACCTAAAACACAGAGTTGGAAGAAAAGAAGCTGTTAGACTTGCTGGGCTGTCCACAGCTTTGTAAAGAAACTGCCTTTACAATAAAGCTTCTCTCCCCTATCAGGTCTGTCACATAGTGCTTGAAGGTCTTTCGCTACTTCCTAACCCTTTCCCCTTGTGATTAAGTGCATTAGTATCTTAATGAAAATGCATTCTGTTTATTGCCCTCTTGGGAAGGGGGAGGTCATCACACCAAATGCATAAATTGTCATCAGAGACGGTCCGAGCATAATTGCAATTTTGCTGCTCCGTGTTTGCAATACTCAGGGTCCCTCTAAATCCCCTGAAACATGCGCAGATTCTAGTAATTAGCATAGAGGCTGCCTGGGACCACAGCATTGATGAAATATTTCAGAGTTAATCACACTTTGTAAACACTGATTTATATTGACTACCTTTCTCCAGACTGATGTCTCCTCATTAAATATCACATTAGTGGATTGCAGGATTGTACAGACTCAACTACTCAGCAACTGCTAATTCAACAGGAAGTAATACCTAACCACTTATAACTAGTGGAAATTGGTTAAGTATGCATGACTTTAAAAAAAGAAGTCTGTGCATTATAACTGGAGATAAGCCTATCAAAACTGACTAAATTAGCATTCTAATTTAGAATACATCATAATAAAAGCAACTGCTTTTAACATGAGGTCAAATAATAAGATTGATGGTAATCCATAAACAGAAATGTTGACCATCACCTTTCTCCAAAATATTAATACTGTTGCACTCATAGAAATCTAAGAATAAGTCAAAGGAACCAGACTTGCTAGGTCACGGATGAAAATAAAAGGATTTCGAATCTGAACATTAGATGAACCACTCTTCACTGTAGAGATCCTTAAACCATCCCTGAAAATTTATATTGCATCAAAAGACTCTTGCTAGTCATTTTCTAAGGGTTAATTAGTGCACCACTATCAGATCCTTTCATTTTCTATGACTTTCTCTACATTTATTTAAAAAGAAAACTGGGCCTTTGCTGTCTTAGGAAAGGACCAGAAGGAAGAAAAAGATGTTTGCTAAACAGCATTTATTTTCCTTTTGTCCCTGATCAGTGGTATAATGTAATACTTTTTCCATTTTCCTATTTTGAGGCATGAGCACTGGTCCTATACCCTTACATCAGGCTGGAAAGTTCTTCTGGACGACCCACCACCACAAATAAACACAATCAACTTTCTTTCCAAACTAGTACTTCTTCCTCCTTGCAAATTATATCTCTATCCTTCACATCAAGGTACTTCTGACAGGAATGTAAATCAAGCATGGGGTGAGCTTACCCCTGGACCAGGACAGCTACCTTCTCCATTCTGTCCCACACTGGACACGCTGCACACTGCTATCTAGTTCATCTCTCTATAACTTTTTCATCATGTCACTACCTTAATTTTTTAAAAAATTCAATATGGGGTTGGGAGTATAGCTCAGTGGTAGAGCACTTGTCTAACATATGTAAAGCCCTTGACTCATTCTCTACCACAGCAAAAAAAAAAAAAAAAAAAATTCATATCACTTCTTGGGAGTCTGAGGCAGAATAGTAAGTTCAAGGTCAACCTGGGCAACACAACAAGACCCTGCCTGGGAAAAAACAAAAAAAAACAAAAACAAAAGAAAGATCAATAGATTCCTATGGCCCTCCTGAATTAAATATAAAATATTAGGCTAGTAAACAAGGTTCTCTCTCAATCCAACTCTCATCTACTTTTACAGCAATATTACAATTATTACCTTAGATGAACTTTCTGATGCAGCCAGTTTGATTTATTCATGTTTTTTTTGCTATGTGTCCTTCAGACTTCCCTCTGAGAATGATGTCTCTCTGCCTCTTTTATCTTCTTAAAATTATTTCTAAGGCTCTATGTTCAACTCCAATTCCAGTAAAATCTTTTATGAAAACTTCTCAGACCATCCTAGCAGAAAATGATTTCTTGGTTCTCAGATCTTTTCAGGTACTCTCAGCCTATACAGATGGGTCTTATTTTGTTAGACCCTTTTACCTACACATTTCCTCCTAGATGGTAAGATGCTGGAGAACAAGGACCATTTCTCATTCAGCATAAAACTGAATTACTATTAACTACTTTGCATATGTTACTACTTTTTTCTTCCACCAAAAAGTAGCATATGAATAAAAGAATATAATAACTTAGTATTTTCTTGTTATGTCAAGGTCATTATTATTATGAACATTTATCATGGTGCTATAACATAGTAACAGCCACAGGACCAAGAGCTTTGGATGTCCCTTTAGGTAACACTATTAAGAACTCAGAAAACCATTGCACATATGATCAAAAAAGGTAGAGAGAAATCTAGTTTCCTGGAAACTTGAAAATTAACTTAGACAAAAAACAAATGTGGCTGAAGAAGGAGAGATTATTAGGGGAAAATTAAAAAATAGATAAAACCCTCTAGAGAGTAAAATAAAAAAAGAAAAAATTTGTAAGAGGTTTAAAGGAATAAAATACATCATGGTATGAATAGGGTAAGAACAAATTGAAAATGAGATTTAAAAACAGATGATATATATGAATGATATTAGAAAAGATATGTAATTTTTATGGTATTATAATACTTGTTATTATTATTGACAAAATAAATGATCTAAGAATTGGTGCTACATTGGCTGGATGCAGTGGCTCTTGCCTATAATCCTAGTGACTTGAAAGGGTGAGGTAGGGGGATAGCAAGTTCAAAGCCAGCCTCAGCAACTTAGTAAGGTCCTCAGCAACTTAGAAAAACTGTTTCAAAATATAAAATAAAAAGGGCTGGGGATGTAGCTCAGTGGATAAGTACTCCTGGGTTCAATACCTGGTTTAAAAAATAATTGGAGCCACATTGAAGAAATATTTCGGAGTGATTCTATGATAGTATTTAAATCTATAAATGACTTTGAATAATTATGTAAATATTTTTTAAATTTCTTGAAGAAAACAGAAGACAACTTGTGTATGCCCGTAACCCCAGTAACTTGGGAGGCTGAAACAGGACAATTTCAAATTTGAGGCCAGCCTCAGTATGTTGGTGAGGCCCTCAGCAATTTAGTGAATTTCTGCCTCAAAATAAAAAATAAAAATGGCTGGCAATGAAACTTAGTGTTAAAACTCCCCTGGGTTCAATCTCCAGTACAAAAACAAACAAACAAACAAAAAACACCAGAAGGGAAATTGTCATATTGCCACAGAAGAGTTTCAGATGACACATAAAGAAGTATTCTCACTTCCTTTCTGACCATTACATTCCATAATTCCTTAATGATAAAGAGAAATGTAAAGGCAGAGAAATTTTTAATAGTGCCCTAAGACAAATTCTCAATGAAAGAGTTCTGCCTTATTCTTTGCTGAATCTTCAGTGCTAACCAATAATCCTGGAGTTCTGTATCCTTGTCAGAGTCCACAAAGATGAGACAAGATATAGCAACTAAAAACATTGACTGTGTAGTACAGTGGTTTTGGGTGCAGGCTGGAATGTACATATACACACATGAGTTCTCACAAACACACAGAATATGCTTAGGAAAGTCTTCTTCACACAGAAGGAAATGCTGCAAATGAATAATGCTTAAAATGCTTGGAGTTAAAAATGAATAAATGACTACATTGGGGAAAAGGAATCTTCTCAAAGCTACCAGTAACACAATGGCATTTTTCTAAAAAGTTCACTGGGAATGGATGGAAAACATAGTGGACCTACATGTTTTCACAGAAAAATCTATTTTCAACTTAAGTGTTTAGAAAGTGTTTGTGATGGATCAGGTATTCTTCAAAAACATTCTTTTTCAATAAAGCTTTCTTGACACATGGGGATGATAACCTTGATTCCACTAAGTAATTCTGTTTATATCTTGAAAAACAAATCAACATTATTCTAAATAACTTATTTGCTGGAGGAAACTTCTCTAATTTCCAAGCCCTCCCATTGAGTAACTTAGTTCATTGTTGCTGGCTATGATCGCCTCACCCCACAAAGTCTTTGATCCATGTTAGAGTCTATGGAGATTCTGCCCTTGAAAAACCTTCCCTGTTGTTTTTTTCTATTAAAAAAAAAAAAGCATTTTAACCTAAAAATGTGCTGCCCCAAGCACCTGGATAACAATGTTACATCTATTTTGGTAATGGTTCAAAGACATTACTCCCAGTAGACCATAGCATCTCTATGGGGCACTTGTTTCCTTCGAGTCACTGAAAGCGAAAACTAGACAAAAATAATTCCAACAGAAACTGTGGGCACTTGGAATGTTAATGGTTGCTGGACGGTCATTCAGGATGATGCAGAAGTTATTGTTCACAGCATAGAATTCTCATTTCAGACATGGCGTTTTCTTGGATTATAGCTTGCTATTTTCTGTGACACATTTGTTAGATGGCACCAGGGACCGAATTGGGCAGCTACTGATATCACAACTGGAATTTTCCCAGTTTTGTCAATAGCTGGGATAGTATGCTCTGCTGCAGAGGGAATCAAATCAACACGGAAGCTCTCTGTTTTTAAACCAGGCTGACAAGAATGATGGAGCAATTTATAATATCTCCTGGCAGCTTTTCAGAAAGTCCCAGGCTCTGATTACTTATTTCAGAGTCTTTTGTACAATTAGTTTGCAGGCAATATAATTTTCTCACTTACTGCTTAATAGAATCTTGCAGCTCGCTGGCGGATAGAATAACAGGGTGTATGTAAAACTCCAGCCTGGAGTGCCAGTAGATAATTTGTATATTCCTTTCAGTCACTTAATGGACTTTTACAGTTTGGCAGTGAAAAGGCTGAATGATGTAAATTAGCGTGGCATCTCAAAATAAAAATATATGTCAGATCTTTACTCCCAATTCACATCACTCCCATTCGGTAACGATGCATATAGATTTATGTGATTTCTCAGAGTTGCCCTCCTTTTGTAAAGCCAATTTGAAAGCATCTGTATATTTCCCACAATTGTTTTAATTTTATTAACAGAACCAAATGGCTTGAGATGACCTACAGGGCACTCCAAGTGGGGTTTATCCAATTGTTTTCCAACATTAAGTGATTTAAAAATAATGGGATTTGCCTTGGTACGCAATTATGGAACACTGAAAATGTGCAGGCAATAATCTGTAGTATTTTTGCCTTAAATTCCCTGAAATGAAATGAAAAGCAAGCAAGCAAGAAACACTTTCATTTTGTATTCTTAAAGATCTTTCCATTTTTAAAGAGCTAGAACTTCGCTTTCTTTCCTTTTCTTTCTTTTTTCCAATATTCTGTGTCTATCTCATTCCAAATAAAATAGAAAATAATAGTATCTATAGCTGGGGTTACATAATATGGACTAATAATTATTACGTATCTGTAATTTTAAAATGTAATAATTACATGCACACACATATAGATTAAGAGGGCTACTTTTTTTTTCAAAGAATATACACAAAGCGAGGCTTCAAATTAAGTTACACATGGACATGATACCTGTGCCCAAAGGATTACACTAAACATCTTTCAGAAGCTTTCTTTAGAACTATCGCTGGAGTCACTTTACAAACTATAAAGACGGGGGATGGGGTCACATTACACTTCATTTTCACCCAAAGCTTGTGACTGTCCTCTTCATCACAAGTCATGATGCCAGCAGATCTTTGCCCATTATTAAGTTTCAAATCTACCCTGAAAGGTCAGAGATCTGCCATTGCTGAACTATTGCAAGAATCTACCTCAGGCTCTAAAAGAGGATTCCCTCGAGTACTCCAAGGAATGGCAGGGTGGGACCAAAGGGACCACCTGCAGAGTGCAGGTCCTGGCACACTGAGGCAGCAGGAGAGGAGCCAGATAAGAGGAATGTTTTCGACAGGCTCTCATCAAAGCAATTTCATACCCAGGGTTATACTGAAGTCTCCTGGTTTTTGCCTCTGTTTTTGCAATCTTCTACCCCCTAAAAATGAGGTGGGAGACAGGTAGTATAGAAAGGACTTTCTGACATTCGATTCTTTAAAGATATAGATAATGTAGCCCCTGAGAGTCGTAACAGCATGGCAGTACACTTCTGCACTCTAAATGGGAATCCCAGGCCTAACTGCCAAGAGGGAATGCATGATGCCATGCTTTTTTAGGAAAAGGGACCAGAAAGAAATCTACAAGCAGGTAGGCTCATTCAGCCTGAGCCAGGTGCTGGGACTGGAGACCACACACACTGCTTCCTTCCCACAGCGACCTGTCTGGAAAGGTGAGTGCACTGACAGCCAGTGCCAGCATTGATTGAGAACATCCCTCTGCACAAAATATCTAGCCATAAGATTATACATCCCCATTATATTGAATGAGAAACAGCAAGAAAATAAATGATGTAAAACGAGGACAAATTATGTCGTCAATTATTTTTTTTCCAGTTTAAATAGATTATTTTTGGACTAGGTTTCCCCTAAATTTGTAAACATGGCTATTTCTTTATTGTTTTAATTATATCACTATTAATTAAACAGTAGATATGGTGCATGTTCAGCTTAAAGAGAAAGTGGTAAAAAATTCTTTTATACCCACTACGTGTCCATCATTAAGAGCTTACTTTGCGGGGCTGGGACTATGGCTCAGTGGTACAGCACTTGCCTAGCACGTGTTCGATTCTCAGCACGACATATAAATAAATAATAAAGGTCCATCAACAACTAAAAAATATTTTTTTTTAAAAAAGAGTTTATCTTGTATGTGGTTCAGGAAGATGTATGAGGACGAATGAGTGAGGGGAATAGAGGAGATAAGAGGGAGAAGGAAAAGGGGAAGAGAAAATGGCAGACTTAGGTTCAGATTCCAGTTCTCCCATTTTATTTAGTTGTGTGAATTTAAACCAGTTAGCCTCATTATTCTCAGTTTGCGAAAATACAAAAGAGGAGGCTGGTATGGTGTTGCATCCCTGTAACCCCAGCAACTGGGAGGCGGAGGCAGGAGAATTCAAAATCCAAGGACACCAAGGGCGACTTAGTAAGGCCCTGTCTCAAAACTAAAAATAAAACAGATAGGGGATATAGCTCAGTGGTAGAGCACCTCTGGGTTCAGTCTCCCAGTACCACAAAATATAAAGTACAAAAGAGAAATAATCAAATCTATTTTACAATTGTGTAAGAGTTATATGAAATAAAGATACTAAAATCACATAGTCTATTCCTCCTTATGAGAAGAAAGGAGAGAAACATGAGAAGAAAGGAGGGAAACATTTTAAGATTCCATTGGTTATTACATACCTTGATCTAGGACCTAAACATGGTATTTGGGAATATCATTTAAAAAAGAAAACTTTCTCAGATTTATTCATGGGTATAAAAATGAACATGCCACTCACTCAGAGAAGCTGAAAGAGGATTTTTTTTGGTTTTGTTTTTTGTCTTGCCAACAACTCCAGAGAGTATAGAGCTATGCTTTATAGATGCTGGCAAAACAAAGAAGTATAATTTGGGGACTTAAAAGTCATTTGTTAAAGGACCAAATTGGCTAAGAAGTGCATCTCCAACATATCAGCCACATCTCCCCATGAACGCTTCTGTCACTGCACTGGAGCTAATACACTGCCTATCACCAGGTGCAATCTGATTATAACAGAGCAAAGCATTTGCAAAGCTCTTTAAAAATCTTACCCCAGCCTTATCTCTTGCCGCATTCCCAGGTCAATTTCTACCCCTTCCCAAGGCAGCCACCTTGTCTGACACCAACACTGAAGTCTGGAAGTTCCTGGAAAGCAGCACTCTCCTCCCTTCTGGTCCTCTCCATGGGCTTCCACTGTTATGTCTTCAGGGAAGCTCTTCAGGGCTCACAAGACCCAGGGAGGGATCCTTACAGGTGGCACTTGTTCTCCCCACACTCACCTTTCAGATGAGACTCTCTCTTAGTACTTAGCACAGGCGTTATTCTTTATGTCTATTGAACTGGCTCCTTACTGTCCCAACTTTACATTTTTATTTTATTTTATATTATTTATTTTTTGGTGGTACTAAGGATCAAACCCAGGGCCTCTTGCGTGCTAGTCAAGCACTCTCCCCTAAGCTACATCTGCATCCTTTCAGCTATATATTCCAAAAGGGCAGATACTTTCATCCTTCAGAATCTCCTGTGTCTAAGAAAGATTCTGGTCAAGTAATGACCCACTGAAAGTCTTATTTGTCAACTTGATTATTTAGTGATTCTATTATTCAATGGCCCCTTTTAGTATTTAGCTCTAAATTACTAAAAATATTAGAGCCAGGTACTGTGGCACACACTAATAATTCCAGTTACTTGGGAGGTTGAGGCAGAAGGATCACCAGCATGAGGCCAGCTTGGGAACTCAGCAAGACCTTATTTCAAAAATAAAATAAAGGCTGAACATGGTGGCACACACCTATAATCCCACCGGGTCGGGAGGCTGAGGCAGGAGGATTGTAAGTTCAAAGCCAGTCTCAGCAACTTAGCAAGACCCAAAGAAACTCAGTGAGACCCTGTCTCAAAATAAAAAAATAAAAAGTGCTGGAGATGTGGCTCACAGGTTAAGAGCCTCTGGGTTCAATCCCTGCCACCAAAAAAAATTTTAAATTTATAAAGAAAAAAAAAAATGTATATAAAGAGCTGTACTTGTTTAGCATGATTGAGGGCCTGGATTCAATCTTTAGGACCATGAAAAACAACTTAGAATAAAACTAAAAGCAGGGCTTGGGATAAAGCTCAGTTGATAGGGTGGTTGCCTTACACGTACAAGGCCCCAGGTTCAATCCCTAGCACCACAAAAAAAGAAAGACAGAAAGAAAACAAAAAGCAATCCACCAATAATATGACATTTGGCATAGAACTAATTTATATTAGTGAAATAAATTTTTAATAAAATTTATAATATATAATTTATATTAGATTCAAAGAGATCTTATATTCCAGTTGTGCTAGCCCTCTTTTTTTTGTAGGCCACAGAAGGGAAAATATATACTGATTTAACCTCTGATTGCTCAACCCTCTCCACAAGATATCCTGACTTGCAGTCCAATGCTGTCTAAACAGATCCATGAAATCTTAGATATCAATCCCAAAGAACCTAATAACAAACATTAACAGGGCCAGATACTCTTTGATGACAGCACATTTGAGCCCCATTCATATGGCAGAGAGATGCTTTAAGGCTGAGAGAACAGATAACACACGCAGAATCCCACAGCTAGCAAGTGCCAGAGCCAGGACATGAACCCACTCAGCCTGTATCCAAAGCCTGTGCTCTTAACTGTGATGCAGGGCTGCCTAATTCTGATCTTCTAAAAGTAATTACTGATTGTTAAGAATAGAAATATAATATGAAAACCCTGTCTTCTGCAAGGGCTCTTTGTGTAGCTATTGTTGCTACTGTTGCTGGTGGGAAAGGAAACCTGGTGCCTGGCTCAGCAGCTTGGGAGCACCAGGATGAGGTTGATTTTGGCATTGTCTTTCACTGTTGTCAGACTTATGGTGCAAGGCAGCTGTGGGATAGGATAGGGTTGCTTTTAGAGAATGGAATCTCTCAACACCTCAAAAAGAAATCCCTCAACTTGTCTCCATACCACTATGGTTTGTGGCCTGTTTAAATCCACAGAAACCAAACAGAGCATGTCACCAAAGCAACAGGTGTCAGGCTGTACACAATTCCTTGTAACAATCCCAAAATAATGCTCTTGTTCATGATGTGGGGGAGGAAGACATCCCATAATCATGAGTATGTATTCTGAAATACATATAAAATGGTACAATAAGTGGATAATAGAAACAAGCTGGGCATGGAGGTGCATATCTGTAATCCCAATGACTCAGGAGGCTGAGCCAGGAGGATTGTGAGTTCAAAGCCAGCCTCAGCAACTTAGCAAGGCTCTAAGTAACTCAGTGAGAACTTGTTTCTAATAAAACATTAAAAAAGAAAAAAATTGGACTGGGGATGTGGCTTGGTGGTTAAGTGCGCTGAATTCAATTCCTGGTACCAAAAAAAAAGATAGAAAAGAAAAGGAAAGGGGAGGAAAGGAAAAAGAGCAGGTAGGAAGGGAGAGAGAAATGAAGAAATACAAATATGAATAAAAATAATAGCATGTATAAACGTCTCTCCCTGAATATCATGCTAAGCGAAGTAAGCCAATCTCAAAAGCCAAAGGCCAAATGTTCTCTCTGATAAGTGGATGCTGATCCATAATGGGGGAGGGGGCATGGGAAGAATGGAAGAACTTTGGTCAAAGGAGATGGAGGGAAGGGAAGGGGACATTGGGGCAGGAAAGATGGTGGAATGAGATGGACATCATTGCCCTAGGTTCATGTATGACTGCATATATGATGCGACTCTACATCATATACAACCAGATAAATGAAAACTTGTGCTCCATTTGAGTACAATGAATCAAAATGCACTCTGCTGTCATGTATACCTAAGTAGAATAAATAAATTTAAAAAATAAAAATAAATGTCTCTCCTCTAAGGTATGCAGAAGCCAATGCTTTGAGATTTGATGGGATCATATCTTTTTGGAAAGGCAACTCCTCTCCTGCATATGTTCCCTAATGTATACAGCCATTTCATCTTAGTTTTAATTTTGATGTTGTTATTGTTGTTTGTGGTATTGGAGATTGATTCCAGAGGGCTTTGCACATGCTAAGCACTCTACCACGGAGCTAGACTCAAAACCTTCATCCTATTTTTTAAGTTATTTTGGGGGGGGGTGGTATCAGGGATGAACCCAGAGGAGCTTGCCATTGAGCAATATCCCCAGCCCTTTATTGTATTTTATGTAGAGACAGAGTCTCGCTGAGTCGCTTAGGGACTGGCTAAATTGCTGAGACTGGCTTTGAACTTGCGATCTTCCTGCCTCAACTTCACTGCTGGTATTACAGGTACGTACCATTGTGCCTGGCCACTTTTTATATTCTTATAATGAAGGGATAATATCACAGAACTCCTCAAAAAGAGATCAAAGGTGACCACTGCCACAAGAAAGGTGTCATATCTGAGCTGATCACAACCTCCAAATTTGCTGTACTTAGTATCCAATATCAAATTTACATGTTCTTTCTCTACCGACAAATTTTAAACAAGTTGGCCTGTCTCTCCTTTAAAATACAGAACAATAGCCAGATTCAGGGACATAGGCCTATAATCCCAGCAATTCCAGAGGCAAAGCAAGAGGACTGCAAGTTCAAAGCTAGCCTCAGCTATTTAGGGAGATCCTCAGTGACTTAGGGAGATCCTCAGCACCTGAGACCCTGTCCCAAAATAAGAAATAAAAAGGGCTTGGGATGTAGCTCAGAGGTAAACTGCTCCTGCTTCAACTGATAGATAGATTGTTATAGATAGATAGGCAGGCATGGAGGTGCACACTTGTGATCCCAGCTACTCTGGAGACTGAGGCAGGAGGATCTCAAGTTCAAGGGCAGCCTAGAACTTAAACTTAGTGAGATCTTCTCTCAAGATAAACGCAAATGGGCTGGGAATGTAGTTCAGTGTTAAAGCACTTGCCTAGCATGTTTCTGGTCCTAGGCTCAATTCTTAGTACTATACATTAATAAATAAATAAATAAATAAAATATTTTGATGTATAAATTTCACAGTCACAGTTACAGACTGATACACTGAGGCAATATGACATATGTTGGAGATATTTGGATCATATCCTATGTGACAAAGGCAATTGACTCCTAAATAAAAATTTGACTTACTGAAGATTCTCCTTGTACCTTTAACAGGAAAAATCAATCAAAGACTTTCCTAAGACTGTCCCTAAGTGCCTCTGTTTTGGAATGTTGTCAATGTGCCCAGGACTTTGTCAGAACAGGGACATTGGTTTCATAGAGTTTCTTTAAGAACACGTTCAACAAGTATCAGAATCCTTTAAAATTAATACAAGGCAAAAACTCCTAATCTGAAAATCTTAAATCCAAAAGTTTCAAAATTAGAACTTTTTGACTTGATGCCACAAATAGAAAACTCCACACTGACTTTGTGTGATGGATCAAAGTCAAAATACAGGTATACTGGAAATATTGTATAAAATTACTTTCAGCCTTTGTGTATAAAGTATATATGAAACATAAATAATTTCACTTTTAGACTCAGGTCCCAGCCTCAAGAGTATCTCATGATGTATATGCAAATATTGCCAAATACAAAAAAATAATCTGAAACACTTTTGGTCTCAAGCATTTTGGATAAGGTGTTCTCAACCTGTATTGATCTAGTGAATTCCTGCTTAACACAAGTGATGGTAATTCATCAGAAGGCACACTGTATGAAGCTCTATAACGTATAGAGACCAAGGTAACATATTAGACTCAAATCAGGCTTAAATCTTGGCCCTACCATTTCCTGTGTGACAGAGAAAGCTTTTAATTTGAAGTTTCTTCATGAATGAAATGAGGATGGGTAATAATTATTAACATATGATGGGGCTGATGCTAAAATAAAGTGAAATCTTGTATTTAGGGTATGCAACAGACTGCCTAACAGAAAGCATTGATTATTAACAATACTTTTAGATTGTAGAGTTCAGTGGCAGAGCACTTGACTAGCATGCAGGAGAACATGAGTCTGATCCCCAACACTGCAAAAAAAACCTCAAATAGTCAATAATTACAATATTATAACTATACTCAGGGAAGGGTTTCTGGATGCTCAAGAAAATTGAGTGGAATCAAGACTTGCTGGGATATATGGGGAGTAGTGGGTAGTTCTCAGCATGGACGTAGAGAAATACTGGCAGGAAAATTTCATCTGATTTTGTGCTGGTTGTCCACAAGGCAGAGACTTGATGCTCACATTAAAAAGAACGTTGGGAAGAAACGCAAGCAAACAAAGCTACAGAATAAGTACCACGCGGACCTCATCATAAAAGGAGAAACATGAAATAAAGTGTGATCACCCCAAGGGTCAGAGAACTCAGGCAGAGCTGCTGGCTGGATTTAAAGAAAGACAGGGAAAGCCCACAGAACAATGAAAGCTCCTCAAGCTGAAATGTCTGCTATGATACAAACTGCAGAAAAGTTCCTGGAATTTGTATAGGGAGGAAGAGGAAGATAAGGAAGTATTATACATTAGAAAATTTAGCCAGGGGTAGGAGTTTTCCTATTCTGTGATTTTCCGGGGTAGGTGGAAGGAGATGCTTTCTCCTCCTCATGGAATGTTTTACTCTAATGGCCCCTACGCCTTAGTTCAGCCATCTCTGCAGAAAAATAAATAAATAAAAAAAAATACTTTATAATCTCTTCTCCATGATTTCCTTTCTCACTTGCAACTTGTAAGGTAGCTTCCCACAAATTAGGTACAGTAATTAAAGAAGAAGCTCATGTAAATTGGCAATATTTGAAAAGTAGAAACTGAAGAAATCAGGCCTGGTGGTACATGCCTATCATTCCAGCTACTAAGGAGGCTGAGGCAGAGGATCACTTGAACCCAGGAGGTCAAGAGCAGCCTGAGCAACACAGCAAGACAAACTCTCAAAAGAAAAAGAAAAGAAAGAAGAAATGAGATAATGAGTTGAGGGTCTTTTGCTCTAAGTATCTGCAAAACTTGAAATCACTTTATATAAGCAGTCTGACTCAGGGACAGAGGAATTCCAGCAGCAAGACAGTACCTTGGGAGTGGGGAAAATGCTTCCCGGGCAAAAGAAAAAAGCAGGAGTGCTCAAGGACAAGATATGGGGCTAAGTTCATTCCTTTGAAGATTCTTGTACTTATCTCTGATCTCCCTCAAATAGAAACTATGTAAATAGCATGCACAAAAAACGGCTATCAGAATGTAGAGTTGGGATGTGTTTTCAGTCACTTTAAAGTACATGGAGAATGGGAGCTCTCAATTCTAAATTGATCAGGAGTTCCTTGCATTAAATTCTTTTATTCTCATTTTGGTGTTACTCAGAGATGCCCTTTAAAAAGTATACAAAATATGATTACTTCCTTAAGTCTGCCAAGACAAATCAAGATAAAACCAGATTTAATTCCAAAGTATATATATCTTTTTCTTCAAAAATAAGAATTAATATGTTTTTCCCTCCTTCTGACTAATAGTCAGCCTATGCAGGGGAGGGGGAAGACCTGCCCTCTTTTGTGATCTCAAAGTTTATACAAGTGGACAATCAGCCTCACCTCAAAACAGGTAGAGAACTAAGCCTCTCTCCTCCTCAAATCAAGAATTAAAGAGTCTATAAATATGACCATTGGGGCTGGGATTGTAGCTCAGCGGTAGAGCACTTGCCTCGCATGTGTGAGGCGCTGGGTTCGATCCTCAGCACCACATACAAAGCAATAAAATAAAGACAATGTGTCCATCTACAACTAAAACAAAAAAATTAAAAAAAAAATATGACCATTAGTGGGTGTGAAGACAAACTTCTAAGAACTAAGATCAAAAACCGAGTAGAAAAATAAGTGGCAGATAAAAACCCAGAAAACAGGGGCAAAATAAATGAATGAATGAATGAATAAATAAATAAATAAACAAATAAAACAACTTAATAGTGATATTGAAGAGCTGAATTCTCAAGCTTCACAAGTAAGGATTTCTGACAATGAATTATAAAACATTAGGTATTTTTAAGACTTAGGTCTGACCATCTCCTTTCTAAAAACCTTTAATATTATCTAAGCATAACTTTTGTGTTATTTTTAATTCCCTATTTTTATTTTAACAACTTAATGGAAAATTTTTCCCATAGACTAAATCTCTCAAGAAAAAATAGTCTAAATATTATTTAATGTCTTTTAAAGCTTTCAAAACATTGGAGACAGTATAATTAGTGGGGTCAGAGCATACAGGTTGTGGGTTCAGTTTTTCTGGGACCCAATTGCTGGTAGGGCAATGACTACTTTGTGTCTCAAGTTCCACATCTGTAAAACAGATAATATAATGAGTCAGACACAAAGGCGCACACCTGTAGTCCCACCACTTGGGAGACTGAAATGGGAAGATCACTGGTGCCTAGGAGTTCAAGACTGGGCAACATAGTCAGGCCAAGTCTCAAAAATAATTAAAAATTAAAAAAAAATAGCCAGGCGCAGTGGTGCAAGCCTGTAATCCCAGCACTTACGGAGGCTGAGACAGGAGAATCACGAGTTCAAAGCCCACTTCAGCATTGGCGAGGTGCTAAGCAACTCAGTGAGACCCTGTCTCTACATAAAACACAAAATAGGGCTGGGGATGTGGCTTAGTGGTGGAGTACCCCTGAGTTCAATCTCTAGTACCAAAAAACAAAAAAATTTAAAAAATAATAATATAATAGTTTATAATAATAATATATAATAATATAATATAATATTTTATAATATAAAATAAAAATAATAATATAATAGCAGCATCTATTTCATTGGGATGATGAAAGAAATAGATAATATAAAGCATTTAGAACAGTATGTGGTACATTGTAAAAACTAATATCCTCATTATTACTATTACAGATTAATGAATATTTATTATTGTTAGTATTATTTTAGGCATTGTACTGAACTCAGAATGAAAACATCTATGTACATTGTCCACATGTTATTACAGATGGATCAGTCTAAGATGATATAAGATTAGAAGTTCAACTTGGGACATACATGAAACTTTGAAAAATATTTCCCTCACAACGATTAGGAGAGTTGCTCTCAAAAACTATAATAATAAGGGCTGGAGTTATAACTCTGTGGTAGCATATTTGCTTATCATGCATAAGGCTCTGGGTTCAATCCCAAGCATCACAAAGTAATAGTAGTTCTGGAAAAGATGTGAAAAACTTGGAAGTGCTGGGTTGGTAGGACTGTAAAGTGGTAGTGTCGCAATGAGAAACAATAAGGATGCTCCTCAAAAAAGTATAAATTGAACTACTATATGAGCAAGGAATTTCACTTGCATTTTCAAAATAATTAAAATTAGGATCACAAATAGGCATCCACATACCCATGTACACTGCAGCACCATTCACAATAATGGAAAAGTAGAAGCATCCTAAATGCTTGTCAACAGATGAATGGATAAAGAAAATGTGGTATACACATAACATTTAAAAAATAAACTGTCACATATAAGGAGATGGATGAACCTTGTAGATACTAGACTAAGTAAAATAAGACAGAAAAAGACAAATTCTGCATGATTCCATTTATATGAAGCATATACATTAGTTAAACTCAGAGAAACAAATATTTGGATGGTGGTTGCCAAGAGATGGAGATGGGGTGAAGAGCTGCGGTTTAACAAATATAAAATTTGTTTTGCAAGATGAAAAAGATTTGGAGATCTATAACACAGCAATAGGTGGGGGATATATTTAGCCCTGTTCAACTGTATACACTTTAAAATGGTCAAAATGGTAAATTTCATGGTATGTGTTTTTTTATCACAATAAAGAAAAGTTTATGTTTAAACATCTTTTCTGGGTTTGGGGATGTAGCTCAATGGCAGATTGCTTGCTTAGCATACATGAGGTCCTGGGTTCAATCTCCAGCACCATAAAACAAAACAAAAAAAAACATAACAAATAAAAACATCCATAATTTCTATTCAGTATAAATTTAGCAGCTGGGAATGTAGCAAATAGCAGAGCATATGCTTAGCAAGTGCAAAGCTCTGGGTTCAATCTTTAGCATGCATAACTAAAGAGACAAACATGTTTACTTTTACCATAAACACTATAACATGTTATCAGCATCTTTTACATCATTTTGCTTTATGTGAAACTTTTAAAATTCTGTAGGGAGCTGGGTGTGGTGGTGCATGCCTATAATCGCAGTGGCTCTGGAGGGTGAAGAAGGAAGATAGCAATTTCAAAGCCAGCCTCAGCAACCTAGTGAGGCCCTGAGCAATGTAGTAAGACCCTGTCTCAAAATAAAAACTACAAAATGGGCTGGGAATGTGGCTTAGTGGTTAAGTGCCCATGAGTTCAATCTCTGGTACCAAAAAGAAAATTAAAAAAAATAATAAAATTCTGAAAGTGAGTTCTAATGATACCATCTTGATATTGTTGAAACTTCTGTATCAGAAACTTCAAAAGAAAGTGAATTAATGCAGTTTGTAACTTAAATGAGTAAATGTACTTTATAAGCTCTAAGATATTATCTAAGTTTATCAAGCAATAAATCAGAAAAAATTAATCATTGCGCTGGGCTTTAACAAGTAAAAAAAAATTTTTTTCTGAGCCTTGCCTCTGAACCTCACCCTATCCTTCCTCAAAACTGGCCTCACAGCTTCTGCAGCTGAACATTCGTATCTATTTATTTATTTAGTGGGGATTGGGCCCAGTGCCTCAAGCACACTAGGCAAGCCCTCTACCACTGAGCAGTACCCTAGCCTTACAGGTTGACTTTTAATAAGAACTATCTTGCCTTTCTTCTTGACTTGGCAAATCATGTTAAGCCATTTATTTCTACAGCAAATTATTAAAAAAAAAAAGCTACCCACATCAACAGAAACATCAGAACTCTTATTACTCATTTTTGTTGTGTCCTACACCTTTAGGATGAATACTCCCATCTACATTAACAGGCTTTAGCCACAACGAATTCTGAGTTATTATGGATGAGGAGAATTATTGTACAGGTATGAAAAAAGTATGCATTTTGAAAAAATATAAAGCGTAAGGTATCATTCCCACTTTTTTGTCCCCATACATATAATGTGTTGTTCCAGGTCTATTGTAACCAGGTAGAAACAGAATGGACTTATTTGTCCAAACTTGATTCTCAAATAAGGAAAAGCAAAGAAGGGATGAGAGAAAGCAATTATGATGTTAAAGAGGCAATAAAAGGTTGGTGGGTGGCGCACACTTAAAATCTCAGTAACTCTGGAGGCTGAGGCAGGAGGATCACGAGTGAGGCCAGTCTGGGCAATTCAGCCACAACCTGTCCCCTACACCCCTGAAAAATACACTTGGGTTTGAAAGTTGGAGATGTTGCTGGGGGCAGAGCATTTGCCTAGAAAGCACAAGGCCCTAGGTTCAATTCCCAGCACTGCAAAATAAATAAATAAATAAATAAATAAATAAATAAATAAATAAATAAATGAAATAGAGGCACTGATACTTTGAGTTTATCTTATAATCAAAAGTAGTTTCTAGCCCCTTCATCAAAACAATCAGTCATGGGACAGTACTAATTATAGGTTACATACTCTCAGGGCAAATTCTTCAGACTAATTATCAACCATACTCTACCTCCTAAATCAGAAATATAAAATTCCACTTTGCAAAAAGAGAACAGAAGAAATCTTCCGCACCCCTCTCTGGTGTGTGTGTAGTGGTGGGAATTGAACCCAGGACCTTGTGCATGCTAGGCAAGCACACATAACTGAGCTACATCCCCAGCCCTCAGAGGCAGTTTTTTAGAAATTGGAAAGGATTTGTAAAGTCCCTGAGGAGGGCTGAACACATAAACACAAACTTTTTCTTAACAGTTATTTGCTAGGAAAGCTTCTGGATTTGATAATTTGAAGACTAAGGTGGGTTAATTCAAGAGAATTACTAACAAAATCCTTGAAAGAAATGGCAGTGCTAGAGCTTTTATTATATAGAAACATGACTGGATCAGGAACAAGGGTATCTGAGTAGCCCAGAAAAGACACCAGGCCAGGGGCTAGCTGTGTCTACCTGTAGCTATGGAATAAGTAGCTTCTCAGAATATTGGCTCAGGATAGCCAGGGGGAATTGATTGTATTTTCTGAGTGCTGGGGCTTTATTAAAAAAGAAAAGACTACAAACATAAATAGGAGTATAGGATCTGATTAAGTATGCATATGTAAAGATCATTTATTTCAAAATAACATCTTTATGGTTTCCATATTCTCTAACATAAATCATATTATAAAAAGAATCAATGGAGAATATGTTTACAGATACTAGAATTTCAGTTAAAGTATATAAGTTTTAAAAATTACTAAAAAGTTTGGCCACTTCATTCATTGTAATTATTATGAATTAATGATATCACTACTATAAGATGTCTTTCTGTATATGGGGTGTATGTGTTTGGTGCTGGGTATTAAACCCAGGGCCTTGTACATGGTAGGCAAGGGCTCTACCATTAAGCTATATACCTAGTCCTAAGATGTCTTTTAAAAAATAATTTAAAATAGTTGACTATGGTGGTGCATTACTGTAATCTCAGCTACTCTGGGTTGACCACAAATTCAAGCCCAGCCTCAGCAGCTTAGCAAGAGCCTCAGCAACTTAGTGAGCCCTGTTTCAAAATTAAAAAAAAAAAAAATGAGAAGGACTACGGATGTAGCTTAGAGGTAAAGTGACTCTGGGTTCAATACACAGTACCAAAGACAAAACAAAATACTGACTATAAATTCATTTCCTTCCTGAATGCCACTGTCATAAACTCCTAACATGGGAATAGTTCTCATCCAGTGGCATTCAACTGGATGAAATAGACCTTATAAGTCAAAAATTTTAAAAATACACTAATGTAAGTGCCTTTTAAAATACAGCAACATAGGGCTGGGGATATAGCTCACTAGTAGAGTACTTGCCTAGCATGGGTGAGGCCCTGGATTCAATCTAAGTACTGTAAACATAAAATACAATAACATACTAAAAATTCTAAGTTTAACGAACACATAAGTGACATGGTGGTGTTGGTGTATGCAAATTTGAGTTTCTAACATCTTAAGGACTACCATATAGGAAGAATCATTGAATTTTTATTTTCCTTTCCTAGATCAAAGATCAACCATGCAATTTAATCTCTAAAAATCATCACACTCATTTTATACAATCCAAAAATCCAAATTTTAAAAAATCAACCACTTGTGACTTTATCTTAATTTATACTGGTTCTGTTTTATGCTTAGCTAGCCAATACACACATACACACATATACACATACATATACACATGCCTGATACATCATAGTGCTCACAGATGTGTAGTTCAAACAGCCTTAAAATATGTAATTACTGAAAAGAGACCAGAAAATTCTGATCCCTGAAAAAGTAGTATTATTCTAAAAACTGAGGTAATAGACTAAAAAATTTCATAATGATGAACTTGATTTCAGTTTAAATTATATGTATGCAAAGCTGCCAAGGAAATCCTCTTGGGTAAAATCTTGTGTATCAATGTTGCCTATGTGGAAGATAATAAGAGAGTGTTTCTATGTAGAAATTAGCCAACTATGACCAGCAGGTCAAATCCAGTCCTGGACTTGTTTTTCTCAGGCCCCAAGCTCAGAGTAGTTTCATATTTTTGAAAAGCTTACATGACAAATAATAGGAAACAAGGCACAAAGCCCACAGATCCTAAATGTTGTATATCCTAAGATATTAAAGGCTCTAGTTCACTACCTGATCCTTTTCAAGGAAAAAAAAAAATCCTAAACCTGGCGTGGTGGCGCATGCTTGTAATCCCACCACTTTGGGAAACTGAGACAGGAGAATCATGAGTTCAAAGCCAACCTCAGCAACAGTGAGGCATTAAGCAACTCAGTGAGACTCTGTCTCTACATAAAACACAAAATAGGGCTGGGGATGTGGCTTAGTATTTGAGTACTCCTGAGTTCAATCCCTGGTACAAAAAAAAAAAAAAAGTCCTAGAAACTCGAGAGGCTGAGACAAAAGGATGGCAATTTCCAGACCAAACTTGGCCACTTAGCAAGACTCTGTCTCTAGATAGATAGATAGATAGATAGATAGATAGATAGATAGATAGACAGACAGACAGACAGACTGAGGTTGTAACTCAGTGGTAGAGCACCCCTGAGTTTAATCCCCAGTACCAAAACAAACAAACAAAATAACCCAAGAAGTATGATTGTTTTGGCCAGTTCATCAGAGTCAAAACAAACTATGAAAAAGAAATCACTACTTACTTTTTTTAATGTTATTTTTTAGTTGTAGATGGACACAAGACCTTTATTTTTATTTATTTTTATGTGGTGCTGAGGATCGAACCTAGCGCCTCACACATGCTAGGCAAGTGCTCTACCACTGAGCCACAACCAATATATATCGATAGATAGATAGATAGATAGATCTATAGATAGATCTATAGATAGATATATCTATCTATATATATGTCTGCAGCTGTTTTTATTTTTATTTTGAGACAGGGTCTTGCTAAGTTGCCCAAGCTGGTCTCACACTTGTGATCCTCCTGCCTCAGCCTCCTGAGTTGCTGTTATTACAGGTGTGTTCCACCACATCTGGCACTTAAATTTTACTATTAAAATAAACACTGAATCTAACAAATAAAATAAGTAGAATATTGTCATTTATACTTGGCAACATTAATGTGATTCAAAAAAATTAGACCAAATTAGCATCAAATGCTAGGAAAAGTAAGAAAGTCAACTAAACTTATAACAAGAGCAAGTTCTGAGCTAAAGCAAGTGAATTATAGATAACACTTCTTTAGCAAATATTACTTCTATATTGAATTTAATGCTACTTTCAAACTGAAAATCACTGAGATTCATCAGGTCAAGTTAAACATTTCCATATTATTTTGGATTTTTAAAAATATGTTGATGGACCTTTATTGTATTCATTTATTTGTATACAGTGCTAAGAATAGAACTCAGTGCCTCAGACATGCTAGGCAAGCACTCTACAACTGAGCCACAACCCCAGCCCCACTATTTTGGATTTTAATTCAAGGATATATTTGAGCTTTAAAACTGACATTTACTATAAGCTGGGATAATTATTTTCTCTAAACACTATTTCAGTATAAAATACTTTATTATTTTCCTTTAGAAGATTCATATGCTATATAGACACTCAATTTGTAAGTTATTTTCTCCATTTCTGCAACTATTCTATGCTAGGACTGAAACAGCACATGATGGCAAAGAAAATGCTATTCCCAGGAGAGATGCTCCAAGACTACACCACCTGCTTTGGGAAAGAGTCAAGAAAATTCAAAGAGGAGAAAGGTAGCTGGCAGCATCAGATGCAAGGGCTATGGTTTGGCAGGAAGATGCCTAATCTTTGATGTCCCATCTCTCAGTCCTTTTTGAGATAGGGTTCCATATATTGCTTAGGGGCCTCACCTCACTAAGTAGCTGAGGCTGGCCTCAAACTTGCAATCCTCCTGTCTCAACCTCCTGAGTCACTGGGATTACAGTCATGGACCACAGTGCCTAGCTGAGATTTAAGCTCTTACCAATGCCATCTTTATCTCCAGACAAGAGAACACCCTGCCTGTAGGCCCTGGGCATAATAAAGCATCAGTAGTACAAGGAGCCCATTAAAGGTATAAGGAGACAAGCTATACTCATCTTCTGTCTACCCCATGATCTCAATTCCCTATGACTTTCCAATTCCCTGGCTAGATCACCACAAGCCTATTCCTGGGTCTGAGAGGGCCTATCTCCTGGGTGCTACCTCTGGAAGCCACACTAGATTAAACTGAACTGTTGTGTACACATTATGGGACCTGTACAAGGTCAAGGGGCAGCTGTTTGGAAGGAATCATTGGGCCTTAGACATGACAGCAAGGGTTTCCACATATGTACAAAACAAGATGGGACAGGAGAGGGTTAGGCCGCAGGTTAAGGACTAACTGCCCTTATACTGTCTCTTTCTAACACAAAACTCCTAGGAGTCTATGACTGAAGGATGCAAAGTGGACCTCCCAGGCCATGGAAGGCATATTTGGTAAAGTGAAAGAATAAGACATATTTTACTTAGCACTCTATTTTGATATATAACTTTAACATATTTCTATATATGGCATGTGAGTATCCACACCTCCTTTCCTAGGTCCCACGGTGTTGAGAGTAGATTCTGTTCCCACAATGTTCACACCTATATCTCATGATATTTCTTCAGTTCCTAAATCCCACATAGGAAGCTTAACTGGCAACTTGATGTTTTATGCAAGCTCCAAGATTCAGACTTCTTTCTAGATTTACCCAGTTTTCCATTCATATTCACAAGGGGAAAAAAGTTAACTGATTATCATAAGATGAAATAAAATCAAAGTTCCAGGTAGTCCACCTAAATACTTTCCATTATAAAAGGTTAACAATAGAGAGAAATGGCCATATATAGAGAGAGTTCATTGTCATCATTAAAGAGGAGATACTGTGAGATTAGGAAGGTTGGTTTTGTGACCTTCCAGTTTAGCACCATGGGCAGATCATTCTCTGTGCTACAGTATTTGAACCATTCAGAACATGAGTACCCTAGACATCTTCTCAATATCACCCAAAGTTAAGAATTTATTGAGCATTTACTATGGCCCAGGCACTCTGGCATACATTCCCTCATTTAAACCTCATTACCTGGGAAGATGCAGCAAGGTTAAGGTGTAACAACTTATAAGTGGCTGAGACTTGGACATGGCTTCACATGAATCCAAAACCCATGCTAGAACAAATATCTTTTTAAAAATCCCATATTTTGTAAACACATGATTTCCTTTTTTAAAAAAATGTGGGGGGAAGAGAAACTTTAGAACTAGAATGAGCAGTTGACTATTATCACACACAAAATGAAAAAACCAAATGAAAGTGATTTTCCTTATTCTTAGAGAGAAAAAAATTTCAAGGGGCTCATGTTTTGTGTATTAAATAATGAAGTATATATTGATCTATTTGGAGTATAAAGATGTTTTTCTTTTCCTACCTCCTTAACCAGAGTCCAGGGAAACTGTTAAGGAGAAGCCCCTAAACAAATCTGCATTCATTTAGAAATTAAGGCCAATACTGAAATTGGAAAAAAATAATCAGAACTATATCACACCCCCACCCTCACAAAATTACCATGCCTACAAACAATAATGAAATCATTGCTGACATTCTAATCCCACCATATGATAGTCAGGACTGTCAAAATCCTCTAAAAAGTATCTTAAAAGTATTTTGATGCCTGGGGATGCAGTTCTGTACCGTAGCACATACTAACAAGCATGTGTAAGGCTCTGCATTCAATCCCTAGTACACACACACAAAAGTATTTTGTTCAGAAAAAAAAAGTAAAATCTAAAGCTTTAAATTCTACTTAACTGCTAACCACTTTCAGTTGTTTCTCAATGATAACTTGGAACAAATCAATGAAGTTATAGTCAAATAAATAAAATATGCCTTTCTAGATGGCTTTATGAGAATCTACGATTAATGGACTTTCACAAAACAAAATGCCACATTCAGATTTGAAAATAACAATTACTACTATTTTTCTCAAGACATGTTTTGGATATGTGTTCTTTTAGCTTCACATTTAAGAAGTAATTTTATCTTTTTTTTAAATTAAAAACTTTTTTATTTTTTAGTTTAAAGATCTGAATTGGCTTTATTTTAAATTCTAGAATTGGATGATACTTTATACCATAAGATAAGTGTTCCCTTGTCTAACTTTTACACTTACATTTATTACACATTCAATAACCAATCCTAAAAATAAATGGTCAGAGAAAGAAACAAAGATTCTCAAAAGGCAGTATTGCCACACTATGCACATGTCCCTTAGCAAGTCCAGGAGAGCAGAACCAGGCCCTGGTGAGAAGAAGTCACACTTATATAATGTCCTGGCCATTGGAGCTGTGAGACAGTTTCTACTGCTAAGTCCTACTTGAGAAGGACTTGTTCTCAAGGGGAGTTACGTAATCTCCTCTCCTTCCCTGGAGAGTTTCAAGGGAGGGGAGAGAGAGGCTATCTGTCAAGAATAATTTGGCTACAATGCTTCCTGGAGGCATGAGAGCCGACTCACAGCCCCTTCTGCATAGGAACAAGAGTCTGTGATGGTACAATATGTTCAGGCTACTTTCAAAATCTTTGGAGTTCAATCGCTATCACTATTTGGCCACAAAAAGGAGGGGCCGTTCCAATCCTCCTTACAATTACCGCTCTAATTATTACATTATACTTTCACAATTTAATCCCTTTATTTGCCTCACTGGCTTTTTGGGGCTAAGTAAGCACCACAGTGTGATGCCTGATGATGTAGCTCGCAGGGTAGCTTTACTGAGTGCTGCCCAGCTGCCAGCTACAAGCACAGCCAGGTGGGCAAGTCCAGAGTGCTAATCTGGACAGTGACATCTCTGTCTCCTGCTCAGAATCCTTGCAACTTGCTCTTTCCAATATGGAGGGAAACTGAGCACTATACATCAATGCCAAGAATCATCCTGTGCTTTGTTCTGCTAAACTTTGGGTAGCATCACAGCATCTGAAAGAATAATCGTGCATAGAACTCCAATGGTTTTATTACAATTATTGCTCAGCAAATAACTATTGCATAGATGTTAAGATCTAAGTAATAAGATTATTAAAAACAACTGTCAGGAATTTTTATCAGGTACTAGAGCCTTAAGTTTATAGAAGGAGATACATATATAGTGGATGAGGATTTCTAGGAAAATATTAATGAAACATGATAATGATGAGTCAGAAAATTAAAATACTGCTACTAAAATATTTAGAGAACATTTTAGTGCACACTCACTTAACTTTGAGTTCTTCAGTTAAATCTATGAAAGGCTATGGCAAGGTTAGGTTGAAACAGTTATTCTATTATGTAAGAGTTATAATGACTTGAAAAATTGTGCTCTTAAAGTAAACTGTGTTCTCAATCACAGATCAAGCGTGCTATCCAATAAACAACACAAAAGCAAGGGACAGGTAGGGGGCAGACCGTAGTGGTAGCTCTATAGGTCTGATCTCCAGCACCCAAAACAAAACAAAAAGCAAGGAGGAGCCAGTATAACCTATTCACTACTGACAGTTGCCAAAATCTTCAGTAGAACTTGTTAAAAAGAGTTGAACTGCCAGACACTCTTAAAAAGGAAGAGTGGGAATACTGTGTGTGCTAAGAGTTCTAGTATCACTTTCTGTTAAAATATTTAAAAGCATTAGAGTTTAACCAACAGTACCTCTTTTGCACCCTGAAAA
>CM053410.1:50770833-50793188 GCA_028644305.1 Xerus rutilus | reverse complement strand
GCTTCCATAAGCATAACTGTGTCTTTTATTGATCTGACTAAAACACATAAGGAATATATCCTCAATTGCTTTGCTTCTTTATTTAAATTGCTCTATCTTCTAGCCATTTCACAACATATAAAGATATCAAGCACGAAATTCTATCCAATATTTAAGGATTATTTCCTAAAGCCCACAAAACTTAGTGAACAATCACCAGCACTGATTAATAAATATGTGCACGTATTTGTGTCTTTTTGTGTGTGACTTGCCATTATCTTAACAGATGAATTAGTAAAAGTTATTTGTACCATCAGTACACCTGTGAGTCCACAAATCTAATACTTCACATTCAGGAATGTAGAAATGTATCAAGCTTTGTCCTAAAAAAGAAATGAGATTCATAATGGTCCCTCTACTCCTCCCTATATTTTTTCCCAATTAACATCATCCCTACTGAAACAAATATGAGGAAGAATCTAATCTGACAAACTACTACTCTTATCTAGAAGAAACATATCACTCCTCTTCTTTTGTTGGACCCATAAGTGACTGAAATTCTGAAAGGTAATTAAATGCAAAGATATGGTTGGTCTTATTGTCTTTCTGCTTAGCCATAGGGTAAAACCCCTTTTAGCAAGGCCCTCTGAGAACCTTCTAAGAGACCACCATAGAAAGAAGAGGTGACAGTTGAGAAAGGACTTAGATAATTGCTTCCCTGTGTAAAGCTGATTTATGGGAATCCCACTGTGTAATGGTCATTCACTAGAATTTGGGGGAGTAGTCACAGTGTAACCAAAGGGATGCAATTATCTCTTTCACTATAAATCTAATGATATTTTATCATTGTACAAATTTCATGCTACCCTCCAGGTCTCCCTTCCCCCATTGTTCTGCTACTTTAAAATGAAGGACAAGATGGAATTCTCTATCAGGAAGGTTCACCTAACTGTTCCAAGCAGGCAGTCTCAAGAGCAAAGCATTAAGGACAGGATTGATTCCACAGAAACACATTTTAGTTGGGACACTGGGCTCTGCTCACTCAAGTCAAGCAATATCAGGATGTGCAGAACGCAAACAGGAAGAAGAAAGCCACCAAAATATCTCCTTGTTTTCACCCGCCCACTGGGGTTGTCCTTTCCTCCAGAGCTAGCAGAAGAAAAAAATATCCCCCTCGCCAACCCGAACTACAGAGTCCTCTCCTTTCTGCATCTGCTGCCTTGTACCCGTCACTGTTAATGAGCGTTGTAATTAATAGATCGCTCTCCTGTCTCCCTGCTTGCTCTCTGGGCTGAGCACTTTCAGCAAGTCAACGTTTGAAAGAAAGCCGGTCGCCACTGACTTACAGCAGGCCTGTGAATTCCTTTTAATTTAGAGCTCTTATACCACCACTTCACTTATTACCTTATAATTACCAGACTGCGCACACATACATTATGATCTTAGACTAGAGTTAGAAGTTATTAGGCTACTAAACCATGGTTGCTCCCCTTTCCTCTCTTTGGCACTGAATTTCTCACAGCTATGACAATTAACTCTTTCATCATCTGTTTAAAAGGCACTGTCTGAAACAAAAAAAAATACCCCGGTTCCTCCTGCCCCTTCCTCCCCCTCCTCCCTGTTCTCTTTCTCTTTTTCTGCATTCTCTGTGATCAATTTCATCATTTTCTTCCTCTTGGGCTTTTTGTTCATGGACTTCTAAAACTGCAGAACTCTTGATTTAAGGAACAAGGTCAGAAATTATCTCATCATTTATGCAAGAGTTATCTGCTAAGTCACCAAAAGTATACGCATCCAATGCATGTTGTCCAAGTCTCAGAAGAATGGGGTTTCTCCAGCCAGATGTCTTATCCCAAAATCTCAGTCCATACTTCACAACATTCTAGATGTAAGCAAGGCAATTCTGGAGGTGTGACTGCCAGGGAAACCCTAGGAATTATGGAAATATCTTCTAAATGAGGTCTACGTTTGCTACAAATGAACATGAACAAACTAGATTTGTGCTCTCAGTTGCTCGTGGTTCTTTTCCAACATGAACTGTTTCCTTAATTAAGACCTTTGCCCAGTGGAACTAGTAATAGAGTTG
The DNA here is from genome assembly GCA_028644305.1 of Xerus rutilus. Classification (NCBI taxonomy): domain Eukaryota; kingdom Metazoa; phylum Chordata; class Mammalia; order Rodentia; family Sciuridae; genus Xerus; species Xerus rutilus. The sequence goes on along the minus strand of CM053410.1, from coordinate 50,791,123 downwards.
CCACTTATCAAGTGCCTTTTATGTGCCAGGCATTGAGCCTCAGATGTCCAGAAATTTCCTGAACAGTGGTAGAGCAGGATTTTGTTGTTGCTGTTTGGTACCAGAGATTGAACTCAGGGGCACCGAACCACTGAGCCACATCCTCAGCCCTATTTTGTATTTTATTTAGAGACAGGATCTCACTGAGTTGTTTAGTGTCTCACTTTTTGGTGAGGCTAGCTTTGAACTTGTGATCCTCCTGCCTCAGCCTCTCGAGCTGCTGGGATTACAGGCATGCACCACTGCACCCGGCCCAACTGAGTTTTTAACAGAATTGTGATTTAAAAAAAAATAGTTGTATAGGCAGGGGTGGAGGTGGTACACACAGAGAGATCTACTGCTTTTATTTCTCAGCAATTCCAATTCCATCTACCACTCACCCATGAGTGGAGAAGGGCCCGGGGGAGACCACAGGGGCTGCAGATCTGCCCTACTGAGTCACACTCCCTGGCTTGGAGAGATGCCTCAACAGAATCCCTGAAAGAACACAGTTGTCTCCTAATTACTACTTAGCTTATTACACTGAACACTTCCTAGACACCATTGCATTATAACCTAAAACTATAGCGAGTCTTAATTCTCTTGCTCTCTGTCTCTGAAATTCTACAGCTCTATTATTCAAGCCTGAAATATTCACAACTATCTATAAATTCAATTGTCAGCTGGTGGGTTTTATTCTAGACTTCACTTCAATCTAAAATTAGAGGCACTAAAATTCACATTAACTCTAAGAGGAATGTAGTGAATAAGACTTTATTTCAAAAGAACACCTTTTTGTCAGAAAGAGCCATTTTCAAGATGATGGCTTTATCTGTAGCCAAAGAGAATAAGCCCAATTCCACATTGTGCAGTTAATGCAGAAATTTTAGGTCACATTGGATTAATAAAAATCTAAATTTAGTTAAGAATTATGAATAGAAATAACATGTTGAAATATGTGGGAAATATTTATTTTAAAGCCTTGATACAAGTTATTTTACTTTATTATTTTAAGAGAAATGATGAGAAGGACAAGGGATTAAAACAAACTACTTTCCAAAAGCCTATGAATGAACAACCTGGAATAAACTGGATGGGGAAACAAATATGTCAAGAACAGCATTTAGGGGTGTAGGGGTATAGCTCAGTGATAGAGCACTTGCTTAGCTTGCACAAAACCTGGGTTCAATCCCCAGGACTAAAAAACAAAAACAAACACAAGAACAAAACAAAGCAAGTGTAAAATTTGGTTTCTATGTAAAAAACTAAATTTGAGGAATTTAATAGCCTTCTCGAAATTTCAGTGCTATAAAAAGCATTTCAATACAGTTAATGACATGGTCTTAAACAATTCTGATAATTTTTCTCCAACAGAGGAACCTGTTTCCTCATCTTGCTTAAGGGTAAGCAAAGATAAATTTATCTTTGATGTTAGATATGACAGATGTGGCAAAGCAAGCTTCTCAGTGGCTAGGCTATTTGAAAATACAATTCTTGAGCCAGGCGTGGTGGCACACACCTCTAATCCCAGCACTTCGAGAGACTGAGACAGGAGAATCATGAGTTCAAAGTCAGCCTCAGCAATGGCGAGGTGCTAAGCAACTCAGTGAGACCCTGTCTCTAAATAAAATACCAAAAATGGGACTGAGAATGGGGCTTAGTGGTCGAGTACTCCTGAGTTCAATCCTCGGTACCAAAAAAAAAAAAATACAATTCTTGAAAGCTAATTAACTGTGTATGCATGTGCACAGAAGGAGAAAGTGAGAGAAAGAATAAGAATCAATTCAAGTTGCTGCTGCAAGGAAAAATAAAAAGTTAATCTGTAAGTTAATATTCAATTTATATTATAATTATCAGGTTAATTGTTTTCAGTGATTCTACCTAGATTCAGGTAAATGTATGATCTTGAATGAATTGCCATGTATTTGAATTTTCATACACATGTAGAATGTAGATGTCCAGGGTGGTTGATATATCAAAACAGGACTTGCACTTAGACAATATGTTTTATTTGTTTACACTAATATGACAATAACATTTCATAATATCATAATTTTAACACTTGCTTCAAAATACAGTTTTTAAACAACTCTATTTCATCAACTGAATTTCACACAAAACTTTTATTTCCCCACTACGAGTGCATGAAATTCCCTTTAGGTGTCTCATTAGATACATGTGGCAGGTCATCTTAGACCTTCCTGATTATTACACTAAGGCAAAATCTTCTGAAACATTTATTATACCTATTCCAATAACAGACATGTTCATAGTTAAATGGGTGTCAACAAAAAAAGTCACCATTTTGGCCTCTTCTTTGTCATCCTTGAGGTCCTGAAAAGGTCTCATCATCATTACAAAATATAAATGCTTTAAAACTATTTTTCCAACATGTTTGTACATGGACACAGAAGCCAGCAAAGCTGTACATTTACAAAATACAGCATGTCTCATGGAATCATAGAATTTTAGGGCTGGAAAGAAAGGTTATTAAGTCTGCCACCTAATTACTACCTGTTCAACACCGGAATGAATCTAAGGGTTCCTGAATCTAAGGGGATTGGTTGGTTTTCTACCTTCTGAAATCACCAGATGAAATATTTAAGTATTTTTAAAATATATATATATAAAACCTGAGTATTCTAGAGGTTTTGTTTTGTCTTGTTTTTAATGCTTCTAGGAGAAAACCTTCAGGACACTCCGCAGCTCCCTGAGGTACAGGCTTCAGAGCCTATGACCCCAGCAGCTCCCATGGCAGCCTGAGTTACAACTTCAAGCATGCTTCTTTACAATGAGCTCCCCCCCACCCCCTGCTTCAACTAATTGCACTCTCGTAAAGTGGCAAAATGTGAATCACTTAGTAACAAAATGGGCACCAGCTGCTATTGTCAGAGAATGGCAATGCTGAAGAAAGGCAAGGCAACCGAATGAAGTGTCATGTCAGAAATCAACCGTGCAACGTGTGATTTGAGAAAACATGACTACTTTACAGAGACAGGGTGTCATTATGGCATCACAGTAATACGATGCTTTGACAACTGCTGGGTCTAACATATCATCATTGCATTAAGGTACACTGGCTTAGTTGAGGAAGGAAGAGAAAGGATTTTTTCTTTTAATAAGAAATATCTTAAGGTCTGCCTGGTTAACCTAATGGAAGGAGATCATTAATTGTAAAAGAAGAATTGTTAATCCTGACCCATGTGCTCAGAAAGATAAAAACACATGCACACACATATTTATGTATAATTTGAAGGTCTTCTTTAACAAACACTGAGGCCCATCTAATAGAACAGATTTCTGTATAATGATCACAATCATTCAGTAATGCTGCTTCTTGGTATTTTGCACAAATAACTTGTGCATTTAGTCCAAAAGACTCTTTCCAGCTCACTCCATCAAGAGCAGGAGAAAGAAAACAGCTGCTTCCCAAGCTGGTGCTTAGCTGCTAACAAGAGAGGTGGCTAGGCAGTGTGAAGACAAGGGGCCAGCCGCTGGCCCCTAAAAAAACAAATTGGAACTCCTAAGCTGAAGGCTCTCCCAACTCTATGAAGGCCTGTCTAGGACACCAGAAAAGGAAACTAAGAACAAAGAAGGGGCATTAAATTCACATCTGGGCAGTCATTGAAAGGAAAGTGCCCATGAATTAGAACTTCACACCTAATGACAACACTTATTTAAAAAGACTGACAGAAACCTTATCTGCTTTTAGGGTCCTAAAGTTCGAGGAACCTTTCTTACTCAATTTTGTTCTAACATAAGGTTCATCAGCCATCCTGGTCTAAGCACTGAAAGCCCCTTTATCCCAGGTTTTCCAGGATGGCTGATCTCCCAATCAGATCTAGATAGATACCAGAGACTTCTATGTAGTGATTTTTGCTGTTATACCTAAAGCAAAGGAAGTTTGGAGAATATTTTCAGCAATAAAGGCCCAGAGAGATGTCAAGAGAAATGCACTAATAACAGTACAAACCTAACAAGGACTGGGGGTATTGTGACTTACTCAATGCTAGAAGTGCCACAGAAACACTGACATCCATTTTTTTCTAAGCCTTAGGGGCCAGAAGCCACTGCTGATCACCTTGTTAAGTTACCCAGACTATTTTAGATGTAGAAAACTGTAGTTGTTTCAATTTGTACTGCCAGGTAATTTCTTATGCTTCCTGGTTGATAAACTTTATTAATGGGAAAAGAAATGGTCCTGCGATATCACAATGTGTTGCACATTATGATTGTTGACAGTTTCTGTATTTAAGGATTCGATCTGATGCAGAGGCGCTTAGCAGTGTAATTTATCCTTAGCTGGTTTTCTTGGACCTATTTCAATCTGGGGTGAGCATCTCTTGTTTATAGCTCTAAATACAGTAAGTGAGCTACTGGCAAATCAATAAAATTGTTAAATGCATAATAATGTTAGGTAATTGCATACATGATGTTTTGCATAATTAACTGAGCTTTTCTTTAATATAATGGGCACTCATGTAATATAGAGTAGCTATAAGTCTATAAAACATACACAGTTTATATGAACCATGATTCTGCTTAAAACGCTGGCTAATCATCAGCATCGGCTTTGAAGGGAGCACTCTCCTCCACTGCCAAGTCCAAATCAATTCTTATGACATTACTTTATAACTAACATGATATTTAACTGATGATGGCTATTAGCTATTATACGGATTGCATTCAAGCACTGTAACAGTAGGGGGGAAATACCATTTAGTTTAAACAAACTTCTGCCATGTAATCAATACTATTGAGGCAAATTAAGTGTTTAACAAGTGTGTACATTTGCCCTAATGCAGCTTAATTAACTATGTCCTCACAACTACCCGACTACATGACACCTATGGATCTTAAAAGAAAATCTTAAGAAATGCCGAGTCTGAAGCTCAGATGCACAACAGATGGGAAAACAAGCATTTTATCTCTGATCTCTAGGAATATTTCTTACTCTACACAAGTTACTCTCCTGGGAACCAAAAGCCTAAGAAGCCAGAAGGGCTTCAGAATAGCGTGCCCTACAGTCAACTTACTTGGGTAGTAAATGTCCCAGTGATGACTGGGTCACCATCCCCAGGGTGGATGGAAACAGCCCTGGGCAGCAGGTGGGGAGCACCGCTAAAAAGAAAGGTTCTTGGAGGGTAAAAAACTGCATAAGATAAATCATCGAAATGAAGCTTACGATATATGCTGAATGTAACATTTATTCGGTCTTAGAGATTTACTATGCTATGAGCAGACCTCCTCTGCAGTAAGCTTTCCAGAGGAAAGAAATAGTCTCCTACTTCTACAAATCTCTGGTCTTTCAAACAGAAATATGGATCAATAAAGTGAGCTTGTGTTCAGACAATTCCGGCTTCAAGCAGTCAAGGAGTATACTGAAGAGAAGTCGACACAACAGGGGACTGACAGCTAAATGAAGACCTTCTCACGGCATCTCACTGGAGAAGAAATAAACAGACATTCAACTCATAGAAAGTCTATGCGCTGATCTTTACAAATTACAATCGAATATAGATGCTTTACACACATACTCCAGTGATGGAGTTCACAAATCAAATCCAGGTCAATGAAAGTCCTGGCTGCCTGAATTTCCCTTTCCTATTCTGTTTGCTACACTGAAACAGGAAATAAGAATGCTATCAGGAGTTGATGTAAGGATATTGAGATCACTGTATCGATGTCACCCTTTACTCATTAAGAAAATGTTTTGCAAAAGCAATTACAATTACCCATAAACCAGCTGCCTCTGCCGAGCTAGGCCAGTTCACTTGCAATGTAACTCAAACCTACCCTGAAACTGAGTGAATTACAGTGGTGAGAAAATCTAACTGCTGAGTAGGAATTATTTGGAGGAGAAAAAAAATTGGTTGCTTTAAGCACATATGAAAATTTCCATATTAGAGGGAGATTTGCAGTACAACTGGAGATAACAAACCACATCTGTCCAATAGCGGTTAGACTATATTTATACTTTTAACTTAATGGCTTAGTCTGCAACAGTTAACATCTGGATGCAAATGCTGCTAGTCTTGGTGATCTATGACAGCAGGGGTTATGATTATATTCTGTTGGTATCAGGTGTTGTCCAGCTGAAGTAGGAGGGGTGGGGTGCAGTAGCTGATTATTAATTCTAAGAATCTCTCCCCTGCCCTCTCCTTTTAAACATTTCAGTGAGCTAGCAGCTTGCATAGAAGGTAAAACTAAAACACACGAGCCACTATTTGCAGGCAAGGAAAAGTTACATATATCTACACACATATTTAATTCAAGCCATGGAAATGACTAAGGATCTGTTCTGTGCTAAGACGGGCTTTGTAAAAAGAGATTATGGAACAGTGAGACAGCATCCAGAGAAGCCAAGAGAAGCCTTCAAAGAGCAAGGAGTTCAGATGAGAGGTACCTGCTTGCTGTTTGTCACATTAAAAGCTCCGAATATAAACATGCAGAAGAAATATGCTAAATCTTATTTGCCATTCTAAAACAGTGATTAAAAAAAAAGGAAGAAACAGTTGAGCAGAGGAAGGGAACCCTGTGGAGGAATAAGGGGAGAGAAAGAGAGATACTGGGGAACAAAACTGACCGAATTATATTCTGTTGTGTACATATACAAATATGTAACATGAACCCCACTATTACAGTATAATTATAATGTGCAATAATCTTTTTAAAAAGGCATCTACAGAGTTCTCTCTCTCCGTGCTTATCTTCTCCATTCCCAGGAGACCTGCCTTCTCACAGCACTGGACAGAGTGGGAGATCTGGGCCCTTGTCTCTGGATCTGGCACTGTGTAACAAGTCACTGCACCGCCCTGACCTTCTGTTTTTTTGTACTTGTCAAGTGACAATATTTGGCTACATGCTTCCCCAAAGTACTTCTGCCATTTGTTACAAGTATATATTTTACTTGAATAAAAACTACACTGGTACAGGTTGCAGGGGCAAATATCTATAATCCCAGAGACTCGGGAGGTTGAGGCAGGAGGATTACAAGTTTGAGACCAGCCTTGCTGACTTAGAAAGATCCTGTCTCAAAACTAACAAAAAGTAAAAAGGGCTGGGGGATATAGCTCAGTGGTAGAGCACCCCTGGGTTTAACCCTTGGTACCTCAAAAAATAAACAATAAGGGCTGGGATTGTAGCTCAGCGGTAGAGCGCTTGCCTCGCATGCGTGAGGCCCTGGGTTCGATCCTCAGCACCACATACAAAGCAATAAAATAAAGACATTATGTCCATCTACAGCTAAAAAAATATTTAAAAAAAAAAAAAATAAAAAAAAAATAAACAATAACAAAACACTAGCCTATGACTCAATTAAGACATTTGGGGCAATAGCATTAAAGCACACCTAGTTCATAGAAAGTCATGCAATGATCTTTACAAATTCGAATCAAATTTGTAAAGAGCCATGGAAGGGGGTGTGTGTGTGTGTCACTGGAGAAGAAATAAACAACTCATCATGAAGCAGTAAAACTGCTACCACCACACTCAGGAATCACTCCCAGTGTGCTGCAAAAGGACAAATAGAGCAGCCATCATTCTGGGGAGGTAGGGAGCAAGACTCTTGGTTTTTTTCCTAGAAATGGTTCTCTTTTTGCTCATTACGTTTTTGGTGGGAGGTGCTGGCGGAAAGGGCAATTCCCTGCAATCAGTGTTTAAGTGAATGTTTGTCCCAGTGTGTGACACCATGCTGTCAGCAAGCGGCAGGGAGCCGTTGAGTTGTTACTACATTTGATTTGACTGCCAGTAGGAAGCTTCATTTCTACCAACTGTTAGTTGCTCGCTCAAAGAATCTTCTCTTCATTTTTGGAGTGATTTTTTCCCTCTCGTCTATTTCCTTTTCTTTGACACGTTGGGAGCCCAAATGCCACGTGGATTTGTATGAGGCAACCTTAGTGCTTGTTTCCTGAGCTTGTCAGACCTCAGGGCCTGGATGTCAGGGGTCTGCACAATTTGTTCAATATTTCCAGCCTCTCGATTAGAGGCTCTACATCTGAAGATGGCATTTAAATTCCAATGTCCAAGATTATCACAAGGTCAAACAGGGCAGCAAACTGGCTCTGACACACTGTGGTCACAACTTTTACCTGGTGGGTTTGTTTTAGCTGATGGAGTAAGTAGTCCCATAACCCTTGCCATTTTGTTGAAATTAATTGCTATTTTTGGTGATTGCATCTGATACCTTTAAAAGTATTTTTTTCTCATTTGGTAACTTTATGACACCACCCAAAATTCTTTCTCTTTAAAATAATGATATTGGTCATTAGGATCTTCAAATAGTGAGCTCAAATAGGACCTCTGACAACAGCTTCTAGCAATGGACAGCATTTTGGGAAAAAATAAAAACATATCTGTGAGCAATAAGGATAAGAAAAAAAAGAAAAAAAAATTCCCTCAGCGATACCACAAAAATTCAGGCTGAATGGAAAAGTAATTAACACTAAAGAGCTAAAACTGTAATTAAGAAAAATTTCATTAAGGGGAGGCAGGTGAGTGTGTTTTTCTAAATATGACAAGGTGCCGTGTAAAAATAAAATAGAAGCAGGTTTCGGTGAGTGGAGCAGGAAAGCCATGTCTTTAACCAGATCAAATTCTCGAAATTGGCTGTCAAGACAGGATTGTTGTGATTTATACCCGTCTATCAAGTGCAGGAACAGGAGAGACAGAAAGAACAGAGGCAAGCTGCTGTCGCTGCCATTCGCAAAGAGCCTTTAATTTCCACAGCACCATCTGTTACCAAATCTAATTCACATTCCCCCTTAATCTGGTTTAGTTCCATAATACTAATTCTTCCCCAATCTTTATGAACACAAACCACCAAAAAAAGAAAAAAAAAGGTTCTGGTTCTTGGCGAGTAAGAAATTGAATATTACAGAGTTAAGGTGTTAGGGCTTTGGTGACTTTAGTGAAGCATGCTTTCTTCTATTAAAATGTATCCTTGGTAAAGGGATTTGTTTTCAGCCAATGCAGAGATATGAAATTGTTCATATTTGGGGTTAAAAAAAATGATGATATAAAAGTAGGCCGAGGACATGAAAGCAGAGATTGTCACAAAATACAATTGTTGTCAAGTTTAGTCACTTTCAGAACTGGCTCCAAAATCACTTTGTCATGGTTTTCACATAGAGAAAGCCTGAAATTATATTTTTGTTAAGAAAACTCAAGAGGATGATGTATATATTCAGAAAGAGTAGAGAAAGGTAGGGGAAAGTCAGAATAAATGAAAGTAGAAAAAAACAAATATATTTAAAAATAAAGAGATGTATGTGGGTAAATACACATTAACCTCTCTCCATCTAAGATTCTATTAGCACATACTTCTGATTCACCATCACATCCACTCCTAGCCAATATAATAACTGGCATTCACAATAATGAGTCTGCAGAGCTATAAAATTATAAAGTGCTTTCTGCATCAGAGAAAGATTAAACTATGCTCAGTAAAGATTTAGTGTTAAATGTATTTTATTGCTTTCTGAGTCTGTGAAAATTTGTTATCTCTAAAGGCAATAGTACATAAAGATCTACAGGCATACATTACAAAATGAGAGAAAGGTATGGTTTGAACAATGGCATGAGTTTTGATTACACTTTTAGTCAATTGGCATACTACCTAATTCTTCTATGAACATTAGAAGAATTATCCATTGTTCTGCAGAACACTAGCAGGATTACATGGCGTCATTCCCTTAGTTTCAGTAAGTACTTGGAGAGACTGAGATAAAAATATTTATATGTATCATAGGTGTGATTATTACCCATAAATATATATATATATTTAAATTTTTCTTTAGTTTTACATGGACACAGTGTCTTTATTTTGTTTATTTATTTTTATGTGATGCTGAGGATCGAACCCAGTGCCTTACACGTGCGAGGCAAGCGCTCTGCCACTGAGCCACAACCTCAGCCCCCCATAAATATATTTTTTACAGAAAACTTTAAATAAAGTCCATCATTGTTCTGATAAGTATCTTAACATCCTTTTTGTTTTAAAGTTTCAAATCTATTACATAAGGATGTATACTTTTAGCAAGAAATTTTTCATTTCACTGAGGGTTACAGAGATATTGTCTCTATAGCTATAGCCCAGCTATAGAGATATTGCAAACTATTAACAACAATAATGTCTTGATTTTTAAGAAATGCAAGAGAGTATGTAAGACAATAAACTGTTTCATACGGTTGTTATAACCCAAAAGCTGGAGGCCAGAGAAAATATGTTTACAGACAAAAGCACATACATACTACATATACATCACTACAAAAATATCAATACATATCATAAACAAATATAAGTAAGGATTATAGAGTTGATAAAGTAAATATAAAACAATACTGTTAAAATTTTTAGTATTCCTTGAGGAACATGCTAATTCTAATATCTCTAAGCTATATACAGTAATCTGTATTACATAGTTTTTAGAGTTTCTATTACAGTTGTAAATGAAAGAAAAGTTTTAATTTCTTCACACACATAGAAGTGGCTAAGATTCTCAAGACTGATAAATGTAAGTGCTGATGAGGATGCAGAACAACCGGAACTCATACACATTGCTGGTACAGTATAAAATGGCATGACCTCTTTGGAAAAAAAAAAAGTTTGGAAGTGTCTTCTAAAGTGAAGCAGACACTTACCAAATCACAATCCCATTTTTGGATATTCACTGAAAGTGAAAACATGTTCCTGAAAAAGCAACTGTATACAAATGTGTGCCATAGCTTTATTCACGAGAGTTGAGCTGAAAACAAATCAAAATATCCATCACTGACAAAAGGTTTAACAAACTGTGATAGGTATGTCCACGTACATATGCACACAGCATACACACTCACATACACACAAACATGTGTACATACCTACACATACATAAACACACAAAGGGTGCTAGTTAGCAATAAAAATGAAATGAACTGTGGTAAATACAACATGGCTGGATCTCAAAGACACTCTGTTAACCAAAAGACACTGGATACAAAAAAAGGGCACACTGTAAAATTCGGTGCCTGTTCTACAACAAGCAGAACTAATCTACCATGATCAAACTTACCAATGGTTGCCTAAAGAAGAAAATGGGAATGGCCTAGAAAGGACATAAGAAAAACGGTGTTTCTCTACCATGGTTATCACAGCTTGTCTAACTGTACAGTGAAATTATCATAATTATTTTTGTATGTAATATCTTAATGTTTTCATATGTAAATTTTATCTTAATAAAGTTGATCTAAACAAATTTTTTAAAACAAGCTAAACATAATGGCTTTTTATTACTAGAAGTTTCCGCTGATTCCTATGTGCTCTAACAGATCTTAAATAAACAGATCTAAAGTATTCATCATCAGCACCTAGTTCTACTTCTCATTCACACACAAGGACATGGAGGATGAGGGAATTGAGATGACTTACTCAAAGACTTCCAGAACTATAGGCGGAACCCAGTTCAAATTCTAGATTTCTCTCTCTCTCTTTTTTTTTTTTTTTCTGGTACCAGGAATTGAATCCAGGGTGCTTAACAACTGAGCCACCTCCCCAGCCCTTTTTATTTTGTTTATTTTGAGGCAGGGTCTCACTAAGTTGCTTAGGGCCTCACTAAGTTGCTTAGGGCCTCACTAAGTTGCTGAGGCTGGCTTCAAACTTGGGATCCTCCTGCCTCACTGAGCTGCTGGGATTACAGGCATGCGCCACTGCACCCAGCCCAGACTTCTCTTAGACCATATCTTTTTTGACCTTGGATCCACAGTGAAGAATAGTCTATTGATTTGAAAGATAGTTTTTTCTTTATCTTTTTTTAAAATATTTATTTTTTAGTTATAAGTGGATAGAATATCTTTGTTTTATTTTTATGTGGGGCTAAGGATCAAACCCAGTGCCTCATGCAGGCTAGGCAAGCACTCTACCACTGAGCCATAACCCCAGCCCCTCTTTATCTTTTTTTAAAAACTTGTGACCATCCACAAATTAATTCCAAACATATTGTGTGCACATTTTGGAAGCAAAGAAAGCTTATCTGACTTCATTTCTTATTTCTTCCCCCAAAACATGATAAAATAGCTTCAGCAAATATGCAAATATGCAATAGGTAGTTCTAATGTGTCAATATGACAAACTCAGGGTGGGCTTTAAAAAGTAGGTTGAATTGGTTTTTAAAATAAGGAAGTAGATGTTATAAGAGGTAAAATAAAGAAAAATTTAAGATTTAGGAAGTGGAAATAAGAGACTCATTTGAGTTTTCAAAATTATGGCTCAGTTGTAAGCATGGATTCACAAAGTAAAAGGTGTTAGAGGAAAAAGCGCAACATATAAAACCTGAGTAGGTAAAATGATATATTTGAAAAGAAATGTATGATTTCTAAGAAGTTACCTGGAGAGAATTTGCATGGGAACTTACACAAATTTAAAAATGATGTCACTACCAATTTGCCAGAAGCTTCTCAAGTAGAAATACTTAGCAAGTACAATATAGAGCACATCTCTCCCTTCTTCAACTTTCAAACACATGAAGGTACTAGCTAAGGAGAAACAATTACACAGCAAATTCACATTTTCCTGAAAAGAGGCTTCTGAAGAGTAATAAAACTATGTTTATTCCCAAAGACAAGTCTGGCCAAGTTTGCCATCTATCTCTTCAAATGGCTCCTAAGCCCCTGTACTAGGGAAGTCAGACCTGGCCTTTCTCTGAAACCCAAATCTTACTTCTCCCAGACTTTATATAAATAAAATATATAAATGTATATATATAAATAAAATGTATCATATATATTATAATGATATTAAACCATTAAGCAATATATATTATTTATAATTTATATATAAATTACTTATAATTTATATATATTTAAATATATTTTTATGTATATATATATACATATATATATATATATGAATATATATAGCCTGATCGTTTATAATCCTCCATGCCAAACTGCTTTTCAAACTATTTTCCTTCTCTCTGAAATGCATCCTGCATCCCCCTTGCCCTGGGTCTCATCATCCAACCAGTTCTCACTCATCAGTAAAAGTCCAGCCTAGTACCACTTCTCCAGCAAGTCATTCCTGACACTCCTCAAAGTTCCCACAGCACAATGGGCCAACTTCTACACTCACACTTTAAAATGTGATTTTTAATAAATGCATTTATGTTTCCATCTCTCCATTAGAAGAAGGGAAAGAAAGACTATCTATCAGATACTTTCTATTTCTAAAATTTACTCCAGTGACTAGGCTACTGAGTAATTAAACCAACTATGGATTCACACACACAAAGCTGTGGACTCTAAATGTTGAAGCACATGTATTCTCAAGTATTGTTCACACAATCTATGAGATAAAACAAGAATCTCAAGAATCTCTGAGATAAAACATTAAGCACAGAAAAGCTATTTCTACATCTTTTAGGTCACAATAAGCCTGCCAAGAGATTTGATTCAAAACAAAACAGGTCTGTGAGGTGAAGTAGCAAAATAAAATCTACAGTGTTTGAATTAGAAGATCTAGCTCTGAGTTTACTAACACTGTCATTTATTTAGGGTGAGCTCTGATACGTTATCCACAAGCCTAATCTGTTAAATGGAAAGTAAATCTTATTGTGAATTGTGTGAGGATTACAGAAGAGTCATTTGTAGAGAGTGTACCCACTTCAGAAGGATATCAATGAGCAAGAAGAAGTCAGGGTGGAGGAGGCTTCCAGAATTGGGAGAGTGCAGGACAAGCTGAGAGAATGAAGGAGGAGGTGGTTCTATAGAATACTGGAGGGGGCTCGGAATCAGCAAAGGCTTCAGAAAATAAATTGGGAACAGATTGTGGAAGGTCTGAGTATCATAGTATATGGATTAGACGTCATATTGTACCAAAGGGAAGCTACTAAAGTAACTAAGGACATGACCAAATGCGTGTTTTCATTAAACACAGTTCTGGCTCCAGCAGTGTTCTTTCATACATTCCTATTACAGGCCTACAATGTGATAAACAAAATAGGTCAAATCTTCAAACTCACAGTGTTTAAAGCCCAACCATGAAGCCATTCTATCTAGATAAAACATGAAGAAAACCTGAACTAGGATGTTGGCAAAGAAAATGTAAAGAAAGGAGACAGGGCTGGATGGAGTATAGATGAATCATAGAGCCCTTGCCTAGCTAGCATGAGACCTTACATTCAATCCCCAGTACCATAAAGGGGGAAGAGAGAGGGGGCGGGGAGGAGTATTTAGGCATCATCAAAAGAGGTTTTGCATCCCTAATGATCCACAATATATGATCATCAGTTAAGCCAAAGTTTCTTTGACAAAGTATAATATTTAAATACACTGTAATATAAAACAAATTAAGGTTTTGTGATAGAACTATTCTTTTTCTCAACTCTGTTCATGGTCACAGGAATCTTACATGGGATAAAATTGCACAGAATTAAACATGCCCCTAAATGAATTAGAAGAATTTGAATTAAAAGAATGAATGTATGTACTACTGTTGAAATATGAAAGGTCTATGGATTGTGCCAATATAAATTACCTGGTGGTAGTATTATACTATAATTATTCAAGGTGTTTCTATTGAAGGAAACTGGGTGTACAAAGAATTTATATGTACAAATGCATGGGAGTCTATATCCCAAAATAAAAATTATTTTAAAAATTAGCATTTTCCTTGAAAGCACAAGCTGTATCATATTTGATTTGTATTCCAGTAATTTGTAGTGTGCTGAACTTGTGCTGACTACTTCATAAATTTGTCACTTAATAGATGTGTGTTACATAAATGAATAAACTACATCAATTGAAGACATTACTGCTTTCTACTAATGTTGTTCTAAACTGATCATGTACAATTCTATGTCTGATTGTACATAACACATTACTTTAAATGATTCTGGATACAAAAAAGCCCAGGTAATGAAGATGTTGGCAGGGAGGGACAGATGAAGCTCTCCTCTGCCACTTCAAATAGAATGTCTTTGAAGAGAGGTGAGTTGTCAAGCCAACGTTCTCAAGAAATACTGACATAATTTCATATATCCTAAGAAGATATCTGCAAAGTATTTTGTTGTGGTTTTTCCTCAATATGGTAAGGACAGAAATTATAGTCTTACACTGGTTATTAAGACAAAATTCTGTGCTAAGTCTTATTTCCATTTTATAGATAAGGAAGCAGAACTGTGGTAGATACAGAATTGGAACCTGAATTTTTTTTATGTTTGAATCTTCTAAACTACTAAAAGCTACACCACAAGACACAATAACAATGTTTTACAAAATCAAATTACTATGTCAATTACAGTCACATATATAACCACTAATACTTCAATCTTCTAAAGATTTTAATTTTGTTCAATGGTTTAGCTTTCTTAGACAACTGTTTATGCACTAAGTACTATTATGTTCTTCTCATGACTATTTGAACCCAAGATAACAAAAGGCGACCACAATAATACAAAAACAAACAAAAAAAAACCTTAATTTTTCTTAAATGCCGGAGAAAAATAGAGTTGAAAAGTCAAAATTACTGAGCAATTTAAAAAATATTGGGATTATTTATATAATAGAAAGGAAAAGGTGGAAGCATGATTATTATTTATTTGATTAGAGTCTTCTAATAAGGATAGCGAGATATTGCACAGCATAGAAAACTGGAGCTAGATATTAGATAGAAGTTCCTAGACAGTTAGGTGCTATCATTAATTAGTTGCATTGATATGTATCATTAATATACATTAACTTACTGGGCCCTTGGTATCTAATAATTAAAATTTGGTACTAATGCTTACCTTATCTAATGCACAGGAAATTTGAGACTCAGAATTAAAAAATAGATATAAATTTTTTTTGAAAAGTTTAAAGCATTATGCAAAGATAAATGATTACTGTAAATTTGAAGGACATTATTTTTAATCTTTGGGATAATCAAATCTTAATGTCAATCTGTATCTAATTTTGAAATATAAATCCATACTTACCCAGGGTACTCACAAAAAAGATACTTAACATTGGAGATTTGTTGTGGTTTGAGTTTGTTAAAACACTTTGGCAATGCAGTCTGAGCTTTACTGACTTTTCACATTAGCTCACAATATTCTACACAATGATTTCCTTAACTTCTCAGTACTTGAGTTGAAGATGTGATGGTAACTGTTACAGCACAGCTTTACCTTGGTCAATTTGCACATCTCTTGCATCTTCTATGTGCGTGGCCTGGTGCTGGCTGTGAAGTGTAATGAGGTCTTTGTCCAAAGGGAAATGTGGCGAGTTTCAGGGAGGGTCAAAAGAGCCACTCTAGGAAGTAAGAGTGTATGAAGATGTGCAAGAAATTAATGAGGTTGGAGCCCCCCATCAGAGTCCATGTGGGTAACAATTTAATAGAGATCTGGATTTTTAAAAAAAATGCAGTTAGAGCCAACCTCAAAAACTGCTTAACTATATTCAACCATTACAGCCACGGACCATAAGGAAAACAAGACAAGGCAATATATGAAACCATGTGTCACCAGTTCCAGGAAATACTGATGCCTATGAGTGGACACAGAGTCTTCATGCAAAAGCCATTTAAACCTTCTCTCTGGCCATGTATGGTGGTGCATGCCTATAATCCCAGTGGCTTGGGAGGCTGAGGCAGCAGGATTGTGAGTTTAAAGCCAGCCTCAACAAAAGCATGGTGCTAAGCAACTCAGTGAGACCCTGTCTCTAAATAAAATACAAAATAGGGCTGGGGATGTGACTCACTGGTCAAGTGGCCCTGAGTTCAATCCCTTGTACCCCCCAAAACAAAAGAAAAAAAGCTTTCTCTCTGGACCCACTTCACAAGAACAGTTCTCAGCCTCAGTAGCTGTACCCTCCAGAGCCCAAGATCCTTTGGCTCTAAGGTGATGCTCTTCCATTGAAAATGATCTGTCCATTTTCCAGATGGAACACTGGGCAGAGATATGTGTCTTATCCAAACCCAAGGAAGGGTTATTGAGGGGAAATTAAAACAATCCATTTCATGAATCACTGATACTGTTACATAGAGCAAGAGCCCATCTAGTGAGAGAGCTAAGATTTCAAATCTCCTCCTGGAGCACACAGGTCTCCACGCAGACTCTATGCTAATAACTAAGCCTGTGAACTGGAAAATCAGAAAATAAGTGATGGTCAGCATATGAGTATGACACATAAGGAAGCTCAGGTTGACAGTGAGAAACAAACTTGAGGGGATCAGAGAAAGAAATGGAAAATGGAGTTAGGAATCTGGTTCATTACTTTCAAGCCTTGCTATGAAATGCAGTAATGCCTGTCTCCTATGCCTAGAGAACCAAAGGTTCTGGGACTCAGGGAATCAAGGCTTAGGAAAAAATCAATCCCTTGAGAAATGGTCACTCCTGCCCTAGCCTTCCCAAACATGTATATATATATATTTCTCCCCATTCTCCAAAATTCAGCTGACAGATTAGCGGGCTCAGATAATAATGCTGATCAATGTTGGGAACTTTATTCAATCATCCATCTTTCTACCCGTGCAACCTCACAAAGCTGAGGGCTGTGTGCTGAGGTCACAGCCAGCACATAAATAAGGTCACCTGCTTATTTACCTGCATTGCTGTATCAAATATGCTGTCAAATTTAAACTAGGCAACCTACTAAAATATCTGTCGCAAGAAAACAAATAATGATAGTCAAATGATGGCGTGTGATTGGCTGACTCTACTGAGTACAGGGGGTTGTTACCCTAGTAGTTTTATTAAATGTGAAAGCAAAAGATTTATGTTATGGGTGATAAGGGCAAGAATGCTGTAAAAGTGAGAAAATATGGCAACAGTATGCTGTACATCACCAATGGGATAATTATTTATCTAAAAAGTTGGCATTCTTAGACTTCCAACATGCAGTGTATGAAATTCATATATTCAAAGGAGACATCATAATAACCTGCCGGCTGGTGGTGATGGATATGTTTTTAATCCAAATGACCACAATCTTCAGTCTGCCTGTCATGGAGGGCCAGGAAAAAATGGAATTTTCCTTTCATAACTCTTGATGTTGAAAGAGGAAAAACCTGGAAGAATGATAAGTGGCTCATTCCAATGGACAAATGGACATGGAGCTGAGAGAATGAGTGTGAATAAAAGTCATTGTTCCTTAACTAATGCATTTTCACTTGTTACACTGAAAAAAAAAATGGAGGTGGGGATGACTCTCCCCCACCCCTCACTTCATGTCTAGAAAGCACAAGTTCAAACTGCAACCAAAGCTGGAAAATCTTCAATGCCACATGCATTAATTTATAAATTGACTTTTGCAGAAAAAGTCGGGGAAAGACTGGCATAATATCTGTCTGTTAACTAAAACTTATTGTACAGACATGGCAAGAAAAGGGACGCTGTACTGGTTTATTGACTAGGAAACCCTGCCTCAGGATTCCCTCCTTTGTGGTTTAAAGGAATTCCTATTTCTCATTTGCAGTCTATCAGAAAAGGTATATGACCTGTACTTTTTAATTTATATAAATCCACTCAGTCAATCAGCCTGGGCTGAAAAGTAATGGATGTATCAGTCATCATTGGTCCAGAGAGAGGACAAGGCACCAGCATCTCTTGCCCCATCTGCTGCTCCTATTACGTTCCCTCCAGGTTTTCATGTGACTTTCCCCCCCTTACTAGCTCAGCTGCCTGATTTCACTGCTGCACTGGAAATCTTATGATGTTGTTATTTTAAAGGGAGAAAACTGAGTGAAAATAAACCAAAAGAGAGACTCTTTGGCTACTTCAGCTTTTTTTAAATCTTCATTTTCCCATCTGTGTTATGGCAATTTTATTACACATTCAGCAAATTTACAGTAACAAGATGTTCCCCTGACAAATTAATCACTTTCCAAGCATTTTATCAGTTTAAAATGATAAAGTATCACCAATGGAGAATAAAATCAGCCCAATTGGTTGATGTAAACCTTCCTGCAGGAAACTCACCTGAAATTGAGGACCACCTCCCAGATATACAGGTACACACACACATACACACACATTCACATGCACTCATTGGCTCATACTCTTGAAAATGTGAGCTGGATTCTCCTACTGCTAGCAATATGGCTTGTGAGAGACTTCTAGTACTAAATCCAGACACTATTGTTTACAGGATTAATATAAAAGAGGACTAATTCCTGTGCTTTTCAGAAGAATGGAGAAACTACAGATAGAAGAACCTCTTCAAATCTCTTTAACTTCAGGGATATCTGTTGGAATCTAGACTTTCTCTGTCAGTACACTTAGTAGACAACTCTGACTTTTATTTTTACATTTCCTTTAGTGACAATAATTGTTATGTTTTTATAGCCCTACTTTTTTGCTAACATTATAAGCAGGGAAGAAAGCAGCAAGGGGCTGGGTTTCTGTCTGTACTTTGCTTTCCCCTTTGCTAATTTCAGAAAGTGAATCCAGCAATTATAACTAGTAGGAGACTGATAAGGAGTCACACATGCAAGAGAAATAGGTTCAATTCAAGCTTCCCTGACTAATCCTTATTATGACTCATTTCGACTTCAGAATTTGTCGGTTGAGGTAAGAAGCTAATTTGGTTTTGAGAAGTGAAATCTCAGTTTTGTACTTTCCCTCTAGTGCTACTAACAACCCCATTATTAAGAGCAAAGTGAGGGGGAGAAATATTTATTGAGAGCCCACTCTCAACACTTTTTGCTTAGCATACTTTAAGCAGCAGCATAAATTTCTCTGGCTTTCAAACCCACAGACTGTACCATACTATCTTGCTTCCCAGAATAAAGTACATTATTTTTAAAAACTGCACCCAAGATGACACTCAGAGCCTAGCACCCTAAGATGAACCGTCCAAAAGTCCATGAGATCTTTGCAGGAAATGGTTGTGGAAAGGCTCTGCAGATTTCTTTTAATTGCCTCATCTCACTGTGCACAGATGCTGCTCCTTCTGTTTGCACTCATCAGCGGAACTGTCTCCTCTCTTGCCATGGATTCTCTCTCACCAAACACAACCAGGTTTTATCTCTATGTTTTAAGAAGATAAAGGAATCTGGCATCATGCCTGGACCAGACATGACATCCCCACGCGAATGACGACCAGGCCACACTGTCTGTCTTCAGTGCTTAAGTAAATACCATTGTATTTATTAGCCTTGCTTTGGAGAAACCCCAAATGGTCACCTTACCTCCCCACTTACACAGCCATAAAAATACTAGTGATTTATTATTATATCCCTCTTCTTCCCTATGAATGGGGTAATGAAGTTCTTTATGGGAGGCTATTAAGAAGCAACATGGATGCTACTCTTTGC
>CM053410.1:50627295-50770333 GCA_028644305.1 Xerus rutilus | reverse complement strand
GCTAAATTAATGCCTAAAAAATATAACATTTTATCAGTTTCACTTATGTTGATAGTTCCGAACATTGCCTACCTAGAGCTGTCCATATTTTAAGTGCAAAACAGGGTGAGTGCTATCTCCATCTAGATAAAACTCATTGGTTTGCAATCTACCCAGGGATCTTACATCTAAATCTATATGCAAAAGGACGCTTTGGTGCACTGGAAGATTCCAAAGCACCAAGGACTAAAGGAATACCAGAATCCTTTAGTTCTTTCCCGTATTATTCTTCTCTTTTCCCTCTATTTATACTAGCTACCTAAATAATTCACACTGCCTGCTTTTCAGCCCGAATGTTCCTCAGAAGAGGCCTACAATGAGCCATTGCAGTCACCAGATGGACTGGTGGATGCAGCAGGAGGTGCAGATGGCAAGACGCCCGTCTGAGGCTGCTGCCTGGGCATGGGCTGCCTCTTCCTTCCAGGTACATTATCATCATCCTAACACTGAGCGGTGTGCAGTTTGGGGGTGGGGTGGAAGTGGGGCACTGGCAAATCCTTTACATGCAATACCAGAAGAATCATAAATTACCAGCTGCCCTCTCCCTCTCTATCCCCCACCCACAACAACCCCCGATGTTTTATGCTTTTGCTTTGCTAGTAGGTTTTTCTCTTTGAACACTATGGGGAAGGTTTCAGAATACATATTCAGATACTACGCATGAAGATCACCTATTTTAAACATTCCACCTCAATTGTAAAAAGCAAAGAGAATTCAAGGGAAATGATACAGGTAGAGTCAGGAAGACTATGGGGGAAACTAAGTACTTCCATGAATTTTGCAAAAAAGCACAAATGTAGAGAAAATGAGAAGGCTCAGCTCCTGACTGCCCAGTCAACAAAAAGGGAAATATCCCTTTGCATATGTGGAGTGGATGAGACAAAAACATATTTTCATAACCTTTTGGTGCTGCAGAAAATATAAGCTATGCCCAACTGGAGATAATACTTTGTGTCATTTCTCTAGTATCATTTCCAAAAGTGTAGTATTTCCCTACCAAAGTTTGTAATCCTATAGTACCATAACATACACACAAAAATAGCATTGCATGTCACTTGTGATTGGAAACTTGCAACGTTGTGATGCCAGGCTATCATGAGACAGGCATTCAGTAACATGTAGTATAAATTTTAATTGAGCATGAACACTTGACAAAAACTCTCCTGAGATATTTCTGGCATATTCTGACTGGCAATAGTGCCATGATACTATGATTTTAATCCTTCTATAAATTTAACTGATGCCAATATAAATCTTACTGCCTAACTTCACTAATCATCTAATTATAAACATCTAAAAATCCAAAAGACTGTAATTTTAATGACTTGAAGCAAAGCAATCTGTATCTTCAAAAAAAAAAACTAAAAATAAAAACATAAAACACCTGAATAAAATGCATCCACTTATGAGATGCTGCAAAGAGAGAGAGAACTGCTTTGAATTCAATCTTCAAGTCCTCAGGCAAATTGAAATCCCAGGCATCTGGGAACTCTACCTGGCAGCTTTGCAGGAATGCTGGACAAAGACAATAGCTGAGAGATTATCTCAAGATTAAGGGCAAGGTTTCCTTAAAAAAACTACCTTCAACAGTCATTTACTTTGATTAGAATGAGTTTACTAATTCAAACCTTTCCCTCAAAGTCAAAAAACATCAACTTTCTTGAGTTCAAATAAATCCCCTTTGCTTTCCCTAAATCTGGGAAATATATTTTCTTAAAAGTTTAAAGAAAATAAATTTTCTTAAAAAATGTTTGAAAACATTTATTTTCATTTCTATTACCATTCTAAAAGACAAAAATCACATGCAGTTAATTTCCAGCATTCTAAGATTTAAGGATAACTTTGATAATCAAATTTTCAAAAGGTTTTCAAAGAGGGACAGTCCAGCCCACTTTTTAGCTAAGAAAGCACCTACAAGGCCAGATTTCATGGGGCTGCTTGTGACTCAGTGGTAGAGCCCTTGCCTGGCAGGGTCAGGTGTTGGGTTCAATCACAGCACTAAAGGGGGGCTGGTAGTAGTGGTAAATAGATGGGACTTGAGCTCGAAGACCCCATAATCATATCCAAGATTATGGATACAATCTAAATGTAAACTTCCTTTTGTATTCACAGTGCTAACTTCACTTCAGTTCTAAAAAAGCAGAACCAGAGAGTCTGTATGAAACTTCAATTTGCTCAAGTGTTATGTAAATAACACTACCCAGATTCCTGAATTTATATTCTCAAGACTGGCTCCCATTTAAACTGGAGACTTAAGATATAAAAAGTCCCATTTTAAAATACTTTACATGTACTCATGATCTTTCTATACTTTCACTGTTTATTTCAGGATTCTAGTGCCTAAGACAGTGCCTGCATGCACTCAAATGTTTGGGTGATCCAGAAAATGCATATTTAGGCACTAAATTGGTGACTTCAATGATTTTAAAAATTGCAAAGTAATGCACGCACTCTTCTTTGATGCAACATGAGAAGTTACTATAAGCAATCAATTTGACATCAGAGAACTGGCAATATAGAGGAATACACTTCAAAAATCAATCTTAAACTGATATCTTCTACACCTGATTTCATCAACTGTCATTAAGCTATGATTGCACAACCCAGCTGATGTTTATAATAGAGGTACTTAAAAATACTAAACAGAAAGAAATGGGCATTTTGCAGGCAGAAAGACACTAGAAGGCAAATGGTATTAAATCAACTTTTTAAGATAGTAACTGTGAAATTAAAATACAATTTTTAGAGTTTATATATTTCATAATGATTTGAATATTCTTGGGGGTATTCAATATGAATTAAGACTGCCACAGTTAAACTGTCAGTGTTACTTTTAAAATAGTAGCAAAATCTTAGAAAAATAACCATTTTAAAATACAAAACAGTAAGTATAAGGAAAGGGTGAAGGATTTAGCAATTACAGTTTAAGCCTTGGGTATAAATGGTAATAAAAAGACAATGTATATTATCAAGATACTGCTGAAAGGAAATGATAATCACAATTCTGATTTTTGACATGTCAAAAGTATTTTTAATAAGTGTATATGATATTCTTGAAGAGATCCATCTTACATAAATGTCTATATCTGAACATATTTTTGAGTACTCAAAATGAGTATAGTGATATTATATACACATGCAAAAAACTTTGCCATGTGTTGAAAGAAGAGGTTGTTAATGTGTGTCCAGGTGTGTGTCTGTGTGTATATAAAATACAATTTCTCCAACTGATTGAATTGTTATTTCCTCATTTCAGACCTCTTACTGGATATGACCAAGTTCCAAAGTCAGATTAGTCTAAACCTAATAAAGAAAACAAACATTCAAATTTTAATCTAATATATAACATATACTGGATTTAGCATAAATTTAAAACAGAAACATGTTAAACATCACCTTTATCTTTCCTAAACAAAACACTGATCAGTGACTCAGATGCCATAAATTCAATAAAATGTTCCATTTGCTAAACTCCTGCATACCCCTATATTAACTGTGATTTTTTTTTGCCAGCTTTCTTGTTTATAAGTATGTAGTAATTATATCTTTGAAAATGGGGAATTGAGGGGTATAATATCTAATGAAATTACTTATTTATTTTTGGTTTACTATTTAGGTAAAAATAAAAATTATGCTATGTCATTAAACATAAAAATATAATAAACCAATCTATAAGATTTTTAACAGGGGAGAAATAAAGCATACCAAAGGATTATCAACTTTTCATTTGTAAACAAGGACAATATCTTCACAATAGTAACCCATAATTGTGGTTCAAGATTTACCCAGGTAATTTTTACTTTACTTTTTCCTCTGAAAGTTCTAAAAGGATCTTCTCCATAAGTTTTGAGCTTACAGTTTAAAAAAAGAAAGAGAGAATGAGGACATGTTCCCTCTCCTGCCTCCTCCACACCTAAACAGAGCCATTTACATAGCCCATTGAACACTGTTTAGTAAACAAGGAGTGTACAGGTCCAAAGTGGCTTCTATCTTCCAGTCCTGCAGTCCTTTTAAAAGCAAGGCAGGGGTTCTGTTTTTAGTACACACTTTGGTTCAGTGTTAATCCTGTTTTATGTTGTTCACACCTGCTGCTGACTAGCAGCCTGCTGATGGGCTGGGGCTCATGCTGCTCAGAGAAATCCCACTAACTGAGAAACCGGACAAAAGCTACTGTACAGAGCTGGAAACAAAGGCTGATCCGGATCCAGGAGAAGCGGACCCCACAAAATCATACCTCTCTTTCATACATAAGGCTTTGATGTCCCAAGTTTGCCACCTCCCCCATAAAAAAGCAACCAATTGCTCTTTTTTGACAGAAAGACCCCATCGAGCTATTTATATTCCTGAGCTTTTTATGTCTTTTGGTAAAAGTGATGCAAATACAGGTTTAAAATGTCATTTTGATTAGGTATAATATGTGAGCTACTGCTTTGTGTCCTTACCAAAAAAATCTATATTTAAATATAATTAATTTAAAAGACTCTATGGCTAACCTCTTTATTCACGGATTTTTATATTCAAAAGGAACAGAGAATATACACAGTCTTCCATCAGTGGCCACAGTGTAGCCAGGACAGTGACATGTATGCTAAGATTGCTCTCCTCCCAGTGCCCCTGCGCCCCCTGCACCGCATGTGCCTAATAGCAAACATCAAAAGGAATGATTTCTTTTTTGATCTTAGTATCAGCGATAAATCAAATTCAGTGCCACAGACAGGGGAGAAAAGCAGTACTAAGGGAAAACTCCAAGTCTGACAGTGGGACCAGTCAGAGGCATGCGCTCAATCAAGTTCTAGGAACCGATGCCCACCCTCCTCTCCAAAACGAGATGTAAGGTGTCGTGTGTGCTTACCCAGAGTGACAAGAACTTACCCAGTCCTGACGTGATCTCAAGTCAAGATGCACTACGTGCTGACATTTCCAGCAGTGCCACCGGAGCCCCTCCTTTCAACCTACAGGCAGAGCCAATTTCCTTCCTAACTGGGAGCCAGCTTCTGCCTGCAGGTGGGCATAGGCAGCTCCTATTGGCCAGCATAGGCAGCTCCTATTAAGGAGCTTCACATCTGGGGGGTCAAATGGTGGCTCTGGGATCATTTTATTATATCTTCTGAAGCCCCTTTCCTGAGTGCAATGGTCAATAAAGCATTGACGGCTCCAGTGCCAACTGGGGGAGCTCTGCATCTGCCTACTCGACAGTGGTGCACACATTTCATGGAGTACAGTTTTAATACTTCTCTGGAGGAAGCATGAAAAGCGCTAACTAGCATATTAAGGTTCTCTTAACAAATGAACGTGAGGATGAAATATTTGAGGTGTTGGCATCTCTCCCCAATTTCCTTTGAAACTTTACTCTCTGCAATGTGCTCTTTTTGAGGGGGAGGGTGTCAGTAGTATTTCCTGACACAATGAGGCAGCTGTCTTGTCTGTGGCCAGGTCTTCTTCAGAAGATAAAAAAGCATACACAGATTCTCAGCAGTTTAGCTCCCATAGGACAGATACCAGATAAAAGCACACTGTTTTCAGTGTGTGCAAGACACCATACTTGGCAACTCTCTACTGGTGCTAGAAATGATATTACAATATATTTGCAATAATTATGGACAGAATTCATGTGTCTCCCATAATCTGATACAACTCATTATAAAATAAAAACTAGCTGTTACTTCCCATTTTATTATGTAATATGAATAGTACATAAATAAATTCAATTATTGGGTTAAATCCTATCAAATTGCTGATATTTGACCACTTTTTTGACCTACAAAAATGGCAACTTCGTATAATTCAGCCTCATATAATTAGGATCCATTACCTTGCTTCCATGCAAAAAAAAAAAAAAAAAAGCCTAATATTTTGACAGGTAATTTGATGATTCTAAACTTGACTTTTCTATTAATAATCTCTCTAGTTTGGGGGAGGATTCTCCTTTAAATATTAATATCCAAATGAGAGAACTTATCTGCATATATTTTAAGACTTGAACTTGCACTGAGCATGCAGTTCAGTGGTAGAGCACTCACCTAGCAGGTGAGGCCATAGGTTAGAGCCACAGTCTCCGCCAAACTCCCCCCCACCAAAAACAAAAAAGACAAGTTCAACCTATTAAGGCCTTGAATACACAGTTCTTACTAGTCAAAATTTTATTTGCAACCAGATTTTTTAAGGAAGAACATTCACATAGTCAGTGGAGTGATTAAAATACAGTTCACCTTTTGGGAAAGCAATTCAGCAATACCATATAACGTAAGAGCAAAGGTTTCACTCCAAGTGCCAAGACTGCATAAGGATGGACTATGATAGAAAATCTTTTCCTTGAGGGCCTGGCTGGACTGGAAACATGGGTGATTTTTTTTTTCCTAATGACTTTGTAAGTTTGCTCAGGACAGAAAGAGTTCAGTGTATCAGATGCTTTCAGATAAAATGATATTTAGCATTTTGCATGTAGTATTGGCCACACGGTGAACACCTTCAGATAAGAAGGGGAAAAAAAAAAAAAGATGAGCAGACTCGATCAAGCTACTCCACCTGCTGCTGCCTCCCAGTGCTGCTCCTAAGCATGCCCACTTCTGAGGAAAGTTAAGACCACCTTATTTTGATTTTAGTGCTTTCCTGAGGCAGGAATTTTTATTTCAGTTTGAATCTTAAACCATTCCATTTCCAGCGATGCATTTTTATGTTTACAATTGACATCTTCATAAAAGAATGAAACCTTTGAGCGACAGCTCAAAAGCATGAAGGTTGCCTGCAGTAAGTACTTAAATTATTTTACACCTAAATGGAGCCCAGTTGTTTTTACTTAAAATTTAATAAACCTTAAACTGATGACCTTTCTTCCACAGAAGGCCCCGAGTTGCAAAAACGAACTTTCCAATGAAATATATTTTAAGGAACTCGTGCTAAACAAAGGGCTATTTAAAGCTGAATGCTTTGTCAATTTATCAGCTTGTGAACATTCTGTTCCCGAATTCCCCACTGCTCCTGAATGTATAGAACGGTGGTGCCTCGCTTAATCGAATACTATTGATTCAAGTGTGTCACAGTGATCTCATTGAGAGTAATCAATAGTAATCCAAAATCAATCAATCTGCTCTTGCACTATCATTTATCAAATCTGAATACGCCAAATTATTTGTAGGCGTCAAATTACAAAGAAGAGAAAATGGTAGAACTGGGAAAGTTAATGGTTTATATTGAAAAACAAAACCAATCTTTCTCTGTCTTTAAGAGGAGACATCTTAAAATGGACTATTACTTGGAAAAATACATTTATCTTCTTGTTAAGGCATTCTACATTTATAATTAATCTCATTCCACTCCTGAAAAAAACAGATTTCTTTTATAGTTTGCCAGTTCAGCACAACTGTTCAAAACTGAGTATTGTGCCCAAACTTACTAACCACAGCACACCAGTATTTTATAAGTCTGATAAGCTAAGTTTCAAATGCCTATCACCCATCCGCTGGAAAAACAAGGAGACTCGGTTGACAAAGGACATAACTGCATTTTCTGACATCAGAAATGATGTTTAATAGAACTAGAGTGGAAAAGCAAATGCTTAATTTCTCCAGAGAATGTCCAGCATAGATGTACCTGCTTATCAAAGATGCTGCTGCTGATGCTGAAAGTTCCTTTATCAACACATTCACCTGTAATTTAGTCAAGGTAAAAAATCCTTCTATTCATTACAGCACATTCTAAAGCACCCCTCCTATTTAACTTGCGTGAAAAAAAAAAAAGGCCCAGAGTGTCTAAAACATTTACTTTTGCTAATGTAAAAGTGTTGGCATTTTACTTCATTCCCGATAAGCTGGTGCCAGTAGAAGTGATTATTCTTTTCTTATTCAAGGCCTATCAGCATTTCGAAAAGCTCTCTCAATCTTATCAGGTGTATGAACAGCACTGTTACTGAAAACAGTTTGTACTGCTCCTCTCTTTCTGCCAAGCTATCTGATAAAGCCCCAACTAACTAACTGTATTTACACACAATCAAACATAAGTTGTATCTTCTATGCACTCTAGCCAGATTCCAGTTTGCCATAGGTTTTTCTGCTGTGACATTAACTTAACAAAAATGTCAGCTGTGAGTATCCCAAACTGACAACAATCAAGAAAACACTATAAAAGCACTCAACTAGAATGCACAACAAACAGAAACAAAAGAAAAACAAATATTAAAAGTTGAAGGCAATCTCTTCGGAATTCACAGGGAAAATAACATGTACTGTGTGTGCACATATGGCTGAATATCATGTACTTACCTTTTTACCCAAGTAAATGATCCTTTAGCAAAACAGATTAATAGAAACAGAAATTTAAAAAAGAATAAATCGCTGGGATTGAGGAGGGGAAGGTGTACAGGGAACTGTTTTAGAACTGAGCAAGCATTGCCCCCACATTTCGGATAATCTCAGTGTGAACGCACAGAGGTTCTACAATGCAAGCAAAGTAAGACAATAGACAATATCACCGAACTTACCCCATAAACTGAAGACAAGATAGAAAGCAAGGCTATCACATATGGTGACCACATTCTCAGGATAGATTTTCCAATCATTAAAACCCTCATAAATGCTCTAGACATTAAAGTTTTGTTCACTATAAGGAAATAAAGAAATAAAAAAATACAATTTGAGTTTTTAACCTCATTATTTTTCTTATTCTTCAGACTTAACCAACTGAATAGTTTAACATAAAAGTATGAAAAAAGAACATCATCCAGATTAACATAGATATCTGCTCTCCATTTCTATCTATTAAAAAATGCTTAAACCAGTTTGTGGTCCCTAGCAATGGGAAGACACACCTCTTCTAGGGGTAGTACTTTGGAGCATGCCATTTCTAGAGCATCTGACAACTGGGTATCAACAAATTCCTGACCCTAGGAAAGGATTCTCTGCTTGAGCTTGTGCACATAAATTGTCCATTTGTTTCTCACCTCCCTCTGCTGAATGGCTAGAAGAGAACAGAGAAAGGCAGCCACATGCTCCCACCTGAGCCCAACTCCTGATGCTGTCTAGACTCCAAGAACAGAGTGAGCCTTCCTTTAGATGTGTAGAGCAATAAGATGAATTAGCCAAGTGTGTAGTTCAGTACAATTCAGCTGACGGCTGCTTTCCCATCTGTGACACTATGGTGCCATGACTGATGAGGCAGGTCTCATTCAAGTCTATGGATAAAAGGGATGCTTCTGTCATTTCACAGGACCTAACACCAACTGTATACAGTCACTTTCTCATAGGAAACAGACGTAGTTCTCATCAACCATGTATACCTTTCTCTTTTTCTGATCATGAACAGTTAAAATAGTCCTCCAAATATCTGAACTGGATATTTTTTAATAGACTAATGACCAAAAAAAATCATCAGAATGTTTTTCCACTTGTGGAAAGAAGAATACAATTTAACATGACATCTAATGCTTTGGAGAAGTGCAAATACTACAATAATGTGGAATTATGGAGGGTAAGGGACAATGGACTGAACAACCCCACATTTGATTTTTTTCTCTTAAAATTTAAGTACTTCAGCCTCTATAATTTTCTACATGATCTGCTAGTTTTAACAACTCTGGACATAATTTTGGGATATTTGAGTAGTCTGCTTTAACAATTCTTTTCAAAGCAAAATAAATTATTATAAATATTGTTACATATTAACTGCCTCGAAAAGTATACCTTTTAAAATGTTTTAGCTCTCATTGTGAAGATTAAAAGGAAAGAGAATATATTTAACAAGCCCTTTGTTTAAATTTTCAAAAGCCATTAAAAATGAGTAAAATTTTTTCATAGTAGATGAGAAAGGAATTATCATTTGCCAAGATATAATTCTGATTAGGAAGGAAAAAAAATAATGTGCTTCTGCCCATTTTTTGTGCATAAATTCTTGCTCTATTCTTGATTTACTTTTTTAAAATTCATCTCTCTCTGTGTGTTGGGGGGGAGCAATAAATAAGCCACACAAAAAAAAAAAAAAAAAGATTTTTTTCTTCCCCAGAAAATGTATGCAAAGTGCAACACAAAGCAAGCTTTCCTTTAATAGTAAATCCCCCACACTCTCTGATTCTCCACTTCTTCAAGTTTTTATTTGTTTCACGAATAAGAGCAACTGAGGTTTACCAAGTCAGAGACTTTGTTTTAACATCCTATTTTACTTCCAAGGTGGTAGAACGATTTGAATGAGCTTCAGTTATACAAAACTCATTATTCCCTATGCTCTCTGTATTCCCACAGTTAGTTTTTAAAGAGAAGTAAGCAAGCAGGCTGGTTTTCATTACACTTCTACTAGCCATCAATCTCTGATATAATGTGAGGATTTATTGGTAGCTTGCCTTTTATTTAGTACCATCTTTACCAACTGTTTGCGGAGAAGGTGTATGATGAAGCAAAGTTAAATTGACATGTCTGTGATATGCCTGACAGTCCTCAGTATGCCCAATATTAATTTGTTTTCTTTGGCTAGGTAAGTGCTGCCAAAACATATTACACATAATCTGGACTTCCAATCAAAATGATGAAAGGTATATATGTAATTTTGTTTCACTCAAAGCAATATGAGAAGGCACACAGGACTGTATGTGACAAAAACAGCTTTTTATAATTAAAATAGAAATTCATTTTTCTTTTTATAGAATGCAATCTAAACTGAAGTAGATGCCCCATGAATTTGAACACTTCAGTAAGTTGTTATAAAATTCTGAATGCCAAAAGCTGGTGTTTTCATTTACTATATTGTGTGAAGAACTGCATATAACTGTAAGTTGTATTTCTAACGATAGTGTTGTGTCACATATCTATAGTCAGATGCACATATGCCAGTATATTGAAATGAACTTTAATTGGCCAGTGAGAAACCAATTTTTGAAAACCTGTACCTTTCTTTCTATTGCCTTGCCTTAGTAGGTTATCTTCCAAATATATGTGCCTCACCATAAATTTAAATGATATTGCATTTGAAGAAATCAAAAGATAAAAAACAAGTTTCCTCCAAACATTTAAAAATAGTTTTCAAAAATTGTGGGTGGGATATAT
The DNA here is from genome assembly GCA_028644305.1 of Xerus rutilus. NCBI lineage: Eukaryota > Metazoa > Chordata > Mammalia > Rodentia > Sciuridae > Xerus > Xerus rutilus. The sequence goes on along the minus strand of CM053410.1, from coordinate 50,759,267 downwards.
GTATCTAAAGGTCTAAACACTCTCAATTCAATAGTTTTGGATAACTCATCATAAAACACATTTAAAAAATACTGAGAAATACTGTTCAATCTGAGAAAAAGAAACATCTGTACTTTTGGAAAGAAAAAGCAGGGAGGAAAGATGTGTTTACTAAAACTGAATGGAAATTATTTTTATTAGCTGAGGTTTCCTAGACCTTAGAAAGTATAAATCTAATACAAACTTGAAACAAGAATAAAAGGCCAGGTAAATCCTTCAAAAGACAGAAGGCTGTCACTTACCACCTTCAGATAATAAGGGAGCTAACTTTGATCTAATGGGTGGTATAAAGAAGCAGTTAGCACTTAAAAAAAACACAATAACAGTAAATTTGCTAAAGTGTTATGCAAACAAAGGTAGGAAACAAAAATAGGAATTTAAACAAAAATATGAAATGAAACAAGGATAAAAGAACAGAGAAAGCAATCCTGTGTTTTTTTTTTTTCAATGCTCAGATTTACCAAAGTACAATCACAGACCTCTAAACTCACCTATTAGGATCAAATTAAATCATTGTGAAATCTATGATATATTTTATATAAACATAATACTTATTAATTTTACAAATTTGCTTTTAGCAAAAAAATAAGCAAATGACATATTTATTTAGTGTAGGCAAATTAAATTCACATTTTGCATTTTTTGAAAGCTCTCATGCTTCGCATTAAGTTATATTTGTCAGGCCCAATTACATAGGGAAAGATGTAGCCAGAAGGTAGTTCAAATTTTTTTCCTGGATAGGGGCCCAATCCATTAAATTATGCATTTAATATCAGTAGTCTATTTCCTATTTTACAGCTTATTTATGGTTACTATATATTGAATGCATGAATGAAAATAATTAAAATTATTTTGGTTACCTGTTACCTGTCTAATATACACTAGTTAAATCAATTCAGTTTTAAATCAGACTTGGTAAATACCTGAAATACTAATTCCAGGTTACATTCATGCCTGGCAAATTTAATTGACCACTGATTAGAATAGAACTTGAGATCTATTTTATCATACAGATGTACATGGACAATCTTATCAGCACACCTATATGCTACATACATCCCTTTCCCCATATATATGCATATTTCACACGCATGTTAGACATGCACGCCAACACACTCTTGTGTGTATCCTATCTACTCCTTCAGATTTTAAGGTGCCATATGTGTATTTATTTTAATAATAATGGCATAGATAGTTTATATCCGGATTTACACGGCTATGGAAATAATAATCAATGGCAAAACATACAAAATGCAATAAGAACGTCAAGCCGCAGAGATGCTTGGTGTCATCCCTGCACTATCAAATATACACATAAGTATGATTGGAGAAGGAGAGGCTAAATATTTCACTGTCAGAGAATGTAGAGAACTGCAATTCATTTCTATCTCATGTGCTTTAGGACAATGACAATTTAATACGATGCCAGTGGATGTAAAAGAGATAAAAACTGAACAAACTGGACCTATGTAATCAAAGATTTTCTCCAGAGAGCCTCCAAGGGCCAGAGCTCGTATGCACTTATAACAGATCAACATTGCATTGTTTCTCTTGCCCATGAATTTGTGATGAAGCAAAATTCAGAGCAAGGCTTATCTGCTGCAATGACTTTTAAGTTCAATCACGATACCTGAAATGCTCTCCTCTTCTTTCTAAATGCCTGATAGCTGATTCAAAAGTTATGTGATATTAACTGGTTTAATAAAAATCATTGCTATTAATTGCCACTTGTATGTAAAGTATCAATCATAAGCATGTATTTTAATTTCTTGTATGAAATAATCAAAAGGAAAACCTTCAATGCTGTGTGTTACTTTACAAGTAAAACAAAGAAACATTTTGTTTAGTCACTAGCCGAAAACAAATGTTGAGGAATTTTTTACAAGTGATACAGACTTGAGATTGGGCATTATGCCTACCTTCCAAAAGAACTGGCTTCTTCTTTGTCTGTAATTCTGGCAGGAGTGAGGTATTGTGAAAGTATTGTTAAATAGAATCATAGAGAAGTTAGCTGCCCTCTTTGATGAATAGCACCAGGTATCTAAAATTAATTGCAAAAGTATGGCCCGGCTAATGAGATGGTCCTTATCTTTTCTCAGCACAGGAAGCACAAGTATTTTTCTGCTGGCTCAATATTTTACAAAAATGCATAAAGTGTTATTAACTAAATAAAAGCCTGATTAAAAGACCTCAAAGATACAAATTATTATAAATTCTGAGATTTGGAAAAGGTAGAGTTAAAACTGATTTTCTACATTTTTTCTTTTTTAAGCTTGAATTTTTAGTCCTGTTTTCTTTTACTTTGTAAAGAACAACAACAAAAAATCTTTCTTCCTATTTGCATTATTAAGAGCTGAATTATAATTCCATTCTTCATGATATGGTCAGTATATATATATTACAAGTCAGATTAAATCCAAGAAACATCAAAGGCTGTCAATTTAGAATATATATAAAAAAACAACGATATCTTATTGGGGGAAAACACTAGAAAAATGATCATCCATGCAAGAGAATTAATGGATATCCACAAGGGCTTTGCTAATAACATGGGTTAATTACCGCTGCAACACACTAGGCTCAGTAAATAAAGCAGCAGTGCCATAAACACATTAAGATGAGAAACCATCACTATAAGAAGAATCAGCCAACACTATCACCTTTGCCTCTGCCCAGGAAATGGAAAGCTGTTTTCCAGGTCTCCCTGTAAAAGGAAGATTTTTAAACTTACCACCAAACGTGTATAGGGTAAAACATAAATACCCTAACACAAAGAGCTAGTGAAACATAGATGCCCTTCACTAACTCACCACTCCCATTTAACATTTATTCCATTAACTCAAGAATGCTTTTTTCCCCCTTACTTCAAGGAGAAAAATCATATGTTACATAACAGACATCGTCTGGTTCTTTCCACTATATATAGTTTGGGACATGTACCATGGATATTTAATTCTTAGAAAAATAGAATTACTCTGTTTGATTTACTGATGTGATGTGTAAGATTACAAGATTCCACAGCTCCAGAATGCTCACCCCTAATTGCTGCTGGTTGTCACTTCTAGTACTGTACAGAGAAATCGTCTGAAAATCTCACCTACACCACCTACCTTTAAGGTTGCAGGTGTTTTCAACAGATAGGGAGAAAGCAAACAGGAAGAAAAGCAATAGGAGTTCCAAGTCTGAAGTTTAAGCATTCTTTCTTAGAAAAATAAACTTGAAGTATCTGTTCATAGTTCTTAAATAAAATCACATCTGAAGTGACTTGGGAAGGCTCCTATCTTTCCTTCAAAGAGAGTGTCCAATCTGACTTAAGCATTTTCTTGCTGTTGTTACTACATAAATTTTTCCTTCCTGTCTATTTTTATCCTGTGTCTTTTGACATTATAGTATCACTTTAGGATAGTTGCATTTCAATTAGGTTAGCTTTTAATAACAAGAGTTGGAGCAGAGGGGGAGAAAAATCAAAAGCCTAAAACAGAAAGAGTGAATCACACAAAATAAAACTTGCGTAGCCCCGAGCAGGAATCTTAAAACACATAACTGTTAAATGTTCAATGTCTGGATTTCAATGATCAGGCTGAAATTTACTAAACTGTTCCCTCTTTGCCTAGGCTGTTTTGGAGGGTTTCAATTGCCTTTCCTTCTTCCAACAGCTGTGACAACTGTTAAAACAGTCAGTAAAATTAAGTCCGCTCTATAATCCTGTAGTCAATGTTACATTTTAATCAGAGGTTGAAAGGGATTCATGTGATGAGCACACTCATTTAGAATGATTAGACTGACACATATGTCAGAATGAGCAGATATATTATTTTCATCTATTTATGCTATCAGCTATTACTGCTATTAAACATGAAACAAGCTTTCAAATGTTATGTTCTTTAACGTGCTGGCACATGTCCTAAAATAAAAAACACATAGTTAGAGACTAACATTCTAAGCTCTTTTAATGGTGGTCAATAAATTGTATGAATTTTTTTAAGAGCCTCCAAAGCAGAAACTGTCCAATATTTTCCTCTCAAACTGCATAACTCTGGTTTCATTTCTATGTATACACACACGTGATGGGGTTTAACCCAGTACAATTACTATGAATATTAATAGCATGTATAAATTCTGTGGTTTATTAATTGAGACAGAGAGGCAGATGTGTTGCTTAGCATTGGATCTTTCTGTCTGTCCAGTGAACCACGTAACCATCAGAACTGCATCCACACAATAAATCTGTATTTTAAAAGATGACTTTTAATTGAACCAAAAAGAAAGCTAGTTTGAATCTTGCGCCAAAGCCAAAAGGACATGTGCCCTGATTTCATTTAAATGCATCTGCTTTAAGAGGCTTATCTAAACTAATTATTCAAATTAGCTATAAGAAGTTAAATTCAAGGAAACTACTTTTAAAAGAAGGCTCTGAGGGGTTTTGAAAGTTGATTTTGTTTATTTATTTACAAAAAAAGTTCAGACCTTGGGTGAGCTTTAGTAAGGCATTCTTCCTGACATGAAGACATTTCAAATTCTCGAATCCTACAGCCCCAGGTGCACTAACCTTCAGGCTATAGTTCAGTGAGCAGTCCTACCTTTGTTTATTTTTCATTTTTATTTTCATGCATTTTAAGGTTGTTTCTTCCCCTAGGTGCTTTCAAACTGATGCAAAGCAGGCTTACAATCTTTCAGTTCTTCCTAAATTCATCTCTGGGATAGTATCTCCTGTGTGAGTGTGCATGTGAGTACGTGTGAGAGTGTGCATGTGTGTGAGCACATATATATATATATGTATATATGTGTGCACGCTCATGCACACACACACACAGACTCTTACACTCAAACATCCATGAGCAGTCACTGACACTGCCAGTCACTTTTCATCTCTCACTTAATTACAAAGCAATGCAATATGCAGTCACTAAGGACAGCTAGTGGACATCTACCTATAATGCACTACCTCATCTTCCAGAGTTTTATATTTTCTTCACAATCTATAGAGAGAAATGTTTGCCAAGAGCACTCTTTTCAGAATTATAACAGTTGGTATTACTGTAATGTGAAAGCAAAGCAATATAACTGACTCAACAGAAAGAGAGATAAACCAGTGACAGCTCCCGTGATACACTAATATTTTATCTTAACAGTGGATTGAAATTAAGTTTATGACCTACTCATTTACACAAGAATGCCTAATTTACTTCTCCTACCCTCATTCACTCCCCCCTTCATCTTTAATAATCTAAATATACATTTCTAGGTGTATAAAGATATTCATAAATAAAAACTAATTCTATATAAGAACAAAAGTACTTTTCTCTGTTTTCTGGACACAATATATGAAACACATCCACAATCTGAGCATTGTCTATTTAAGAGGAAAATTTAAAAGTCACTAATGTTTCTTTTTTAGTTTTTTTTTCCCTTAAATATTTATAATGTGTGAAAATCTCATGTTACTTAATGGACTGATTTGTCAGTTAAGTGCTGGCTTAACGCTAACCATGCAAATAACATTATTCTAGCTCTGCATTGCATAGGGCTAGTTTTTAAATTGTTCTCTGAAGGAGAATTAGTAAATGTGCAATTTTGCCTCTAACTCTGCGCGGTAAAAAATGACAGGGAGCTGAAAATATCTGTCAAACTGCAAATACATAAGAGGCACTCAATAGTATAAATCATTTTGAATATTGTATTTTAAAACATCTTTCCTTGGGAAAATGGGTCCTAGTAAAAGATGCATTTTAACAGTTCACTAAGCATTTGTGCCAAGTGCCTATTCTTAGCACCTGAATAAGAAGTGACTGTCACACAGCTGTTTTACTGACAGTCACCGAGCTTTGCCTCAAAGGTAACATTGTAGTCAGAGAACAATTCTCGACTTACTGAATTAGGAGATCACCCTCGACACAAAAGGCATAAGACAGACACAAACAAGCACTCGTGCACACAAAATACTCAAGGCATTACCTGAATCAGTGTGTAAAGATACATTCTGTTCACCCCCCACACACTCACCCCCATGCCGAGTTTGAAAAGGAAAGAAAAAGGTACCTACTCTTCTTCGTAGTGCAGGGAAAAAGATTCAGGAAGGCAAAGTTCTACCGAATCCATGTGCGACCGGCAACCATTATTTGTGCACCCCAGCTATAAATCAAAGTTTCCTTGACAGAGCACAGTGCAATTAACACAAATGTTCTCTTGGTGACAAGCCTATGGGCACAGCCAGTTGGGACCAAAGCTCTCACACTCTCCTAATCAAGGACTTAAAGCCCCGATTGGAGCTTATTAATATGAAGTAGGGCTTTACATATGCAGTCCCACCGGCCCAGGCGCGCAGCCGATTGGGGGGCCTCTGCCCAATCAGGAGGGAGGCGACGGGAGGCTGCACGAGCGAGCGGAGCCGGGCAGGTAGGCTGGGTGCAGAGAAGGAACCAAAGGGGGTGAGAACTGAGTGGGCAGAGAAAAAGCGAGCCAGGACCGGAGCGAGTAAGACGCTCCCAGTGGATACCCTGGGCCTTTTTTTTTTTTTTTTTTAAACCCTCTTTTTCCTCCCCCGCCCCCCGTTTCTGGGAAGCTACAAAAGAAACATAACTAACTTAACTCTCTAAGCACTGGAGGGATTTGTCTTTGGTTTTCTAATCTAAGATCTATTTCGCTTTGAAAAGAAGAACTCACGCAGACTCTCAGTTAATTTGGGGAAGGATTCTGCGGAAGGTAGAGAATTAAGTTTGTCCTGCGGTTGTCTGTGTTATTAGTCCACTGGGGGCGGCGGCTTCTTTGGTGTTGTACTTTCTCATTTCTTCCTAGTCGTGTCTTTTCCTGCTGTCCTGTGTATAGTGGGCATTTAAAAAATAAAGACATTATTCTAAATCATTAGAGCTTGTGAACCGGGTCCTTCATCTCTAAGGTGAAATGCAGTTGTACCCAACTACAGAAGAGGAAATAGTGTGTATCAGTACGATTTAAGAGAATGCTATGCAAATTACCTTAATATTTCTATACCTACTCCAGGGTTCTCTATATAGACATATACAATGCATAGCCTTGCAAAACAAAGGTAAACAACTGCGGGACAAATTGGCCCCTTCAGTTTCCAGCGGGAGACTGGGGGCTGGAGGGTCTGTAGTGTGCTAAATGTATCTCCATGCATTTTGACAAAATAAAGACTTCAATTTTTGTAGGGAAAGCTTTGCTATACAGTGCATGAAAAGTGTTCTTAATTATGTACTTATTTCAATATAAGCTTCCAAACAGGGAGACATATATCCATATATATGATTTTACCCAAAACGTTAACCTTTCAACTAAAACACAGTGTACCTATTTGTTTCTATACATAATGTACACGACATGCTTTAAAAAAAACATCAACCCACATTTTATAAGACATCACACAGCCTAGTCACTATAAGAACTAGTGTCCAACAGATAATAATTCACCAAACTACGAATTCCCAGTCAAAAGTGTTGGGGGAAAAAACACATAATATAAGAGAGAAACAGAGTTTTTCCTCTTAAAATGGTGTAGAGTGTGTTTTTAATTTCCATATAACTGAGAGCAGGCTTAGGTTCTATTTTAAACTACAGGATTTTTTATACTAGCAAATGCACATTGGAATAGATACCAGCTATTTATGGCAAGGAGATAACTGCTACCTTATAGAGAGTGAAAGACCCACAATTTTAATATAATTCAGCTCCACTGCTTACCAACCTTTTGCGTCTTAAGTCTTACATGATAGAAATAGTATAATCTTTGAGATCAAAATAAATCAGTTCAGATATTCCGCATGTGTTAAATTCACTAAATCAGAACTCAACTCTCTCAACCCTCTAAAATTTTCTAGGCCTTTAAAAAACAAAACACTAAAATAGAACAGCCACATTAAAATTCAGAATATAAAAATGACAGACATGATTTGGTCCCCCCGCAGAAAAAAGCAATTTCCCTGCCATGTATTTAGCTATATCTAAGATATGGGCCTGATTCCTTTATTTGTGGTCTAAATGCAGACAAGTTTCTAGATCAGAACTCACATAGCAAAAAACTGTGCTTGAGAATACTGTATAAAAGCAGGTAGTAAAAGCTTAATTACCAGTGGCATTATGCTGTCTATATTGTTAAATGTGAACTCTGCAATTAAGATGTAAATTTGGTTGTGAGCAGTGAATTAAAAGAGCTTTGAGATGTAGAAGAAAATCCAAGCATTCTGTAGACACCCAGGGAAAAAAGAAAGATTTGTCTATTCAATCTAAAATGAGACATGTAATCAGTTTACAATTAAAAAAAATAAATAAAAAAGGCATTTTGCAGAAGAAACATGATTTTTTTTCTAAAACACAATCAAAGAAATACTGAAGCTAATACTGCATTAAAAGGACAGAAAAATATCTTTGGTTCATATGATTACTATCTTGATTTCTGAATAAACTAAAATTCTCAAGGTAATTAGTAGATTCAATTGTACACATTTTTTAAAGATATACCCCTCAAAGTTTCATTATTCTTTTTACCTGGGAATATTTCTTTAAAAAATAAAAATTATTTAATGTACTCAACACATATAATGTACTCAATAAACACTCATATTTTGTACTTGTGTGGCATTCTCTATTTAGTTTCTTTGCATTATCATGCTGTAGCAGAATCTGTTTATTACTCCTTTGAAATGGTTTTTTAAAGACAAGATTTGTAGGCAATTATTTACCGATGCATCTCAAATCACCACATTGCCATAGAGTGATCCTTTATTTCCCAGAATTTTCTTATTTTCCTTTGAGTATGTATTTGCCCCTCATTAAGTGCCATTTGACTTCTCTGGTGTGTATTATTAAAAATATTTAGACTCATGTTCACATGCCGGTCTTTTTTCTGTGTCCACACACATACATGCACAGAGTCGTCCCCCTGATCTCTCACTAACCATATTTCATCTTTGCAAGGTACAGTGTGCAATGAACTGGCTGCTTTGTGAATGACCAGAGGTACACTAGGTGTATAGGGCTGAATCTGTTCTCCTTAGGAGCCAAGGGTCACCTGCATAAGTCAAAGACCTAAGATCCATTTACTGTCTTGAATCCAGTTTAACCAACTTCAGATTTAAAATAATATCTATTGCACTAAACTTGTGAGACAGCTTCAGAATATTTTATAAACACAGGGCTCAAGTCATTTCCAGAGCCTTCCCCAGAGTTTTCTCACCTTGAATGAAAAAGGATTGGATAATCACAGAATAAAAATACCACAGGCAATAATGAGTATATGCCTTCAAATATCTCAGCTATAAAGAATTTGGGGAAAACTAGATAAACAACATAGAATAAACACATATTTTTAATCTGTCTATACACTTCACAATCTTACCACAAGGAGTCTACCCAAATCAGGAGAAATTGAACCAAACAAAAGGACCTCTTCTGACTTTTTCACAAAGAGTATAAATAAATTAGTTAATACCAGTCTGTGATGCACAAGGCCCTTACTCTATGCATAGCTCTAGCAATCACATATAGCCAAACAACTTCATCTCCAGCTAACACATAGGCACCAAGCAGAGATTATACATCATTTCCATTTGAAAGACTAGAATGGCAACCAGCAAAACTCCAGTGGAAACAAAAGGTAGATTCCTCTGAGTTGTATATGTTACTGCATTTTAGTCAGAATAATTGCTTGAAATTTTCTGTGAATTGAGGTAAGAGATAATGAGAAAAGCAGTCTTGCTATTATTGCATATTAATAACTATTTTTCACTCTCACCTTCTCTGAAAATTAACAGGATGAATCGATATTTAAATATTTCAAATCCATCACTGTTATTTTGAAAGTTTCATTTTATATTGCACATTAGTCATGTGTTAAATATTAAAAACTAAACAAGGCATAACAAATTTAGATTTTCAAATTGCCTTGTAATCTGCCTTTACAGATTTTTCCTCAATATCATAAACCTTTGAAAAGCTGTTTAGCTTTTTGAAACGTTCTCCCTGCTATCTTTGATGTATCATGTATGGTACAATATGTCATACTACAAAAAGCAAACCAAGACACTTACAAACCACTATCTTTAACACCAAAAGAAAATCCACAATTAACATCCCTGGGAAGGGAATCTTAAATTGATAAGCAAGGAGGCCTAGACACCATACTCTCTTCTATCTTCTCATGAGCTGTGTGGCCTTGGACAGGTCCTCTCACCTATCTGTCCCTTGTTCCCTCATCTGAAAACTGCATTTTTTTTCCTTTAGGAGTATAGGGGATTGAACCCAGGGCCTCATGCATGGTAGGCAGGCACTATACCATCAAGCCACATCCCCAGTCCTGGATTGGCATGATTTCTATTATGCTATAAACCTACTTAAGAACACACCTTTCCCACCAAGAACATGCAGACTTCTAAGTCAGGATGACTTCTTTTTATTACTACCAAACCTCTATCAATTCATCATATCTCATTTTCTGTTGCCTTTCATTTCTAGGGCACAGGCTTTGATATTTAAATTATTGTCTCGATTGGCAAGAAGCAATCATTTCTGCTGAAAGTGATCGCTTCCACAGAACCCCTAATAAAAACCTTTTCTTTTGACAAACTTCTTGTCCTATAAATCTATCCCATTCCCAAATTATGGAGTCTGTATAAAAAATGCCCATTCTCTGGGGAGCAATTGTGTCACCTCCCTAACACACCAAACTCTCTTCCTAGTGTTCTGTGAAAACGGAAGTTAAAAAAAAAATAAGAGACAGAGAAACTAATAGAGGCAATTTGGTTTCTGTTTAATTAATTCAGGATTATTTCACTTTCATTTTGTCAAGCTAATAATATACATGGTGAAATGTCAGTAAAAATTAAATTATAAACTACAGAAGCTCCAATGGGGAAAGTGGCTTTAGCTAGGTTGTGTCTCCAACAAACTTACCCTAGTCAAATATCAAATGCATTTTATGGTATCTTGCAAGCTTTCTATAATCTGCCTGGCATGTATTTACAGAGCAATAGTTAACACGTTGAGATTATACATTAATAAATGAGTTGCTGTTATATTCTTCCTGAATGTTAAGCACCATGAGTTAAATGCAGAAAACATTCAAGGTCAATGTCCCATTTTAGACCTTTTCAGGCAGCTGTAATATTATGATAATCAAGCTTAAAATATTCCTATAGAAAGAGTAAATTAGCTTTTTCACTTGAAAGATGATTATGATAAACAATAACCCAAAGAGAGGACAAAATCCCTATTTTTAAAAGCCATAAATTGTTGACTCAATCATGTGTGTGATAGTCTTGTCCAAAATAAAGGGTAGCTTACCTCTGAGAGGAAGGAGGGGGGAGAAGTGGAGAACAGAGGAGGAGGGGAAGTGGAACAAATATGACAGATTTCAGAATAAGCATACCAGTAGAATGACCAAATTACCCACCTTAGCCACCCCATTAAACATAAAATATATTTTGGAGGAGATATATATATATATCTCCATGAAATGTCAGAAAAACATAGTTTGTTTTTCTTGTTGTTGTTTTTTTTTTTTTTTGCAGGGCTGGGGATTGAACCCAGGGCCTCACACATGCTAGGCAAGTGCCCTACCACTGGGCTACATTCCCAACACTAATACAGACTATTTTTTACTGATGTGGATGAATGTTCAACATAATTTGAAAGCCCTCTTTTCCTACTGCTTTCATTAACCCCTTGTCCACATGTTCAAAGAACTAGTTAAAAAAAGAAGAGACGAGTAAGATATTCACATATGGTATCCACATAAACAGGTTTAAGGAGATCTTACACTTTTTTTAAAATGTTACAACTGACACACTTCTAAGGTTCCACTTTATAAATGAATATGTTTGATAAAAATCTGCTTCCCTTGACCAAGGCAAATTAATTAGGGGTGTGTGTGTGCGTGCATGCGCACAAATGCTACACCTGGCAGAAATCAGGAGAATGTTAAAGGACACACAGCAAGAAGCCAAGGCCAATTCTGAAGCATGCCTTGGTTTCCAATTCCAGTTATCTGGAGTAAGGCTTTGGACTAGAGTCATTTCACTCAATTAAGTCTCAGTTTCCTCAGATATTAAATAGGAATAGAAACAATCTTGCTATGGTGATTAAACAAGTTAAACCAACTCAGCACAGTGCCTGACCCTACTTGGGGGGAACATATGATTCACCTCACTGGGCCGTCAGCACAGTGGTTTGGGCCAGTTGTCATAGCCTAATAATTTATGGTAGCCCCTCTTTAAACTCTCAAAAGTACACCATTTGGGGTAATAAATTTTATTGTCATCTTCCACAAAGTGAGCTTTCCATAAGTATTAGCCACATTATTTTTAAATATTATGAACTGATGGAAGAGATAAAAGAGAATGGCATTGTAATTCAGTTGGATTGGACTCCATCTCTGACTAGGAGTTCAAGGAACTTCAGACAAAGAAAAAAATTAGGTGTACCTTTTCCCTAGTGAAAACACTGATAACTTTTACCGTAAGATGCTATGAGGTGCTGGAGTTGTGGCTCAGTGGCACAGCACTTGTCTAGCATGTGTGAGGCACTGGGTTCAATCCTCTGTACCACACAGATAGATAGATAGATAGATAGATAGATAGATAGATAGATAGATAGATAGATAGAGTAATAAATAGGAACAAAGATGTTATGAAATGCTTGTGATAATACTACATATACATTGGCTCAATGTAATAACAGGGAATAATGAAAGATGTTCCCCTTAAAGCTACCATCACGTTTGATGAGGAAAACAATCTTGGGAAAGTTAAATTCTGCTGACTCTCCGGAGAATTCAATTGTGCATTGTTTCCCCAAAAGAAGGGAAGAGAGAAATTGCTCCTACTCCTTTTCTCTTCCTTTAAGATACTTCTTCCACCTTCTTCCACCCTAGCAGTTCAGTCAATAATGCTGCTGATTTTATTACTATCCCAAGCACCAGCTCATTCACCCAGGAACTCTTTTGATCAGATATCCCAAGAACTCAATTTCTTCACAGGTTTTGCTCTTGTTACGTTGAATGGCCACTAATCTATGGCAGAACAGTAAGTCTGGCCCATGGGGAATTACAGGTGTTGGGGGGGGGGCGCTCTCAGGATTGTGAGTCCAATTTGATTACCTTGCAGGTGGAGAAAATGAGGCTCAGGATGGTTAAGAGCCTTAACACAGGTTACACACCTAGGTAGTAGGAAAGCTTATATTACAAAAGATTACATTCCTCCCCTTTCTAGTGCTTAGCTAGTAACAAGCTACTAATGTTAATCTCACAATTGTTGACAATATACCTGAGCACAGAACTCTGACTGAGATCTGAACCCTCTGAGCACAAAGGTGCTGGTAAGAGTCAAGACATCTGAACCTGAGACAAATAATCAAGGGTATACTAGGCTGTCCTCTACTTTCTCCAACAGCTTAGAAAAAAAATTTTTTAAAAGAGGCACATATTTAAAAATAAGTAGGGAAGAATTAGCAGAGCTAATCATCTCTGTCTTCCCCAGCTAATTAGTTGTCCTTTCAAAAGTGCATCTGAACTATCATTTCCTTTAGGAATTCAGAATTTTGTTCTGGGGAGACTATTTTTTGTTTGTTTTTCAGTTCTGGGGATTCAAACCCATGGCCTCCAGAATGCTAGCCAAGGGCTCTACCACTGGGCTATACCTCCAGCACTAGAATCAGTTTATATTAAGTGGCCACTCCATTCTCTACACTAATCCCTTTCCAACTATAATCTGGGTGGGGTCTGACCCTGTCCCCAGGTCCAGTAATAGAACTTGATAAATATTTCTGTCATGATCTAGGAATACAGAGACCATGTCCTGGATGAGTGAATGAATGAATGAACTAGTGACTAATTCTATTGCTTAGTTTATTATTATTCAGTTTAAGAGAGGTTGCCAAATTATTAGTACTAATAGAAAGACATTTAAAAAGATAAGTGGAGGGGATTAAGATGGTAGAAAAAGACAAAAGAGAAGATCAGATGTCAGCACAAGGCCTACATATATTCTAATGTGCTTCAGCATTTTACCATCATTTATTCTTGAAAGAGCAATGTGGAGTTATTGCTTTCTTCCTCTTCTTTTTATTTGTCTGTTTTCCAAATATTCACGCCAAATATTAGAAAATGAAAAAATATTATTAAAACAAAAACAAATTAATAAAGCTGCCACAACAGTGCATGGAACCATGACCTTGCAGGATGACATGGAAATATTTCCTCATTTAAGAGGATAACAAATGCTTTTTAAAAACTATGATCTCAGGCATGTCCTAAAACCCAATAATTTTTTTATCAACACTTTCAGGTTGGATTTTGTATAAAAATTGCTGTAGTAAGGATCCTTCTCATTTCATAAAGGTTTTCTTGGTTAAGGGTTTCATGAGGATCTCATAAAAAATGGCCATATAGCTCCTATCTCTATGCGGGATTATGCTGGAATGGCAGTGAACACTGACTTCTTTCAGAAAGGAAGCAGAGTTCTCCTCTGATGGAGGGAGGAAGAAGGGAATTAATTAATCTGCAGAAGAGTCCAAGGTCTCCCCTTTCAATCTGCTCTCACCTCTCTTTACTCCCTACAACTCTTTAACCAAGTTTTATTATATGTTTTATTTGGGGGTTTCACTCCAAGAGCAAGACCCTGAAGAGAACACTGCACATTAGAGAGAACAAAATATTATTTCTAGAAAATCACATTTAGGATAAAAAAAGAGTGAGACAAAGACTTCCCTTCCCATTTCCCTGGTAGGTTAACAGGAATGGTGATGAGGGAGGAGAGGCATAAGGACAGTGGTTAAGGCTCTGAAACCTGGGGACTCTTATCTCATCTGCAGTTTGTGGCTAAGTGCAGAGCTTTTTGTTGATGAAGGTTTTTGTCGTGAAGGTTTATCCAAGCAAAGTCTGTGTTGCAAAAAAAAAGCAAACAACATAATCAAAGACCCTATTTTTCTCCCTTGAATCCAGTAACCACTTGAATTCGAAAATTCATTAGTGAGAAGAGAAACTTTAAGTCACCTTTGGATAAATTAGAACTGTAAACAAAAAGTGAAATTTAATGAAGGAAGATTTTTTAAAACTTTGTGTTTTTAAATTATAGCTGGGGGAAAAAGTTTTAGCTGTTTAGAACATTTTAAAATTATAATCGATGGGGCTGGGATTGTGGCTCAGTGGTAGAGTGCTTGTCTCACATGTGTGAGGCACTGGGTTCAATCCTCAGTACCTCATATAAATAAATGAATAAAATAAAGGTCCATCAACAACTAAAAAAATATTTTAAAAAATTATAATTGATAAGGAGAGTATCTATATATCAAATATATATCTATATTGGGGCCATAACTTAACAAAGAAGTTTCCTAACTGCTTCTTTTGTTCCTCACAACAGTCATGTGTAGCACATCAAAGCTATGTATTATAATTATCATCATCATCCCCATATTATAGATGACAAAACTGAGTCCAAAGAATTTATTCAGTTGTTATGTGGCAAAGCCAGGACCTGATTTTATTCTTTTCTGCAATACTGGGGATTAAATCCAGGGCCTTGCACATACTAGGTAAGTGCTCAGCCACTGAGCTATATTCTTAGCCTTCCTAGCCTTTTTTTAAGGTACAGGGGAGATCTTGCTAAATTGCCCAGGCTGACTTCAAACCTGTGATCCACCTGCCTCGGCCTCCTAAGTAGATAAGACTGTTACTATGCCCAGTTTTTGTTTTGTTTTGTTTTGATTCTACATCTTTAGCACTCTCAATCTCAAATTGTTTCCTATAAGTCATGCATTCTCTCAGAAGGACACACAAGTAATACAGACGAAGCATTCACCAGGATGCATGCTTGTCTATCAACAAATAGTTTTGTTTTGGGAAATTGGAATAAAGCAGTTCCCCCAAAACTTCACATCCTATCCTTCCTCCCTTCCTTACTTGGGAAATATGCACCTTTTAATGCCTACACTATATTAAGCCCTATGTCAGTTTTCTGGTATCAACACATGCAAATACTAAGAATTTAAAACACAATGAGGAAGCCCTGCAGTCTCAATTTCCCTTCTCTATCGTGGATTTTACTCAGAACGGTTTGCTATGGCCCTCTGTCGCTGCCTTTCTCTTCCCCAAGTTTCACAGTCATACAACCAGAGAATAATTCTAGCAATCTATGCCAAGGGACAGAGAAGACTAAGAATGAGCAAAAGCATTGTTTATGAAACAGAAGCAACAACAATCCAAAAAGAATTTAAATTAGATTTTAAAACAACCATAGATGCCTGGAATTTTTCCAGAATCTCCTCCTTATTAAAAAAAGAACTATGATCAACTCATGTAATGCAATATCTTTATAAATATAAGTGTTTCCTTCAGAATTATTCTGTATCATCTCTCTAATCTTTCCAGAATGCAGAAAAGGATTTTGTAGCATACTGCCAGGTGCTCTTGGGCCTGGTAATGTTGTTGCTAAAAAGATCTTGGAAGGAAACATGGCCACATTTTGTTTCCTCTATTAGCAAAAATGATTAAATGAGACAATATTAGTTTTAATGGGTTCCTTCTGTGGTCAGAGCTTTCCAGTACTCTCCAAGCTCTGTCCCACCACTGGCCTTATTTCCATTGATTGAACAGTTAGACCTACTCAATTATTCAATCCCAATCAATATTTTGAGATGTATAGAAAGTAAATGTAAACATTTTGTTTATTTTTAAAAGACTCAATTCATGTGCCCTCTCTAAGGGACATAGTTACACATTTATAAGTAAACTGTATATTGCAAATAAGAATTCCTGTCCCTGTGATCCAGGCTTTCATTTAGTCAGCTCCAATATTCAGCAACACCATCCACACACAATATAGATAGACTACTCTCCAATGTCCCTCAGGGTGAAGCCTCCTTCAAGGGCCACAAGACAGAATCAATGACTCATTCCTCTGTGTCCCATAATGCTTTGCAGTAACTGGTCTAACTGGTTTTTGTCAAAGTTCTTGTACTTGGGTCCCTCTGTCTTTCATTTAGTAAACCTTTGAGGGCCCTTTGATCATCCTTGCTGTGCTTAGCACTATAACCTACCAAATAAATTGTTGATTTATTTATATTCATGCAGCTTGCATTTTTGTTGTTATTGTTTGTTTGTTTTCTAAATGAGCTTCAATGTGTCACTGAAGAAATTCTCTCAATGTTTTAATGGGGTTAATATTTACTCTTTGACAATTCACCACTCGCTCAATAAAACTTATTTCCACTCTCGAAGAAAAGAGTGTTGTTATTGTTGAATATCCTCCCCTCTCCATGGGTAAGAAGAATATGATAACTACATTTTTCAGTATTACTTTTTTCTTGCCATAGCATTGACACAGTGATGACAGAGCCCTGCCCTTCCCTATTTCTGCCATGCATGAGAGAACCTCTAGAACAATTATTCTCTGTCCTCAGTCCATAACATCATACTCGTAAGTAAATCAGTATGCTTGGATGGCCCTGACTGGTCTCAATTAACTGAGTGATGTATTTGAGTGCTCACTTTCCTGGGTCTTGAGTCTCCTCAGTTCCATCTGAGAACAAAAAGAACAGGAAGGACTAATAAGTAATCCAAATTGTTGTATTAATGAGTAACCTTTCTAGATCATATAACCCATATCAAATCTGATGCTTCTAAGGAGTTAAAGAGTATTTTTCACTTTGAAATTTACACTCTCAAGTTCAAGTCAAGCTGAGTTTTAGGTAAGGGCTAAAATAAAATCTCTGAAATTCCTCTGTCTTATTCAGAGAAGCGAGATGTAGTAGAAAGAATAGATGAGAAGGGTTGGTTCTCCTACGTCACCTGTGCACTGGCATCTATCTGATCTCACTGGGCTTCAGAGAATGGAACTCGGTGGTTCTCAGAGTGTGGATCATAGACCTGTAGAATCTGCATGAACTAGAATCTACTTAGAAATGCCAATGTTGGTCTGTGAATGTGGCTCAGCGGCAATGATGGTCTAGCAAGCACAAGGTCCTGAGTTTAATCCCTAGCACTGCAAATTTTAAAAAAAAATGCAAATTCTAGGTCTTGCCCCAGACCAACTGAATCAGAAACTCTGGGAATAGAGCCCAGCAATCTGTGTTTGAATAGGCCTCTCCTGAAGCTTCTGAGACACAAGGAAGTGCAAGAACCACTGGCTAGAGGAGAACCTCACTACAGAGCTCTTTTGCTCTCAACGTCTACAGTTTCATTATCTGGAACAGAGTCTGTATTAAACACAAAAGCTCAGAATTCACTTTAATATCCACTTATTGCCCTATACATTTTTTTTTAACTTCATGTTTCAACACATGGAGTCTTTTGAATAAAATCCTACAAGAAACATCAAAATCAACAACAGCTACCAGCTAATTCATAAAGAGCAATGTGGTCTTAAACTTCTAGAAAATTCTATATTTGGTTCTTTCTTGAGTTTGTGCACATTTTATTCACTCAACTGTACTATTTAAAAATTTGAAGTAAAAAATCTTAACATTGTGAGAGATAGATATAGTGGCTAAAAGTGTTGGAAATGGTTGTTTATTTTGCCATGTCTAGGTCTACTGTTTGCCAGCTGGTGGATTGTTGGGCTAGTAAATCAAACACTCCTAGTCTCATTTTCCTCTTTTTTTAAAAAACAGTATAGTCTAACCTCCTACTGTTGCTAAAGAGATTAAATTAAATGGTCTATATACCAGGGGTTTCCGTCTTTGAAAAATCCCAATCCCCAGGCCTAGTCCTAGACAATTATTCATAATCTTTGGCATCAGGAGCTTTTAAAGTTCCCCAGATAAATTCAATATGCAGCTAAGGTTGATACTAAGAACCACTGGTAGCTGGCTGAGCACAGGGCCCGTAATTATCATTTTACCATTACTGAACCACATAAAGAAAACTTGGGTTAAAGTATGAGCTGGGCTACCTGATGGCCTCATTTTACTTCTGGCTCTACAGAGTGTTGGTTGTGTGATCTCAAGAAAGTGTTGAATTCCTATGTCTTGGTTTTATCATTTGTTAAGAAAGACAATTAGCAAAAGAGAAAAAGTGGCAAAAGAAAAAATAAAAAGAAGTTCTGCTTACTTCATAAAGTTGTTGTAAACACACGTGTAATTTTAATCCAAGCCCACTATGAAGTAGATACATGTAAAGAAAGATTATTCTTCACATAGAGCCCATAGAAATTATTTCCAGCCTGCAGACATGTCAGTGGCCCACGTATGATTGTGTCACTTAATACAACTGACTCCTGGACCTTGACTAGTATGGAAGATGAGGCATCAAGCCCAACAGCTATCACAGGATCAGGTAATCTGGGTCCACATTGGAATTGCCACCAGACTTTCTAAATCTATGGATTCCAAATTCACTAAGTCAGAATCTCTCAAGTGGAGTCCATGCAGTGGTACTTTTGGGGTGAGGGCCACTAGCAATACTAAACTGCAGCCAATTTTGAAAGGAGAAAGAAAAAGGTGATGTTAACCACTGAGGAAGTGCCATAAGGGAAGGTGAAAACCATCTGTGGGCCTCAGATTTTGTAGTGATGTCATACCAAGGAGCAAAATTTTCATGGAATAATCAGTTTATGAAATTTAACTAAAATAAGTACAATACTGCCAAACAAGCATCTAGAAGAAAAAGGTGAGCCATAAAAATTTTGATCAATGAAGTGCTATAATTTTATAGTGTGTTTATGTATATGTATAGAAATGTATATTTATATATATGTGTGTGTGTGTGCGTATATTTTTTTTCCAGTACTGGGAATTAAATTCAGGGCCATATACATGCCAGGCAAGTGCTCTACCATAGCTATGTCTCTAGCTGTTTGTTTGTTTTTTTAATATAGTTTGAGATAAGGTTTCACTAAGTTGCTCAGACTGGCTTTGAACTTGTCATCCTCTTGCCTCAACTATCAGAGTAGCTAGGATTATAGGTGAGTGCCACTGTGGCCCAGCTAAACAGTATACTAAACATTGTGCTTCAAGAGTAAAAACCCATGTGAAGCGATGAAACAAAAAATTTGGTATCATAAGATAACATAGTTGAGTAGCTTCTCTTTATTTTTTTTATTTTTTGGTGGTACTGGGATCGAACCCAGGGCCGTGTTCATCTCCTTCATGCCAGCAAGCGCTCTACCACTGAGCTACGTCCCCAGTATGACTTTTCGTTTTCTTATATTCTTACACTACATTTGAATGATTTTATAATAAATGTAGATTATTTTTTCTAACAGAAAAACAAAACAGAATTTAGTGTGAAGAAAATAGTAGATTAAGTGGGGCAAAAATACTAAATCAAGATACAGTGAAGTAAGTGCCAGACCCAAGAGAGGTAAAAAATGGTTCACTTACCAGTAAAAATATCTAGAAATCCAACTGCTAGCAGATTCCTGATCATATACCAATATTTCCCTTCCCTCTGCTCTTCTGTTTTAGCAAAGTCCTATTTATGCCTACTACTTGGTTTGCCCTATAGGGGTCAGGGAAGTCTTCCTGAAGGATAGAGACCTCAGCATCCAATCCTCCCACTAACCAAATGCTATTGATGTTTTGCTCACATTAATCCGATTCTTTCATGACTGTAAGATTACCAAAAGTAAAACTGCATCCTGTTCATCATTATAAAAATTCTAACATTGATAGAAAAATACATAAAGGGTGACCTCCAGTGATCCATTGTACTGAACCAAAAACCTGACTAGCTATGGAAAATTGGCAAGAATTCCTGAAAAGGCAAGAATAGACTTCATACAATCATTGCTCCATTTGTTTTTTTTTTAAATAAAATTTCTAAAAAGCTTATACATAAACTCTGTTCTGCAATCTTTCAGACTTCCTTCTTGAGACTGGCAGTGAAAAGCTGCCCAGGGCCATTGTTCAGTGGGCTTAATGGATGGGTACTCTGAAAATGCTAATATTGATCCTCTAGTGACTAATGTATAGAGTTTATGCCAGTGATTCTCAAATTGAAGCATCAATATTATCAATATCACCTGAGAATTGTTAATAATTCTCAGGCCCCACCTGGAGAAACTGTGGGGCTGAAGTCCAGCAATCTCTTCTATCAAGTCCTCTAGGAGATTTTGATACATACTCAAGTTCAAGACTCTCTAGTCTTTAAACTGAAAGATGTGGAAGAAAAATGAAAAACAATCTCACTGTTGAATCTCTTTCCAAAGTTGCTTTTCCTAATATGGTTCTTCAATAGATGCCATACAACCCCAAATTCTGATGAGCACATGTTTCAAAAGCAGGACACAATCTAACTGTTAAAATTTTCACCTCTAGCCCATCTTAAGTTTTAAGATGCAAAGAAGAGAACTGTCTCTTTTCTATAGTTCATCCCACAGGAATTCTTCATTCTTGACTCTTCCCTGCAGATTGTTTTATAAATGTGGCCACAGACACATCTTCAGTCCTGAGCCTGACTCCTGACCTCGGCTATGTTAGTCCCTTTGCTGCTGAAGAACAAGCCCTTGGATCACTGACTTGCTATTATTCTATGCTTAATAGCCCTGACCTGTGCAATATTTTTTTATCTGGCTACAGTCCTATCTCTAAATTTTCTATTTTGAATGAATACCGATTTTGTGACATGAAGTCTGCTATATAATGAAATGCAAACAATGAAAAGGCTAAATCAGTTTACAAAAAATCTATTTGTCAAACAGTGTGGAGATGTTCCCAATTTAGCCTGGGCAGTTCATGCAGCTCTCGATAAGGGAGTTAAACACCTCGCTGTTCGCCAGTTGAAAATAAAGGCATCTGCACCACAGATATATTTTCCTTTCAAAAGTCTTTGTTGTAACTTGTAGCTAATTAAATGCCCTTGCACACAAGATGCACACACACAGCAAAATCAGGGAATTTTCTTACAAGAGAGCACAGAGCACCACACCAGCTTCCAGCTACCATCCCTTATATCACATTTACATTTCTATATGGCTTCATCAGCCTGGCCAAAAAAAAAAAAGCACAAGGGGAGGCCTTTTTGTTCAATTTTGGACTAGAGAGATTTCTAAGCCCTGCAAAGGGACGTGCTTAACATTAAAAAAAGAAGAAAGAAAGAGAAAAAGAAACAGTAACCGTGTCTTAGACGCTTGTAGAGAAATAATGCTTTCTGTATAACTGAAAAAAAAAACAAAAAAAATTATCATAAAGGGTTTAAACTTTTACTTATAATATTTTCCTTACTCCAAGACATTATGCGCAGGCAGAGGTACCCCTGTATTAAGCCTGATATTTATTTGAGTGGCTTTGAATTTACCATGTCAGATTTATCAAAATGGAGGTTCATAGATATTATCATTCTTTGACTTTCCCACCTTCTGAATTTAACTATTTCATTGGACTGTCAATTTTTTTTCTTAATGATATAAGGAATTGATTCCTAAATATATTTGGCATTGAGTCATCACAGTTCCTAACTTC
This sequence comes from Xerus rutilus, assembly GCA_028644305.1. NCBI lineage: Eukaryota > Metazoa > Chordata > Mammalia > Rodentia > Sciuridae > Xerus > Xerus rutilus. The sequence continues at coordinate 50,736,821 of CM053410.1, read as the reverse complement.
TTGTCCTCTTTCTTCTTTCATATCCCAGTTCCCATATGGAGAGACAATCCAACATAATGGAAAAGCACTGAACATAAAAACAGAATAGTGTCTAAACAGAGGAACCATTATTAGAGAATTGAGCTCTTTGGGATCAGCATAATTTGTAATTATTTCTTTATACCTGTTTACAACCCAACATCATCATATATGTACATCTCTCAGATTATAATCCCATCCCCATGGGTCCTCCCAGCCCCACCCCCTTACACCTCTACAAATACCATACCCCCATCCCCACCTACATACCTCTCTTTTTTGTATAGAAATTCACAAAGAGGATCCCCTCACTGGAGGCATTTCTTATCCTGACATTATTTTGCATTCATATATCTATTTGTGCACCATTTCATTTCTCTCATTAAACTGTGAGCTACTTGAAGGCAGGAACCTGTCTTATCCCTGAATGCTTGAAACACAGCTTAGAGTTCCACAGAGAGTAGACAGATGCTCAACAGCTATTTATTGAAGAAATGAATGAATATAAGCAAGCACTCAGGGTCCTCGCCTTCTGAGCTTTGAACTTTTGATTATGAGAAAGATTTATGTAACCCTTTCAGTTATCAACAAATTACGAAAGGTAATTTTGTACACAGGTGCTTGATATAATTCGTCAGCTTCTAAGTCCTATTGTTTCTGACCATAAATCATTTCTATATTCTTTTCTTCCCCCATCTTTATATTCTTAAAATTCCAACTGTCAGAATCTCCTAACTAGTGTTTTCCTAAGTCTTCCTCCATCTCTCTATTTCTTTCTAATTCATCCCATCTGCTGTTCTCAAGGACTTTCTCGGTATTTTTCCACTGCTATAGAACAAAATCAAGATTTTTGGAACCTGAAATTTAAGTCTGCTCACTGTCTGACCCAAAGCCTCTTTCCTAGTTTATTTCTCATAGTTCTGCCTTGTATAATAATAATCCCTAGTTAATCTGAACACGTTGAATGTATTCCTAATTCCAGGACTGTCGCTCCAGATACTCCCCCCATTGTGTAGGTGAAGTCCATTCAGTCCTAATGTTCCTCATAGATGTGATATGTCTTTCACAAAACAGGTGAGAGCCTTCAAGAAGAACATGGGCAGTTCTATTTGAGAGACTGGAGGAAGGAGATGGGTTTTCTGAGCTAAGTCTCCAAAGGCAACCTGGGGGAGGAATGATTCACCTGGTAAGTGAGATAGCCTTTAATCACAGAAGAGAATAGGATCAGATTTCCCTAGTGCAATGTATGTTCCCTGAAGACAGCAACCAGCTAGTTCATCTTGGTTGCCTCCATAGCACCTCTTAGAATGCCTTGTGTACAACAGTTGACCAATAAATATTTGTTTAATATTTGATCCACTATGTACTAACTCACTCCATACTAACCTCCATTTTGTATGATACCTTGCATATAGTAGGTACTCAATAAATGCCAATCAAATGAATAAAACACTTCTTAATCTTTCTGTCCTTTGCCAAAGTGCAAAAGCAGGGAGAAGAACACTAAGATTTCAGTTGCTGAAAAAAAATCTTACAAAGAAAATGGTAATTAATACAAAATATGCTTATTTTGTTTATACATCAAAAATAAAGTGCATATAGAAACTAGTGAAAATGTTGTATTCACATCGCCCTCTGGTGTCGGACTCTCCCAGACAATTAAAAAAAACCCTCAAGCTTAAGGGTTTTAGGAGGATTTTTATTTCTAAAAGGGAGCATCCTGCTTGCCATGATAAATACAAAATGAGCATGGGGTTAGAAGTGTAGTGTCTTTCAAATTTGCTTCAGTTATTAAGAATTGAATTCTTAGCTCCAAGAAGGTATGGAGCCTCCAGTATATTTGCTTAATGGAGTGAATTCCTCCTTCTGTCGAAGTCACTGCCTCACCATGAGAGACAGCCATTAGAGACCAATGGCATAAGGCTGCTGGTTGTGCTTCAGGCTCTGTGTATGAAAGGTGTGCTTTACACCTAGGAAGACACAACTTTGCAACAGTAGCATACAAAAAAAAAAAATCCCTTTACTAAATTTCCTAAGCTAAGGCATTTAGTAGGCAAAGTACAAAAGTTAACAACATAGGAGCAATCTCTTCATTTGCCATTAGTGGTAGGATGGTATGCCAAGGTAGCTGAAATAAAATAATACAGCATCTTTGAAGTGACTGTTGGTACAGTACACAGAACCCTGGAATACATATCTTAGAAATAAAACTATATTTCTATGGCACAGAATTTTAAAAAACATCCCTTAGATGAAAAATACAAGCTTGCTAGTCTTCAGGGTAATTTAGAGAACTAGTAAAACTTTTCCAAAAATGAAGAGCATATTGGAAGGAAGTATTAAACCCAAAAACACAAACCAGAAACTAGATTCTGGTATGGTTCCTCTTAAGAGGTTTGCTGTGGTCATTGTTGGTTTGCTTCTTTATCAAGCTGTGGACCACTTAGTGTTCCATCATCTCTCATTATCACTGTCATCATCACCATGACCAATGTTGATAAATATCATGAGTATCCAAAATGCTAGGACCATGCTCAGCATTTTATATCATTTAACTCAGCTCATCCTCATAATATTGTTAATGATATTCCAATCTTACCAATTAGGAAACTAAGGCTTAATAACTTATTGCAACTTCCACTGTGGGTAATTTATAGAAATGGTTCTATCCCTGTCCATGGGACACATGGCTTGGGCTCTCCACCATCATATTTACTGCCATTGGGAACCAGACCTTCCATGATTTGAGATTCCCTTGAACATGGTACCAAGTGTAGTTCTGCTCATTTATCAGCTACATCCTTCTTTTCATCTAAGTGGTGAACAGAAAGGTGGTGATGGGAAAGTATAAAAGGGTTAAGTGCTTTAAGAGAACAAAGCTAAAAGAGATCAATCTCAGATGAATAAGGACCATAAGGGAGTTAGAAGTACATTGTCTGCTAGAGTCTTTTCTATTTTGCACCAAACGAATGGCAATAAAATAAAGAGTACTCAACTTCTGGGTGTCAAATCAGTGTATTTACCTATACTATATTTGGCCAGCATTTATCACATTGTTGTTCACACTACAGTAGGTGTTAAACAAAATATTTACATACAAGGGAAGCGCAAACCCATATCCTTTCTTTAGAAAGTAAACATCAAACACATCGCCTATACAACCTTCATAGGGAAACTCATTTGATGTTTTAATCACATCTCTCATCTGAGTCTAGTACTGCACCCTTGAGTATGTGTGCACACACACGCATCTCTGTACACACTCCTTAAAGAAAAAGTTCAACAATGCCAAGAGTGTACAGATTTTAGGCAAAGACTTTCAAAATGCACACCACGATAAAAACTGAGTTTAAGAAATGTGCACACATAGGACTTATAGAGGTTATTTCTATATCTTACCATCTTCATTCCTGGCAATGCATGCTGTGTTACCTATGAGCAGTCTCTTTTTGGCTACAAATGTGTCCCATCTTCCATCTGTTCTTCTAGCAAGATTGCTGGCCTACTGCCACTGTAGCTACATCAGCCTTCATGATGTCACTTGACTAGATTTTCCCTGGTACCCATTTGTTTTGCTCTCCAGGTGAGAGCAGGCATATATATTTTTCTGCAGTTCTCTGAGCAGGTTTTAATTTCAGTTCCCTATTAGGAAATGTCTGTGTTTCCGCTCTATTTACCAAAGCTTGCAGCCTGCTTTGCTAGGGTAGAAAACAGACTCTAAAGTTCTTCAAGAAACTGCTAACAGAGCCATTAGAGAACGAAGTTTAGGGTCTCCATTCTCCTTTTATGATGGTATGTCATTTAGAGGTGTGTCTCTGAAATACAACACTCTCCAGATTTTCCTATATTCTTTTGAATTTTGCTTTTCCTTCCTTCACTCATGTAAGAAATATCTATCCTGTATGCTCTGTTCCAGATACCATGCTAGGCTCAAGATTTTACCCTCTCGAGTTGAAGGCTGAGGTTCCCCCACTTTTCCCTTGTTGACTATCTCTGTCCATAGATTTTGCAAACTGATGAGTCTGCTGGCGAGGTAATTGGGGAAGTTTCCATGTCACCCCCGTCCCTTACTAGAAGTTTGCCCTTAAGAAAGTTACCTAAAAACTCTGTTCTTTTTTTTTTTTTTTTTTTAAATATTTTGTCTTAGTTGTAGGTGAACACAATATCTTTATTTATTTTATGTGGTGCTGAGGATCGAACCCAGTGCCTCACGTATGCAAGGCAAGCGCTCAACCGCTGAGCCATAGCCCCAGCCCCCAAAAACTCTGTTCTTATGTTAATCATTTATAAGAGAGATACTCCATAAAAAGTGGCTATTATTTTTAAGTCATATGACAATGGTTTATGTTTACATTTAATTCTTCTTGTATAAAGCAATTACCTATATATCAAGTTCATGCTGTCCATTATGAAGTAGGATGCAAAGATAAGGAAGGATTTATAACAGGAATCTCTAGAGTTCATGTCAAAGAGAAATGGAAAACATTTGCTGAGCATCTGCTATGGCCCTAGAACTTGCTGCATGCCGGACTTACATTTATTTTAATTTCAAACAAATCGAATGAGGTAAAAATAACAACAGCCTTCCTTTGTTTTGAAATTTTCTCTTTTTTTTTGGTACAGGAATTGAATTTAGCGGTGCTTAACCACTGAACCACATCCCGAGACCTTTTTGTTTTATTTAGAGACAGAGTCTTGCTAAATTCCTCAGGACCTTGCTAAGTTGATGAGGCTGACTTTCAACTTGTGATCCTCCTGCCTCAGCTTCCCAAGCAGCCAGAAGGCTATATACCACGCCCAGCAAAATTATCTAATGATCTTAATAACATATTTAAAGTAGGTATTATGGTGCTAATAATTCCCATTTTATGAAGAAATGTAAAGAAGAAAATGTAGCTCTGACATTGACTTATCCAATCAGGAAGTGACAGCATGGGGCTTGACCCAAGACTATCTGTTTGACCCAGGCAGAGACTGTGCTCTTTCTGCCACACCACATGCTTCTCCTAGAAGGCAGGGCTAACCTAGACCAATGAAAAGAAAAACCATACAAAACTGATAAAACATTTGTAGGCAAAATACCCTAATTGGCAAAATGTTAATTTCCTTTGCACAGAGTTTTAAGTCCCAAACAGGATGGCATCCATGTAGCTGCAAATTGCAGAAGTTATCAAAGCCAAATTTTAAAAGAATTCGTCACTTAAAGTTCTTAATTTTCACAGCAATTTTTCTTGCCTAAAAATAGAATAAGTTGTATCAAACTTGGACATGTGGACAAACTTCATTTTCAAAGGTATCGCTTGAAGCATTACATATTTTTTAAAATTTTCTATAGCTAATCATTGTGTAAATAGATATAACCTGTAAACTTCTGATAAAATAATAAAATTTCCACTGATCTTTCATCCTCTAACTTGGAGTCGTCAAAAGCCAAGTAAGCAGGAACTGGTCCCTAATTCCAAAAACTGTCTACTCATCAAATTAATGAAGAACATGTACATAGGACAGTATGTGCTCTCTCTCTCACCCTCTCTCTCACTCTCATACACACACATTCTTCTGTTTTGTGCTGTTATATCTGCATGAAATTTTGACTATTTTCCTTGAAACAGACTAATTTAACTTACACTTTTTCTTCAACATATTCAAAAGACCTTAGGTTATTACTACTATTATCAGTATAACTAAGCAAAGGAAATCTCATTGAAGAATTCATAAAACAGACTAAACAAATTTGATAGATTTTGTGTACCAACTTGTTTTATCGTATTAATTACCAGCACAAACATATTACTTTAAAGCTTCCAAAATGCTTGTAAACACATGATTTCATTTAGTCCTGGTATATATTTGCAAGATAAATGATGTAAGTTTTCCAGTGTTATGAATTCTGAAAGGTTATTTAAATTGCCTAACATGATATCCATAAGTGGCAGAGACAAATTTTAGAGCTAGTACCCCAGCCCATCAGGCTTCCTCTGTGTCCTAGCTATCCCTTCATTCTTCTATTTCTGTGGCAATGCCATGTGATTAAAGTGATGCCAGTGTTGGGCTGGGGATGTAGCTCAGTGGTACAGCATTAACCTAGTATGCACTAGGCCCTGGGTTCGATCTCCAGCATAACAAAGATAAAAAGATGAAGGCCAGTATTAAATATATCACTTTGTCACAGGTACTGGGGCCTCATAAGTTCATGCATACCACTCTGTTCCTCTGTCCAGCTCCTTTATATCATCACAGCAATGTAATGAAAGCATTGAAATCCTCCTCCCTCCCCCACCTCCAGCAACATGGCTTTTTGCTGATTTCTCAGGATGTTCCCTGATACAGGAATGTAAGAGACTGGGATATATGGAATGCAATCATTGCATTGCATTTCCTTCCAAATTGGATAGTATGATTTTGTCAAATAATCTATAATCACTTACTACCAAAATACCTATGGTTAGTCTCTATATAATACTGCTCTACTATCAACAAATAGTGTGTCCTTGGGCAAATCATTCATTCTCCTTAAGCCTAGGTCCTCCAGAGAAGGAAATGGACCAATGTATACAGACTATTCAAACTCCCAAATATTATTGATTTGATTTATCGAAATGCTATTTGATATGATTCAAAGAACACGAGTGCTCAAGAGACCAAAATATGATTAATGCATAGAATCCAATAAAAAAATCACCCTTGTTTTGTATATAATATTGTTTATTTCATCAACCTATTCTGCTCAATTTTTTGCAACTGAACTAGAAAAGAGAATGTAATGAAGTAATATTAGTTCTGTGATGTTGCTAACAGGCACTTTGAATAATAAATACCACTGAAATAGAGTTAATACTTCAAAAAAATCTTAAGTGTGTCTGTTTGGACAGGACTATATTGGGGTATAATTACTGATTACAAATATGGCTTGAAAAAAGAAGAGACTTTGGCTGTGAGTGTGGGTCAGTGGGAGAGTGCTTGCCTAGAATGTATGAAGCTTTGGGTTCAATTCTCAGCTCTAGAAGAGAAAAGACAAGTAAAGCTGAAATTTATCATAAGCCATGGAGTCTCATTTCACTTGTAAATGCACAACCTTGACCAATACTTGTTCAGAACAATGTATAAGTATTGCATGTACTTTTTATTTTTTTTTGTATGGAATATTGGATTCAAGGGGCACTTAACCACTGAGCCATATCTCCAGCCCATTTTACTTTTTGTTTTGAGATAGGCTCTCACTAAGCTTCTTTTCTTCTTCCCCTCCTCCTCCTCCTCCTCTTCCTCCTTTTTCTTCTTCTTCTTCTAAACCAGGGGTTGAACCAGGGGCACTTAACCACAGAGTCAAATCCACAGCCCTTTTTATACATTTCTTTTTTATTTAGAGACAGGGTTGCTTAGGCCTTGCTAAGTTGCTGAGGCTGCCTTTGAACTCATGATCTGCCAGCCTCAGCCTCCCATGTCACTGGGATTATAGGCATGTGCAACCGCATGACCAGCTCACTAAGCTTCTTAAGGCCTTGCTAAATCACTGAGGCTGGCATTGAACTTGTGATCCTCTTGTCTCATCCTCCCATGTCTCTGGGATTACAGGTGTGAATCACCACAACCAGCTCACATGTAATTTTTAACTTACATTACCTGGAAGGACAGAAATGCCTATTTTGTGGCACTAGAATACCCAATTAATCTGAGCAGGACTCTATTTTTTAACCAATATTATCAGAAGAAGGAAAACATACAAGGTAGTCAAATGTTATCCCACGTACACAAGTACTTTGCCAATAATTTCAAAGAACTTTAAACACGGCTTTGCTGCACTTTCTTTCTCTCTCTCCCTCTTTGCTATCAGTACCGAACCAAGAGTCTGAATATTAATAGAACTATTTATATAGACTGTTTCTACCTTAATGCAAATGTTTCAAATTTCCCATGCCATTTGCTCTATCTAAACATGCAGAATCCTTTACGTTTTTCTTTACATTTGCTCAAGGTATACAAGTTAGTTCATAAACTTTTTGCCATTTGATAATTTCTTATTACTTATGGGGACTATAAGTTGTCTCTGTACTTCTAAAGTGAAAAGATTTGGAAGGATGTAGTAGAGTCAGCCAATTTTTGCAGAATCACTTTAATCAAGTGCTCTGATTTTGGCGGGTGATCCAGAATGTGGCAAGGAGATCAAATCCATAACTGAGTGAAGTGGGCCCGGCAAACTAGAAATAATCATGAGACGTGGTCCATGAGTGTGGCCTGCTGGGTGCACCACCTGTCCTTGCAGACGGGGACAGAACAGGATAGCAACCCAACCCATCCAGTTATATTTATGCTTAGGTGGTGGCCATCATCAGTTGCCTATTTTCGACATAGGAAGGCAGCACCTGCTTAAATCAAATCACTCATCCATCCATTTTAGTTTTTAACAGGTCCAAGCTCTTTATTCCAGTCCAACCTGTTTCTGGCACTCTAAGGAGCAAGGAAGGCAGGCAAGAGACCCTGGCAGCAAACTGTTTGCAGGGGACATGCAGAGCAAAGGTGTCTAAATATCTTTTTGCACTGTTATGCCATCACTTAAAGATCAATTAACCGGCCTCTGTGGCCAACTGCTGTTTAGGGACCAGTGCCATCCTGTGCACTGGGCAAATAGACACAGATGACCACCATTCCCCATTGTTTGTCCTGTCTCTCAGGTTCCCTAAGAGCATACTGATGGCACCTGTTAAAGCTGCTTCTGCTAAGCTGTTCTGCATTTGTCTGGCTAGATTTGGACTTCCTGGATCTCTGACTGAATACAAAGTGATTAGAAAGCCCAGTGTTTGGCAACAAGCGCCATGGGGAGTGCGCTGTGTGTGGGTCTACAGGAGCACAATGTGTTCTTCACAACCCCATGCAGGGAGCGCCCTGCTAGATTCCCTGTGCTGTGGAGATCAAAATGGTCTCCTTTGTCGTCAGCTGTTTAACAGCAGCTGTTTAATGTAATTCCAAATGATCCGCTTGAATGAAGTTGTCATTCTTGCAGTAATCTTTAATTTAGTAAAACACATAGCTGAGCGATGTTATTTTAAATGTTATTTTAGCTTTAAAAAAAGTTTCAAGCCCTGTGTTTACCACACTGACAACAACAACAACAACAAATTACTGAGAAATATAAATCAGGTAAAGGAAAAAACTAGAAATCAATATCAGCATTTTCTCACCCAAGTTAGTTAAAGCCTGATGTGGAAAAAGGTTTTGTAAAGCAAAGATACAAAGCCAAAAAAGTTAACAGAACTTTTCCATGGTTAGCCTTGCCTTCATCATTACTAAATTCAAATTGTACCTTTCTTCTGAGGAATACTTGTTCATAAACTCTACAGTAGGCCATCAAAAACCAAATTTAATACATTTCATTTCATTTTTTAAGTTTTTAGACAATAGTGCAGAAATAACATAATCATGGCAAATGAATCTGCCTCCCCTCTTCCCTCCCTTTCTTCCAATTTCATTGATTATTGTCAATCAAAGTTTGCAGAGGAAGTCTGTTTACAAGGCAAACGCCTGGCCTGTGTTCTTGGGCACTTCTGCAGTTCTCCTGTGAACAATAGAGGGCACTGATGCTTCTAATCTGGCAGACATCGCCTGAGACAGAATTGGAGCGCTCTTCTGCTTGTGGCTGGCCTCCCAGCTAGTTTACTACTTTCCATTTGCTATAGACATCCCCTCTCTTCTAAGAAAGCTGCCTTTATTCTTCCTCTATTAGTCTATATTCTACTCCCAGTTTTCAAAGCACTGCTTTAAAAAGCTGTTGCTCAGTAATAGCTCATGATCTTTTTTATAACATCTCCTGGCTTTTTGGATTATGAATAGCTGTCCTCAAAGCATTTCCTTGTATCTTATTCTTCTTCTTCCTACCCTCATTTAAATGCAACTCATTCCAAGATCACGCTACTGCCAGTATCTTGGTTGAAAAATGAAAGCTCCATAGGCCATGACCCTTTAAAAATATATGTTCAGACAGCTAGTGATGTAGTTTACCAAATGTCACAAATTAATAAGGTGATAGGCACCATGCCACCACCTTCAGAAGAACATACTGTGATACAGTTCTTTACTAAAGAGAGCCATTTGCTTTTTTAAAAAAACTCAAAGCCATAACAATTTAAACTGTTTCACTTGAATCAAATGAGATGCACCATCCATTTCCCTGATGTGCTTTCAGTAAAGAAGAAAAGCCTTCACATGAAATACCTTAGGAAAGTGCTCTGTGTTTAACCATTTTCTCACCATAAAAGCTAAAATCACCTAATCAGAAAACACTCTATCATTTTACACTGAATGGTTCATAAGAACATAAAATTCCATTTAGCACTGTAACCCGCTCTCATCATCTACCCTTTTAAAATGCTTACCCATCTTTCTCATTGCTATTCAAAGAAACAGATTTATTTCTCACCCTGGAGTTGGGAATTTTGGCATGCCAGATTGAAAATGTACCCAACACCGAGTAGTGGATGGGTTATTCTTAGTCTCCTTACATACTTAAGAAAAAAATGGGGCAGTGTATATCTCTATATCAAGCAAAGTTCTTTGGAAGCTATGACTTCAGCTATCACTGAATTAGTGAGGCCATTTTGTCATAGTACAAGATGACCTGGAATCACCAATGACAGGAATTCTAGTTCCAGCAGAGGAGAAGAAGGGGCAACATCTTAGGGATCATGAGAAGACGCTGCAGAATCATTTATCATCATCATCATACTTCTGATTTAAAAGAAAACTCCAGTTATGGAAATAAAAGCAACTTCTCCCAGGTCTTTGTGATTTGGAAGCAGAAAGGCAACCACTAACATTTGGTGGGGGTCCGTTGCCTCAGCCCAGCCCTGCAAACCCTTTTCATCGTTTGATCTGATACTGTTATCCACCCTTTCTCTGTCTACCCCTGTACTCTCTTCATTCTTTTCTTTTTCCCTTCCTGTCTGGGCATCAGGGCCTGGGAGTCACCAGCAGATTCTAAAGACACACGTTACAAGTTTTGATTACAATACTTCCTGTTTCTTCCTTTACAAAGTCAAGGGAAAAGGTCTCTTAGATGGCCTGTGCCATATCTCCTTTCCTCAAGATTTACAAAACTAAATTCAGAATGGTCCTTGTTAATTTGTCTTGTGTTTTAGGAAGGGAAGAAAATTAAATGGATTTCTTTTTTTTTTTTTTTTCCTTTTGGAAGATGCTGTTTCCACGCTGTGGCTGGGCTCTCTGGCAGCCAACAGTGCCTCTGATTAGAAGGCTACTTCATAAATTACAAACCACCAGAGTGAGAGTCATTATGTAGAATGGGCTCTGCCATCTGGTCATCCACTCTCAACATGATAAAGGCCATCATCTTTGCTCTGCAGCTTGGTTCCTTTAAGGGGCCTTGGCCACAGTGCTGAAAGAAAATAGATATGTTTTCATTCCAAGTTCACATGTTCTTTGTTTTTGTTTTTTTGTTGTTGTTGTTTTGGTTTTTGGTTTTTGTTTTGTTATGCTGAGCTGGAGATTGAACCCACCCCCACCACCCACCCTCAGGGCCTCAGGCATGTGCCCTACCACTGAGCTACATTCCCAACCCCTCAAACAGCCTCATCTGGGCACTTGGAAAGGATATTATGCCCATTTAACAGATGAGGAAATTGAGAAATAAGACTTAGGTGCTTCATTTGTAATGGTTTTTGAGAATCAAGAAAGCAGGATTTGCTTTTGTTTCAACAGCAAGAGAGCAGAGTCCTCTTTTTTTCCCTTTCTGTATAAGAAATTTCACATACATTTCATTTCCATTTTCTGAAAGTTTCTATCAATGGAAGTTACAGGTGCAGCGACAGGGGAAAATGGATTTCTTATTGAATAGGTAGGTGCTTTATAATTCATCCCAGTTGCCTCTAGGGGAAAGCAATAAAAGTTTTTGTGAAGTTGAAACAAAAGTTGGTTAGGAACTAATTCTTTACATTTATGTATATTGTTTTCTTGAAGCAAAAAGGAGAAACACCCTCCTCTTCACCTCTGGAAAGCAGTTCACAACATACTATTGGGGTTCTATTTTTTTCCAGGCTCCCCTCACCTCCGTGCTGGAGATGGAAGCTATAGCCCCCATATGCCAGGCAAACACTCTACAACTGGTCTACATCCCCAGACCTACTAGGCTCTCCCCAAAGCACTTCTGGACATTCAAGCTAAATAAAACCAGTGAAATCCTGATTTAGCCCAGCATGTGTTCAGTGCAATGGGAATTACTGACTTCTTGAGTCTTTCACATTGCTTTCTTCCTATATATGTTTTTCATATTATTATATTTTAGAAGAACCACAGCACAGTGATCAAAGAACATTTCTCTAGAACCAGGGTCTGGGTCTCTTCTTTGCTTCTTGGTAGCTGTTTGCTCTCAGGCCAGTTACTCAACTTCACTGTGCTTCAGTTTTTTCCTCTATGAAATGGGTCTGTAACTGCTTCACTGGATTGTTGGGAAAATTAAAGGAATAACATGGGTACAGTGCAGAGACCAGAACTGTTCCAGTGAGAATCCTTTGCTGCCTTCTCATTGTTCCTTTTTTCTCTCATGTTTCAAATTTATCAAAATAAAAGGAAGGCAAGATTAGGAAGCAAGGCTTAGGTTTTAAACCAGGATGGTGTCATGGTGTCGCATTTTCATTAATCAAAATAATAGATTTGACTTTCTGTCTTTGTAATTTCAGACATTATCAGTTAGCATGGCCAAATGATAAACTAAAGGCAAAGTAACACACACACACACACACACACACACACACACACACATACACACACACAGAATAGTATCATTAATTAGAAGTTCCTATTCATACATAAACTAGGCCCTAGTATTCTTGTATAAGAATTGAGCCAGTGTGTGGTGACATATGTCTGTAATTCCAGTGACTTTGGAGACTGAGGCAGGAAGATTTAAAGTTTGACATTAGCCTCAGCAACTAAGCAAGGCTCTAAGCAACTTAGCAAGACCCTATCTCAACACATAAAAAGGGTTGGGGATGACAGCTCAGTGATAGAACTGACCCTGGCTTCAATCCTCAGTATAAAAATAAAATAAAAAATTTAAACTGTACATGTAGTCTTATAGATAAGTTTGCTTTTTGCATAGATATAACAATTCAATAGGATGCTTTAAAATAACGTTTAGAAACTTTGGCCTGATCTGTAATATGAGACTCTTTTCATTATCAAAGAAGATTGGTATTTATGAGACATGGCAAAGGAAAGCCATCCAAGTGTATTTTTAAAATCCATATTAACTATTTCTGTCACCCTCCTTCAATAAAAGAAAATAGGCACAAGAAAATATCAGTAAAGAAGCTCAACAAACTGATACTACCACAGCTCATAGGTTTTATCAAGTCTATATTTTGCTTTAAAAATTTCTTTTAGTTTTATTTTTCATTGACACATAATAATAGTATAACTTTATGGGCTATGTTTTGTTTATAGACAATCTCAGGAGTACATTTGGGCTTTCTGCATATTTATAACAGTTGTGCAAAACAGTGTATTTATATGTTCATATAGTATTGTTTTTTAATATAGTATATGTAGGTATAATCCAAATAGACTTGAAGCACACATAATTTCCTAGCTAAAAAACAAAGACTATTTGAAGATATTAAAGAGTACACATTATACTTAATATTCAGAATCTAAGAAACCCCATATCACAGGACAGCGGGTGTGGGGAATGGTAAGGCAGACTAGATGTGTATGTACTGTCTACATATTTTGCAGATTAGGAATAAAATCAGTCACCAGTGATCTTGCACGCAACATAAAGCTGGGCGTCCTGGGCTTGTGCTGCTCAGCCATGACTCCACTCGGTGTTATCAACTCCACCTGGCACTTGGTTAGTCTACCATTGTTGCTTGCAGGCCTTTAGTCAAAAACCATGCTGATTTTACTGCCACTTTTTTCTTCCCAAACCATAAGAGCTTTAAAAGTAACTTAATGGGAAGCAGCTAGACATTTTAAAAGAGAATGAAAAAAAAAATCTTTCCTTTCAAATATGCTTAAACATACAAACCAAGAATGAATATGACCTTGACCCACCCTATGCATGTCTCCAAGCTACCTAGGCCCTGCGGAGTCCCGCACCTTCCCCTACAGCACTTATGCCCACAGAATGGCACATACAGTCCTACCTTGGGATTCACCTTTACAAAAGAACAGAAATATGTGAAACTTTTACTCTGGAGTCTAGTATCTTTTCAGGATACCCAGATCACTGAAATGGTGTTTTTCTTCTTTATCCCCTTGCAAAGAAGACAGTCAACTTTCATTGCACAATATCCATCTGGGGATATCTTCCTCTTGCTCCTTTAGTTCAGATTTACCAGCAGTTTTTCAAAAATCCTCCTCTGAATTCTATATAGGAACAATAAATTAGACCTAAGCTATTGTTGTGATTATTCAGAAAAAATCATTCAGCCTTTTGTATCTAGACATATATTTCAATTCCTAATTTAGAATTTTATTCCTTAGCAGCTAAGTCAGTAGAGCCAGGCAAAAGAAAAAACTCACATGTAGCTCTTTTAGCCACATTTTAATCAAGTTATGAAAAGGTTTGGTGGGGAACTTTGAAAGTAATGGATCACATGAACTTTCTCAATGATTTGTGGATTTCACTCTCAAACGTTCCTTTCCTATTTCAGCTCCATTATAATGGATAATTGAGAACTGACTACACAGATGGGGAATGCATCCATCCATTCATTCAACAAATATTTCAAGATGATGACAGGAACATCAAATTTGCTAACATGTAACCAGGCCTCCTTAAAAGAGGTAGATTATGACAATATGGAAGGATAGGATAACCTGTGTGTTTATACATTTTAGGCGTTCCATGAACACATTTACAAACAACAATGAAGAGAAGGAAGCTGCATAAAAAATATATTATGGGCTCCAGAACATTTCACATCTTTATCCTATCTTCTATTGTCTTTGATTGCGAAAAAACATTCTTAATGAAATTTGAATTTACATTTTTCAAATCTGCTAATGGATCAATTTTTGATGTTTTAAAATTTCCCAAATTATAGTTTTATATTAAATCTCACTCCTTGCAGAGTAGTAGCAAATTGTATGACTTGCCTTTGAAGCATAAATTAATTTGATAATTGAAGTCATGGTTTTTCTTCATTCCATCCAGACCAGTACCTAAATCTTGGAGCCTCCAAAATTCAGGTATTTCATGTTATGTTATGAAAAAAGGAACCTTTGGCTTAATAAATAACTAAATGAATTTTCAAAGTAACTGTATCACATATTGTTTTCTTTTATTTATTTTTAATTTTTTTGAGGTGGGGCCCAGGCTGGTTTTGAACTCTTGGATTCAAGTGATTCTCCTGTCTCAGCCTCCCTAGCAGCAGGGACTACAGGCACATTCCAGCATGCCTGGCTTACATCCTGTATCCTTTATACAGAATTTTTATCCTGTATGGTTAATTTTATATATATATATATATATGCATACATATATGTTTTATTATACTGACTAGTGTATATATAGTTGTTGGTGAAAATAAAACTCCTGTTTTACTTATATTTACCTCACTAGGCCCCTACATATCAGGGAAGAATGACATTTGACTCATCACATGCTTTTAATCCCTTAAACCCAGACTCCAAATTCTGTAGATTCTCAGGTGGCTGGATCAGAGCAGACACTCAGATGTTTATAGAACTAAAACATCTCTCTTTAGTACAGATGGTTATTAACAGAGACAACAAAGAATAGTATGCAGTTTTATGCTCAGGATTTACTTTGTAACATAAAATATTGAAAATATTTTCTACTTCTTCTACACCAGGGGCTATTTGCATTTGCTCATTTCAAAAATTCTAGTTAAGGGGCTGGGGTTGTGGATCAGTGGTAGACTGCTTGCCTAGCACGTGCAAGGCACTGGGTTCCATCCTGAGCACCACATAAAAATAAATGAAATAAATGTATTATGTCCAACTAAACTAAAAAAATATTAAAAAAAAGAATTCTAGTCAAATAAGGAACATTGTAACCCTAGATGATAGATCCCTAATAGGAGAAATTCAGAGATGCTGCCTAAACCCCACCCATTGCAGGTTACAAGGAATCTAAAAAAACTAACCTGCCACACAAACCCAAAGTAGTTTAGATCCCCAAGTAATGTGCATTCCCAATACTCTGATGTACCCCAGGTAAATTTAACTTCCTGTTTTTAGATCTAAAGTAAGTCTGTGTACTTTAATTTTCTCATCTGAAAAAATGTAGATAGCATCTGCTCTATCTACTTACAGGCATGTGTGGAAATGGATGTAATAAAATGGAAAGCTCAGACATTCAATAAAATCCATTTTTTCCCCAATCCCATCAAAACAGAACTACTGGGAAAAAAAGTAAAGTAATATATAAATATTAGGAATCTTTACCTCTTTTTTTGTGTATTCTAATAGGTGGACAGGTTCAAAAGTCCTGGTATAGAAGAATTCTTTGGGGTAGAGGAATAGAGATTATTTTAACTTGCAAAGTTTTCCTGGGCATTCTCTCATATCACCACAACCTACACACAACAGGAGCATCAACAAGAGGAATTTGTACCTATCATTCGAAATCAAGAAAATCAGGTTTTTCCTCTCTTTTAGTTATAGCCCCTAGAATGAGTCTTGAGAAGGCTTCTTTCCCCACTTGGGCACTGTGAAAGAGATGCTTCTAGATACTTAAGAAGAGGTATGGGAAAGATTTCCAAAGATCATGAACTTGCACATATCTAAAGAAGCCAGTATTTATCTCAAGAAATTAAAAAGTGAAATAATGACAAGTGAAATAACATAAAGCTTAAAAGAGAAGGCTCTTAATACTTCCATTAGAGTCTGCTGTCACTTAAATGGTGCACAACAATTTTCCATGCTAAGAATAGTCATCATTAATTTTGAAAATATCTTTAGAGTCCATGACGAAGTGCATGTATTAGAGTACACATTGAAAACTATGATCATGAATTCATTTCTTACAACTGTTAGATTTCTGGGGTATCCACCCAAACCTCCCCAACTGCAAAGGGAGATAGGTATACAAAAACCTTCCTAAACTCACCCTCCCTCCTCAGAAAGGCAATTCCACAGCTTCCTGAACTCCTATCTAAAGGTTGTCATTGCAACTTTTTGCCATGCTTTGCTCCAAACAATTCACTAATTCCAACTGTAAATCTTTATTATAAAGATTTCCTTTTCCTAAGTAGTAATTCTCTCTGCTCCGGTGGGGAGAGGAATGATTTGTTTTTTTGTTACTGGTTATTTATAAGATATCTACTCTAGATTAGTCCTGGTTGAGTGACATCCTAAATGGCTCCATTCCCCAGCAGTACTCTACTTCTGATGGGAGACTGACAACCTCTACTTAGAATGTCTTTCATGGTACACAATGAAGTGTAAAACTGCTGTGAAAAAGCCCATGTTTCAAAACAAACCATCTCTATAATAAGCACTTAAAACACTTTTCATTAATATATTTCTTTGTGTATAAAACAAAAGCCTAATGCTGCAACATGGCCTTTGACAATTTTTTTAAAAAATAAACACTATTTCAATTTTGAGCTAGACTGAAATAATGAAAATGCAAGCGAGGCTTGTTTGGAATTTTACCCACATACACCCCTAATACCAGTGCAAATCGTGTTGTTTCTGACCAAAATATTAAAGTTCAATAAAAATGCAAAGGCAAAAGCATGAATTAGTAAATACAGAATCTCACAACCTTTCTATCCCAGGTATTAGCAAATACCTTTGGTCTAGAGAGATACAGTCCTGTCTAATCCTTATCTGAATTTGCAATTAAGACTTCAGAGCTACAGATATCTGTACACAGTTCTGTACACCGTTCTGCTCTCTTAATTTTAAATGACTGGACCCAAATCAAATCAGCCTTCAAATACATTGAAAAGTAAATGTCTAATTGCACTAATAGACAGCACTCTTTAATATAGCTAATGCTTAGTGCTGGCGTTAGGCAGGCAGGAACGTCTAGTGGTAGGAGAAATGAACAAATGAACAGCAATTTCTTTCTTTTAAATGAAAAAGAAATACAGAGAAAGAATCCTCCTTGGATAACTTGTCATAAAATTATGATTACTCAATTCCTTAGTATAAATATAAAAGCAAGCAAATTCATATTGATTCTTTGCTGCCATACCTCCTCCCTCGGTATAATGTGCTCTGAATTAGATTCCCATTCACTTCCATTAATTGTCACCTCCAATAGAATATTGTAAGAGCTTCAAAATGAAGCACTTATGAGTTTTCTTTTTCAATCTCTTGTGGGCTTCTCTCAGTTTATCGCAAATGAACAATCATGTTGGAAGGGGCTCCGTCTGTTTAATGTCATTAGCGATTGTTTCATAAAACAAACAGCCGCTCCACCATTCGGCTGCAGTTAATCTTAAATCTAAATGTGGCGGCACTCAGGGAGTGCCTGGGACGTGGTTTGTTCTCACCAATGCAGGTCTCTTAATCTATTGCAAGTCAAGGCGCTTATCTCTCTGCTCAGTTCAGAGCAGGGATTTCTTTGTCCAAATACTAAACCAAACCCAGTTAACATTGTGAGTCCAGAATTTCTTTTTTTTAACCCCGGGCAATTTTTTTTTTTAAAGCGACCTGAAGTCTGCAGTATATTTATTTATTGACTGTACTATTTTACAAATATTTTCTCAATACTGACAAAGTCGAATTCTTTTTCAGGTTGGCGCCTACAAGCCAGCTTAATCAGTGAGTTGGGAATCCTGCCTGATAAAAGTCTAAACTGAGAACAAAAACACATTTACAGACTTGGGAATGATGGGTGTTTGGAAAGTCAAAGACATTAGGGGTTATATACTCCCAGCAGAATCTAATTATCCCTGCATATTGAGCTCAATATTATTATTATTATTCTCTTAACAGGAATATCATTATTTAGTATTTATTTTATCACAGGTATGATCCTAAGCACCCACTGTACATTAATTTTTCCCACTGAATCAGCCAAATAATCCCTAAGAAGGTATTATTATTCTCATTTTCAGATAAAATAACAGATGCTTAGAGAAGAGAAGAAATTTACCAGGGGTCATGCTATTGATATCAGACAGATATATTATTTAAAACAGGGTCTAACTGCCTTTAAAGCACATGTTCCTAGCCATATGGCCCTGTTCAAAACTGGTTATTATACCAATTTGAAAAATGTATGTCTATAGCAATCATACATTCTGCAGTTCCTGGGATATTCTAGTTTATAAATTTTTGTATCTCTGCCAAATGATGTGTCCCAGATTTTCAGTGGAAACTACTGTTACAGTCCCAGGCTGGAGTTCCCAGGAAGGAACAGAAGGTTGCCTATTGCCACTGAGGCCCAGGTAGTGGAGGTCACACCAGATTTAGAACAAATAACTTCATCACCAGAGTTTAACAGAGAGAGACTGAGGCCAAGTTCTCCCACAGTCTCCACAGGTAGAAATTTTGGGGTTCCAGCCATGGCACTGTATGCCAGTAGTCTTCCCCAGGCCCGCCTCATGATCACTGGGATTCAGATGCCCTTTTGCTGACTTCTGGTTTGATTTTGAAAACCTTTTTATTATTTAAAAATTTCCATCAGTCCCATCATAAAATCAAGACACTGGAAGGCAGAACTCCAAGTATGGAACTCATTACACAGTACTGAATAGTCATGTAACCCATCTGGCAGAAAACATGCATTGAGGAGCTGTTGTGTTCCAAGGACTAAGCTGCACACCAGGTAGGCTAATATTTACTTTCTAATATAACTACCATACTAATATGACATCTTCTTCTTGATCTAATAATTTGTTAAAGAGGATCAGATGGTCATACCTCATTCATATCCCTTTACTTTAGGCTTCTGGAGTGACTTTCTGCTTTTTAGAGGGGATGAGCACTTATGGCTCCAAGCATTTATATCTACAGTATACAATCACCTCTCTCCTCACTTAACTAATTCCTACTCAACCATTAGATCTTAGATCAGATGTCAATCTTCAGGGATATACTCCCACTCACTTCACCCATAATTGGGAGACATGTCTCTCTGAGAGGTTCCCACAGCCCCCAGGTGTTTCCCACACCACAGCATTTATAGCCTGAGCATGCCCCCCTCAAGTCTGTGGGCACTATGTCAGATGGGGACTGAGCTACTTTGTTCACTACTGCCTCCCCAACAATGACACATCATGCTCAGCACAGAGATGGCACTCAATGAATATTTCCTGGATGGTGACTGGTTAGATGGAAGGGTGTCTAACTTACAATAAATTACTTTATTCTCATAACCAATTAAAAATATCTGAAACTCATTTATAATGGAGACACACACACATACACTTATGTCTTAAAGAATAGAAATCAACTGGTACCCCTGGCCTTGGACTTTGCAATTCTATCATTAGAATTGCGAGGAAATAAAGGACATTTTGAAAGGAGTTAACTTCCCGAAAGGGTTAAGGGCAGACTTCACCAGAAGGATCAGAAGACAGAGGATATATATTTTTTTGTGTGTTTTGCAATTTTGATCAGAGAGATCAATATTTTATTAAGATGTAAATTCAATTCAATTTGACAAATAGTCACTGGCTGAAGTTGATAGGATAAGCATTCTACTAGGAATTATGAGGTAGTCAGAGATAACTAAAACTTTCCAATTCTAAGACTGTAGGAGCAGAGGAAGAGCAAGCCAGGCCAAGACTGCAAAGATACAAAGAAATCCCTTTGAATGCTCCAAGTATCTGCTTAGTCTCCCTTGATCAGAGGCTCAATCTAGTTCTTCCATACCACTATATCCTGTTCCAAAGTCCACTTCAGTTGCCTGCAGGGAAGAGACAATAAGGCTTAGAAGAGAAAGAGAAGATCTAGAAAGATCTATACAATCTATACAAAGATCTATGCAAAGATTCTATACAATCATTGCTTCCTAATATTCCTATTATACTAATTTAACAATTTTTTTTCTTAAGAAAGTCAGAAAGTAAGTTTTCTGTCACCTTATATACTCTTTCTTTTGCTACTAACAACTGCTATTTTCCTTTTATAAATTATAGGTCTACCGGGTCAGCTCTAGGTCACATGATTATCTCCTAATGTATATAGTTAATGCAAAGAGTGTACAGGTCTTCACAATTGAAAGGTTTAAAAGTGGCAAATTCTAGTAATGGAAATCAAAAAACAAAATAAGAAAATCTTACAAGTAATAAGTGAGGAACTATGTTGAGTGAATAAATGATCTATAATTTCATTCATGTGAAAGTATCTACCCAAGCAAAAAAAAAATTTTTTTTGCAATACCGGGGATGGAACTCAGGGTCTTGTACATGCCAGGAAAATGCTCTACTATTTTTATTTTGGGAACCCAGGGTCTTGCACATGCCAGGAAAATGCTCTATTTTTATTTTGAAACAGGGTCTTATCGAGTTGCCTAGACTGGACATGAACTTGCAATGGTCCTGCCTCAACCTCCCAAGTAGCTGGGATTACAGATGTGCCCCACTGTATCCAGCTACCCCAGTAAATCTTAAAGGACAGTGGCTACAAGTAAGCAAATGGGCTAACCTGATTTCATTTTATTTTCCTTGCTCCTGAGAGTATCTACCAATTTAAGAAAACAACATATAAAAACAACAATAGCAATAATTAAATACTTGGAAAAGGAATAAAATTAATTCTTTTACCTGTGTGATCAGGCCCTAAAAGGCTGTGCTTTTTGTGAAGGCTTAAAGGAAACTGCACTTTGAAATATCTTAATACTTCTCAAGTAAAGGAAAAAGTAATTAAGCTTATTTACAAATCCTTTCTTCCTTTCCACTAGAATGCAATCTGTTTCTAGACTTAGGTATACAATGTAGAACTGTTCAGCTGGTCAATGCATTACCCAGTTTTCAGGGAATCTGTTTTATGCTTTATAGCCTGAGGCTGTATATGTAGTTCTCCAGTTATCTGACTGTCAAGTACTGCAATAAAGTACCTTGCAGTGGCTATTAACAATAACAATAATAATACTAGCACTCTGCCAAGTGCTTTAGACCCATTGCTTTATTAATTTTCAGAATAACACTCTAGGATGGGTGTTATGTTATTTAAGTACTCCTTTTGCCTATAGATAAGGAAACGAAGATGGGAGAAGGGAGGCTTCTATGCAAATTGTCCAAGGCCAGGCAGCCAAAAGCTAGCACCCTACAGTCATGGATCAGGTCAGGGAGCACTTTTCCAACAACTCTAAGGTCTACACACTTCATTCCCAAATGTTCTCCCAAAAGGAGAAACTGAAAGAGTATATATAGCATAGAAGTATCTTACACAAACAAATCATTGGTTTATTATTTGAGGGAAATTCTCAAGCTTGGACATTTTGACAGTATATGTAGCAGAGATTTAATAAATACTCTCTGGATTAAATTCACACATTATCTAAGAGCCCTAAATCCTATAGATTTTTTTCTGATCAGTTCTTTTCATGTATAGATTAAAACAATTTAAAAACTGGGCTAGTAGAGGCAAGAAAGGTCACAGTTATATTGGGGATCCATTTATATTGGGAAATAATGTTTATGTGAGAAAATTAGTTGAGTTAACTTTCCTCAATTCTTCATTTGGGTTTCCTTCCTAAATGTATTGAATAAACTTTCACATAGTTTTTAATAAAAAAAAAAAAAGTCTGGGCTGGGGTGGTGGCTCAGTGGTAGAGCGCTTGCCTAGCATATGCGAGGCACTGAGTTCAAACCTTAGCACCACATAACGATGAAACAAAAAGGCATGCTGTTCATCTACAACTACAAGAAAAATAAAAATAAAAATAAAAATGTTTGGAGTAGGAATAGTTTCGGACCAAGGCATGTTGTGGGAGTCCCTCTTCAGAAAGTAGTATAATTTCAATAAATTCCTAAGAAAGGCAAAATCTTTATTATTTTTGGGGAAAAAGTTATTTGCTTTTAATTGAAGTAGTTATGCCAATAACTACTTCTCTTTTACAAATTACATTTTAATTCACTATTCTGACCAAAGAGATATAGTGGAGGAAAAGCAGAACAGAGGGAAGTTAGAGACAAGAAAATAGGAGAATGACAGAGAAACCTGAAAATAAGCCGTCAAAGAGAAAATCAGTTACAAAATTAATGGACGCCTGGCATTTTCAGCTAGTTAAAGTCAATTATGTCCTTCCAATATTACAGTTACCTTCAATTCCATCTCATGATTTGCAGAAGTCCTCCCAACTAAAATCCCCTCCAACATGAAGTTGTTTTAAGTTTTCACTTGGCACAGACAGTAGCTAGCACTTAGCCTTATAAGACAGGTCCTCTTGTTAACCTAGTCTGACCAGTGAGGAACTTGAGGCAGGGAAGTTTAACCTACCTGCCTAAGCTTATAGGTAGTTAGCAACAAACTGAGTTTATCCAGGCAAGCTGCCCTCTGGGACTGTATGGACAGTCCTAGTGTCCCCCTCTTTCTGTCCTGCTCTTTCGAAAGGTGCTCTGTGAGGGAAATGGGGCTCTAGACTCAGGGAAGAATGTGAGCAAAGGGACAGAAGACATGCAAGTGCCCAGCAAACAGGGCAGACAGTATGAGGGCAGGACGTGGAGAGACAGGAGGAAGCTCTGGGCACCCCCTTTTGGAGTTGCTTTTTCTCCTAGCGGCAGTGGAGTACTCCACCGCCTTGCAAAGCTTCTGGACATGCTGTTCCTACAACGTGGGCACAGAGCTAATCCCTGGACTTTAGCTGAACTCCGCATGCTGAGCCTGAAGACAGCTTTATTGTTACTCACAAATGGAGCCCTACGGATCTCTGGTTCTTTTTTCACCTTTCATTTCTTGCTACTGATATAACTTTTTATATCGGTGGCAATAGAAACACAAACTCAAAATATCTCAGGGCAGTGGAGGTAAAAATAGAATGTAATAGTAAAGCAGAGCAATCTTCGTCACAAATCTTATAAAATGAGCCTGTCGGGTTTTGATCTCTTCATTCAGTGTACTTGCCCTCTCAAAGGTGTGCTCACATGTAAAGCAGTGACAAAAAAAGAACCCAATCCCTACGATCAGGTTAGTATTATGTCTCAATCTTGCTCAATCAATCCTCAGTCCTCCACAAGGAAGAAGATAAAAACTCCCAGCACAGGAGACCTGAGTTTAGTGCTGCTCCTGTTGGGGCACTTGGGAGGTACAATTATGCAAAGAAGATGTATGTGCAGAGGGGATTACACAGGAAGGAGGATTAAGGAAAATGTTCAGAGTCAGGAGATGAAAAACAACCTCTCTTCTTCTCAGCTCCTTGATTCTTATTGATGCTCCTATGTCTCCCATCTCTCCCTGTCATTTTTTCAGCCCCCATCCAAATGAGGAGATTACTAAGACTGAAAAAGAAAAAAAGAGACATGAAAACTGTTCCTTCACCTAGTGGAACTCTCCCAGCACCACATAGAAGCACACTTCCTGGGCTCCGGTGCTAAAACATCTTGTCACTTTGAAAATCTTTACCTGACTTCATAGGGAACCCAGAGTGATATCTGATGTGATGCCAGAGTACTTCATTAAATACCAAGAAGTCCTTAACATCCATCAGAAGTTACACCACAGACACTGACCTATTGTCAGCATTTATATAAAAAGAGTCGGCATCTCTTTAGAAGGTTCTATTTTATCCATCACTGATCTCAATGATTCTGCTCTCTGGGGTCAGACCTCAGACCTTTAACAGTAGATCCAGTGTTCTCTACCATCATCCAGTTAGTGCAGATGTCACATATTTGATTGTGGTTATTACATGATTTCTTTTCTGATCTATACAAATTTCCTTTTCCTAACACATAAAACTCAATGAAGCTCAGCTCACTTATAATTATTGAACTTAAGAATTGGAAGGGATCTTAAATCCACAGAATCCAATGCCCTGTTCTAACAGACAAGACAACTGGGGTACAATAAAGGGAAAAGCACTCATCCAAGGTCACAGAAAGCAGTGAACCTGACTGGAGGTGCCCTGTTTAAGTCTTCTCATGCTGACTCAGCAAGCTATCCCAAGTTAACAAGGTTTTCCCTTCTTTCCTTGTTCCTTACATCTTATAAGTCACACTGGCTTCTAAAAAAAGAAAAGAAAAGGAAAACGCAAACAAAGGAGTCAGGACTGGCCAAAATTTCAAAGACATTATTTCTGAAAACTAAGGGCAAAGGAAAGGAAGGGGGACGTTTTTTAAAATTATAAAAATAATATCTATTTACCATTACAAAAACAAAGAAGAAATTAAAATGTTCCCTAATATCAACATCCAGAGCAAGCACTTATTAACATTTTCATATGCGTCCTTTCCAGAAGGGGGAAATTTTTGAGCCTACTTCTTAACAGGCCACCCAGTTAGGTTACCCATAATCTAATCACCTGCAATGTTTATCATAGGTTATTGTAAGAGTGAGTTTAAAGCTATTTGAATAACAAGATATTAGGTTTTTGTCAGCTATAGCTCCATGATGTCTGTAATTTTCAATATATCTCATGGTGGAAAAATATAAGCAATCGTTAAGCCTTTGATTGTTACTAGAACAGTTTACTTAAGCAGATACCTAAGTTGTGCAATGCAGAGTGGATGAAGCAGTCACATGCTGGCGGCCAGGTGAAGGTTTGAATGGCACAGGGGAGCCCTTTACGTGCTTTTTTTCTGCAGATAAATTTTCTCAATATGGCAGTTCTTCTTTTTTATGGGATTCAAGACTTAAGTATGCATTTTGATCCTGGGAAAAAAATCTCATGACCAGATAGGCAGGAAAAGTTCAGTCTATTTAAAAAAGAGAATGATTGAAAAGTGTCCATTGACTTTGTTCACATAACAGTTCTTCCATGACAGGACAATAAAACAATACAAAGCTATAGCTATAGAGATTATTGGCTAAAAGAAATACTTGAAAATTAAGGTAAAAAGTCAGCAAAGTGTTTGCACCTACCTAAATAGTTGGTATGTTTTATTTTTGAGGGTGGCCCATTCTGCGGCAGGCATTTAACATAGGTCATCTCTGATCCTCACAAAAATCCTCTAGGAAAAGTATTACAATCCCACTTTCCAGTTGAAAAAAGTAAAGCTCAAGTAAGGTCAAATAGTTAACAAGTACAGAATACCCACTAAAGTTCAAGAAAGTCTTGCTCAAAGTCCAAGCTGTATCCTGCAGTTATGTCACCCTCTTATGACCTATAAAATACTCACCTACCATTGAGAAAGGACTGCCTTGAAATTTCAGGTGAATGACCTATGCTACAACACACCAATAATGTCTGTAATATCCTCAAACAATCTTTTAAAAACATTTTTTTGAGGGAGGAGGAATGATTTTTATTTATTGGCTGCCTATTGTTATCCTGCAAGTAAATGACACAGAAATATTTTTAATACACAGGAAACTCAGTCTCAGAAAAGCTGATATATTTTCTAGGATAGCTTCTTCCAGAGAATAGGAACCAGGATTTAACTCCCCAAACGTCTCACTTATGATATAACCACTGTATTTTAAGCCTGAAAAGAGAATCCATTTATTTTAACTCATATTTGTATTATCAGATAATTTATTAAATGCTTAATATATCATCAACATGATTTTTTATTAAATGCTTATACATCATCATCATGAGAGACATGAAGTAGATGTTTTGAAAAATAGAGGCAATAAAAGGTAGTTCTTGAATGTGAACAAGACACTCCAGGTAGATGAATTGTATAAGAAACTATGGAAAAATGGGAAAGAGTGACTGGACTAAATTAGCTTCAATATGTTGTACTGTAGGAAAATAGTATAAGACATTGAAATAGGTCATTTAAGACCAACAAAGATCTCAACTTAGAGGCTAAAAAATATAGGCATAGATGTAGGTCTTATTGAGCCAGAGAGGACATCATAGTATGTGAGAAGAATGATCTGGGCTGTACTCAAAGCAGCCACATGTGGATCAGCATGGAGTATTTCCATGTTAGTCAAGAAACTAGTTATGAGGCTACCACAGTAATTAATAATGCTAATTGTGCTCTAAATAGGCATATGTTCTAAATAGGCAGGCAGGCAGCCTAGCCATGGTGATATGAAAACAGATGCAAACACAGGAAGCAGAGTTAAGGACAATTTGTCAGGAACTTTCAAGTGATTGGTAACAGAGTTATAGATTTAGACACGTCAAATTTGAAATGTTGAAGTGACACCTGAATAACTATAACTGGTGAACATTTAAAAGTTTGGAAATTAAATAGAGGTATGAACTGGCTTAGAAATTATGAAAATTAAATAAAGGTATGAGTTTGGTTAGAAATTACTTTAGATTTCTCCTGTATAGGGATAGTCAATAGATAATAGCATTAAGAGACTTGAGAAATAATAACGAGATATATGAATGAAGTGAGCCTACTTTTAGGAAGCAGAGAAATTCAGAATTAAATTAGGGAAAAAGAAGCAAAGAGAAGCTAGGAAAGAGGGTGAAAGAGGTTTCATGATATAAAATACTGCAGACTTGGAGAAGATAAATGACAAGACACAAGAAATGCAAGGTCACCCAATCTAGTAAAAAGAAAACACTGGTGTCCGTTGGTGGGCTGACAACTGAACAAGTGCCAGTCACTAGGAAGAAATTTGGAGGTGGCTAAGGAAAAAAATATATAACTGGTTCAAGAGCACAGTGGATATAGATGGCTTTAATTTTTTATAAGTACTAGGGGACTTGAATATAGAAGAGGAGATACCCTTGAGAACTAGTTCTATTTTCTTGGATTCTTCTGCATTAGTTAGAACTTATTCATATTTTACTTTACAAATGCTTCATATTTTCACCAGTACATGTCTTGAACATGTGCCAAGGTCCTTTAACCCTGGGAAATGGGTCAGCTCGCTCCTTCCTTCCTTCCTTCCTTCCTTCCTTCCTTCCTTCCTTCCTTCCTTCCTTCCTTCCTTCCTTCCTTCCTCCCTCCCTCCCTCCCTCTCTCTCTCTCTCTCTCTCTTTCTTTCTTTCTTTCAATTGAACTCAGGGGCACTCGACCACTGAGCCACATCCCCAGCCCTATTTTGTGTTTTATGTAGAGACAGGGTCTCACTGAGTTGCTTAGTGCCTCGCCGTTGCTGAGGCTGGCTTTGAACTTGCGATTCTCCTGTTTCAGCCTCCCAAAGTGCTGGGATTACAGGTGTGCGCTACCACGCCTGGCTCAGCTGTTTCTTTTTGCTCCCCACATAATCTCAAGTCACAGAAGATCAACATTTTTCTTTCAATGACCACACTTCTGAATACATACATTTCTCAAACATTTAAAATATATATATATTTTTTAAAATATTTTTTATTAGTTGTAGATGGACACAGTATCTTTATTTTATTTATGTATTTTTATGTGGTGTGGAGGATCGAACCCAGTGCCTCACGCATGTGAGGCAAGCGCTCTACCACTAAGCCACAATCCCAGCCCTTAAAATATTTTTAAAAATTATCAGAACAAAGGAGCAAATAACAATTAGGATAACCATATATAGTAGGTAAAATGGTAAGCGTTAAGTACATAGTGCTACATGATTTATCTAATGTCTAAAAGCCACATTTTGAACATTTTGAAGAACAAACACTTGTTTTATTTTGGAATCTATTATCTATCCATCTGCTTAAAAAATCCCTGCTCATTTTTAAAAGCCTGATAATAGATTCACTGTGTAATTCCTGCTAAATAACCTTTTATCTTTCTATCCATCCATTTCTTCCTTCTATCCACCCATCCACCCACTGACCCATCTTCCACTTTTTCCCTTCCCTTCTTTCCTTCCCTGATTCACCAAATATATCTACTCTATGCCAGATACTGGGTAAGATGAAGCAACAGCTTTGATTTATAAATTTCACATTGCTACAAATAATTTCACAGATATATTTACTGTCAAATGAATCAAAATACCATACTTCAGCAAATAGAATTTTTTAAAGTCCAAATAAGACAAGAAAAATAATACTTGTTTTTTCTATAAATTTTACTCATCTAATAGAGATGCTTAATAATTCTTTAACATAAATAAACATATGCTTATAGCAGTATGTAAAGAAATTCAATTAGAAAATTAAGATTAGGCACGTTTCTAATTTAATGCCTTATTATCTTTGCCATAGCATGTGCATACAGTTATCTAATAAGTAAAATTTGTAGAACAAGGAAGAAGAGCCCTGCCCTAAGGGAATTTATAATATATTCTAATGTATTCTAATGGTGTGTGAAATATACATCTAAAGTCAGAATTTGTCAAAATTTTGTAACTGAGAGATGCTGATAACTATGTCCAAGTATGCATCTGAAATATTCCTGCCATAGGAAAAAATATGTCTTTATTTCATGATGCTCATATACTGTATTTAAAAACCTCCTTATGTACTTCAAGAAAAACAATTAACAGGCCTGGAAATGACTAGAAATATCTTGAGGAAATAAAATGGGACAGCAAGCCCTGGTAGGTTTATTTATTGTAGTGTGGTATTTTCCCCCTATAACATCATTAAATATGCAAGAAGTAAACTAATTTATTGTATTTGTTTTTAAAGCTATGTTTTCTTTTTTTGAAAGACATAACTAATGAGATAAAAATTTAAATTTCAGACCCTGAATTGTGTGGGGAAAATGACACAAATCTAGTTGTTAAGGGGCCAGAGTTCTGGTCCTAACTCCCTGTGGCCCTAGGTAAACATTTCACTCTCACAGCCTGTGAGACCATTTATAAAGAGGAAATAGCATCAGTATAAACTGATGGCAGTTCTACAACAGTGGCAGTTTCAGAAACTCAGTTGCCTATCAGAGGCCAGGCAAGTACCAGGCAGGTTTAAGCAATATAGAATAGTGGGATCCATGTTGAGCTAAAGAATGGAGGCCACTATCAACACACATTCAAATTCTAATAAAACCACTCTCACTCACTGTTCACCACAACAAAGACACAAGTAAAACATATCTGTAGTCCTCACACAGCCAGTTAACAAAATCTGCATTGATTGCAGGTAATTTCCTGCTTTAAAATGGGGGGCCTAAGATGTTGAGCTCACCGAAGAACTCTTTGCTATCCCTCTAGTATAATATTCCAGAGGAATTCAGAAGCTCCTGCAGATGCACATGACCAGTTCCAGAAGATTCCTCAATACCACAGCCTTTGAAAGACTCCTTGATTTATGCATGTCTATATTCATCCAGTAGCTAGAACAGAATGTGAGAAACAGTAACTCCAAAACTAGGATATGAATATTGAAGGACCTAAGCTTTCTATCCCCAACATAGTATTTTAAACGATCAAAATATATTCTTTGTAATTTGTCAACATTTAAGGACAACATTTT
Source organism: Xerus rutilus (assembly GCA_028644305.1). NCBI lineage: Eukaryota > Metazoa > Chordata > Mammalia > Rodentia > Sciuridae > Xerus > Xerus rutilus. The sequence continues at coordinate 50,706,460 of CM053410.1, read as the reverse complement.
TAGCTCAAAAGGTATGTGTTATTTGCCAGTGACCTCAGCAAAGTTAGTTTTATAAAACAGACCGACACAGTGAGTTATTTTTCACTCATCAACATCTTCTGGCTTTGGAACTAGATTTCCAAATAGCTTAGTGATCTGACCCAGTGTCAGATTACCCAAAGAGAGGCTAAGAAATGTGCTTAGGCAGCAGCACATCAAGAATACTCACACCTTTTAAAAATGTTTTTTGAAAGAAGTTTGATGTTTCCAAAAAAGAAAAAATGAAGTAAACTTTGGGGGAAACATCAGAACTTCACTATACTTTGCTAAAGTTTTTATTTGCCATTTCTTCTAGGTAGGATATAGGAAGTGAGCAATGCATACCGTGGTTTCTGCAGATCTTAATCTGCTTTTGATGTGACTGTTTAAACAGAGAAGTTAAACAAGAAAGCCAGGGCATGAAAAAAATCTCAACCAAGGAAGCTCAATGAATTAAGAAAAATTTAGACTTAAAATACATATGCTTTTCTGTAGTGTTCATAATTTAAAAAAAAAACATAGTATATACAATTTTTGATTTAAGGAAAGGAATTAGAATCCTGGATGGGTTTTCCAAGCAGATAAAAGATTCATCATGGAATTCTTGCGTCTTGCATACAGATACAACTGGTTTTGGGTTTAAAAGTTTCACCAGAAATAGAATTATCCAACTTAAGAAACATCTAGTTTTATTTACTCTGTGGACTGCCTTAATGTAGATATGTGATCTTATTTAGGGAATTTGCTTCTCTACCACTGATCCCACAGAAGATTACTGAACACCTTACGGATTTCTCCACTTTTGACAAAATTGTTAATTGTAGTTGACTATGAAACACTTTTGTATAAATGGTGTGAGGCAGACACAATCAAAAGAAATAAAAAGAAAAGAAAAAAGAAGACATCAGAGGTTCAATAAATATGTAAAAGGTAGAAAAACATTCACAAATCTCCCACATGCAGCCACTAAGTTTTTTCATGAAGGAAAAAAAATATGGCTATCTTTTATATAAGGGAAAAGTCAGACTTGGATCTTTTCAAGAAAGCAGATGAATATCAGCTTGTTTTGAGGTTAAAAAAATATAAGATGGATAGTGGACAGTAGTCAGTATTAACAGGATTGTGCACTTTGGGAAATGAGATGGTGTTTACAATTCAAACGGTGCAGAACTAGGTAGTTTTTTCATCATAAATAATATTCCAGTCATAATATGCTGAAGTACTAAAGAGATTTTATACATAAGTATTAGATGATTATAATAACAAAAATAATGAAATAGTAACTAATATTTTGAAGTTCAGTTTGTTTGTATATTATTTCATTCAGGCTTTTTGTCAATTCTATAAAAGAAATCTCTAGCTACAATTTATAGTCAAATGCATTCCTGACATAAAGGTCATATAGCTTAGGAGTGGGAAAACCAAGATTTGAACCAAAATACAGACCTTGGAACATTAGGATCATGCTATTTGCGTCTGTGCTCCTTTAAAGAGCTTGGTCAGAATATATTCTCCAAGGAAATGAAATTGGTGTTTTGTCACCTCTGCCTCTTGTGCCTTTGTGTGTTGGCACTGTCAGTATAGGGGAGAAAATGTTTCGGTTCCTTTTAAGAGGATGATTTACCCCATGTCACAAGTCTGCAGCAGGGGCCACAGTGCAGCTCACCCTCCAGTGCTATGCCTGTCACGGATGTCGAAGCACATGATGTTCCATTACACAGTGTGGTGGGAGGTTATGAATTGCAAAATCCACATGAAATCCTAAACGTAAGTCTCCTCTGTGCATCAGTCATGCTGCGCTCTCATCGTATTACACTCTCACTTTATGAATGAAAATCTTCGTTCCTCGACCCTCTGAATCTCCCCTCCACCTCCGCAAACAGGGCATACTCAAATCACTGTCATGTTTCAAAACCATTGTTCATAAATAAAGACCCTGAAATAACACCAAAAATGCTTATAAGACATTAATGACCAGGCTCAAATGCAGCACTAAATCCACCCTCCGATTAAAGTGTGTGAAAACTGAGTGCATCAGAATAGGATCTGAAAGGGAATGTAGAAATGATGAATTAAGGTGTTGGGGAGTGATTGATATTTTTTTCCTCTTTCACTGTTGTTGAAAATGTTACTTGTACTTAGATAAAAATATGAACATAAAAATATTGCCCTATATTCAGTCTGCCTTCTGCAATCTGTTGTTCATCTATTTATTTTGCAGCCAGGGTGTCCCCTGGATTCTAAGATTGGCCCCTTCTAAGCCTTGGGACTCTCCCTGTATGAATGCAGCTTACATCTCTTTAGTTTCCTCCATGGTCTCTGTCTTTAGCTCCTAGCATCACAGCCTAATGCACAACACACCTCAACCATCCTATCCAGTAAGCACCCTACTTCAAACGCTATCACCAACTCCCTGAAAGGTTTCTGTGTTCTTCATGCTGGTGAACCACACCACTCCATTCCCAGTTGTTCCAACCTGACACATGGAGTCTTTCCTATATAAATAGAATGGCACATCATTACATATATTTTTTTAATCACTTATAAGAGTGATAAGAGCTATCACTCTTATCTTTACCCATTACTGCTGTTTTCACCAAAGTTGTGTGGTGAAAACAACTTTCATCAACACCACTGCAAAGACCCTTATGAATGATCCCCAGCTTCTATCCAACAAAGCCAGAGCAATCATTTTAAAAACAGGCGGCTCTTCCTGACATTCCTCTATGTAAATTCCTATAATAGTTCCCTATTACTCCTAGGGTTAGGGGTAAACTGCTTACCATGTTTTTAAAGATCCTTTTTGTCCTGGCCTAAGCCTACATCTCGATTCCTTTCTAGGTGCTATCACCTTCCCTTCCCTACCAACCTAATAACAAACCACAACAACCATGATCTGTGGCCTACAGTTCTCCAATAATACTCTGTTCTTTGAACAATATGGCAACTGTTCTGCTCTCTGTGACCCTGAGGATCCTGGTTCTGTCCCTGTTCTAGCATTTATCACACTGTTAAAATTGCCTATTCATTGGATTGCATTCCCTATCTGGACTTCAGACTCTGCAGGTTGGGGCTGTGTCTTACTGTTCCTCATGTAACCCTAGCCTAGTTTCTATTCATTATAGAATAAATGCTGAATGGCTATTTCTAAAAGCCAAGGTTTATTCAAATATCCAGTATGTTGACATAGACAACATTAGATGGAAACCCCTTCACAGATGTTGGTAGTCAGGTATTCCGTAGAATTCAGGAGGTAAAGGAACACTCCATGACTTCCTAAAAAATATTGTAAGTTATGTGTGTGGGAGGGGCTATTAATTAAAGTAGAAAGGTGGTGATGGTCATGACAGTGTTCAAGGACAGTATCGAAGGTGATACCAGGAGTGTGCTCAGATGGGAGGGGGAACTGCAAATGCCCACAACGGGTGGGAACAGTGTGTTCTAAGAAGATGAATGTGGGCCTAAGAAGTCAGAAATAAAAGAGGGCACCGCATTGTAAGCTTCCCTCCACACCCAGTCATCTCTTAACCTTTTGAAGTATATCTATCATTGCTTTGAATTTATCCTCCTCTCTTCCCAGCCAGGTACGACTGGCATGATCTATGGTCAGGGACATAATTCACCCATGTGGCTTGCCTATACAGGCTGTAATCAGCGGTGACGTATTTTGTGACAGTTCTGTATAAAAGATGACTAACATAAATAAAATGCATTGTATATTATGGGGTAATAGAATATAAAGCACTACAGATAGTCTCCTCCAGCTGTGAGGATCCAGGATTTAAGTCTATGAGTGATGGCATTCTGAGGTGAAGCTAAAAAGCAGCTCATCTCCTCACCCAGTGGCATCCCACCAGTCTAGTTCACAGCCCGCTCAATGTGAAGATGGTCTCGATATGAGCTCATGAAGAATTTCCACAAATATTTATGATCCCAAATGGAGCATCCAGAGCGTTATTTTAGTTTTCATTCCACTTATTTCATATACACTCATTCTTGTCAAGTAGGGTTCTCTTTGTAATATGTTACAGAGCACTGAAAACAATAAGAATCACCTGGGTCTTATGTAGAGAACAATAGCACCGGAGTCAAATCTAAGTCTCAATTTTGACTAAATCAATGAGTAATTATATTCTAATTCAATAATCATGGAAAATCAATTTCCTAATCTTTAAAACGGGGATTTCGTCTTATTCATCTCTCTAGCCTCAACTTTTTTTTTTGGTACCAGGGATTGAGCTCAGGGGTACTCAACCACTGAGCCACATCTGCAGCTCTATTTTTGTATTTTATTTAGAGACAGGGTCTCACTGAGTTGCTTAGTGCCTTGTCATTGCTGAGGCTGGCTTTGAACTCATGGTTCTCCTGTCTTAGTCTCCCAAAGTGCTGGGATTACAGGCATGTGCCACTGTGCCTGGCTCTAACCCCAATTTCTAACATAATGCAATAGTCCTATTATAAATCATTTGCTTTCACTCTCTCCCCCTGTCCCCAGCACACATAAGCACATACACACATACAATTTGACATTTACTATTGTTAATACCTTGGCAGGAATGTTTCTCTGAAAGGGTGATATGTTGTTCAATTTATAATCTCTTATTGTAGAATGACACATGTTCTCTCTATTTCATTATCCCTCCCACTCTGATTTGTGAATACAACCAGGTCTGCTATCAACAGTCAAACCTAGCATTGCCTGCTACCTTAAATTCTAACAATAGCTGCCTTCATCTACCTAGTACCTGTCACTGCAAACTATCTAAATAAAAGCATGCTAAGAATAACTAATAATCTATCAAGGAGCCATTTGGGGTACCTAGTCTCAGAGGTAAAGAAATTTTATAACTTGTTGAAGGTTGTCAAATTTCTTCAAATTTTATAACTTGTTGAAGGTTGTTGAAGGTTGGCGCCTTGGGAAACAGATCAAGATTTGTGTGAAGGGGGCTATTAGAGAGTGCTCCTAAGACTCAAGTGGTGAGGGATGCAGAAATGGTCAGGTGGAGGAGATGAAGTGAAATGTGGTGGATCTTACCAGGAGCTCCAAAGCTCAAATGACCCTTCTTGGTTGTCTGTATTAGAAGCAAAGGAGCTAGTTCTTTGTAACTCTATACAGATCAGTCCTTGGTGCCCTGGGAAGGGATCTTCCTTGGGCAGAAAGGTCATTCTTGGGGAGGGACACAGCTGTGGGTCTTCACTTTGGGCAGCTGTGGGAGTGGATTTCTTGGTCCTACAAGGAATCTGAGCAGAGGTGGTGTGCTAAGCCCTGACTGTCAGGGTTTTCAGATCCCTAGGTCACTTGGCAGTAGAGTAGTAGTCTTTAGTTAACTTTCTTAGCCCATCTCAGAGACCAGAGGTTGGGCTCCCAGTGACATTGAAGCAGTTCCTGATGAAGGAGTGCTAAAGGGGCTCCAATAAACTGTAAACATGTGGAAGGAGCCTTACTTCCAGCTAAAATAGTTATCTGTTTTACAATTCTCCTGCTTGGATAAAAATAATACATTTTCCTGTTTTGAGGGATATCTAGTGAGGATTTAACCCATCAAGAAGAACTATCTAATGTCAATCTTGAGAGAAGGAAATACTAAGAACTGAGGTTCATTACTAACATCTGATAACACACGTTAGAGTTGAGGGAGAACCTGAGTTTTTGTGAACAAAGTCCTATCTGTGGTGCCAGGTACCACAGACACAGCATGGTAGCCATGTTTAATCTGCAGATCCAAGGTCTTCCACTCAAAGTCACTCCACTCTGGCATGACAGTAGCAAAAAAATGCCAAAACCAAACCTGAACTGTGAAGAAATATCATTAGTGAATTCTCAAAGTTTGTTTATGTCTCTGTTATTATGTGGAGGCATTAAACGTTCGAATAATATGCATATAAACTTCTAGGCAGTATGCTTATCAAATCCATCTTAGAAAAACTTCCAGTATTTTGAAAAAGCACTACTGGTTTTAGTTTTACTCTTTGAACCATGATGAATTTTAAATTATTTTAACACATCTTTCTGTCAATTTCATCAAAGTACTGATGTAATTAAAAATAACTTAGAGGTCACAGAAGGGGAGGCAAGATTTATATAGGCAAATGTTAGAAGGACATAATAAAAGGTTAGAATTTGGTATTTGGGGATTGACTTTGGACAATGGACTTATCTTCCTGAAACTCTTCATCTACACCAAAAGCATAATAATGTGTCACTGGATTAATATTAAAGATCATATGAGGTGACACATGTGAAGTCATCAGCACCCACCCAATTGTAGGCACCTAGCATGGAAACAATGCTGGTTTTAGTTTTTTCTGTCATGCCATGACATCACATAATTAAGGAATTTGTTAAGAACATAAGTTAAAAAAAATGCCATGTATATGTATGTGTGGCTCAGATCCACAGCAGCAAAAAACAAATAAAAAGTACATCAAGAGGGTTCACGCAAAGAATTGTGACTCATATGCCCTAGCCAATGATTAAACCTTAATACAACTTGACAGTTTTAATTTTTATATAAATACCACTAGGGCCTATCATTCACATTATGGATTCCAAGCTTAACAAATGTAATTTAAAAACAACAAAGCTGCTTTTAAAGGAACACTGTCAAAGCGCTGACATTTTCAAAATTGAAAATGCTCCGTGTATAAGATTTGAAATGGAAAACCCAGCAATTCTTCTCTTTACCTGACAGAAGTTATCAGGATGGACCCTGGGAACGCCTGCACATTTTTTAAGTTGAGTTATTGATAGGTTGAGATGATTTTTTATGGAATCATAAATATTTGGATGTAAAAAAGAGCTAGTCATTGGTGATATTTTCTAAACAGTAAGTCAGGTGCTATGCAGAAATTCTCTCTTTAATTGTCACAGAAATTCAATGGGTCCATGATTATAATTCTCTTCCTTTTGCCAAAGAGAAAATAGGAGTGGAAGGAGGGCTGGGGCTCAATGCATTTGACTCCAGATTTTTCTCCTCTAATCGATATTATCTCCAAAAATAACCACCATGCAGTGGGAGTGTGTTGCTGCAGAAGAGAAAATAGACTCCAGGGAGGAAAGGGATTTTGGTGTGTGTGTGTGGGGGGGGTCCCATAGCTAAATAGCGACCAAATAAAGACTAGAAATAAGTTCTCAGATCCACGGTCTTTTTCATGGACCTTATGTCTTCTCTAGATTGTGGATCTAGCACAAGAGATTAGAGTGTTTTCTGCAAAACGAAGCTTTATATGTTCATAGAAAACTTTGTACTATGACTTTCCTTAAGATTAATCATTTCTCAACAATATATGTGAGTCGCATACTTTTCTACTTCACTATGAAATTCAACTGTGTAGTAATATTTAAAATAAATAATTTTGTGATACAGCTCAACACTGGTAACTAACCCCTTATTTTACTAAGCTCTTGTTTTTTAAACCAAAATTAAAAGTAATAAGCGATATCACTGTCTTACATAAAGCAAATAAATATACCCGGTTGGTCGGCAATAAGCATAAAGATGAGGATAGTATACAATTATTTTAACTTCCTTATTATCTGAATAATATTTTCATTCAACAAATATTTATTGAGCCCATACTATGTGACAGACACTGTATTCAGCACTAGGGATGCACTAGGGTAGAATAATTAAAAAAATATTTCTTGCCTTGCTCTTTGTTGGAGAGTAAGACCATAGTGAAACCAGGTAAATTTATATTTTTCCCGCTCCAAAAATAGAGGGTTAAAATAGTAAATAATAAATATCTTTATTTACAAGCTCTTCAAAAGAGGCATCAAATTTTTATTCCTAAATGTCCAACAATGGTGTTAACCATGTGACCTTATGCAGTAAATGCCCATCAACAAGTCCTTGTCTGAAATGTCTTTAATGTCTTTTGCATTCCAGTTGCTAAACCAAAACTATGGTAACAGTTAAAAAAAAAAAACTTATATCTTTGTGGACTAATTAAAGCAATCAAAAAGGAATCAACCAATACACATACCACCCCTGTTGCCCTAATGCAGATGAGACAACCTTTACACAAGCAAATATGTCCCTCTTCATTTCTGTCTCCTTATGTGGCAACCTGGTAAAGTTAAGCAGTAATCTGTAACCAGATAAGACAGAAATCACAGAGGAGTGGCAAGTTTAATTCTAGGTCATTTCCAGACAATTCCTAGGACTTGCTGATGTGCAAACCAGAAGCTGGATTGGCTAGATTCACATTTATGTCCTGCATGGGAATATAAAGACATGTCATATGCAAATGCTGGCAATTTCAAGGTGACAAGATGGAAGAGTTTCAAGGTCATAAGCTTCACCTGGAGTTACCTGGCTTTGTCACCTCAGCCGACAAGGAACAAATTAAAAAAAAATCTAATAAGTTTTTTAAAAGCAAACAAATATGATGCACATTTTGTTTTTATATTTCTTTCTGTTGTTTGCAGGCCTGTGGAAGTAAAGAGTTAGACTGATTACAAAGGCCTTGGTTTTCATGCAAACCACAAGAGCACTTAAATATAACAAGGCTAGGCGATCTGCCCTTTAAATTCCTCTTGTTTTTGGTCACAGGGACAGATCTGCTCTTGTTACAGGATGACTGAGTAAGTCACTCATGGCATTGCCACTTGTGAGTAATGGCACGATTTCTTCTTTCTTGGGTGTTAAGTATTTTCTCTCTGTCTCTGTCTTTCCCTGTATATATTAATATCTAATTTCCATGTTGGTTATCAAAATGCAGGCAAACATTTTCTGCTATTGCACAGGGAAGATAGAGGGCATTTCGGGAACACCAGGGGAATTCAAGCCTCAATCATGTTCTAACATTGATTTATGTCAATCAATATGCATTTTTGCAAACTATCTTTTAGCTTTCTCTTTTCTTAAGTTAGCACTTAGCAGCAGAATTAGGTCATTTTCATTAGAAACAGCCTTTAATTAACTAGTTCTTTATTTAAAAGAATATAAGTTCACTCTCAAGAATGCTATAACATTTTGTCAATAGTTCAGAACAGGGATAATGATGATCATTAAAGAAAGCCCATGTGTGAGTTTGAAATCTCCAATTCATCCCTTTTACTAAACTATGGGATCCTAGCAAAAATAGCTATATAATAATCATTTACCATGTTACAAATAAATAAAACAAGCATGTCAGAGAAGGTGACAGGAAATGTGTGGTTGAAAATAAAAAATATCCCTTGTCAGCTTTAACAGATATTCAGTCTTTTGAGTCAGAGAGAAATTTGGGGAGATATTTTCTCCTTCTATGTTCTCCTCCTTAAAAAAAAAAAATATATATATATATATATATATACATATACACATATATATATATATGTGTATATATATATATATACATATACATACATACATACATGCATATCCTATTTGAATGGCCCCTGTTCATTATAAATAATCACATGTATAGTTATCAGGGAGATTAAAGAAGGAATGAAATAATTCTAACCTTACTGTTTCCCCTAAGAAACTACTGAACATTAGAATCTCCTGGGGTGCTGGGTTTGAGTGAGCAAGAAGTGAGCCTTGTAGTTTGAAAATACTTCTCAGGTGATTCAGATGTATCTTCTGGCTGAGAACTTTAGAACAATGCATTCACCAGAAGTCTGCAGAGTGACTACCTCTGCGGTACCTGGCTAATTCTGACTACCACATACGTGAGATATTTGTAAAAGCCATGCTACTTTGTTAGCTGCACAATTGCTAATATTAACATACTTAACAATGGCAACATCAGCCTTATAATAAAGAGCTCCTTCAGAAATTGTCTTTTAACAAAAAGCCCAATTTGTTCATCACTAATCTCTAATTAAAATGAAAAAAAGCTTGGATCATTTTACCTTGTATGAAATCAGATTTCCTGAACCCACCTTTAGTTTTTGTTTCGCATCTATAAATATATATTCCAATCCTAAATTATAGTTGCTTATATCCTCACAGTTTCTTGATCTCAGTTAGTCTACATCTGCCTTAAGTGGTCACAGATTCCTGATGGATTCAGGTCCCCAGATGTTCCTTTTTAGGGTCTCCACAGTACTCTGATATCAAAGGTGACCAAACTATACTCCAAGGGACCTCTCAAGACTTTCTCCCATTGGACTCCTGGCTCAACTCCCTGACTCTCCTGATTTTTCATAGTTTACATTCTGTTCTAAAGTTACCCATTATTGGTTTATAGAGAGTCTCTTTTACTCTCTCTCACAAAATTAGAATTAAAAATACACCATACTTGGAGTTCCGAAAATCAAATTAACTTGCTTTCTTTGGTAATTCTAGATGATTCTGCCGTCATTTGGGGGACTATGTACTTGTTTTACATCATGCCTCTTGCTTTTCTTTCCTGATCTCATGGTTAACACTATGTTTCCTGAGTTGTTTACAAATTTATTTCTTTAAATGAGGTCATTAAAAGCTGTTTATGGGGCTGGGTGTGCGGTTTAGTAGTGGAGCACGGGCTTAGAAGATGAAAGGCCCTGGGTTCAATCCCCAGCACCAATAAATGAATAAATTAAGTAAGAGCTATGTTTGTCTATTTATACACAAACTAAAAGTTCCTGTTACTGCATAATGTTCCTCTGACAGCTTTTCTCCTGTATTTAACTTTTTATTATTTTCTCTCTCCAGCATTTAGCTTTCTCAAAATAAGTTAAGGTCAATTTTCACTTATTTTCCATTCCTCCTTCATTTAAAATATCCATGTTGTTAGATTTAACTGTAGTCAAGATTTTTATCCTTTTAGCTAAGAATAACTTCTGCAGTCCCTTGCAGAGGCCTTCATTCTATTCTACAGTAACTATTATTTAAATTACATATCATGAATCATAGTGAACCTTTATTCACTTTATTTCTACGAACATGGGAATACACATACTGATTCTAGAATGTACTGTAAAAGTATATAAATAAAAAAAGGTGGAGCTGGGGTTGTGGCTCAGTGGTAGAACACTTGCCTGGCATGTCTGAAGCCCTGGGTTCAATTCTCAGCACCACATATAAATAAACAAAATAAAGGTATTGTGTCCATCTTCAACTAAAAAAATATTTAAAAAAAAAAAAAAGGACTAGATTCACATTCTGAGGTTCACTTGGGAAGAGATTAGTCCATACAACATGATTATTCCAGATGATCAAAAAACAAAGACAAATTTCTTGCTACTTCACTTAGTACCTTCCAAATAATTGAAGAATTATAAAATGGGTAATTGTTTCAATGTTTTACTGAGTACATACCATTTCAAAAAGATGATTACGTGGCCCTGGTTTCCTTTCTTCCTTCCCTTTTCCAGTCACCCCAAACCCCCAACAAAAAGCTTACCAGTTGGTTAGTCTCTGTGTTATTAGTTCATGGAAATGCTAGTATTATTTAACAATAAAAATAAAAATCACACTCAAGCGAGCACTGAATTATTCATGTACTCTGATTTTACATAATTTGACCATCCCTCTTTTTATTGCTATTTCAGTTTCTATCACTAAACAATTCTCCACTAGGTCCACCTTGGATTCCTGTGAACAAGGAGATAACACTTGCAAAATGTTCCCTCCGAGACGATGTTCTGAGCTGATGTCCAAACATTTGCAGCTAAAGCCGAAAGGACGAAAACAGCAAGGAATACCCTCAGTGCCCAGAATGAAAAGTAGAGTATTAACAAGACTTTTTTTTAAAAAATCAAATTTCTTTAGAATTTAAAAATCTGTAGTGACACAAAAGCTAGCAAAATTGAACCATCACAGGAACAGCCTTTTAAGACATACATTGTCAGTCTATACTTTCATTATAAGTGCACACAGACCCAAAATATCATTTAAAACACAATTAAGGCACTTAATGTGGTTTTGGCATTAAAAGTTACTAATGGGCAATGTCAGCCTCTGTTCAGTAAATGGTAGGAGAAAGGGAAAGATCGCCTTTGAGCCAGTACAGGGACAGGAAGGCAGCGTGTTCCTCCAGCAGTGTCAGGTGCTGGAGGTGAGCTGGGATGATGGTCAATGTTTCAGGTATCACAGGGTCAGGGCACAGTTTGCACTGGCCTGGATCTCATGCAGCCCTCTGAACTTCACAGATATTTTGCTCAAAGTAGGAGAGAAAAAGCTAGTGACTGAGGCAGCAACTGAAGAAAGCAAAAGGAAAAAGTAGACAGCTATGCAACGAAAACTAAACAACTAAAAATGCTTATGAGAACTGCCTGCTCAAGCGAGAGAAGCGTCTCTTTAAAAAATACTGTTTATTGTTTTGCTCATTTCTATCATACAATGGTTAGCAAGTCTTTAATGTAAGTGACTGGAAGTATTAACTAAACCTTTATGGCAACATTCTTCAAATGTTTGGTGTTAGGTGTGGGAAAGAGAAAAAAACACAGATGGAAAATACTATAATGAACTGACATGTTCTATTTAAAAACTGTTTGTCAGCTGTAGTTAAGTTGACACTGTCAGCATGGTAACAAATCATAACATTTTGCATGTTTTGCTGCATGCTTGGAGCAACAATAGCACAGAGCTCGCCTAGATCTAGTGGTGGGAGTTTAGGAATGGTACAATCAATGGGATGGAAGAGAATACGTTTGATCTGCTGCTCCCTAAAGGTCAGCCACAGGGGAAGCAGAAAATGTCTGGTGTGCTATTTCTTACGTCTGTAAAGGAAAACTGCTGTTCAGAGTTTTTAAAATGGCTGTGAGTGACCCAGGAGCACTAAGGAATTCCCTCCACTAGATTGTATAATTGTTGCAATTCATTTAGAGATCCATGCTCTTCAAGGATAAAACCCTCCACAACACCCTTTTATGGCTATATTGCATAGGGAACAAAAGCACAATGATAAATAACATAAATTGGAAACATACTAAATATCATTGAATGTGATTCAGAAATCACACAGAAAAAAAGTGAATGCATATAAAGACAAGTCATTTATTAAATGTGTATCAAGTGACCTGCTACATGCATAGCTCTGGGCTAGGAAATATGGTGTTAACACCAAAGAAATCGTTTTTAAGTTTTCTGTTCTCATGGAATGAGCAAATACATTGAGAAACTAAAAGTAAGAGAAATACATACACAATAAGCATGAGTAAAGCCACATATAATAAAAAAACTTAATTTTAGCTAATAGTAAAAAGCAGTTCTGAATAGCCCAAAAAGAAAATAACAAAATGTTGGTTTAATAGTGGCAGTACATATGTGTTGTGCACCAGTATCATCAAATTCCAGCCTGATTCCTTAAAGAGTCATTGAAGGCAATCAGATAATATTACTTGGCTTACAATATTAGGTAGAGCAATAATTACATAATAGAGAACTCATCACCCCCCACTCCCCTGCCCATGTGTTTAAGTCTTGGTCACCAGCCTGTGGAACTATTGGGAGGTAGTGGAATCTTTAAGAGTTCCACCTAGTTGCAGAAAGTTAGGTCATTGGAGGTGTGCCCTTCAGGGGGATACTGGGACCTCAACTCCTTCCTTTTCTTTCTGTTTGCCTCTCAAGCACTATGAGGTAAAAAGTCCCTTTCTGCCAAGTGCTCCCACCATGATGTACTGGGCTGCCACAGACTCAAAGCAATGTGGTCAGCTAATCATAAACTGAAACCTCCAAAACTATGAGCCAAAATAAACCTTTCTTCCTTTTAATAAATTTCTTTCAGGTATTTTTGTTGCAGTGATGGAAAGCTGACTTATATAGTGTTTCATACACTACTTTGCACATTTTGGACATTCAAAATTATCTGTTGTGTGAATTTATCACAAGCAGGAAATTCAAAAACTTTAGTGCTTGATAAGGTTGTCAGAATCTTAATATCTTCATTTCACAAAGGCAGAAATCAAAGTCTGGGAATGAAATGTCTTTTCTGGATCTCGGGCAAAGCTGAACAAAAGGGACCCCTGGACTCAGTGTTCTTCACAATCACATGTTGTTTTTACTAGTTTAAATTTAAAACATGAAGTATTACATAGGAGAAAGGTCACCAGACTTGGAAGTATAAGATCTGTACTCCAGGTCTATGACAGCCACTGCTACTCTTCTGTCAAAACTGATCACATCTGGTCTGATCACCCCAGGCTAGACTGCATTGCCCAGTTGCACAGTTAAGAAGGCCATGTGATTAAGCTCTTGCTAATAAAATATGAGCAAAAATGCAACATTCACTTTGATTCTTCAAGAGAAAATATCAACCTGAGTTTTTCTCTTTATTCATTTCCTTGACTGGACTAACCCAGGACAATGTAACCTTAAAAGCCACAGATGAAGATGGTGAAAATAGTCTGTCTGGTTCTCCTAAGAAATGGTGAAGAGCAGTGCTACCTGTCCACATATAGCATTCACTCTGGTCTATCATACAAGAGGGAAACTAATGTTTATATTTTTCATTTCATATCATTTTGAAGAATGTTTGCTGCAGAAGCTTATTACTCTCAATTCATTAAGGTCCTGAAACCAGCATTGGATCACAAGACGCCTTGAGAAAGTCACTGACCACTTTACCTGTTTTGCTGGTTTCCCATCTGTAAAATGCACAGGAACGTATTTGCCTTTTATGCCCTAATGGAATCTGAACACAGATCATTCTATAAAATCTTTTTATATAATAATAAATTATGAACTAATTTAGGAAGACAAAAGAAAAAACAATTGCTTCAAGCTGGTCACTCCAGCTAGAAGGAGATTAAAGAAAAGAGTAAGGAGAACTTGAGATGAATCTTAGCAATGCTTGATAAGATTTTCAACTTGTAAAGAGGATGTATAAGATGGAGAATAAGCATAATGCAAAATCAAAAAATATATAATACATTTATTTCAGAGAATAGTAGAAGACAGTTTGGCTACACTAAAGGAATCTGGAAGGGGTGATGGGAAATAAGGCTGTAAAAGCAAATTTGAGGATCAGATTATAGTGGAAGAAAGACTGGAACACTAGAATTATGAATTATGATTGATCTTACTCAGGTGTAACTTCATCCTCTTGGACCACACTTGGAAGAGGAGAGATCTGACTGAGACACTGTCAAAAGAGATGCACTGACTGGATCTGAGACAGCCACTTAATGGAAGGGCTCTTAATGGGAGGGCCACAAGAATCAGAAATATGTCAATGCAGTATCTCCACTCTGTGGACCAGATGAACAAAACTGGATGTACTTATCTCTAAGCTTCTTGTGAAATGGGATAATTAAATGCTTACTTTTACTCCAATATTAATTGGCATTTCTGTTACTTGAAGCTAAAAGTGCTCTTAACTTAGCCATAGGAGCCACAAAGGGGTCTCATTCACAAATAGCCTCTCATGCTATTCCTGTTTCAATTTTCATAAGGCACCATAATCACTTAGTGAAGATTTGTTCCTGGACTGCTTCTGATAGGAATGTGATTAGAAACCTTAAATCCTTTTCTCTGCAAAATCAAAATCCTGTCAGAAAGAGTTCAGAATTTCTATGTAACAAATTTCCTAGACATACATCTGAGCCTGGTCTCCCTTTTGGCTGATTCATATTTATTTTCTATGTCCACCACCCCACCTCTAAATTTTACTGTTCTTTTCTTCCCATGGATTTGCCTAAAACCTGAATATTTCTGGCCATGTTTCTTCATTACTAATCTTAGAAACTGAATAGTTTATTATTTAAATGGAATTTGGTGGTAGTAAGCCTCTAAGATTCTACCAATGATATCCCCCTCCTGGTATGCATATCTTTGGAGAAGCCTCTCCAATATTGTACCAGGATTGGTCTGTGTGGTCAACAGAATACACCAGAAGTGCTTTTATGTCACTTCTGAGATTGGATCTTAAAGGAGACTGTGGCTCCTGCTTTGGCCTCTCTTTCTTTTTCTCAGGTCATTTTCTCTGGGCAAAGACAGTAACCATGTTGTGAGCCTTCATGTGGGAGGTCCTTGTGGTAAGGAACTGAAAGTTCCAACTGACAGCCATGTGCAGGATCTTGGAAGCAGATCCTCTTATCCTGTGGAGACTTTGGATAGCTGCAGTCATGGTCAACACCTTGAAAGTAACCTAATGAGAGACCCTGAGCCAGAATCTGACTCTCAGAAACTATGAGATTGTAGGTATTTGTTGTTTTAAGCTACTAAATGTTTAGGTAATTTGTTATGCAGCTTAACACAGACTATAAGGCACTAAAAAGTTTTTGCTTTTGTTGTTTTCTTCCAATGTTAAAGTGACTTGAGGATAGGAGCCATAACTCATTCATCTTTAGGATTAGCAGGGTGCCAAAGGACATAGCAGATTCAATAACCATTTTCTGAATGAATGATCATCTCCTTCCTGTTTTTACCATTAAAGTAAATTCAATGACAATTACACTTCCAGACTTCTGGCTTAACTAAGGATTTTTTTTTTTTTTTAATAATGTGGTTTAACTCAGAGAATATAGAAGAGAAAAAAAAGTCTGAAATGAGATCACCTTTCAGAAGCTCCAATTTTTTTAATGCTCCCACCATTAAGAGTTCAATATAAATTTACAATGAGGCTCAGTGAGCAATTTAGGAAGCCTTGGCCTCCTGCCTGTTAAGCATTCATGATTACAAACTAAAATTGGCCTCACCAACTAAGACATGACAGCATGATGGGAAAGACTAAGGGCTGACGTAAGTATAAAAGAAATAAACTCCCGTAGGTCTTGAATTTAGGGGACAGTAGAATTTTCTAGTCACTATGGCTTAGAGAAAAGATTCCTAATGGTAAGTATCTGTTGGTAACTTACAATTATTTTATTATTTTAAACTGATACATAAAACATAAAAATTATATACATTAATGTGGTACAATGTGAAGTTTTGATATAATGTATGCATTATACAACGCTTAAATTGGGTTAAACATATGTGTATTCTCACTTCTTTATGGTAAAAGCATTCAAAATCCTTTCTTCTAGCATTTTGAAATATAGTAGGTAATTACTGTCTATGATCACCTTACTGTTCAGCAGCACCCTGAGATTTCTTCTATAATTTTGTTCCCCTTTGTTCCCTCTCCTCATTACACCCTCCCCTCTATACTCTCCAGCCTCTGGTATCCACCATTCTGCTCTCAGTTCCTATGAGATCAACTTTTATATACTGCACACGGGTGAGGTCATACAGTACTTGTCGTTTTATGCCTGGTATATTTCAGTTAACGTAATGATCTCCAGATAATCAGGGGGCAGCTTCTCATCTTCTGCAGGAATTATTCCAAAGTACCAGAGGTTAGTTCTGATAGATACTTCACAGTGTATCTGCTCCTCCAAATCTACCAATCCCCATATTCTAAGGCATTCCTACTGGGAAAACATAGGTACATAAAGGGATAAAATAATCCCATTACCATGTAAAGAAATAAACATACATCCATTTGGAAACCTCTCAGGAGATGTGCTTGTCTGAGCTGATATTTACTAACAGGGCAACATTTCTTTTTTTTTCCCACTGACTAAGTCCCTTTCTTAGATAGTGATCTCCTCTGGGAAAGAGTTAGTGGAGTTACTGCTCTAGACCATTAGTGAAAAGGGTTCACTGAGTAGAAAGAAGGAAAGCAAAGGTTTTACTCAACATAGTTGAGTTTTCCAAAGGAAAGTTCATAGTTTTACCAAAGGAAATTTCATCTTGCATGAATGAAAAGGAAAGCCTTTCCCTGGGAAATTATTTCCCTGCCTGGGTTGCCTGAGCTATAGTTTCAGAGACCATGAACCTGGGTAATCTCCAAGATTCACCCTTTTTAGGGACAGAAAAGACTTAGGTAAAGATGTCTTTGATTCCTCCACCCTCAACCAGCTGACAACTGAATGCAGTTCCTGAAGCCAAGAGTCAGAATCATTTTTTTGTCATTTAAAAAATTCACTAAAATATTAAAAGAGAAAAAAACCAAATGGCGGTGGTACAAGAAAGAGCCTCAGGTTCACTTAATTTCAAGAAAATAAGCTTTGATTCTTGCATCACTTGACAAAGACTGCTTACCTCTCAAAAATTTGAGTACTGCCCCAAAGGCATAAAGTAATATGCTCTAAATACTAAACTTACTTAAACTAACCAGACCTAATGGAAAAAAAAATGGACAGTTCTGTTCCTTGATGTAATGTTTTTTCAGTAGAATAAATGGACTAAGATATATCTTAAATTTTAACATATTTTTAAAATATGAACACACGTAAGTAAGAAAACAGCTACATTTAAAGGTTGAATCACAGCATTTTGACTTTAAGAAGGGAAAGACTTTTCTGCCCCCCTTATCTCAGAATTCTCCGTGGAACACCAAGAAAAAGAAACATAATCATATTCTCCATCTTTGATGAAAACAGACCTTCAGGACTCAGAACCATGGTATATACTGTTGTAGAGCGTAGAGTAGTAACTGAACAAAATTGAACAGTAGACCAATTGGGCATCAACAAGGATCAGACTCTACATAAAAACCTCAAGAATCAATGGCTTTGTGCACCAGGTATTGGTATAGGGCAGGGGTGGGGCATGGGCCAAAACCAAGTGGGGCTAGCTGACAGTCTGTCCCCCACATCTTCTATCTACTTCCTAACAAGCATAGAAACTGCTCTTACTGTCCACCTCGCCTTCAGAAAATTTAAGGTAGAGAAACTCTGATTATAGGGAACAGAAGGAGAGGGATGAGCGACGGGGAAGCCACGGCATTCCAGAAAACACCTTGCTGACATGAGAGCCTTGTCAAAAAGCCTGATACCCTCATCCCTGAGCCCACCAGCTCCCAGAATGGTCCCAGGCCATTGTATATCTTCAAGGCAGGGCACTGGAGGACCCAGGTCTGGAGTAATGGAAGTTCCAGGAAAAGAACTATAAATGACAATATTGTGGGATTTCCTAAACAGCAGCAATAGCAAAACCTGACTTCTTATAAAATCAACCCAAGACAGTCTTCATTCATGCCTCTAATCATCACCTTTTTAGTGCTGCACTCTTTAATATGAATGGAATGAGCCTTTGAGCAATTTATCCTACACATTTCTCCAAATCATGGAAAAAAATTTCACTGTTCTCTACTTTTTCTTCTGGTTCTGTCCAATATCCTCCTCCCTTTCCTTACCCAGCTTGCTCTGGCATCTCTTCCTTATCTCCTGGCAACTGCTAAACCCTGAGGTCTGATTTTACAATCAGCAGCCCTGTGTGCTTCCCAAAGCTCAAAACCAGTGAGTTCTCTATTAATTCTGTTGCTGTTTTGATACTTTTTCCTAGTCACCTGGGTGCAAAACCTCAGCACCGCTTCTTTTTTAAAATAAACATATAATTTCAAAATCATTTTAGACTTACAGAGAGTCATTATGATAGTGCAGAGCTCCCATTTACCCTATTCAAGTTTCTCCTGTTAAAATCAGGATGATACACTTGTCACAACTGATGAACCAATAGTGATGCAATGACTCATTTGAATTTCTTTAGTTTTTTTTCCTGTTGCTCTTTTTCTGTCCTAAGCTCCCGTGTATCCATCCTGACTGTTTTTTTTTTCTTTTTTTCATAGTGGGGATCAAACTCAGGGGCACTCGACCACTGAGCCACATCCCCAGCCCTATTTTGTTTTTTAATGTAGAGACAGGGTCTCACTGAGTTGCTTAGCACCTCACCATTGCTGAGGCTGGCTTTGAACTCACGATTCTCCTGTCTCAGCCTCCCAAAGTGCTGGGATTATAGGGATGCGCCACTGCACCCAGCTCCATCATGACTCTTAAGGCTCCTCTTACCTGTAAATTTTCCTCCGAGCTTCCTTGTTTTTAATGACCTTTGGAGTATTGAAGAACACTGATCAGGTATTTTTGTAGAATTCCTCAATGGAAATGTTTTTCTGATGACTAGACTGGGGTTGTGGGTTTGGGGAAGGACAACCACAGAAGGAAGGTTCTGTTTTCATTGTACCATTATAAAACATACATACTACCAACATGACCTATTGTTGTTGATATTGATCTTGAGCACCTGGACGACGTGAATGAGGATTTGCCAAACTCCACTGTGAAGTCACTCTCCCATCCTTCTTCCATACTATAATTTTGGGGGAGGACATGATTCTACACAGCCCCCACTTAGTGGAGAGTTATGTTCCACCTCCTTTAGGGCAGACTGTCTACTGAGAGTGTTTGGAATTCTCAGAATTGTATCAATCCCTCTTTTGCCCTTGATCCCCAATTCCTACATTTTTTTTTTCATAAATAAGCAGTAGAGTTGGGCTTCAAATAAGATTCTATAACTTGAAACCTTGACTAACCAGGAGAGCAGTTAATTTCTTGGCTCCTCAGGGCTTCCTTCCTTCTTTCCTTCTTTCAACAAATACTTATTGTCTGCTGTGTACTAGGCACTGTATTAACTTTAGAAACACAATGGTAAGCCAAACAGACATAGTCACTGAGGGTTCAAAAGCTTGTAAGAGTGGCATCCCATTTAGCTAGGGAGTCAGAGAAGGTTTCCCTGACAAGGCAAACTGGTTTTTTTGTTGTTGTTTTTTTCCTTTGTGGTACTACTGCAGATTAAACCCAAGGCCTCATGCATACTGGGCAGATGCTTTACCACTGAGCTATAATCCCTGCCTAGAGGTCAACTTGAATTAAGATATGAATGGTGCAATCTATGAGGAGGAATACCAGAAAAAATGAGAGCATTACAGATAGAGGGACTACATGTATCAAGATTCTGATACATCAGGGAGTTTGAAGGAAGTCCTACAATGAGCAAGAAACAGAGGATGTGATAGCTTAGATCTTTGGTGTCCTCCGAAGACTATGTTGATGATTTGGTCACCAGGTACTATGGGTGGTGGTGGATCCTTTAAGAGGTGGAGCTAGAGAATAGAAGTTAGGTGATGGGAGATGACCCTGAGTGAAATATTGGGGCACTAGTCTCTTACTCTCCTTTTACCTCCCAGATGCCATGAGGTGAGCAAGTTTACTTCACCACATGCTCCCTGTCATGACATTATGCCTCACCACAGGCCTCAAGTTACAGAACCAAGCAACCATGGACTGAAACTTGTGAAATCATGAGCCAACACAGACCATTCTTCTTCTTAAGTTGATTATCTCAGTTGATTTGTCACAGTGAAGGAAAGCGGAATAACATAGAGGATAAAAGAGGCCTCCACAAATGACAGGCTACCTCCTGCAAATCCTCCAGGCCATGCATGGTCACCAATAGCAACGCAATGCTATGACAGGTCAGAGTTTTAAATGAATTGTTAAACCAGTGTAGGGCAGACTCTATCAGGGAAGCAGGAAGCAATGCTGGACAACTAACTGGTGAGGAAGCCTTTGCAGAAGTCCAAAGAGGAAACAATGATAGCTTGGTCCAAGACAGGAAGAGTGGAGAGGGTGAAAAATGGACACCTTCTAGAGGTAGACAGAAATATGTGATCTTAGGTAAATGGACTAACTTCACTTCAGTTACTTCACCTGTAAAGTGAGGGTTAATAAAACTCATACTTCATGGAGCTGCTATAAGGTAATCAGTTAATATATGCAAAGCATTTGAACAAGTGCCTGGCTTACATTAGTATCTATTAATATCAATTAAATCATGAGGAACAGGTGTCTATCTAAATCAATTGGAGAAACAATACCCTGATCACAATGTAAGCAGGCTTGGCTACATGATTTCCAAGACCTTCTCCAACCCTAAATGCTGATTTTTCCAGCCATTTTTCTTTGCTAGTCTAAGGACATGTTCCACCTCCATAGAACTCTCTCCAAAAATGGTACCTTTCATCTTATATAACCTTCACCATTGTTATTCCCATCAGATCCTCCCCTCAAAACACACACACACACACACACACACACACACACACACACACACACATGACTATAGGAAAATAAGTGTTCTCCTAAGGAATTTAGATCAAAATGAAGCTGACCTTTTTTTTTTTAAATTCTTAAAAAGTTCACATTCAGGACCCATAGAATTTGTTCTACCATTTCTATCCATTATCCAGTGGCCATATTCTGCTCTTCCTGCTATGCTTAAAAAGTATTTCAGGAAAGAATCTACCTCAACAAGCTTTAAATACCCAAAGTCACCCACCTCTTGCAGAAATAGCTGAAATGGCTGGTCAGATTACTCAGGACTACTTAGGAGAGGAAGGGCCATCACATCACTTAATGAGGTCTTAAAAGTGTTAAAAATGTGTCTGGCACAAAGAAGATGGCCCTTGTCCTCTAGGAGTTTTCAGGTTACTTCAAGAGGTGAGGCCAATTCATGCACAGGAGAACTAACTATGAAGTAGAAGAAGTTATCCATGATTTCTCAATTCAGAATCTAGGTTGCCTGGAAGAATCTATAGGAGAGGTAATGAGGACCCTGTAATGATAGAGCCAAGAACATTGGGATACAGTATCACAAGGAGGCTTTTATATGGTTAAAACATTTTCAAACTCTCAAACAAGAAGAAAAATATTTGCTTCTATCAACCTCTGGCCCAAGATACATCCTCAACACAGAAACTAGAAGCAAAACAGAAACATCCTGGGCACTTTTACTAAGCTCAGCAACTTTATTTATAATGATAACTAAAACATTTCATTTGCCAGTAATTTGGGATTATAATTTATATAGCCCCCAAACCATTCATCCCTTGGTATGTGCCGGAGATTGGTTCCGTTCCCCCCAAGGATACCAAAATCTGTGGATGCTCAAGCCTTAAATAAAATGGCACAGGATTTGCATAAAATCTCTAGTACACATTAAATCATCTCTAGATTACTTATAATACTTAATACAAGGCAAATAACATGCACATAATCATTTTCCCATGTTGTTTAGGGAATAAAGACTTGGAAAATATCCTGTACATGTTCAGTACAGTCACAATTATTTTTTGAATATCATCAATCCACAGTTGGGTGGATCCACAGAGGTAAAACCAAAAAATAGGAAGGGCTAACTATAATTTCCTTAAGAAGAGGAATCCCCTTCAAAATATGCCCTCATTTATAAGTAAAAATATACTAACAGAGGAAAAGGGGAGGAGAATCTCAGTACTTTCAAAAGAAATCACGCTAAAACAAAGAGAAAACAGAAGTTGCTAAAGGTTTAGAACAAAAGTTCAGTTGCAAATAAGCTAACACTGAAGGTAAATTTTAACTAATAAAACAGATAATTTTACTGAAAATTTAACACCTTACAGCATAGCCGTCTGCCCAGTCAGGAAACCATTAACATCTTGTCATCAATGCTCTAAGCACATCAATGATATGAATTCTAAAAAGAAACTAGAACACCAGAAGGAACACGCCACAAAGCCAACAGTGCACAGACTTCCCCAGTGCCCTTTCCTGGTGTACCCCATGCACTCAAGAGTTTGCAAAGCAGCTGGATTCCAGGCTCGAGAGGAAAAGCAGAAAAGCATAGGTAAATTTGAAAAGCAAACAGCAATATTTTTCAATCGATGCTTGAGACCACTTAATAAATACCTTTTCCAATACACAGTTGATAAACAGGGGTGTAGATAAGTCATGCAAACGTCCTTTTAATAATGATGAATCATTATACACAGTCTCCTATTTTAATCAGAAAGAAACATCCTTTTTACAAATTGAAATACCAAAATAGGGGTCTTTAATTACTTTTGGGCCTGAGATTCCTTCCAGGCTCTGTTGAAAGCTGGGAACTTTCTCTGCAGATAACTAGGTATGTTCACCAATTTAGCATTCCATTTTATCTCTGACCACCATCAAGCCCATCCCTATAGGGGATCTCTATGTCTGGTAGACTCATATGTTAATAGCTTATGAAACCCTTAATTTATAAAGCCCTATGCTAAATAAGCATGCTTTAAGACTTTGGGATAAGAGTTTAACTATCTTAATATATTATGAGTTTCATATCACTGTGTGGCATACAATTTATTTATTTATTTATCTAACCAATTGTTTCAATTCTTTTTTTTTTTTTTACTGTGGTAAGACCATCCTAACAGATATTTTGTTTCAACAGTTGGATCAAACCTAGGACCTCCTGCATGCTAGGCAAGCACTGTTCCATCAAGCTATACCACCAGCCCAGCCCCAGCCTCTTAACAGATTTTTAAGTGTACAACAGAGTATTGTTAACTACAAGCACAATGTTATAGAACAGATATCTAGAACTTATCTATTTTTCATTTTTCCTGAAATTTGTACCCATTGATTAGCAACTTCCCATTTCTCCCTCTCCCAGACCCTGGAAAATATTCTATTCTCTGCTTCTATGTGTTGGATGACTTTACATTCTTCATAAGTAGAATCATCAGCATGTGTCCTATGAGTGGCTTCTTTCACTTCTTTCATCCATGTTACTGCACTTTGCAGAATTTATTTTGCCAGCAGAATAATATTCCATTGTACATATGTACCACATTTTCTTTATCCATTCATCCATTAATGGACATTTAGGCTATAGCACATATTGGCATTATGAATAATGCTGCAAAGTACATGGCAGTGCTAGTATCTGTCTGAGAGCCTGATTTCAATACTTTTGGACAAATACCCAGAAGTGTGATTGATGGGTCATATGATAATTCTGTTTTTAGTTTTCTAACGATCCTCTGTATTCTTTTCACTGTGGCCAGTTTATATTTCCACCAATATTGTATAAAGTTTGCTTTTGTCCATCTCCTCATCAACATCTGTCTTTGATCTTGTTGTCATTCTTATCTTTTGATACCAGCTGACCTAACAGATTCATGGTGATACTTCACTGTGGTGTTTATCTGCATTTCCCTTATGGCTAGTGATGTCGAGCACCTTTTAATATCCTTACTGGCCATTTTTATGTGTTGTTTGAAAAAAATGTCTGTTCAGGTCCTTTGACCAGTTAAAATTTGGGTTATTTATTTCTATGCTTTTGACTTGTATGAGTTACCAATTCTTTTTTGTTTGGTGTGGTTTTTGTTTGTATTATAGTGCTGAGGCTAGAACCCAGGACCTCATGCATGCTAGCACGTACTCTACCACTAAGCTATATCTTACCATGTTACCAATTCTTAATAAATATCTAAATAGGAACTCATTTCTATCTTGGAGGCACTCCTGCCTATTTTTTTCTCCATCTGCTCCAAACCCCATACATTTTGAAGTATTATGTTACTCAGAAATATTTTACATAAGGAAAGCAGAGAGAGCTTGTATGACAAGACAAAAATAAGTCAGTTGTGCTCTGGGCAGTTCTGGTAATCAGGGTGTTCACTTACTTGGTTAACAAACTCAGTTTTGACTGCATGTCTGAGTGGTGAGATGCAAGGTATTTGAAAAAGACCAGTCCCTCTCCTCAGAGAGAGTCCTGCCCATTGCAGTGCTGGGGGAAGTTTTCCAGTAAGTCTGTAAAGACACCCCCAAGGCATCTTTTCTGCTTTGGGAAGTGGGGAAATTGACCTTTATGGAGGCCAAGTGAGGTTTATCCAGGACAGGAAGAAATAGCAATGTCCATCTTCCCAAGGGAATGGGGCATTCTAGCAAAAGAATGGTGAGAACTATAGTATGGTTGGAGCAAACTGTGCATTACTAGAAGGAATGTGGCAGCAACAAAGTCAAAAAAGGAAAAATCAATTGAATGGCTTATCCTTTGCCCCATAATTCTGCAAGCTAGCTTAAAATATCCAACAAAAGTCTTCGTAGGAAAAGATATAGGAATGCCTAGATGAAATCAAATAATTATGAACATAGTAGTCTATGCCTATCCTTTGCTACCGGATAAATATTGCACATTTTCAAAATAGCGCTCATTGAATAGGTGCTAAGCACCAGGCTGAGGGCTCTACATTCACTTAACTTTCTCAGCACCCCTATGCAGTAGATATTACTAACTCCATTTACAGATTATGAAACCAATATTAAGAGAGAGAAAGCAATACTAAAGGGAAAAGTGATCCTATCCATCTTAATGATATTCTTCAATGTCATATGCCATACTGTCATAGTGAGCTCAATAGTGACTTATGATGGGTGTTTTCATTGCTTTGAGTTTGTCATTGCCTGGGCCACGAAAGTCCAGATTCTGTGAGATCTACCAGAGGGTTTATGCTTACAGTAGGGAGTGAAAACTTGGGTGGGAAGCGTCACAAGTCACTATTCCAGGTACACTGCCCCACAGAGTCCCAGAACAGTGACCTCTGGTAGGAATGTGGAGTCAGAGTGCAGGGAGCAGAAGGCCACCCCCTCAGAACTATCCCATTTCAATACAGACATAGTTATAAGGAGAAATTATGCATTAAAATGGCACATACACACCATAGGAATGCCAAATCTATTTTTAAAGAAGTTGTTAAATCTTTAGCACCTACAGTGATTTCTGATTTCTCCTTGCAAATTTTCAATTTAATAGTTTCTTGAAATAAAAGCTCAGATAATTGTGCAGGATCATAAGTGCTTGATACTACTTCTTGCCCCACCATCACCAAATCCTGCTGTCAATGGATGAAATCCACTTTCTCTACATAGGAATGAGAATAAGAACTGTCACAATCATGACAGAGTATTAATTCAGCAGTATTAACCAAAGAATCTAAATATTTACAAAAATCCCTGGATTTTTCTTTCAGCTTATGGAACAGGTCATCTCTCTGACATTTTGTCGGGGCATTTGGTGGTGTATTCAGGGCCTCCTATCAAGCTTCTGTCCTTTGGTCTTAGCTGTACTCACATATCCCTGTAGCTTGGAGCACTCTGGGTGATTAATAGCCCTGCCAGAAATTCCTATTTAAAAACTATTCCTACTTTATGTCTTTTTTCTACTCGTCCCTGATTTTCTCTGATCCTTATTTTTTTCCTCAGCAGAAATTAGCAACTGTCAGAGTCTTCTCCCTGCTCCAAATCCTGGTGACTCTACTCCACAATGTTTTGTTTTGGGGGAGCTTTTGTTAAATATACAATAGGGCAAAGCCTATTGGAATTAAAGAAGGAACTAGCCCAAATGGCTATACACAGGTTAATATTCTGCTAGAATCTCTCTCCCTCCACCCACCCTCCCAGTCCAAACCCACAATTTTAAGACAGACAACAGACAGACAGACAGAAAGAAAGAAAGAGCATCCAGACCACCAAATGGTACACCACCTCATGCCAAGCAAGCCGTTGCTTCCTCATTCTGCTTGTGTACTGGATGTATAAGTTACATTTTCAAAATTATTCTTTCAGCCCCTTGACAATTTAATTTATTTATTTATTTGTCCAGTTCCTCAATTCTGCGTGGGTAGCAATGTCTAGTCAATATCTCATTCAGGTGTAGCACGGAAAAGCCTAACAACCCTGGGCCAGCAGCCAAGCTTACCAGTGACCGACGCTCGCTTAACTGAGCAAAGATTTGCTCTGCACAGAGTGGGGCTTGACTGTACAAGAACCAGTAGTGACAGCAAAGATGCCGGCTAGAATCCTAACAAAGCCACTTCCAACTTGTGCTCAGGCAAGTGGAACCAGCACTTAAAGTGAATGTTAAGGGGTTTCAATCTTGGTACTTTTTGTTCCCCAATCATTTAACTTCTGAATAAACCCTGGGATTTTAGAGGAAAAACAGCACATTAGCAAACTTACATCACAAATCCTTGTACCTTTTAAAAAAGCTGTTGAAGATTTATTAACTTGTAGGAGCAATCATTTAATTGCTTGCTTCTGCTACACCACACACTATTTTTTTTTAAATGACCAAATTAAACCTGCCGTACAAATTTGTGCTTTGAAGTTCCTGCAAAAGGATCATTCCTTTGAGGGAGTGATAAAAAGAAGAATTGAAATGCTCTCCTTTGGTACAAATGTCGGCACACCTCCCTTTCCCCGCCCGAGATGCCTTCATATACAGAAGCAAATCATTCTCGTTTAAATGTTTCTAATTCATTTTCCAAGCCAGGTCCAAATTTCCCTCTGCAATTTCAATGAAAGCCCATAAGCATTTACAAATGGAGAAACATCGTACTTACAATTTTGGGATGTGTAATGCAGCTGTGTATCTTATCAAAAAAAAAATTTATGTTTATTTTTGCTGTCCTTCCTGTTCAAAGACAACATCACTCTTGGCATAGCTGAAGAAACTAGTGAGAAAAAGAGTCCTTTCCACACCACGAACATGTGGACACTATCCTTTGAAATGGAGCTGCAGAAGCAGTTAGCAGAGTCAGTTGTTTGACACTTTGTCTCTTAGATCAAATTCAGCCCAAAGCCATCAAGATGATTTACCATCTAAACTCAGTGAATTTGGTGATATGCAACTGCAGAATCAAGTATGTAGACTAATTTCTCACATCACAGGTAAAAACAATCTAGACATGAGTCGGTACACACAATAGGACCCTGGTTAGCACAGTGGTTCAGTTAGCTAGGAAGATTCCCAAGCTGCATGAGGATAACCAGACAATGTCAGAGTGACAGAGGCAGTGCATCTGGGTTTTTAAAGTGCTGGATGCCTCTTGCTTGGACAGGAGTTCTGTTCCATTGCATCAGACGCCCCGTAATGCGATATCGGCAACCTGTATGAGCATCAGAAGTCCGGTCGGGTCACAAGCAAAATTCTCTCTGCTGCCAATTGAGATTGACATGTGCTGCTGTCATAAAGATCACGCTGTCCAATTTGGCCAAATTGGTGGTCTCGAGAATGAGCCAAGGTACAGTCTGTCAAAGTGAAAGTCGTGTGCCGTGCTCAAGTTAGTTTTCATAATTTCATTTGGTGAAACTCTGTGGGTTAGAACACTGTTTTGTAATTGAGGAAGAAAAAAAATGTTTTTTTTTTCCCTTTAGGTATTTGGTTTTGCTTTGACTTACTTGTTTTGTTTCAGTCTGGTTTTTTGTTTGTTTGTTTGTTTGTTTTAAGGCATTTATGTCCAGAATATTGCAAAGGGACATAAGTAGGGCCTTCCCCAGCAGGGACAGAAGAGTGGATGGGTTTTGAAGGAGAGAAGTGACTGGAAGATTGCTCTAACTCCCTCGGAACCCAAACCTGGTTAGCTGGGAAACAGCTCTTCTTCGAAGCCATCCTCTCTTTCCTCTGTGGGACTTGGAACCTGGATGCTATAATTGAAAGCCAGTGTATTAAGCATAACACATCAAACTACTGTTAACACCCAGCCTCCCGCAAGGCTGCCTCCTAACAGCTCTGTTTTCTGCCTACCGTATGTGCAAGCAAGTGGAACCATCACACGCACTGCATGCTAAAGGCCGCAGCCTTTGTCTTCTCCAAGTTCTGTCTATTTCAGAGGCTAACATGCAGCAATTAGTCTAATTAATGTGAAACAATGAGCTGTGTTACCACTTATCAAATTGATTGTTCCCCTATCAAAACAAAACAGGCTGGCTTTTTGATGTAATTTCAAGAGATGATTTGAAATGTCATGTTGCTGCAAGCCAATTACCGTATGACTAGAGTCACGGTCAACAGAATACATAATTAGCATGAGTTTGGGAAGGCTGCTTACTGCTAGTATGTTAATTAACTGTCTTTTGTCATAAAATAAAAAGGTTGTATGGAAGGTTTTGAAATAGGTCTTTTTTATTTACATTTCTTTGTGCTTATCAACGTGAGGCATGACAATGCAAAAGAATAGAAAAATTTAATTCCACAACTTCAAATTAATACTCAGCTGCAAGGTCAGGCATAATGTGCGGGCTGCAGTACCGTTCACCTCTCCTAGTTCTGCCCTAGTGTATTACATTACTCAAGGAGTTAAGTATAGAGTAAAACTGGAATGTAAGAAATACTGAGCTCCAACAAACAAATCCCTTAATGCTCTTCTTCCAGGCCTCCCTTGCTATTGTGCAACCCCAGAGGTCTGTACAGCACTCAGCTACCCTAGCAATTACATTCAGTTGTTGTTTTTCTATTTCAATCTTGAAATTTGGACAGAATAAACCCATCATCAAATGATGTTATTGCCTTTACCTCTCTATAGTGGAGAGGGAATGCATAATGGGCACCTGTGGGCTTGTAAAGGTATCCTATCCGTGAGGCCAGGGCTCGGTAACTCCTGTGCAGCTTCCTCTTCTATGTGATAGCCCAGCAATTCTGCACTCTTGATTAAGGAACCAATTCTGCATTGTTGAGTTTTAATGCATTCTGGGGGCAACTGTAATCTGAAATCAACAATGAACAATCAAATTCATGGTAGCCTTGAGCCACAGTTTGACATGTGTATGTTAGTAAGCTAGCTGCTGCTTTGGAGAACAAGCTGGAAGTTTCCAAAATCCTAAAATTGATGTTCTATTGCCTGATAGCACTGTTTCACCTGCAGAAGCAGGTAGGCAGGACTCCTGAGCATGCCACAACTTCCTATGAAGCATATTGTCATTTTGTGAGTGCTCAAAAACTCTTTTCTTCCATTTTTTTCTCAGGATATGATTCAGGTCTTATAGTTGTATCAGAATGGTCCTCTGGAGTCAGAAAAAAAAACACCTTGCTATTAGAAGAGTATCAAATTTAGTTTACAAAGTGGACTTTCTGTCCTATTTTGTTTCCACTTTTTAACAATTTTTTTTCTGCTTCTGAAGTCCCCAAAACTACTTAAAAAGTTAATAAAAATACTAAATGGGTGAAATGCAATCCTTTTTTTTTTTTTTAGAGCATGGATTTCTCATTTTGGTAACGAAGGGTAAGAAAACTTAGGACACAGGTATTGAACTGGAGGCAGCTCCTAGATATGCTAGATAGACGAGGACAATGAGTTTCTGATGTCCATTTCATCCTTCTTTGCAACATCTCTCTTTTCTGCCAGAGGCACTGAACCACTAGCCACATCCCCAGCCCTTTATATTTTTTTTATTTTGAGACAAGGTCTCACTAATTTGCTGAGGCTCTTGCTAAGTTGCTGAGTCTGGTTTTGAACTTGCTATCCTCCTGCCTCAGCCTCCTGAGCCACTGGGATTACAGGTGTGTGCCACCATGATTATAGTTTTCAAAGGAGGCAGATGGGGGAAGAGAACCAAGATGAGGACAGCTACCTAAGAACTCTTGCTCATGAAGTAGTGACAACAGCTAATCATTGCTCAGTGCTTCTGAGGTGCCAGGTACAGTATAACTTGCTAAGTTTCAGACAAACCACAAAGCCCAGATTTAGTGTGTGAGGTAGCTAGGCAACAAAAGAAATTTACTAAGTTCATAACCAATCACAAAGGCTCCAAGTATTGGTATATTCTTAACTTATAGCCAAAAGATCATAGGACCCTAAAGGCGAATGAAATCTTAAAAATGTACTTATCCAAGCTTCCTTCCCATGTGGAACTCCTCGGCACCAGCCCCAACATATTAAAATCCTTTTAGGAAGTCCCTTCGGTAAAATTTAGAGAAACATCTAAGTAAGTTCCAAAAGTTTTAGAAAATTTAGAATTCTTGATGTTTGGATGCTGTTATTGCTCTAAAGACACAACACGGCTTATAGATCATGTGAGGTATCTACAACCATTCCACCTCGAACACTAGCATCTCATCTGATCTTGGAAGCTAAGCAGGGTCTGGTCAGTACTTGGAAATGAGATAACAAAAGGTACCACAATCTCTGATCTATGAATACTCAGCCTAAACTATAGACACTTGGATGAGTCTTAATTAGATATCCCCCAATGGATCTAAAATTCAAAAACTGGTGACTACCACCATCAAGTTTAATAGCAACTGAGTGTATAAGTTGACTCTGTAATTTTATATTTCAGAGACAGGTCCTTACTTACCATTCCTCAGTTCATAAAATAATTCTATAAAATATCAAGTCTCATGTTTTTTGTCTTCTCAACCGGGAAGGAAAGAGGTTAGGAAGGAGGAAAGAAGGACAGGAGGACTGTCAAATGACTCTTAGTGATCAGATAACTCTATTGGTTTACATGTCTACAGTACTTATACTCCATACATTAAGCTAAATTTATATATTACATAAGTTATCACAGCTACCCTGAAAGGCAGGTAATATTTTCCCAACTATGTCTTTTCTCTAATAATAGTAAGACAAGAAGACTCACAAAGGATAATTAATTAAGCCGAAGCCCCACAACTAACTTGGACCCTAAGATTCTATCATTCAATCATGCAGGGCTGATTGGTGTTTTTCCTTTTGTTGTTTTTCAGTCTTCATTGTTATACTAAAAGAGAAGCATGTGAAAAGACCCATATTCATCATCATTAGAAACAGAGCAAAATAAATTGGGAGCAATAACTAGCTCCATACTATTAAGTCTTATGACAAGTTGTATTATATTGTTTGAAGCCTTGTATAAGAGGAATTAAAGGAATGCAGGTGAGTGCTGCATTTTTATGCTGAATCTAGAATATTTTCTTGAAATTTAAGAGAATCTTAAAGCAAAGCTGAGTGTTCAGAACATGGGATAGTTCATTCTCCTTAAAAGCTAAAATTCCTCAGAAATATCCCTCTTTAGGCTTTAAATCAGAACACCTCCTGCAAAAACCAAGTACTCAATGAAAGCAACCTCATGGCCAGTGAATCTGACTAGGCATCCTGCATCAAAGCCCATGGGATGGTCACCTCTCTTGCATGCAGCTACAGAGGCAAGATCGCTGTAAGGGCCAGGGGTGGCACAGTGGAGGAACGTGGAGCAAGCAGTCATTGCAGACACATTGTTGAAATGTCAGTCAGGCACTTGGCTTGCCTGCACCACCTTTCACGGAGCTAAACATCTCTTTATGTCAGAACAAATTGGGCAAGCCTCAAATCTTTTCTTCTTTTCCCTGACTTCAATGAGATGAGCGTGGGGAATGAGGAAGAGAGAGATGGAGATGGGAGGAGAGAGAAAGACAGTGCAGTTCACATGAAAGCACTGTGACACAGCTACATGCCTGCAAACTGTTCCTGGGAAGTCTTGGGATCTTTTATGCCTGGTGACAATGAAAACAGGGCAGCAGCAGGGCCAGGTCATCCACTTTCCAGCATTCAGATCACCAGGGCTTGAATTTCTTCCCTACCCTTTCACCGAATACTTCAAGGCAGGCATTGAAGTCTTTGTGCAAATGGCAGGAACCCCTGACCCTTCCTTCCATGCCATTTCTGTTCCTCATGCACTTGGTTACAACCTGTATATCCATGCTCAAAGCAGGCAAGGTCATAACTGAGACTTTATAGGACTTTACAGTGGCATATATGTCAATGTTCCTCTATGTCACGTCTCAAGGAAAATGTTAAAGTCTTAAAAGTGTCCTGCAGGGGAAAAGAAAAGCTAGTACAGGATGGCAAGACATTCAGTCTCACAGACACAGGCTGGAAAGGCTCAAAATGCAGTTGATTAAAAGGTTTGCTAGCTGGGCATGGTGGCTCAAGCCTGTAATGCCAGCACTCTGGGAGGCTGAGACAGGAGAATCGCGAGTTCAAAGCCAGCCTCAGCAAGGGCGAGGAGCTAAGCAACTCAGTAAGACCATGTCTCTAAATAAAACACAACATAGGGCTGGGGATGTGGCTTAGTGGTCGAGTGCTCCTGAGTTCAATCCCCAGTGCCAAAATCAAAACCAAAAACAACAACAACAAAAAACCCAAAAAGCTTTGCTATACAGAATATGCTGTTCAATAACTGAGGACATATTATATATATATAATGTGTGTATACATACAAACACACATATATATCACATGATATGATATGTATGATATACATTTTGGAAAGTGAGGGCAATTTTTTTCTTTTCTTTCATTACTTTTTTGTGAGTGTGCTAGGTATTGAACCCAGGTCCTCAAACAGGCTAAGCATGTGTTCTACTGCTGAGTTACATCCCAAGTCCCATAAAGGGTAATTCTTAAACAAAAGTTGATACTTATATCACGGTGATATATGTATACATACAGTTGTCCCTTGGTATCCTCTGGGGACCAATTTGGAGTACCTCTTCAGATAACAAAATCCAGAGATGCTCAAGCCCCTTATATAAAGTATTATGATATATTTGCATATAACATATATTCATTCTCCTATGTACTTAAAAAAAATCTAGATTATTTATAATACCTAATATAATGTAAATGGTATTTAAATCTTTACTATGTTATTTAAGGAATAACAAGGAGAAAATATATACACAGTATAGATACAATTATTTTGTAAATATTTTTGTCCATGGGTACAGAATCCATGGAATTAATTATCTCTGTGTACACACATGTAAGTATGCACACGTGTGCACACATATACAAACATATACTTTTTTGTTTTAAAAATTATCCCCATCTTCTAAAAAGCAGTATTTGGGAAAAGACAAATAGGAAATGTATAAAGAAGCTAAAATGTAACCTGTCTTTTTGCACAGCCCTGATCAAAATGTACCAGATCAATGGGCTCTGTTTTGAGAGGTGCAAACAAATTTCAGAAGGAATATAAGAAAATAAAAACGAGTAAAGTATTGGATTACTGTATTTATTAGCACAAATATGAACAAACCAAATTCTACAAAGATTTCTCTTTTTTAAAATAAGAGGCTGTGGTTTCTTGAGAAAGTGTTTGGTATGGAAGAAGATGGAACCTATCAAATAAAATGAGATAATATAAATATTTCATTTAGTCGTTATCATCCCTTTATGATGATGAGAAGACATTATTATCATATTTTTTATTCTAACTCATAAAAAATGGTCAATCTTTCACATTTGTAATGGGCTACAGCACACGAATCTTAGTTTGGCATAAAGCTCATACAAACCACTCAATATTTTCAATATAAATGTAATGACTTCTGCTTTTAGGGAAAAATAACAATGCTCAAAAAAATCACTGGTTAACTCTAACCTCTTGAATTGGTCATTCATATAAGTATGTGCACTGTGCAAAAAATAAAATAAACTTTCTGCATATTCATTATAAAGACGACGGATGATAAT
The DNA here is from genome assembly GCA_028644305.1 of Xerus rutilus. Classification (NCBI taxonomy): domain Eukaryota; kingdom Metazoa; phylum Chordata; class Mammalia; order Rodentia; family Sciuridae; genus Xerus; species Xerus rutilus. The sequence continues at coordinate 50,671,684 of CM053410.1, read as the reverse complement.
CAGTAGAAGAGACAGCAAATTTCTTGAGGATTAGGCTCCAATTGGTTGAATTTCAACATCAACCTGGCAGTTTTACTATTAAGTCAGCAGAAGTGAGTTCTTACACACTACGCCACTTAGTACCAGAGAACATCAGGCAAAGGGAAAAGAACACGCTAGAATAAATTGTGCATTATTTCTGGCATTAGTTAAAGGAACAGAGCATTATAAGAAAAAAAAATACAGTACCATTGATTTTTACAGGTGTTTAATACAGATAAGCTGAAAAAAGGGTTTCCATTTTAAGCCCAGTGATGGCTAAAGATGCATTCAAATATGTTCAAAAGCAATCTAAAGTCTTCTAAAATGGTGTTTAAGCTATTCAAGCAAAACGTAAATAGTTTTTGTCGTAGTACTGAGGAATGTAGAACAAAAACAGTGTCCAAGGAGCTGACTCTGGCACACTGCCGGCCACCGTCAAATCAGGGGGGTCATTAAAACAGAGGTAATACTGTTTATCCATTACATGATCACAGGTTATTTAGAGAAAACAGTAACAGACTGTCTTAGAAAGGTAGGAGGCATAATTACCTGGAAGCCTCCCCATCGCACTCTGAAGAGAAGATACTAGAAGAACAATCAAGTCACAGTGACAAATATATGCTTGGATTATTATTTAAAGAAACAAAATCCATGATTTTTTAAAAATGGTCTGTTTTTAACCTCTTTCTTTAAAGTGAGAAAGAATGAGAAGATTTTTTTGCTTTTAACTGACAACACTTAATGTCTTGTATAAACTAAATTTAAAAATGAGGTTAAAGGGCTAGACATATATAACTCACTGGCAGAGCACATGATTAATTTGCATGAGGCTCTGGGTGTAATTCCCAGCACCATAAATAAATAAATATAAATAAATAAATAAATAAATAAATAAGTTACGATCTGCATAACCACTGAATGGATAGTTTTTCTATAGAACTTATTTGGGGTTGGGAGTCAACCAGCCTCTGATTTCTGCAGGGCTATTTGTTCATAAAATAGGTTGGATAATAAATAAAACATAAAAGAAAGCAACTATTTTGACTGCAAAGATTCAGCTTTCATATTTGCTATGAGGAGGTGAGAGGTATGCTTGTTTTTGGTTTTCTTCACTATGTACCATGTTTTGTCATCTTTAGCCAAATATTCTTCTTCCTTAGAAATTAATTTTGATAAGTCTGGCCCAAATATAAACCTTATTTCCTATAGTTTCTCTCCCTTGTACACATTCCCTCCCCTCCCCAGGTGCTAAGGATCAAACCCAGGAAGCCAGGGCCTCACACACGGTAGGCAAGCACTTTACCACTAAGTTACAGCCCCAGCTTTCTTGTACATCCTTTCCATGACCTTGACTAGATATCAGCTTCTCTCCCCCATTACTGATGTGATCACTTCCTAAGCGATCATCAGAAAGGTACTCTTGCATGAACAAATAAGCGGGATCATGGCTGGTCAAACCCCTCCTGTCAACTAACCAATAAACATACATTTAGTTCCTGTTTTCTATGCTATATAGCAATGAAAAAAAGGCTGACGTCAATGAAGATAGAAAGGGCTCGATATATAAAAATATCACCCTTCTAACAAGTATAATTACAAAACATCCTGTTCGTGAAGACAAAGGTATAGGGCACAGGTGAACAGCTAACTACTCGGAGCAAAAGACAGCAGAGTAAGCAGAGTTAAATTGGAAGGGCTTGCTGTAAAGGTGCCCAGTCACTAACAGATCCCGTGAGCGGTGACAACCGACTCAGGTTCTAGAGATGCTAGAGTAGAAAACCCACATCTCAGATACTGTTGCTTGCTAAACACATGATATGATCAGCCAAGAGTCAGAGCATTTGGCCTCGCCAAGCCCAGTTAGTGATATTTTTGGACAGAAGCAGCTCAGCTATGACCTTCTGTGTATCTCAGAGTTTCCATAGGTTAATGGTCATGTCAAAAGGACATAAAGGACTGTATATAAAAGGTCATGTCGTAAAGGCCACCAGTCAGTTTGGAATTTAGTTGTTCTTGTAATATTACAGATCTTAGTTATAATGGATCAAGGAAGAGCTCAACTCAGGATATCAAATTTATATAGTTACAATTAATATAGAATTCGATTTTATATCAGTGGGGTGATAGGGTAGGAAGAAAACAAATTTGGAAGTGAGAAAATGAAGATTAAAGACCTTGGTTGGCTCATGCAGGGCAACATGTGGTCAGACATTTAATTCCTCTTAGCCATAGAGAGCTTGTCTATAAAATAAGAAAAATAGAAAAACTGGCCCCACCAGGGATATCCTAGACAGTAGGGATGCTCAGGCAGGTTGACATGGATGCAAGTGTCATTAGAGCATAAACACTTTACATACATCATAGTATCTATTCTTTTCCTAGGTTTATACCATGAAGCCCTCTTTAGGTAAAGGGGAAATCATGTGGTAAACATGCTGACCTTCTTGGGAAAGCACGGTTAGTTACCCCTCTTGTGAATTTGAGGAATAGTTCTCAGTTGCATTAACTGGTGTTTATTAATGTATTATGAACCTCTGCCATGGCATCTGATTCACAATAAAGAGATTAAGCATACTAATTTGTCATTTGTTTTCCAATGCCTGCTTTCCTGCCCGCAGCACCACTAATATCCCAAGAGCTCCTCAACCCAATTATTTCCCATTTTGCCTTACTGCTAAAAGTAGCATTAATGTGCCCAAAAGGCTTTGCTCTGTGGTGCTGAAAACAAAAAAACAAACAAACAAACAAAAAAAGCTCCTTCTCTACCCAGGACAATACTGTTGTCATTTGCTGAGAAGTAACACCCCCGGACCACTGGGCCATATCTAGTAATCAAACCAAATTAGCAGCCTGACTGAGCCGTGGACATGAGCAGCAGACCTGCGCTTATTTCGTATTTATTTTGGGGTTGAAAGGGAATTCCATCTGTAGAATGAAGTTCAACCTACAGGGAGCTGAATTATATGATGCCTATATTTATGAACGGTTTTGTTTGCTTCTTTGGGGAATTGTGTGTTCATATTACTCAAATAACTGGCAAATTCAACTTTTTTTTTCAAAAAAATTAATAACCAGTTGTTTAGTCAAATCCAAATATTAACCTGCAAGCTAATTTGTGAATGCAGACACAATTCGTTATTAATAGAAGCATAAAGACTCCACATTGTCTATGCTTTTTAATCCAGCCTTACAACAGTTTTTAACCTCACCATGTAACATTCTTGCTACTTTCTTCAGTCTTTCACTTTGAAAATGTGCTTTTTTTGCTTATCCCAGGAGTTTCTGTATTGCTTAAGGCAAAATACTGCAGCGTACTTTCACAACTATGAACTGTAAACATTTTTCTACCTTATTCTGCCCAAGGCTCAGAGCCCATTTAAATGTCTGTGGACAGTTTCAGAAACACACAGAGTCCAAAGTCATCAAAAAATAATTATATTTTAAAAATTTGCCAATTTCACCAAGAACATAAATCTTCAATTTTAAAAGTCAAGTTAATTTTAGCTGTGAGGAGATACTGACTAGAACCAGATCATTATTTCTTTCGAATATGATCAGCTACAAGGATGAGATGCAGCAGATTAAGTTAATCTCTATGAGGTTATTTCTTACCATTATTCTCTGAAGTCCTCCTCTCTCTTTAATCAAGAATAGGAATGTTAAGGGCTAATGCAGGGAAGGAGCATAGATTAGTGGTTAGCTTAATGGCACAAGAGCCAGTAAACACAAACTCTATTCTTGGCCAAGTGGTCTTAGGTGGTCTTGGTCTTAGGTACATGATTTATAGCCTCAGTTTCTCCATTTGTAAAATGGAATATATTGCACACACCACAACTGGGAGCTTCACAGTGGTAATATTGTGAAATGCTATGTGCCAAGCACCAAGCTATGACCTTTAAAAGGATTTTCTTGTTTAATCTTTTGAAGTAGATAATATTATTATCCTAATTTTACAAATAACCTAATTGAAGCACAGAGGTGTAAGTAAAAGGCCCAAGGTCACACAGCTAGGAACTAACTGCAAAGACTGAGCTCTAACCCATAGGCCACACTGCTCACTACATTGTTGGCTTCAGCATTCTCTGCAAGGGCTTTGGGAATAGGATCTGTTACATACCTAATCCAGAAAATTTCCAAAAGAGTGGCCCAGATTTTCCCTCTCCTCTTCGGCTCTGTGCCACCTGCCTGGGGAAAAAGACCACCCGGGTTCAGGCCTCCCTGGCTCTGCTGCACCTGGTAGCCCCCACATACTGCAGTTGTGACACAGCAGTGCTTTATCTGCCAACTGAACTCGAGACATTTGTGTTCAGTTCAGCGCAGCTGGTGGAGGGAGGCTCAGATTTCCGCTGAACTGAACACAATGAAGCAGCACTGTCACACGACCATTACGAAAGCACAGGCTCACTGGCTAATTTTTGTAGCCGAAGTGTGCGGACTATTTAAAACTTTTTCATCTCCAGCTCTTAAATGCCTTCCTAAGGGTAAAGTTCATCTAGGGGTCTAATAGCCATATGCTGTTTGGTGTCACTGGTTTTTTTTTTTTTTTTTTTTTTTTTTTGCATCTTGGGAAACAAACGCACAGAAAGCAGCTTCCAAAGGAAAATGCTCATGATTGCTGACAGCATGTAGACCAAATGGCACACTTGCAAAGTGTAAAGAAGCAATGCAGAGACTACTCTACTCCAACCTGGCATCTGCAGAAAAAGCAAACTTGAACTTGACTTACACAGATGCTAAAGGAATGCCTCTGTCACTACTACGACTCGTCTTAGTACATCAGAACTAATTTGCCAAAATGAGTTCCAAGGTTTAAAAGGTCTCATCATGTCACATCTTTGAAGTGCTGTATGAAACATGGTTTAAAAATTGACCACATTTACAAAGCTCTGGGTTTAATCCCCAGCATCGCCAAAAGATAAAATAAACTATACCACATTTGTGGTATTTATTAGAAACTATGTCATTTAATAGTGACATAGCTCATAATTGTGGACTTGAGCTATTGAAAAAATGGCAAGTATATATGAGAATGCATATGCTAATTATTTCAATGTCTCCATTCCACAAAGCACACATATTTCAAGACAACATGTTACACATGGGATAAATATATAGAATTTATAATGGTCAACTGAAGAAAAGGAGCTACTGATCTTCACATTCCATGACTCTGGTTAAGTAATGAATAGTAAAATAATAGCTTTTGTGCTTAGGCCAAAAATAAATGAGCAATAAATAAGAATGCTACAGTAAAAGAACCACATTTTCAAGAATGTTCTAATATTCTAAATATACCTGAAAAAAGGTTGCAAATGGTGCACCCCTAACTTCTCTAAAATCCCATAGTTTTTTACATGCGATTGCTAGATCAATATTTGCAAATTTAAAAGAACTAAACTGGATGAAGAGAAACTTAGTATCTGTTAAAATCTCATTGGAGGAAAGAGAAAAAAAGATATCATCCATAAGACTTTTAAAAAGATGTTTTGAAAACTTCTCCCTATAAAGAAGCCTTTTCAAGAGGACAAACACTGAAGATTTGCTAAGAAAGAAAAATATTTTCCCAAAGAATTCATTCAAGCAATGTGGGGCAGTTATCAAGTGTTCACTATCCTATGGTTTAGAGAAAATATTTCTTAGTCTTTTTATATTTAGATATTCTTAGAATACATTGCCTTCTTGGGTTCAAAACTCACAACCATCATTAAACATTTCTGTAGCAACGCATCAAAAAATGCATATTGTTTTTGTTTATGACTTCCTAAAAAGGAAATGCTTTGGGGAAAACTGGTCCTAGACATACATCAATTAATACCTGGAAGTTGTGAAATGCCCTAGGAAACGAACTCTACTTCCTTCAAATACCAAGAAAAACAGCTTCAAGATGCAAATGAACTGCTGAACTCAATCCTTGGTCTTAAAAACACATTTCAGTAGAATCACCCATGTATCATCTAAGTATGAAAAAGATGTACAGTAATAGCATTCTGAAAAATGAATTAAGAACACATTGTCATTAACTCTAGGAGAAATAATAAAGGTAGAAAAGATTAAGGGGCAAGCATATCTTTCAAAATTGTAAAATGGGTTTATAGGTCTTCTAATAACAACTTTTACTCAAACCTTACATAAATAGGCTTAGATGATACAAATATTATGTGGGCTCTGTGGACACTACCAGGTTCCTAATCATGTTTAGGGATTACTCGACAGAACAGAGACATTTCATTCCTATTGGGCCAGGGATTACAGCAAAGAAACATCTAATATTCCATTTTTTAATTTCATGCATTTTTTATTTACCTTTAATGATGCTGTATATATTCATCATCCTGAAATATTAAAACAGTATGAAAAAAGTAATAAATTGGTGGAAAATTTAGGGAATAGGAATGCAACAGCACGCAAATCATACACTATCAAGTGCTTGATACACATTTAAAATTACTGCCTACTACGGCAAAGCCAAATTCCTAGCAGATTTCTGAAGCACAAAGTCACAATAAGAAGATCAGCAGAACAGACTGAAATAATAGAATATTCATCCCTCTAATCCATATGCAATTCTTTAGGGCTTTTTTTTTTTAACAATGCATATGAGGTCTGACTGTATTCAGGATTTAAATAAGTTGTCTCTCTCCTTCCTGCTTCTCTCTATTTTTATTAAAAAATGTATATACAGTTATCATTTCTGCACTGCTGCACCAACAATGACAAGGTTAGCACATTTCCTCACACCTCAAATGAAACAATAGCATTTTTAAACAACACAACTGTTTAAAGAAATACATTTATTCATCCCATGAAAACTCTTGCAACAGCCTTCTGGGGAGAAGGAAAGTTGTCCTCATTCATAAGGGGAATAAAGTGATGTTTTGTCATTTAATTAACAATTAATTGATTGATATCATAATATGATATTGCATGAAAATACTGGCAAGAGTTAAAGGTTGGCATTTCCTCTTTGGTCCGTTGTTTACTTTCCCTTGCAGAGAGATGAAATTGCCTATGGGGCATTATTGAATATTGTCAGGAGAAATAGAAAATTGCAAAGGAATAAGGCAACACCATCTGGGTTGGTGTGGGCACTTCCTGGAAAGCACTTGAGTTTCAGGGAAAGGTGGACATCAGGTGGCCAGGTCAGCAAGGTGCATGCGTGGTCCCTCCCAACTTGTGTTCTAGTTGCCAAAAGTTAGCAGTAGCCATCTTTCAGCAACTGTGGTGCTTTTAAACTATCTCCTTTCAGTTTGCTTGTATGTTCTGATTATTTTATTTAATGAGCACTTACTGCCTCATAACAAAGAGGAAAATCAAGAAAACAGAAATCTACAGTCAAATCAGACTCTGCCTTGTATATTGTGTTTACCTTATAAACATGTCCCTTTTCGGGGGAAGGCTCTTGCAGTACTTACTCATCACAGGTCTTTGAGCCTAGTGGTATTATGTAAAAATGTTTTAATTGTCACTGAATTGATTTAAACTAGTTTTCTTAAGTGCTTCTGTGACCCTTATACTGTTTTACCCAGTTCACTGTTCCAATTAGACAATTCTACCATGTGTGAATATGAATCATGAATAAACCTAAGAAGAGGGATGTAATACCTCCATAGAAAACAAACTGGAGAGAACCAACACATTCTACCACCTCCAATTCCAAGCCTAATAGAAAAGAAAGTCATTCCATAGAACAATGAAATGAGAGCTGAGTACTGAACAGACACAAACAATACAATTTTAGAAAGAATAGTCCCCATTTCTGCCAAACAAGAGAAAGACATTTAACATGTAGAAGAGAGACAAGTTCCTCACTGCACTCAAACTAAGAGTTTCTTCAAGCAGAGAGATGCCCCTACATCTAACTGCAGTTAAGGATAAAAAGAGCTGGTGAGATTTTAAATGAGAAGCAAAGCTTTAAGGACATTCTTACATTCCAAAAAACGGTTCTTAAAATCTGTTGCCAACCCTTTTGTCATTTGCATATCAGTAATGTGTCACCAATTCCTATCAACCCCCAAGATACATTCCATAGTCAAGATGAGTGGAGAACTATCCAATTAAAATCCAATTCTTTCTTGAATACTTTAAACTTACTTCATTTCCCTTTAAAGAAATTTGAGGGGGAAAGCATTTAAAATAAAAAGTAAAGAGTAGGGAAAAATAACTTATTGAATCTGATACGAAATGTAGGAAAAAAATGAGACTTAGTAACTTCTTACACCCTCTCTGCCTGGTATCTAAGCAAACTGCCTTCCATTCCGATTTTGACACAGTGATTCTATCTAGAGCGTGATATCATCCTTTTTTTTTTTTCCAGCTCAAATTCCCCTGCTAGTAAGCCTTTTGACTCTAGGCATTCATTCAAGAATTCAGGAGTGTTCTCGAGTTCTTGTGTGGACCAAGATGTGTTAACCCAGAGCAGGTGGTTCAGCTGCTGTGACATTCTTTGCTGACTATACCCAGCATTTGGCTACAGCCTCTTACAAACAATACACTGCTTTAAATTTGCCACCTAGACTTGTTGGGGTTAATAAATTACCTGATATTTATGACAACAGGTCAAAGGTGTCATCTATGAAGGGACATAGAAAGTGCTAAAAGTTTGCAAACCTTTACATTCTATACCTAGGACCAAGGCCAGTCATGAAAGTTTGTCTTACATTTCCCATAAAAGCATTCGCTCCCTTAACTGTTCTCACTTTATGGTTTCATAAACTTTGTTTTCCCTGCCTTTTGGATTGTGATATTTGATTAAAGAGTTTTTGAAAATGTTTCTAAAGCATAAACTACATTATGAAGTTTTTAGGGCCTGACTTGCTGACTTAGTCTTATAGATTCAGCTATAAGTATGTTAATTTGTGAGCTAACAAGGATAAACCAGGATGAGGCCAACACCAAAGACACTGAAAAGAGAAGACAGTCACTTGTCCTTCCTCTTACCTTGTCTATTATTTTCTCTTGGGAGAGATGTATGCTTTATCCTCCCCAATAAATTCAGATTTTCATCTTTCTAGCCCATACCGTCCCTTCTGTGGAAGTTGCTGTTATAGTAGGACTTTTTATTTGCTGAAAACTATTCTAAATGTTTTACCCATTCAACTGAACCATTTGAAATTGTCATGGTTCTATTGCAGGATTAGTAATAGTCAAGTATTGAAAATTCCTTATAATTTAACCTAATATACTCTCTCATTTGAATTTCACAATACATTTTTTGGTACATGGCATTTTCTCCATTTTATGATCATAGCACAATATCACACCACCCACAGGCAAAAGCTGGCTTTTATTAATTTTTTATTTTTTATTAATGCATTTTAATTGTACATAATAGTGGAATTTGTTCTTATATATTTGTACATGAACACAATATAATGAGGTCAATTCCATTTCCCAGTGCTCCTTTTCCTCCCGTTCTCCTTTCCCCTGTCCCTTTCTGGATTCTACTGGTCTCTCATCAATTTTCATGAGATTCCTCCCATCTCCTTTTCCCTCTCTAGCCTCCATACATGAGAGAAGACATATGACCTTTGTCTTTCTGAGTCCAGTTTTTCTCACTTAACACCAGTTCCGTCCATTTTCCTGCAAATGACAATGTTTATGGCTGAATAAAATTCCACGTGCACATATATCATATTTTCTTTATTCATCTGTTGGCAGACACTTAGACTATTTCTATAATTTAGCTAGTTGTGAATTGTGCAGCTATAAACATGGTTGTGCAGGTATCACTGCAGTATGCTGACTCATTCTTTTGGATAAATGTTAAGGAGTGGTTCAGCTTAGTCATAGGTGGTTGCATTCCCAGTCTTTTGACGAACCTCCATTCTGATTTCCATAGTGGTTTTACTCACTTATAATCCCACAAACCCTGAGGTTTAAAACTGGATCTGTGTGTTTTCAAAGCTCAGATTGCTGACCTCCATGTTCTGATGTCACACAGTAACTCCTACCACTTGGCCAACCAAGATGGTAGTTAGATCTTTGCTATAGACACTCCCATAAGAGTTTGTGAAAACTCTGGCATAATAAACTCCAGGTTCTCAGACTGGGCCCATTCAACTCTCTCTATAAAAATGGAGTTGTATTTTTCGGAGGTCTTTGAAAATGACATAATTCAACAGTGAATTTTAACCAACACATAGAAACATACTTTGCCTGGCTTCTTTGTAAACAGGCAACTTTACCCAAGTGCCTAAAAAAGGAAATGTTCTAACAGGGAATTTCTTTAATAAATAAATAGTAATACACTATAAAAAGTATGCACAGATGATAAACTACATAAAATAACTAACACTTGGAAGAAAACAGTTAATAAACTCAACTAAAATTGTCTCCAGTATAAAAGGGATGACCAACACCAAAAGTTTATTTTTAAAATGAATAATGGTATGTCAAGGTTGCCATTATAATTCTTAGCAAAATGCTCACAAATCAATAAAAAGACAAAAATATGGTCAAAGTAGGAATCCCGCCTCCCCCAGTCCTTTCCTATGAAACTAGTCAAACCCATTGGCACACACCTGTTGTTTAAAAAACTGAATTAGGCAGGTGTATGGAAGGTTTATCGTTAAGTCATAAAGGATTTCTGCTTCTCCTTAGACTGGGGCTGCTTCCGGGTGTCATGGATTATCAGTGTGTTCCTTCATTTGTTTATATAAATGGGCCAATGGCTGTTGAAACACTTCAGAGCACTTAACTAAAGCAAACAAAGCTCTTGAACTTTAAATATCCAACAAGAGGAGCTATTGACAAGTAGGACTTTACTTAGCAAATCTCAGCATCATTTGGAACCTGAATTCAATCTTCTAGATTTACAAAGAAGCCACACAACCCAGATACTTATCTTAGTTTAGCCTCCACAAAGAAGACAGTGTCTTGACTTGAGACAAGGTTCAAAAAATAATACTGCCACCTAATAATTTGCTTACTTACATTTTTGTTGTTGAGATTCTCAATTAGAGAAGGAAAAGAAAGTGTTTTACTTGTCTCTTAGCCTTCTAGCTTTTTGATTCCTGCCCCAAATGACAAGACTTTCAGAGAACTCTTGTGATAAGAATCTTAGATTGCCATCCAGGTACCTGGATTTCAGTCCAGCATTCCCCTTATCTGAAAGTATGGGTCTAAGCCACAAACTCTCTGTGAGCCTCACATCTCTGATTTGCACAACAGGGAGAAGGACTGGAAGCAAAGACCCTTTTCAGTACTCATAGCCATTTATTCGACTATTTAATATATTTACAATGGTAAAATTATTGACATATTGGTACTGAAAGAAAGAGTATCATAGGACTGTTGCGTATAAGATTATAGAAAATAATCCCAAGTGGAAGTAATGCATTATTTGTGCTGTTTCTTTTACATTTAGAAACTAAGTGCATGTTTCCCTGATGATTTTTGGAGATGTTAGTATTGCAACATTGCACTCATACTTCCTTTGGAATTTCATGATCTTACTTTCATTACTGCTTGAATATGGCTTTGATTTCATGGCAGAAAGAAAAACAAAAATGAAAACTCATTCTCTTTAAGAAAGTCAAATCATTTCACCTTATTTCCAGTCTACATTGACCAATAAGTTGAAATCTAGCTCTTTCCAGTTTATCTAATTCAACCCTCTTGTTTAATCTTTTCATCTGGAAGGATAGAGCCACTAGGTTTCAAGTGGGAATGCAAGCTTTCTTTACAGGATTCAAGGCATTAATCTGAAAGAGATTTCTCAAGGAAACTTAAAACTTCCACTGACTTCCGGCCTATGATTTTATAACTCACAGTGCAGAAAAGATTAAAGGAATATTCCCATTTTTTTTTGCAAATGATCAACAGCCCTTCACTACAATAAAAGTAATTCCAGTTCATTCACACCTGTTATAAAATAGACATGACTAGAACACTACAGAGCTTGGGGATCCTTTTCTGACTGTGACATATTCCCCATATTTATCCCTTTTCTGATACAACCATGTGTGACAATGGAGAAAAGTTCAGAGAAGCTGTAAAATGACATTTCCTCCCATGTTCCTCCAAGGTACACCAGGAAGCAATGTCCAACGTCTTGTCAAGTGTCTCACTGAAGTTTAAATTATTTAATTTGTTTTTAAACTTATACTAGAAAGTACAGGAACTACTGAATGATAAAATGTCATCTTAGGCACACATCCTGCAGGGAATAGCTTTTGAAATTCTCCAACATTCTAAGTTATAATTGGGTTTTAATGCATAAAATGGCTGAGTAATTTAAATGTTTAGAAAAGAAAACAGTCTCTTCTAGAGTTTATGAAGTGGTAAGTCTATTTCTTATAATGATTAACTGTGAGTCATCCTTTCAAATGCAAGCATATGCTCCACACAAGAAATGCTGAAGGCACACACTGAAACTAGTATCTTACTGTGGTGGACTTGGAGCACATATTTGTCGGAGAAATGAAGATGGGAAGTAACAAGCCATGAACCATATTGAGTCTGCTGTCTGCCTGGCCCACCTTACTAATGAAGAATAATGTTTTAAAAATATATAGTCACTGTCTGTCTGCATATGGTCCTGCTTGAAGATAGATAATGTGCTAGGTGAGGTCAGTAGTCTACAGAATATGTCACAGTGGCTTAGAGGCCTGTAATTGGTAACGTGATCAATCTGCTTGCTCCTAACTAGAGCCTTCCTTTGCCATCTGTTTCTGACCATGAAAATCATGATAGTGGAGATGGGCTCTCTCCCACTGTTCACGACAAGGAATGCAGGAAATGCAGGCATCATTACCTCTACATGTCAGTTCTGAAAGCTTCCGGGCCTGGAGACAAGTCTTTCTACATCCTCTCTGCCCTTTAAGGCAAGGTTTGAATGAAAGAATCATTGGCCTGAGCCTCTGAAGAATAGGGTTTGGGACAGAGCTCCACAAATTATTGGTTATATATCTGAATTCTGTTACATGTACTCATCCTAAAATTCTGACTCCAGTAAAATTCAAGTAGTTTTTTTAAAATTTATCAGAAAACACTAAAAGATGGATAATAATATCTACATTGGGTTATTAAAAGGGTCCACTGGCAAACATGAACTACATGGAATTATACAACTGTGAAGTGTTATCATAAGGAATATTGGACTTCAAGTTTGTTAGCAACATTTCAGAAGCTAAGAGAAGCAAGGCCAGAAGATCTGAGACAATAGGTTCTAAATTATATTTAACTAATATAACTTAAATGGGAAAGAAATAAGGTAAGTGCATGAGGCGAATAAATGTACGTCATTTATTTTAGTTATTTGTTTTATTTACTTCATTTATTTACACAGCTGTATAGACTGATACAGACATAAAACAACATGGCTCAGTATCAACATCCAAATAAGGAACATAATGCTAGAGAATCCTCAATCCACCAGTACTAAAAGGTATATTGGCACAGGGAGATGAGCCTCTAGTCACTCACTAATTCCCCAAATTTAAATTAAATCTATTAGCTTTTCTGTGCTAAAAATTTCTTAACCAATGAAACTAATCATAATCTGACTTGAAAGGTCAATCAGTGCTGATTATGTAGTATCTAGCTGGGAGTTTAAGCTCCCACTCAAGTTGCTTGTTTTTTCTTTTCTAACAAAACTATGGAAGCAGCAAGATTTACTTTAAAAATGTTCGTATACTGAGTTGTAAAGGGAGGGCAAGTAGACTTACTTTGAATATTGCTTACATGTTTGAAAATTGCTTAAACTAAGTTCTAGTAATAAAGTGCTCAAGTCATCATGATCCAAGCAAATTATTTAAGGACAATACACACACATCCATAGAGACATATAGTTGGTATGCAATCAGTATGTCAATGAACACTGGCTAAAGGTACAATTTAATATATTTATCTAGATATGTAAACAAATAGCACAATGAAATATAGTATCAGGATCAAATGTACAGTAGGGAATAATGGCAGCTAGTACACCTAGTGACCTTGAGTTTCAAAAGCTAGCCATGAGATCTGGCCTTGCCAGCTGTATCAAATGCACCACAATTTACAACCTGGCTAAAAGTCAATATAGGTGATAAGCAGAGGTTACTGACAATAATTCTATTGTATCAACATAATATTATTGCTTATCATGTGAGATTTTTTCATAAACATTTTACAATTTAATTCCATTCCAGTACTAATAACTCTCTGAGGTGGATATTATTGATCCTATTTACAAACAAGAAAACTGAGGGTAAGAGACATAGTCTTTCTGAATTCAGAGGTCTTGCTCTTAATTTTAGGTCATTCTACATGAATTCCAATTTCAGATTCCATCCCAGAATCTTTAATACAAGGAAATTACTTTTTGCTTCTGAGATTTGGTTCAGAAAGGAATTTGAAATGTCTCCTCCATCCCTTTCCATCTTTTGGACCTAGAAGGGCTTGGGAAGCTGTGCATTGATCAATTGACCAAGTGAAGTGACCTTCCATATCTATCATCATGTCAGAATTTTCATGAGGATGCTTTAAGTTCTTTTTTCCCAACTATATCAGGAGGGGAGAGGGGTGATCCCCGCTGTCCATCACAGACACTGACATTGAAACATTAATTGTTTCAAAACTACAAGAAAAATACAGCTCAGCCCTAGAGATTGTCATTAAAAAAAGCTTGTAAGAATTATTTATGCTTAATATTAACAGTGGCTTTCTATGTACAATAGGTTTTTCATTATCTTTAGATTTGTCTGTATAATTAAAATATTTTACAATAGATAGGAATTATTTTATTCCAAAAAAATTACATCCAAAATAATATGGTGATATACTGGTCTGGTTATGTTAGTTAAAAAGATGTCTGTCTCTACAATGTTCTCACTTATGGTACTAATACATTCTCCTTATTCTGCTCTGGTTTTTCAAACTTATTCACACTGGGCATGGTGCCACACACCTATAATCCTAGTGACTTGGGAAACTGTGGCAGGATGCATATAAGTGTGAGGCCAGCCTGGGCAAATTATCAAGTCCTCATCACCAAATTAAAAAAAAAGGGGGGGTCTGGGGATATAGCCCACTGGTTAAGCACCCCTGGTTTCAATCCCAGTACCAAATTAAATAAAAGTTTTTCAAATACTACCTGCAGTCACACAGTATTTACCCATTACTCTCTGCCTTCTCTTCTGATTTCTAGCACATGACAGTCACTGTGGAGAAAGCTGAGATTCAACCCTGGGTGTCTGTCCCTCACTAACTACATGACCTGCAGTAACAGAACCTTTCCATGTTCTCACTTATAAAGACAGGAATGATACCCATCTACTTGTGATGAGGTGGAGTTTCTTAACATTGTTCCATCCTCCATAATTTGTTTTCCTCTTGGTAAATATAGGGTTTATTTCAAACAAGCCACTGACATTTAGCCTTTCTTGGATTGACACTTTGTGTACGAGTTCTCATTTCACCAATAGATCAAATGAGTGAATGAATGAAAGAGTCCACAAAGCATCAAGTAGGGTGTGTGGAAAACAGAAAGAGTAAAGACTACCTAGTCACTTGTTATCAGGCAAGACCCAGTATATCCATATAACCAACCACAGTACAAGCTAAATGGTAAGAGCATCAGGGAAGCAGGTCAATTCCAAATAGAACCAGAACCAAGAAAGCTTCATGTAAAAGGCAGCATTTGAATTAGCTCCTTCAAAGGTGAGCAGAATTTCACAAGCTGGAAATTGGGGGCATATGTTCAAGAAAAATTAGGAACTCTGAATTCTCTTTACATGTCTACATGTTAGTACTATGCCTATGCAAATCGTTTCCTACTGTTTCATTGTTCGCTAGTCTCTGCTTACACAGCAATGACTGAAAAGCTCTCATACCCAAGACAGAACCTGAGCTTGTGTGGGGACATTTCACAGAGGGAGGAGCTCTGGGCTGGGGCCTGTGACATTGACAGACCTCTTGGCTAGGAAACAGGCTCTTATAACACTTGACAGTAGTCCTGCCGTAGAGCCAATATTTTCCAAATCTATTCTGCAAATTCAAGAACTGAAAGCAAGTACTATTTTTAGTTGGTTGATAGGTGGGTTCAGCGTTTGGAAAAGCGCTCCTTGGTTTTGTTGAAAGCAGATGTGCTATGACAGAGGAAGAGACCTTGTTATCTAACCTGTGCTTCTACATTTGCCAAGTGGGGTTGCCAATTATACTTGTATCAGGGTGTTATTATTAAAAGGGCACAGTGATAGTAAGAGCTTCATAAATGTTTAAAAGAGAGAATATCAAAATCATGTTACCAAAATATACATTCACGCTCCAAGATCTTTTCCTTAATGTTGTAGAGATTACTTGATGTCTCTATATGTGTTAGCATTTCTAATTTGTATAAGTAGAGAATTCAGGCACAGTGCACAAAACCAAAAAAGACAACTGGTAGTACAAAAAGTTAGTTTTTTAAAAAAATTTTCATGCCTAACTGATGAAACAAAGGCTATATTTCAATAACCAGTAACTTTGTCACTATGTTTTCAGGAACACTGGAATCTCTTTATAAAAAATGATGGCCTCTAACCAGTGGTTCATCTTTTACCCTTTCTCTTTTATTAACTCCCATCATCCTAGTCTACACTGTATTTATAATAGTTGACTGTGGAATATATCTCAGTGAACATTTGTCAACCTCTGATCCAGTCCCCCATGGTTAGGATACTCATGCAGCATTAAGAATCAGTCTATGGAATACACACACCAATAAGGGGCACAGGTCCTTATTAAAGAAATGAAAAACAATAGGACATAGGTATGTGTCTATATATATATATATCTTAAATGGCATTTATTTTACTCTTTTATTTTAAAAGATTAATATATCTCGGTAAATACAAGACATACTAATAGAATAGCTATGGAATTCAGTGTACAACCAACAGCCCCTTTGTGCTATTAAGCTGTGAAGTTCATTCTTTTCCAAGACTACATTCATTACTTGAAGAGCACCTGAGCTCCTGCTGCCATGGAGCACGTCTGTAAACCTATACCTACACGCAATGAGACATCCCTGAAGATGGGAGGGCTGAGGCCACTGTTCATCATCATCCTCGTCATCTACATTGACTCTCAATGCCCACTGACCAGTCACTGTGCTAATGTGCTAAATTCACTCAGAGATATGTTCAATTTAATCCCATATAAACATCCTATAAGGTGGATACTTTTATTCTTTTTTTCTTTTTTGGTGATACTGGGGAACTTTTTTGGTGAACTCAGGGGCACTTGACCACTGAGCCACATCCTCACCTCTATTTTGTATTTTATTTAGAGACAGGGTCTCACTGAGCTGCTTAGTTCCTTGCTTTTGCTGAGGCTGGCTTTGAACTTGCGATCCTCCTGCCTCAGTCTCCCGAGCCGCTGGGATTACAGGCGTGTGCCCAGCTCCCATTTTACTGATAGGAAAGAATGAAGCACAACAGGTTAAGGAATATGTTCAAGAAGCTTGTGATTACAGAAGCATGAATTTCAACCCAGATCTGCCTCACTCCAAAAGCCATCTTCCTAACCACTGTACTTCACTGTCTTCTGACCTTCAAAGGAGGATTTATGGAATAAAGCAGCAGCAAAAATAGCAAACTCAAACGTGCATAAACTGAGGCATTAGTAAAGGTCCAAAGAAAGCCATGTTCTGAAATGAAGGCATCAATGTGCCAACAACTCACATTCATGCTTTCACTCTTTCTCTCTCCCAGGAATTTTATTAACATCTCCCTGCTGAAACTTTTAATGCAGCACCACAATGTATTCATTGCAAGGTGCCATTAGGGCTGGGCTCACTTCAAGTGCTACCAATTCATGAGCAGATTAGAGGGCACATTAATAACGTAGTTAATATGAAGTGTTTAGAGCCTCCACATCGGTGACAAATACGACTCAGCCAAATTTCCTGACCACTGAGGCCACGAAGGAACAATTTGGTAGATTTCATCAACAGTTCTAATTATGTTCCTGTCAAGTCGAGAACGAAGTAATCCATAACTGGGGGGTGCTCGGAGACAGTGGCAAAGAAGAGTAATTTATGCCCAAGACACAGGGTCCTTTCTGTAGTTAGTGTGCACAACGCTTGACTAACAAGTGGGCTCAAAAAGGAATTTATTAGGGAAAACACAGCCCTCCGGGTTTGAGAGGCTTGTCAGGGGTAAGCTTCTGAGGAGTTACAAGGTAATGACTTCTAGAAAGTCTTGTTTATACAGACATCTGGAGCTCAGGGCTGTGGGCAGCATCGGAAACTGCAGCCTGGAAGATGTAGGATCTCGGCCCAAGCCTCTCTCAGACTTGTTTCCAACTGCTAGATCTGAGCTGTGTCTCTTGAGAGGATTTGTGGGCAGACTTTTAAGTGTGACAGGAGAGATGCTGACGAGAGTAGGCCAATGAGGAAGCAACTTGCGAAATAGATTTTTTAAAAATAACAATTCAATCCTCAGATAGCATTATCATCGGAGGTACAAGGATATTGTTAGAAGGGAAAAAAAGGGACACTTTTATGAAGCTATATATAATGTGCTAATGGAATGTGCAAAGGAATTGTTAGGAACGGTAAACTGCAATGAGCAATCCCCACAACCTTGTGCATGCTCCCGCCCCCTATGACTGAACTATGAGAGGGACAGTTGGAAAAGAGGGAGGGGAGGAAAGAAAAAGGGGGGGAGGGGAGGTTGGGAGATAGAACACATGAGGCAGTTTTGAGTGATTTTCCACTGTGGTCTATATTGGCATGCAGCTCTGGTTCCCTCCAGCAGGGTAATTTTATACATGGCATTCTTATTAAATATTTCAAAGTGGGGGAAGGAAAGGAGGAGTTATGAATCTGATGCATATTTTTTTCCAAGAGTTAAAACTGGGGATGTTAGCAGTGGCTTGGTTATTATTACCGATCAGTTGTTAATTAAAATAAAATGAAGCTTCTTAAACTTCAACACCTTATTGCAAATTATGCAAAAAACACAACTAATTGCATTATTAGCAAAAATTACATTTAAAAATAGCTTCATACAAAGAACTAAAATTATCTAATCTAAACTTGCTTTTACAAAATGAAGCCTGGAGAGACAGAGCTCTGGGGAAAACACGGGTTTTCCTGCCTCTCTCTCAACAGAGAGAGAATGTACTTTTAAATGTTATTACCAAAAACTAATAGAAATAGTAAATAAATGTGATATTATTTAAGGCCATCTATTAGGTAACAAATTAACCCATTGCAATGTGATATCCATTTGGATATAATACAGTTCTTCATCAGCTAAAAATAATTTTCTAGGCAATGAAATGAGGAAAATCAGAACTCATAAGATGTACATGTGCTACATTTTTAAGCAGAAGATTTTTATTCATTGTTCTGCTTCCCTAAGTTGCTAACATGCTAAGGCAAAGCAAGACGTGGCCTTCAATTCCACAAGCAAGCACTACACAATTGTTTATTTGACACCGTTGTGCATATAATGCTATGTTAATTATTTTTTTCACCATATTCTTATTTCTAAAGCCACTGTCATCTCTACTCAGGAAAAGCAGCTATTTTAGCAAAAAAATAAAACATATGGATAAAAATAAAACTATAATGTAGATTTCAGAGAATTCCTTGCTCAACACTAACTGAAGCTCCTAAGATGAACAGAAGGTTTATTTTGACTATTGGTTTTGGCCAGGTTTCTCCTGTAGGTGGAGAACACTAGCATTATTCCCCTAATCCAGGAGAGAGAGACAAGTTACCTACTGAAATGTCATCTTGCTTCAGGGTCATGTTATATAACACTTTATATAAACAGCAATAGCCTGACAGCATCTTATACCTCACAACTCTGGAAATGAATGCCTGGAAACTAATTTGGCAAAATTATTTTCACTAACAAGAATAAAGTAACCCATCTGATGGAATATCCCCACATACCAAAGTCTGGGAAAAGACAAAGTTACCTCATTTAAAAATTCCTTCACTGCCATCAACCATTGAATTTCACTCCCCCCCTCCCCCCATGGGACATCCACCAAGATTTAGGGAAGCAACAGAAGCACCAAACAACAGAAAGGCAATGATGCACTAATATTCCCAGTCCAAGCAGGGTCAGGTGTTCAGGATTCTTCTCCACTGATCAGCCTGAACCTCTTCACTTATCTATCTCATGCGAGACCTTGCCCATTGCAGGCACTCGAAAAATTACCTGTAGATTACCCTCTGGCAGCAAAAACTACATACTTTATCAAAAGAACACTCACATGTTACACTTCAAGTTTCATGAATTATTTGACTACATAGTCCTGTGAAAATGTGTAATTTAAAAACAACAGAAGGTGAATAAATCTACTTGATCACAAGAATTCAATCCTAAAATCCAGACTGTTTTTGGTAGTTTGTATCTATTTCTGTATTTTTTGGTAGTACTGTATCTATTGTTATGAGCTCTGGCTAGAATTTTCTAGTTCTGTTCTAATAATAATTACAAAATATCTGTTCACAGATCTGCAGGCTTTATGGTATACTGATGCTTCACTGCTTCTAGGGGGTTTGGTCAGTCTTCACAATATGTACTCAACTTTTCTGTGAAGTATTGACACACAAAATTAATTAATTAGTACCCTCGTTTATTGTTCTTTTTTTTTTAAACTCCTCTTTGAAAGGAGGAACCAGCAGACACTGCTTAAAGCTAAATTTAGGGGAGAGAAAGATCATCTGTCTAAATCAAGGTGGTTAATCCAATTACCAAATTTCTCTCAGCACAGCTGCCCTCAGGCTATGGTGTATCACTGTTCATCTAAAAAGTATTCTTCAGAGACTTTGCCGGGGACAACTTGCCAGCACTGGGTTGCCCAGACATAACAGTACAGAACTAGCTAGTAGTAATAAAATAGTACAGGTAGCACACATGTTGAGGCTGGCTGGCTTGGGAAAGCCCTATCTGTCACATCATGGAGTAATTCCCCACACAATGTTAGGTTGTATTGAATGTCCAAGTTGAGGTGACACCATGAGTGCCTGGCTCCTCATTTGTAGAATAAACACGGAGAGAGCATTATCCAACTAACAGTACTGCAATGTACTGCAACAGTACTATAATGATGATGAAATAAAATATTACAACAGTTCATTTTGTAATCTATAAAACCTGCTAAGACAGAGATAGCATCAAAGGTGGCTTAGAGTTGCGTGCAGTGACGCACACCTCTAATCCCAGCTGCTCGGGAGGCTGAGGCAGGAGGATCGCCAATTCAAATCCACTCTCAGCAACTTAGCAAGGTACTTAGCAAGGTACTTAGCATTTCAGCAATACCTTGTCTCTAAATAAAATATAAAAAACAGCTGGAGATGTGGCTCAGTGGTTAAACATCCCTGGGTTCAATCTTTAGTACCAAAAAAAAAAAAAAGCTGACTTGGAGTCGTTTTAATGTGGATGTTGGAAAGGGCAGGCTATTAAGAAAATCATAGTCAGGAGTTGTTAAACTTAAAAAATAAGGCATGAAAAACTTTGAAAAATGGGTATGTTGAGCTTCTGCTGCAGATTCAGGTGGCTCTGGTCAGCATTTGAAGGCTTGTTGGAAATTGGAAGAGAGGTCAAGAATCTCTAAAGTACTTCATGCAGAGACACAAGCTCTGAAGCTCTACTTATAGAAGAATGACAACCAGGGAGGCTGGCAATTAGGAAACAAATGTTTTATATGAAAAGGGAGAAATTCAGGCAAGAATATCGGCAGTCACAGAAGCCGAGGAACAAGAGTATGGGTAAGAGAAGTTGATCAGTAGGTACTAAGTGAGAGACAGCAGTAAGAAGTTCTGGCATGCTACATTAGGGTGACTACAGATAATGATGATCTACAGTATATTTTAAAAAGCTAGCAAAAAGGATATTTAATGTTGTCACTCTAAAGAAAAAAATAAATGTTTGAGGAGACAGTTATGCTTAACCCAATTTGAACATTACAAGATGTAAATGTATATTGAAACATCATATGGTATCCACAAGTAAGTATAATTTTTATGTTCTTAGGTTATCAGTTAAAACTTTTAATGAAAGGATTTTTTTTAAAGTATTTTTAAATACAGCAGAAATTTCAAGAACATGAGACTGAGAGAAGATCAACGGATTTGGAGATGGCAAGGTCAGTGATGAACTCAGAGGCTGCAATGGAAAAATGTACAGACTGCAAAGAGGGTAAGGAGTGGTCCTGATGGCTAGGTGGAGATGAGGTCCTTGAAATATTTTGATGAGAAAATTCATGGTGAAATAATGAGAGAAGCAAAGAAGATAGCTCTCTGACTTATTATCCAAGTATGGGAAAGTTATTTGTTCATTTGTTCACTTTGTTTTTGGAATTAGAGGAATTCAGGATGAATAGACATGGCAGGCCTAACTGGTAAATTTGACTTTTAGAGAACCTCAAAGCATTGAGATCAGCTTTGGAAGGGAGGTGCACTTCACCTGAGGTAGGAGAGGAGCGAAGATGCCAAAGGACTGTTAAACATGACGACAGACAAGAGTAGCAAGATGAAGTATGTGACAACTTCCAGCCTCTTAAAAGAATTTCGAGCTACCAGTAACAGGAGTCACGTGAAACAGCAAAGCAAGCCTCAACAAAATATAAGGCTGGAATATTTATAATACAACATCTAATGAGGGAACATAGCTAAAACAATGTTAGGATGTCTTACAAACAAAACTGTTTGATTTATTGAAGCTTCCTTCCACTCTTTAATCCCATTGTTCTGGAATCATGTGAACCCTGCTCAAAAGAATCACACTATCTCAAAAAGCAGTGTGTTAAAAAAAAAAAAAGTACATGCTTAATTATGAATTTACCTCTTGAACAAGTGAAATATTTTAGGAGCTCTAAGTTCTGCTTATTCAAGGGAAGTAGCCAATGCTGCTATTTTAACAAAAATATGATGATGGATGATAAATTAAAAATATATTGCTATCATGAGTCTGTGTATAAACCTAACACAAATACTGAAGAAAACTAGTAGATTTTAGGGAATGCAAAGACCCAGCTCAGACATATTAACAGCAAGATTTTTAGAAACAACGGCCTAAAGATCTTTCTAGTCCTCTAGTTTCCTTTCTGTGCTTCTATCTGGCAAGAATCAGTACTGTTAGTCTATAATAAGCAAACTTCAGGGCAGAAAGAATAAAATGAAGAAAATCAGGTTGTTCTCTCACCAGTGAGTTAAAACCCATCAGCAGTAAGTCATTGAATTTAACTGCACTTCTTTTATTCTTTTATATCACTTTTTTCTACTGTTTTTATTTCTACAATCACAGGCCTAGCAAGACTGTAATCTCCCAGTGGGAGCTGGGCACCAGCACAATGGGATGACCAGCAAGGCAGCAGGAAAGCAGGTGATCTCCTTCCTTTTCCCTCACTGTTGTATAAAAGGGGCACGGCACGAATGAATTTTATGACAGCCACCAGCCATTTCTTTTTTTTTTTTTTTTTGTCTGAGCAATCATCAATACCGGCATCAAGTGGAGGAGCGGCTCCACAATGTGTTGGGGCAGCAGAGTGAGCCCAGCATGCAAACGTTTTGGCTAATTTAAAATCCTCGTGCGGTCGAATCAAACATGACAAGACGATGGCAAAAAGAGAGGCTATTATCCCAAATGAGAGCTGGTAGATGGCTGAAATTGGTTTGAGTGGCAGAGACAAAAGGGGGGAAGAGGAGAAATAACTGAGAATGATAATCCCAGATAAAACAGGCTGCTCTCCCCTAGACATGTACACATGCACACACAAAATCAGAGGGGAAAAGCAAATGCTTGCAAGCTGTAGAACTGAACAGAACAAGCATGAACCAGTTTATTAAAGAATAAATACCATATAAAATGACATCTGATAAAGGATTGGGCCAGTCACAGGTAAAGGTCTATATTTAATTTTTTTAAAAGTGTAAGCCTGTTGGGTGTGGTGGCACAGGCATGCTTGTAATCCCAGTAACTAGGGAGGTGGAGGCAGGAGGATCATAAGTTTGAGGCCAGCCTGAACAACTTGGCAAGGCCCCAAGCAACTAAGCAAGACCCTACCTTTAAAAAATAAAATAAAATAAAAAGAGCTGGTGAGGTAGCTCAGTGATTAAGTACCCTGGGTTCAATCCCTGGTACCAAAAAAAAAAGAGTAACACTTTCTATGGAAATTTCTCATTTTTAGAATACTAAAACTGTCATTGCATGCTTGAATTAATATATAGATGTCCAATAGTCATTACTATAGGGAAGAAGTGGGGCCAGGGAAGTCACTGGTTTAGGACTTGCAAATCCCAGGTTAAAGATAGACCAATGGGTTTGTGCCCAGAGTCCAAAGATTTCCTTGTCACATCGTCATCAAGAGTATTTGATGTAGTAGGCTAGATAAGATGATGAATTCATCTTGAGGGGAAACTGGGAGCTAAAAAGCAGACTGATGGGGTCCTGGCCATGAACCTTGGCCACCACCTGCAGCACAATGGCTTCCTGTATGTAGAATGACAACCTGTGGATCAGCTGAGGAATTGTCTTTTGTAAGATTAACAGTACAAAAGGGCTGAAATTAATTTTATCTAACAGTTCTGGGTGCAGACTTCTGAAAAGTAGGTCACGAGGTCAGCCAGCATTCAGAAGCTTCACAGTGTGGGGTTCTTTTTCTCCAAAAAGGAGAGTAGATTTAGGGTAGCATGCTAATAAGAGCCCCAAAGTCATATACAGCTGAAAGTCTATCACAACAGATTTGGAAATGAGCTTTTCTTTACCATATTTCCCCCTCCATATCGTTTCACTTCTATAGCTATAATGAAGAAGGTATGAAATACAGACTGAAGTCACTCCTATAGACTAGCCTAGCCCTGTGGTTCAGTCATCTATTAGGATAGATGAAACACTTTGCTCCTCTCATGACCTCCTCCTGGCAGGGCATCTGAAAGCAGGTATCTAGAGGGAAAAATGAAATAGACCATTCCCTGTTTACCCATATGATAATTTTTCAATATCTTTGAGTAAAATTGGTTCTTATTTTGGCAATGATCAAACAAGTTTGGTGTGGTAACAAAAATTGGTTAAATTTGTTTTTCAGCCTATGAAAGTGTTGTCCTTAGTACACAAAGTTCATCCCATTCATGCACTTTGTCATTTTCTCCTCAGTTTTCACTTTGAAACCTTGACACTCCTCTGACAACACAGTGGCTGAAACGTGTGATGCGTTTTAGAGAAACATTGGAACTGCAAAAGAATGGAAGCAGCTGGCCTGGACAGGTATCTATGACCTTGGTCCTTCCTCAATTCGCTACATTTTAACCAACCAACAACCCTAAACAAGACTCGTTTAGGTTGAAATAATTGTTAAATAGTTTTTACCAAAACTAGCCCCAAATTGAATTGCTAGCCTCTTTGTTAACAGGTACTCTGGATCTTTCAATTAAAATAGGAATTCCAATTTCCAGAGAAATTTCTAAATTTGCAAGAAAAGGAGAAGCAGCAAGGAGGAGGAAGAGGAAAAGGCAGAGGAGAAAGAACACATGAGCCCCGTGTACACACTCAGGATACATTCCAAGTCCTGGTCTCTCAACAGCACTTTTTCTTTTTTAGGAAGTCTTAGAGCAAGAAACTGACCTGTTTTCAGGGTAAACATCTTACTCCTAATACCAGAGGCTAGCCGTCTGGCCAGCACTGGTTTGCTCATCATCCTTGTCCTGGGGGATTCTGTAGGAATTCAATCAGGAAGGAAACTGCAGAGGTACATGAGCACTGGGCAAAAACAGCTGCCAACTTCATTTAGGGTAGAACTGTAACATGAAAGAACAAGGTCTGGGAGCATTTTTCAGCCCACTTTGGAGAGCAGTTAAGAATAATACCTGCTCAGGGACAGTGGCAAGCTAGGTGAAACCCTGAAACAATGAGACAGGTAGCTTATGGCAAGTTTACTTTATCACACCTGCACCTCTTAACCTCCCCTCCAGCTTGTGGGGCCAGATGCAGCTCGCAGTTTGGAATAAAAGACAAAAAGGTAAGTGACTAGTTCTACCAAAAAACCTCTGGGAAATGTACATGTTAGTTCATTCAGGTTCAGCAAATCCAGCAAGCATCATGTCTTTATTATTATTATTAATTTTTTTTTTTTGGTACTGGGGATTGAACTCAGGGGCACTCAACCACTGAGCCACATCCCCAGCCCTATTTTGTGTTTTATGTAGAGACAGGGTCTCACTGAATTGATTAGCACCTCACCGTTGCTGAGGCTGGCTTTGAACTCGAGATTCTCTTGTCTCAGCCTCCCAAAGTGCAGGGATTACAGGTGTGCACCACCACACTCGGCTTTTATTAATCTTTATATTATAAAAAGGAAAAAAACGAGAAGAGAATAGCTGGCCTTGAGATGGAATAGATGATTTACATAAAAAAAAATATTTTCCATGATAAAGTCCAGTTTTTTTCTTTTCAAAGCTAAAGTAACCCCCTAATAGAAAATAAATTTTGGCTATCAAAGATAATAAAATTAATTTGCCTAGAAGTCTGTTGCCAGATTGGACAAAGTAAGGCTAGAAGATATTTTTTTCTACATTACTCATACTGGCAAGAAAGACTAAAATATCCAACAAACAAAGATCATTATTAATGCCAGACATTCTTAATTTAGGAAATCTATACTATAAACCCTATTCATTGTGCCCAGTCCTATGTAAGGTTCTAAACTTCATTTTTTTGTCTCAAAAATGTTATATATATCCTCTTCCTACAGCTTAAAAGAACCCTGGGTCACAGTTCAGGAAGATATGGCTCACAGGTACATCCAATGCAGGTCTATAGGGTATGTCATTCATCCTGTGCTTTGCATGGAACTCACTACTAAGGGACCCCATTAGGAAAGAAGGACATACTTAAATCTGAACCCCAAACTGTCAAACTGGGAGCACCAGGATGCTGGCTACAGCCACTACAGCTAAGATCCATTTGTCTTCAGAGAATCACAAGTTGGTACATGTACTCCATCACAAACTCCACCTCCCTGTCCAGTTCTTAGTGATCACAAAACAAAAAGCAGATGGGAAGAGGGGTGATCAGTGGTAAAGCACCTGCCTGGAACACAAAAGACTCTGGGTTCAATCCCAGCACCACAGAAAGGGAAAAAAAAGTAACATTTCTACAAAAAGCAAAACAGACATACTTTCTTCTTGGAGATGCAGCACCAACCAGACTGTCATCAGGCTCCAGTTAGATAGAATGTGACATGCTTTGAAAGCAACCTAGCCAGACTGACCTGGCCATTTGTCGGAGTCTTCAGTGGTTTTCATAGAAAGCTACTTATCATTATCTACCCATTGGCAGAGAAGCAACACTAATTCAAGCAGCAAAGGTGCTATGGATTTGCTAAAGACAACTTCATGGCCTCAGGTGCCAGATATGTTCTGAAACACAAAAGTGGTGGGATGTTATTCTGCTTTGAGCTGGTAGAATTTCATAAGACTCCACTAAATTGGAATGTGGAATCATACCTGGGAAATACATACCATGAAAAAACTTAGTGATTATGATCAAACACTGGTCACATTAATTCTTTCTTTTTGCCTGATACAGAAAAAAAATGACTCTTTTTACCTTCTCCCTAACTCGCCATGACCAGGCAATCCAAACATCTCATTTCTCCATAGCCCAAACACCAGTGAACAGGAGACTAACTAGGGAGATGTTCTAAAAATTTCTATGCATTTTTTCAAAAACTTCCCAACAAAGGGAGCTATTAAGAAATTGAATTTTGTTTCCTTATGTTTTATATGAGTTTTGAAAGGTTTGGGATTTTTTTGTCTTTTTA
Organism: Xerus rutilus; assembly: GCA_028644305.1. Classification (NCBI taxonomy): domain Eukaryota; kingdom Metazoa; phylum Chordata; class Mammalia; order Rodentia; family Sciuridae; genus Xerus; species Xerus rutilus. The sequence goes on along the minus strand of CM053410.1, from coordinate 50,643,916 downwards.
CAACTATACATGGCATTCAGACTTTCAAAACTGTGGTTTTTATTAACAAATGGAAGACAATCTTTTTTTCAACAGGGCTTTACAAAATATTCCATCAGCAGAAGTGTTAGGCAGGTCGGAGTGACTAACTTTTCCAAGGTATTAAATTAAAAGATGTTGAATTACGTTAAATGCCCCACATTGAATTGACATTTCCCCCTTTTTAATGCAAGCTAAGATTGATGAAAAATACCACTTATCTACATTAAGGGTCAAAATCTCTCACAAAAGGAGCTTCTGGTTCAACACATCAGAGCAGAGTCAGTCTTCCATAATCCAGGGACCACGACGCGGATCACATTCTGATGATCCAATTAATGGTGGGATACTTTGCAATCATCCAGCAAGCAAGGCCGCTAACAGATTGTGGGGCTGTAACATCAATTTCTTAAGTGCATTTAAAGGATTACAAATGTTAGTCCTGGCTTGAGATTGAAACACCTATTGAGGTGCTCTGAACCACATTACTGTAATTGGGTACCTGAATTAATGCCATTTCTTCTGATGGGTGAGTTGAATACATTGGAATTAAGAGTTCTTTTTGCTGTATTTCACTTTCCCATTCTTCCTTTTTTTGTTTCCTTGGAACATAAATCTTAAGTGAAATAACTCTTTTTTAATCCAGATAGCTTTAATTACAGTCCTCAGGAATCCAAGTATTGTCCTAATTTTACCTTATGCACTGTTTGGGTGCATTCTCCTTTGAGCTTGTTATCTTAATATACACTGCTCAGAAGATGAAAATAAAATTCTTTTCTTAATAAATCCAAGGGAATGAGGAGAGGGATGGGGGAGAGAAAAAATTCTGCTTCCCCTTTCTTCCAGCCACAGGAACCTCTTTACGAACGAACGCAGAGGACAGCACTTGAAATTCATTACAAGGCTGGAAATGAAGAACCGGACCCTCCCCCAATTTCATTCTTTTTTTTAATGGACACAATATCTTTATTTTATTTATTTTTTTATGTGGTGCTGAGGATCAAACCCAGTGCCTCACATGTGCGAGGCTAGCTCTCTGCCACTGAGCCAAAACCTCAGCCCCCAATTTCATTTTTTCTGAGGTCAGTTCAAGTAAAAGTTCTGATTAGGGGAGAACTGAATAGATGAGCATTGTCCAGATATTTCACATGCTAGGTTAAGCATTTTTACTGTCTGTCCCAACTTCTATTGTCATTAAGTCTCTAAGGGGAAATCATATAGCATCACCCCTTGACTCCAAACCTCCCCAAAGCTGGCTTATTGTAAAATGAATAAAAATCTAAACTCTTCACTTTAAAGGTCCTATGTGTTCCACCCCACTCAGCTCTGATGTTCTTAGTCTTCTGTTCTCTAACCTGCACTCTGGGCTCTGATCTTCTACCATCTAAACACACCAAGCTCCCCTCCACTAAGGCCATCTGCTCTGGACACTCTACTCTGAGACTTCACCTATCTCCTTTCAGATTCCTACTTGAATACAACCTTGCAGAGAATTTCCTGATTCTGCTACAACTAATACTCATGCATCTTATTCTACTCAGGCCATTTGTTCTTTCCTTTTCTTCACAGCAATGGTGTGTGCCATGTGCACACGTGCACAAATTAGTAACACATGTACCACGCACACTCAAAAATGATGCCTCTTTACAAGCGGGGACTTTGTTTCATTCACTACTAAAACCCAAGTGAACATAATAGTACCTAGTAAAATTCAAATATTTGTTTAGTTGAATTGAACTGAATTTTTGCATGGCTGATTCTGCCTCATTATTTCTGTCTCAGGTGGAATGCTTTCTTTACAGAGGACCCCCTACATGATTCTTACCTAAAATAGCACCTTCCCTACCCTCTTCCCAAGTCACGAGCTTCCTTCTTTACTGTCTTCCTTTCACTTATCAGTGTCTGAAATATTACATGAATGTACATGCATACATATGTATGTGTGTGTGTGTGTATATATATACACATATATATATGTTTGTTATCTATTTCCCACCCTAGTACTTTAAGGTTCATGAGTTCATAAAAATATTTATTCATAAAGATATTTTTCCATCCTGGTCACTTTGGTGTATTTAGTGCTAAGAGTAACACTTGTTATGTAGAAAGGGAACCATGAATATTAGGTGTGAATGAATCTAATTCAACCAGAGGCAAACACGCAAGAGGCTTTATCAGAACAGTGTTATAAATGACACAAATTTTCTTCATCTAATTTTATCAGTGGTACAATAAAGAATCTAAGGAATTAATCTAAGATTAATGTTTGTAGGGTTGAATTTATTATACTTCCTATAGAAAACAAGGCTGGTCACTGCAGGTATCACTGACTTTGAAATGGAGACCCAAAGAACTAAAAGGAAAAGGCTGACTCAGTGAAGGTGGCCTTGGGCAGAGCTGGGAAAGGGGAAGCTGCTGCCCACCTCTCCCATCCTGTGCCCTTTTGCTGCTCGTGGGCTGATTGTTCTCCTGATTCTACCCTGAAGCATCCAGTGGCCTCTGAGTCTGTACCAGACTTGGTTTTTCCCTCCTCCAAAAGCACTCCTACTCTGGAACTTTCTGACTCATCCTTGTCCTTCTGCCAAAACATTCAAATTCAGGCACTGCATTCTCTCAGGTCTTTTCTAATGTGATAAAACTCCATATTGTAGAAGGAGCAGCTGGCAGGAGCTGTGAACTTGACCCAACTCTCCTAGAAAAGTGGTATGCCCTCCACCCAGGCTAGCTCTGCTCCCACTCTGAGCAGAGGAGAGAGGAGCTGCCCTTCCACTGCACCAAGAAGGGAACAATCTACAGAAGGTTCTAGAGGGTGTACTTTTGTTTTCTCTTTATTACAATAACAGTTTAACCTGATAGCACAAGAAATTCTTTACAAACACAGAAGAAAATTGTGATCATGTAAAAAGAAGAAAATTTAAATTACACATACTTCCAAAGCACCTAAATATTTATAGTTTGTGTCATTTTAGTCTCTTCTCTTTGGGCATCTTTACATAGTTAATATTGTCATCTATATTTAGTTTTTAAATCTGTTTTCCCCCCACTTACTATATTGTGGAAATATTTCCAACCCTTAGAAATTCTCGGTGAAAGGGCTGGGGATGTAACTCAGTGGTACAGCACTTAACTAGTATGCATTGAGGACCTGGGTTGGATCTCCAGCACCACCAAGAAAAAATACTTGATTGATATTTTGGGCAGCACAGAATGCTTTATGACAGGGACTTAACTCATCACATAGTTAATACTTCTCTATAATAAATTATTAGGTTATTCCATTTTTAACTTATGAACAAGGAAACGACATATGCTTTTAGCCTAGTGGGTTTAGCAAACTTTTTTATGGCCTTATAAGCCATATAGTCTCTGTCTCCTCTGCTCAATTTTGCCACAGTCATAGATAATACATAAAATAAATATCTGTAGTTATATATCAATAATATTTTATTCATACTATGAGATATCCGTCCAAGGGCAGTAGTTTGCCATCCAGACCACTGATCTAAATGTCTGATTACTTGATTAGAGTGTCCAAAAGTACTCACTGAGTCAAAAAAATGTGAATTTTTTTTTCACAGTATTGGTGATTGAACCCAGGATCTCAAGTACCCTAGTCAGCACTCTACCACTGAGCTACATCCTCAGCCCAGATGTGAACATTTTTAACAAAATATCTTTGTACAACCATCAATGGTTTCAGATATAGTTGTTTGCTGGAGTTTTTACAATAACAAAATAATTTAGTGACTTAGAGGGGTCCTTCAGTTTCATTTGGCATTCATCTATGCAATTCTCCTAAAAGACAGACTTTTTACACCTGATTCAGATGCAGAGAACAAGTTTCCAGTGAAACTGATTGCAACAGTACAGCCAACAAACCAAAAACAACAACAACAACAACAAACAAACAAAAACCCCACCAGTTTCTTGAATTCTCAGGGCTTTGGCTTTGATCACTCCATATTCCCACCAGGTAAGTAATTCAAAGGTAGTCAGCATCAGGGTGATTGCTGCTGCTTTATTTCAAAATGAGTAAGACAGGAAGGCTGTTAATCACACATCATGATGACCGTGCAGGCCACAAAGGAGAAGTGAGGACACCACTTACAGTACATCAAGGTCCGTTGCGCACAATTCCTGCTACCAGGGCTCTATACTACTAAAGTCTGAAAGTGTGTGAGGCTATAAATGACTTCTCTCTAAAGTGTTCAGGTAATATTTAGTATTTTTACTATCAATCTTCTCTCACATGGCATTATGTTCCAATTTTAGTTTTACTTAATAAACAGTATAGGGGTGGAAAGCCTATTTGCTATTTTTCTTTATTCTAAGCAGAAAAGGTATCTCAATACATTCTCAAGGGAGTCCAAAAGGCATCATGATTTAACTGGAGTAGAAAGGAAAAGGATAAATTTTAATTCCTAAAATGACTTTCTTCCAGGGACTGGGAGCTTTTTTTTTGCATTCTGTCATGTTTTGCTCTTAACTATACAAATACATCCCTTTTCCTACAACCAATCAGAGATGATGGGGCTGGAATGAATCTCATGAGTCATTTTAGTCCAGGCTCTTGAGTCAGCAGAGCAGTTTTCATTATTCTTCAGCATGCTCTCCCTTTCTCAAAATTGGGTGTGTCCAGGTCTCTGATTTCTAGTATTAGGAGGTTATATTAAATCCCAGGTGAAACTGGGCACAGCAGCGCAAGCCTGCAATCCCAGCACTTAGGGAGGCTGAGACAGGAGAATCATGAGTTCAAAGCCAGCTTCAGCAACGGCGAGGCACTAAGCAACTCCGTGAGATCCTGTCTCTGCATAAAAACACAAAATAGGGCTGGGGATGTGGCTCAGTGGTTGAGTGCTTCTGAGTTCAATCTCCCATACCAAAAAAAAAAAAAAAAAAAATTCCAGGTGAACTTGCTCTTCATTCAGAGCTTCATATCAAAGCATAGATACTGTTGAGCTGAAGAATCCATGCTCATATATAGACATTGGGCATCTGGGTAGGAAGAAACACAGTGGCTAGAGGGTCGGAGGTGTAGCTCAGTGGTGGAGCATGCACTCAGCATGCAGAAGACCCTGGGTTCAATCCCTAGCAACAAAATATAGCAGTAGCAGTTATGACCTCAAAAACTCTAAAACAAAAGCATACTAAGAGAGCAGAAAGGGAACACCTCATTCTTGCTTTCCTTTGTAACAGCTTTTTTTTTTTTTAAATATAAACACAGGCTGTCAACAAGCAGTGGCAGAGGACAGCATTCCCCAGCCTCAGCCCTATTAACATTTGGGGGCAGATAATTCTTGTCATTGAGGAATGTCCTGTGCATCGTGGCACAGCTAACAACAACCTCTCTGGCTTCTCTACTCATCAGATGCCACTGGTAGTTACCCACTTGTGATAAACAAAACTATCTCCAGACATTACTAAATATCCATTTAATGGGCGGTTGAAAGCAACCCAAAGACAGGAGAACACCTAGGAGCACACAAAGCACTCGCCCATCTCTTCTAACCAAAACGGTTCTAACCATTCACAGTTCTGGGCCGTGAATAACAGCAAGTCACACTACCCTGACCCGCTACCAAGAGGACTGAGCCCTCCAAGAACATGTGAATTTTTTCTCTACCTGCAGGTTTCTCCTACTTGTTCCTTGTGTTCAGCAGTGATTACAAAACTAGACATGAGTTTCTTGGCCTTCTTCTTTTTTATTTTTTATTTTTTTGACTCATTAGGTCGCCCTGCTCAAAATGATTTACACAAAGATAATTAAACTTAAGCCCTAAGGACTAGTTAACTGTTTAGCAGTGTATACATTTCATATAACCATTTCCATACATCTAGTTTTAAATTCATTAACAAAAATTAATAGCTACCCAGTGCTCTACACTGCGCAGCATGTTGCTATGGTAGGCTTGCTAAATTACCCCTTTCTATCATTCCTCCTGCAATCTCAGAGACAGCTAAACTTTGCAGTGCTGGAAATGTTTCCTACCAATTTGCAGCAAAGCTCATATTTACTATATTTAGTGTGAATCATTGACTGAACTTCAAAAAATATTTGTCTCTGTTTGGTGTGCCTCTGGAACATTCCATCAGCTTAGGGAACAGTACATGCACTTTTTTAACTCATTGAAAAAATTACTGACAAGTATTTAATAGGCTATACTAGCTTTGCATATGCATTAGAAATATATTCTTTACCAATATATCTTTCATCTTAAAAATTCCCTAATTGCACTTAAATATCTGGTATTTTTTTTCCTCCTGGCATATTTTATGAGAATATAATGCCTTTTTGATATGAACTATCTATGACCCATTAATTATTATTTTATATCTTAATACCAATATAAAAGGAAAAATTGGACAGTCAATCTCTTTTCTATAAGCTTATTGCCATATTTATACATATTATAGAATTTTTGTAATTTAAAATTATTTTCTATTAAAAATAATCTTTAATCACACTTCACTAGTATTTACAGTGTTCACCTCAGGTTTAAAAGAGAGTCAGGGTGAACTAATTCACTGTTTACACTCTGAATCCTGGGTGACCCAATCCCTTAAAGGTAGTACAATGCACTATATCTTTCATTCTTAGCACTTATCTTAATCTTAATAACTAGCCAGACAACTGACTCCAGAGTCTGAGGCTTATCTACTGGAATTCGTCACATGAACCCAACAGAAGACAAGAAATGCATTATACAGCAATGCTATACAAATCATTATCTTTTGATATTTAAAGGTATGCATTCAAAAGCCTATATAAGACTTTTATTTATTTATTTATCTTTTGCTGAACTCAAATTCCACTTGTTCCTATTAAATTGGAGAGTGAATGAACAGAACTGCTCTTGTGAGGTATTATCTGCAAACAGAGTTTACTCCCAAGAGATCAAAAGGGTTCTTCCCACTTCATTTCAGCATTGGCTATCAGGAACAATCTGCTTTAAACACTTGCTTTGAAACTGATTATTTAGAAAACAGATTAATAAGAAAATAGAAAGGCCCATGTTCCTCAGACACTGAGAAATGTCAATTGCTTTGGTTGAAATTTCAATGTCTTCCTCTTATAAGTTTGTCTAGATTCTTTTGAGGTGTCTTGCACAAAGCAGCAATACTGAGCTATCTATATTACAGTTTTTCTGATTATGTCTTGCATTAAAAATAGCACATAACTTTTTTTGAAGGTATTTTCTTTAGGAGCAAGAATTTTATGAAGTTTATTGCTTTGTTGGATGATTTATTACAAATATTTCTAATTACACTTTCAAAGTTTCATTCTAAATAAATGGGGACTCTGAGAAGTATAAAGTACTTAATTTTGCATCCTTATTCAAGACAAAATTTCTTTAACTAGTTTTACAACAAATTTATTATTATATTTATCATAAGCTAAATATTTTTATTGAGACTTCAATCAGAAATATATACACAATTTTAAACTAGAGATGGTTAAATCACCAGCATCCTCCAAATAACTATTTTCTGTTAAAATCACTTTTTATATTTTATTTCTCTACAAATGAAATGAATTTGAAATGTTTGTTAAATGACAGCTGGGGTTTTACTTTTTACCTGTTTTTGATCTGAATATAGTGTATTATAAATGCTACCTGTTACCCTTCCTTGTCTCCAGAAGAAAACATTAATACATTAGTTATTTTAAGATCTCAATTTTTCCTCCCAAATGAGATCTTGCTATGCTGTTATGTTGCCCAGGCTGGCCGCGACACTCCTGGGCTCATGTGATTCTCCTTTCTCAGCCTCACGAGTAGCTGGAACTACAGGAGGGTACCACCTCATCCAATTTAAATAGTGTATTTCTTGATGGCATTTCAATGTATGCAACATTAGAATAACAGAGTTTAATATAAAAAAGATATATAGTATGTTCCTTGGGGGTTAAATTCTTCACATAATCTGCAATAAATACTTTGCTGTTTTCCAAAATAGAAACGAGAAAGACTGATGATATTGACTATTTGAGTCTATTGAGGAAGCATTTACCAAGAATGAAAGGGACAAACGATTTATATAAATATCCCTTAGTTAAGAGACTTGCTGAGATATTATCACTATATTTTATCAAGATGATAATCTGATAAGTGTTTCATCTTGTCTTGAACATATGGCCCTTAAGAAATTGGTAACTAAATTTAAAGAAGTTTGGGTTATATGGACTAGTTTATATGAGTAGTTTATTAAATACAATAAAAGTAAAACTCTTCTTTTACACAATATATTTTATACATGATCAGATATTGTGATATAATATTTTTCTGAATTCATTTTGGATTTCCTGGCAAGACTAGACTAGTATGAAAGGTTAAAGATCCATGCCTAATTAGAAAGACAATTTTTTGTAAAGAAGAAATAACAACACTTTTCAGAGTGTCTGCCTGTTAATAAAGGCTGCCTGCTCTGAATCAGCATGACCTGAAACTGTTGAGATGCATTTGCTTTTTCCTCTTCCATTTGGCATCAAAATTAGTTTTGGAATACAGCAATTTACCAAAGAAATATTCATAATGAACTAAATGTTTATGCTCCCCACAAATACATATGTTGAAATCCTAAACTTCAATGTGAGGATGTGAGCAGGTGGGGCTGTTGGGTGGTAACTGCCACTGGGTGGAGCCCTCATAGATGTGATCAGTGGCCTCAGAAGAGGCCAGAAAACTAGTGCACCCTCTCTCTGTCCTATGAGAACACAAGAGGTACTCACTGTTTCACATATTTTCTGTCAATAAGATTTTTTTTAATTAATTAATTTTTTTAGTTGTAGGTGGACAGAATATCCTTTTTATTTTTATGTGGTGCTGAGGATCGAACCCAGTGCCTCACGCGTGCTAGGCAAGCATGCTACCACTGCGCCACAATCTCAGCCCCTGTCAATAGGATTTTATAGAAGTGCTTTTAACCTACAAGATCTTAGCCTATGAGAATTCTGCCCTTCGCAACCAAACTTGGTAGCCTTCTTAGTCTAGAACACAAACACATCTAAAATGTTTATACCCTGGTTATGCCAAAGAAATTAATCAATTAAAAGATGAAAAATAGCTAAGCCTCTTTTACGGACCAGTGGTATAGGCCAACTGGCTGACTGGTAGAAAAGGAAAACAACGGTTGTCCAGATTCAGAATTAGTTTTCAGAGTGGGCTCCATGTCTTTATAAACCCACCCCTCACACTGCCAACTGGCTTCCAAGTATCCAGTGTGGATCATGTCACATGAACTTCAAAAAGGTTCAGCGGTGCACATCCCTACACAATAAACAATCGAGTCCAGTCTCCTTTGTATAATAGTTGAGATCTTTCTTATTTTGCTGTCAACTTGACTTAGTGTTTACTTAGTAATCACACTCAGTTTGTACTCACGACTCCACTCTAGTTTTTCCCTTTTTCTTTTTCCTCACATCTCCTTGTCTTCATTCAAGCAGCCTCAGAATCCTAAACCCTCCTACTTCATGTATACATTCACTTTGTCTGCCCTTGTCCCCCACTCCCAAAACACTCACCCATCACACTCTACCTGTCTTCTAAAGACCAACTAAACTGGCTGGTGCTCCATGATGCTATCCCTTTAAAAAATCCCAAGGGAACACTCCACAGTGAGTTGCTTTGAGCACTACCTCTAGCTTTAATCTTTTTATTTCATCTGCCACTTTTTAAGCACTTCAGGATAATTTCTTGATGAAATGATACAACTTCTTATCTACTTCTTCATTGGATAGAGAAATAGAGATATTTATTTTACCATTTGTAATAATAAAAGTTTGTCTACCCCTTCTAGAACATGTGTGTCTTCTACTTGACCCAAAACATTGTGATCATGCTTCATGTATAGGGTAAGCTCAGCCATAATATCCTTAGTTACTTTGGGCAGAAGCTGAGAGTTAGGCTCTGCTGGCTGATTTTTCAGCAGTCACAAATCCTATGTGTCTTTCTTATAAGATGGGATCTTAAATATCAGGGATTTGTCTTATCTACCTTTGTACAGCTTAAAGCATCTAATACCTATAGACACCCAAAGGTAGACACAAGTATAAACACAGATGGGAACACACTAAATTTTGCTGAAGAGCAATTTCATTAACTTCCCAGTCTAAGAGTACTCGCCCTTTCTACCTTAATTTCTTAGGGCAGGAAAAAAAGAAATGGGTGCCCATAGTGGGAAATGGTAGGCTTTATGGTGCCCAATGTGGTTACTTATTAACATTTAGCTGTCTTAGCTAACGGATAACGGAAATGACCCGTTACATGGCTCAGGTCTCTAGAAGTGCTATCCTCTGAAAATATCCTGTGGGCCAGCACGAAGCTCCTGGCTAGAGAATCTGTCAGGTTAGGCTTTAAGCTGTATGAGTCAATATGAGGAACCATTTTGGAAAAATCTGTCATGTTTGCAATTTCATCCTGAACAAAACAAGCAATATACATTTGAATATATTTGATATATATATATATCTGATATATTTGAATTCAATACTATGAGGCAAAGAACACAAAATAAAACAAAAAAACTCCCATCAAAGTTGGCTTGAACAATAACAAAACTTAGAGACAAACCCATGTTCCTAGAAACAGTACCTCAGGGACAGCAAACAGGAGCCCTGCCTTTAGTTGAAAGTTGTGGCTGATGTGATTAAAGTCGATTTGAATACTTATTTGGTACACTCTGGTACTCATTCGGTGAATGATCTCATTTGATTTTTAGAAATATCTCTGTGACTACCATTGTTTCTGTTTTACAAATGAGAAAAACTGTACGAATTCAAAAGGTGAGCTAGGAACAGTAGCCAGCTGAAGTGGGAAACAAAATGCTCTCTAAACTCAGTATCTAGAAGGCGCCGCTATGGCCACAAGAAGTCTGAAGAGGTGACACATGGGAGGCAGAGTCCTCTCTGGGACACATTTGCAAGTCATCCAGGCCTCCTGTCCTACATACCCACTCGCCAGCTCAGAAACAAGGTGATACACCTGTGAACCAACCAGATAAGCCCCGCTGCAAAGATGCACGTGCAGAACATGCCTCCTGACAGCTGCCACTAATGGGAAAACCCAGGTGAGCAGACGTCTGTGCAAAATCTGCTCTTTCTTCCACTCTTTCCAGGCTTGTTTCTTTCTCTCATGTTTATGGACTTTATCTCAACTCAGGGAATGGTGCTGAATAGTAATGAGGTGCTTCCTTCAACCCTGTACCGTGATAGCCTGATCCTTTCAACCAGCTTGGGATTCTTCAAATGTCTTCTTTCTCTTATTATCAAAGAGGTGCCCTACTACCTGGGGCATTGTGTTGACACCTATGGATACCAAAGAGGTAAAGTATTTCGGTTTTCTCCTTTTTTCTTTTTTTCCCGTCTCCCTTGGGGTTATAAGTCAGGTGCTTTGTTTCTTATAAAAAAAAAAAAGTAACAGGAAAATAGAGTAGGGTTGATACACAGTGTGCAGAGCAAAAGGATTAGTGGATGAATGGATCTGAAACTGATGTAAAGGAAAATTTCTTGGGAAACATGTTCCTTACTTTTTCCACATAGGTTTCACCATTTGCTTAATCGATCTGCCTGTTTTTCTCATATCTATTTCCTTCTCTCTCTCTTATACACACACACACACACGCACACATACACACTTGGAAAGAACACAATAGATGCTACAGTGAAGAAACTCATCTTGACCTGAAATTGCTTTTGGACGTAGTCCATTTCTGATATCAAAACAGTTTATGTCAAAAAGGGTCAAGGTTCTAGCAACCCACAAAATAGCAGCTTATTTAAAAAGCAAATCCACTCCTTATTGAAAGTGGTGATATTTGAAGTACACACAAGTAAAACTAATTTAACCTTTGGAAAGTTCCCTCTGGAGAGAAGAGTCAAAATCCCTTTATAAGATTTTTAAGCACTGCAATTATTGACGAGGAGTATATTACTTCAGGTTTCTCTGATCAGGAAGAGGAAAAAAAAAAGAGAAAAACCCACAAGAGACGTCAGCAGCTGTCAGGCTGTTTTCCAACGGCAAAGAGGTAGTTTACAGTGGGCTTGTGCCAGTCTCTTAAGACCCAGTTAAGAAGCCTTTTTAAAATGCCTTAAAAAGCCAACTCATACATTAATCAAGTTGAGCCCTCATCCATACTTACTGCAATACATCAATTACTATGTCTTTTTTTTTTTTTAATAAATTCCAGTTGACAGCAGACACCTTATTAAGGCCCACTAAAATGATACAATAAGTAGAAGGCTATTAATATTGCTCTTTTTTCTCCCTGCTATTGTCTTGCTGCACTGGTCTGCAAACAAATTCAGGCTGCATTACAATTAATGCCAGTGGAACTCCTTCTAATGACTTCCAGCTTGCTAATTTTTTACGCTAATAATAAAAAAAGGCATTGCTATGCAAGAACGACCCCCTTTTATCATGCTAGCATAGCACACCAGAGAGTGTCTGCTATTGTTCACATGAAAGACAATTAAACCCTGGAACATCAAACCTAAAAATGACAATCTGCTAACCAGCACTGGGCATCGCTGGATGCTTTCCTCTATTTTCTGAACTGATAGAAAACAATTCTCCAAAGACATTTCTTTCCTGTTCTCCCTTAACTACCCTTTGGGGGAGGGGGGACTTTAAAAAATACCCTTTGCTGATTTATGCATCCCTGCTTAGAATTTATTATCTGTCTAGGGCCAATTTTGCTTCAACATTCCTATTGCCTGCAGGTTTAAATTTTGGACACATCCAAAGAAATGCACCAATATCACCCACATAGTATCACATTTAAAAATAAACATTAAAAGTGTTCTTTAACACACACACAATATAAAAGTCTAGAAGGAGAAAGAAAAATCTAATTCTGCAACTCTGTGTATCTCATCATCTCTGGGGATCCTGGGGAGTCAGAGGGCATTCTGAACACTAAGTCTAGTCCAGATGCTAATATTGCACCAAAGCCTGAGTCAAAAAAACCATTCTTCATTCTCAGCAACATAAGGATTCATTCAGCAAAATGCACATCCATTTACTGGGAATATATTACTTGTTTGGGCTTTAATTGCAACATTTACAACATAAATAAACTAGCTTAAAAGTTCACAGACTTTCTCAAAGAATTTTTCAGATTTTGACTGGCATTCTGTCCTTAGCGTAAGAACTTAAGTCAGAAAGGCCAAGTGGCAAACTTGGCTCTGCCACCTGCTAACCTTGGGGTTTTGTCCCAATCTTCTAACCTCTCTTTGCTTCATTTTCTCCATTTGTAAAACAAGGAGAAAAATAGCTCTTTCTTCAATTTTGATTGTAAAGGAAAAATGCAAAGATGGGTAGGAAGGCTAAACCACTACACACTGTCATTAAAATAATATCCTCACTAGAGTTGTACCAGAAGTTTTAATTTCTGGTTAGTAGTGAGTGCCTCTCAAGTGCTGGGCTTGGCCATTTCTCACTTTTTTTCAGCAAGTTTTAGTAAACAGATCACATACTGTTATAGATTCATTACACTCTGTATTTTATTTCATTTTCATAAGAACTCTCTTGGTAGGGATGGTAATTCCCTGTGTACAAACAAGGAGACTGAGGTTCAGGGAGATTCAGTGATCTCCTCAGTGTCAAAGCTGAGATTTGAATCACTGCAGTGATCACATAAAACACCCTCAATAAATGTTCCAGGCTGTGACCATTTTCTTCCCCTGGTGAGCCTCTTGTATGAGACAGCAGTTCTCTGAATCGAGGTTAAGGGATGAGCTGAGGCCACCTTCCTGATATATTGGCTCTGACACTTATTGGCACTGGAATTTGGGCCAGTCATTCATCCCTCACTTTTGCATCTGTAAAATACATACAGCACTCATCTCCTGGGGTTGTGGTGAGGATCAAATAAACTAGTCCATGTATAATATTTACAAAAACACCTAAAAAAGTGAGTACTCAATAAACATGAACATGTGTTATTAACCCTCTCCTCCAGCACTATATGAAATGTACTAATAGATATATAGAATGAAAATAAATAGGACCAGTCACTTCTGCATTCCACCTACAGGTTTACCTTACATCTTAAATAAAACACAAATGAAATTTCAGAATGATTTATAAGATATTAGAATAAGGTGAGGAGAGACAGTAGTGATGTCTGAGAGTTGAGAGAAAAATGAGGTATAACTTGATTGCCTCAGCTTACTTCCTCGGGAGAAACTCTGGGCCATATGCTGGTAGGTGAAGTCAGGCAGAGCCTATCAAACTCTTTCAGATCAGGAGACAAAGCTGAGAGGCTCAGGAGATCAAGACTGCTGAAGTTCCAAGGATAGAGTACTAGAAACAAAACAGTCCACAGACAACTCTGGGGATTTGCAGATGGTCCTCCTCAAGTACTTAGCTGAATACTAACGAGCACATGCATGTGAGGAAATTACCCAAGGCTGCAGAAAGACCAACCAAAAAGGCTGGGGCTACCAGTGCCCAGAGCTCTCGCAAGGCTCGAGAGTGCTGCTCTCATCACTCAAAACTGATGATTGATGGGACATCGGGTAGGGTACACAGGAAGGTGGTGACTCATTAGTTCAAGTTCAAATGCTTGAACCCTTCTGTAGTTCACCTAACAAATCTTAAAAATAAAATCCTAAAGATCTTTCCAAACTATTTCCAAGCAACTCAACTGCATCTCAGAACAAAGGTCACGGACATTCATTAAGAGAAATACAAACTAGCACATAAAAAGGTAAAATTCTCAATGTCTGGAATCCAAGAAAAAGTGAACCATCGTTCAAAACAAAAGTAGGAACATAAAACTCAAAATGAAGAAACAATCAGTCAATTGATACAGATGTTAGAATTAGCAGAAAATAATTTTAAAATAGTTATTATAATTGCTATCCTTTAGATATAGTTTGAGTGTGTACTGCAAGGATTTGTGTGTTAGGACCTTGATCCCCAGTGTGGCAGCACTGAAAAGTGGTGGAACCTTGAAGAGGTAGTGGGAGTTACTAGTGGGAGTTAGGTTGTTGTTGGTGCTGCCCTTGGAAGGAATGAAGGTAGTTCTTCTAGGACCCTGAGTTAGTTCCCACAAGAGGTGTCAATATGATAGAGTGAGCACAGCTCCTCACTGATCTCTGGCTTCCGGTCTTGCCATATGAGATGTCCTTCTTATCCCTCTTACATATGCTCCCATCATGATGCCATCCACCATATGTGACAAAGCCAGGGGGGCCCTTGCCAGAACTAGTGCCATGCTGTTGGGACTTTCAGCCTCCAAAATTATGAGCTAAATAAACCTCTTTTCTTTTTAAGTTACTGAACCCCAGGTATTTGTTATAGCAGTGGAAAATGAACAAACACAGTAACTATATTTTATATGTTCCAAAAGCTGAAGCAAGGGAGATTTAAGCCTGTAGATCAGTGAATATCCACAAACTTCAACATAAGAAACATAAAGAAAACTACACCAAGGCACATCAGAATCATGTTGTTCAAAATTACTAATAAAGTAAGAAATCTTAAAAGCAGCCAGAGACAAAAGACACAAAAGTAGAGACACAAAGGTAAGTATGACAGCAGTTTGTCATTGAAAACGGTATAAGTAAGAAGAGTGGAGCAATACATTTAAAGTAATGAAATAAAAAATTGTCAATTGAGAATTTGAAATACCTTGAAAAAAAGGCAACAAAACATGCTTTTGCAGATATACAAATAATTCATTACAAGAATATCTGTACTACAAAAATGTTAAAGGAAGTCCTTGAAACAGAAAGAGAATGATAACAAAAGTCTAGATTTATACAAAGTAATGGAGAACATCATAAATGGTAAGTAAATGAGTTAATACATATATATTTTATACATCTTTTTAAAAGGTAATTTATGGTTTAAACCAAAATGAGTAACAGCAATGTAGTGTGGGGTTTGTAACAAACATAAAATGTAACAATCAGCAAAACAAAAGGCGGGGAACATGGAGGTATACCATTGAAAGTCTGAAACTGTAAATCTGTAAATGAAGTCGTATAATAACATTAAAATGTAGCCAGTAATAAGTTAACAGATATGCAATATAAACCCTAAAGCAACCACTGTAACAATAAACAAAGCAGAGGTGACAAAATGGAATCATAACAAAATTATTCAATTAATCCAAAAGAAAGCAAAAAATAAAAAATAGAAAAAAAAGAAAACAAAGAACAGATGAGAAAAACAGAAATGGCAAAATCCTAGATTTAAAACTAGCCATACCAATAACCACATTAAATATAAGCGATTTAAATATTCCAATTAAAAAGTAGAAATTGTTAGATTTGATTAAAAAATCAAAACTCCACTATATGTTTCTCGAACACAGAGACACAAGATATATGTGACCTGAGCTAGTCAATTTTTTTCTTTTGGGTAAAAAAAAAAGCATATTTATTTATTTATTTATTTATTTTTTTGGCACCAGGGACTGAACTCAGAGGCACTCGACCACTGAGCCACATCCCCAGCCCTATTTTGTGTTTTATGTAGAGACAGGGTCTCACTGAGTCACTTAGCACCTCGCTGTTGCTGAGGCTGGCTTTGAACTCGCGATCCTCCTGTCTCAGCCTCCCTAAGTGCTGGGATTACAGGCGTGAGCCACCGCGCCC
>CM053410.1:50556633-50626795 GCA_028644305.1 Xerus rutilus | reverse complement strand
TTTGGCACCAGGGACTGAACTCAGAGGCACTCGACCACTGAGCCACATCCCCAGCCCTATTTTGTGTTTTATGTAGAGACAGGGTCTCACTGAGTCACTTAGCACCTCGCTGTTGCTGAGGCTGGCTTTGAACTCGCGATCCTCCTGTCTCAGCCTCCCTAAGTGCTGGGATTACAGGCGTGAGCCACCGCGCCCGGCTAAAAAAAGCATAATTAATAAAAGATAAAATTAATAAGTTGGACTTCATAAAAACTAAAAACGTATGCTCCTTTGAAGACACTGTTAACAGAATGAGAAAACGAGCCAACAATGGCAGAACATATTGTACATCATAAAATCTAATAAAGAATTTTTGTCTAGAATATAGAAAGAATTACCAGAACTCAATAAAAAGTAAAACTCTAATGTAAAAGTGGGAAGAAGTTTTCAAGGGACACTTCAAAAAAATACAGGAATGACAAATGAGCACCTGAAAAGATGTTCAACATCATTAGTCATCCAGGAAAATTAAAACCATATTGAGAAATCAGGAACAGCGGCATGTGCCTATAATCCCAGCTACTCAGGAAGCTGAGGCAGGAGAATTGCAAGTTGGAGACCAGCCTGGGCGATTTAGTGAGACCCTGTTTCAAAATAAAATAAAAACGGATGGGGATATAGCTTAGTGTAGAGCAATTGTCTAGCAAGTGAGAAGCCTTGGGTTCAATCCCCAATGCTGCAACAATGCAAAACAAAATAAAGGTGAGATTCTACTACACACCTATTAGAATGAATAGAATTAATAAGGCTAAATATACTAAAGATTTTTTATACTAAGGATTTAAAAGCAAATGGAACTCTCATTTATTCCTATAGAGAATATAAAACAGCACAACTATTTGGTAAAAATTTGGCAGTTTTTTGAAAAGTTAAATATACCCCTAACATATGATCTACACTCCTAGGTTTTTATCAAAGAGAAATGAAAGCTTGTGGGCATATGAAGACTTGTACACAAAACTTCATGACAGCTTCATTTTTTAATAGCCTAAACTAGACATAACATGAAATTCCACTGAAAGATTACTGAATAAACACATAATTGTATATCCGTACAATTGAATAGAACACAATAATGATTAAACTCTTGATTCATGCAACATGGATACATTTTAAAATAATTATGCTGACTTAAACAAATTATATCCAAAAAGATTACACAAAACAATTCCATTTATATGAAATTCTAGAAAATGCTGACTTACCTATAGACACAGAAGGCAGATAAGTGTTTTCCCAAGGAGGTCAGAGGGAATGATTTTAAGGAGGCACACGACAACTTTTGGAGTGAGATACCTGTTTACTCTCTTGATTATGGCATTGATTTCGTGTGTGTGTGTGAAGACTAATCAAATAGTACACTTCCAATGTGCAGTTTAAGATATGCCAGTTACATATCTTTAGAACTTTTTAAAACAAAGATAAAATCATTGTCCATGGAAATTTAAAAGTTACTGAAACAAAACATGAATACAAAATGATTTTAGTTAATGACAAGATAATATGAAGTGTTTCAGAAAGAACATATGAAGAATATGGACCAATTATTCTTAAACTTTCATACATACATTAAAGGAACTGTTAACAGATTGTTAGAACAAATGCCCAGTTTCTGATGCAGTAGGTCTATGATGGGACTTAAGGATAAACATTTCTAAGAAGTGCTCAGATGATGCTGATGGTGCTGGCCGTGGAATAACACCTTTAAAACCATTGTTATATATGTGAGAACAGACAACATAATGGGAAAAATTAACTTAGAAAATGAAGAAATGGCAATGTTTTTGAAAAGCTCTTATTTATTTTTTTTCCTTAAGGTCACATTGAAATATAACAAAATTCAGGTGAATACTATTTTATTTTATTCAAAGAATTTCCTCTCTTTAAAATTTTACTCTATTCCTACAGAAAATTCCACACCTTCCAATAGACTTCATACTTGGTACAGAATTCAGTGGCTTACAGACAATTACCAACACCTCAGGGAGCAATTAAATATCAAACCAGGGAGTAAATTAAGAATCAGGCAAAGGTACTTCTGTCTTCTCAGACCCTTTATTCCCATGTTCTGCCATACTTCAACTGTTTTTCTCCTATATCCTTTTGAGAAATATGTACTATGTTTTGAGTTAAAAACAAATGAGAATACTTAATATTTAATATCTAATATCTCTTTCTCAATCATAGGCTTTATTCTTTGCTGCTACCTTGAGTGCAACACCTTTTATCCTTACCTGTGTGCTTTCCTCTGGTTCATTCTTATTTCTCATCTAAGTCCCAGCCTCAACATCCCCTTTTGGAAAGACTTTCTCTATTGCTGCTTCAGCACCTCTTCTGTTCTCATCTCCACTGTACGTCTCTCTGCTCCTGTGTTTTCTTCCAAATCATTTTACCATGTTCATTCTTATTTATTTCTACTTCCCAAGCAAATACTTTATGTCTTTTTAATAGAATGAAATTTGGGACCTTCCAACATCCCTGATCCTCTCTGAGTTACAGAATGTTTGGGAGAGAGGAGGAGGACAGGAGCCAAAAATCCATAATCATAAAAATTGAAGAGGAACGACATGGGATAAAATTATACTTGTACAACACACACACCACACACACATGAACAAGCAAACGATTTGGGGTGAGGGTTAACAAGTTCTTAAGAATAGTAATTTCAAGTGGCACCAATCTTGAATCCAGATTGGATCACAAGACAAATCAAGTTTCCCAATTCCTACTCATGCATTTGACATATTTATGTTCTGCTTTTATAGCATTTGATCACAATTTCCTAAGAGGCAGCTGGTCCCTAAATCAACAAGTCAGTAAAAAGCAACCAGAGCCCAGTCCTGTTAACAGAATTACCTATGAGGAGGTCAGTGCTGTTTTAACACATTTACAAGAGCTTTTTAAAAATGTCTGCTCATGAATTGAGGTAACACATAAGGATCCTGGTTGTTCTTTCTCATGATTCTAGACTTCTGGGGGTAATGCTGCTATAATAGCCCAAAACACATATTTAAGGAAAAATTTCACTTCAACCAGAAGCAAGAGTATGCTTAAGAAGGCCAACCAGAATAAGGGCCACCTAGACATTTCTCTGAGGAATACCATGGCAATCTGTTCACATGTTAGGGCCTATAGTTGGGGTGTAGAAATAGGGTAGACGTAAGAAGGCAGCATCAGTTTCCTTTCACCTAGGAAGACAATTCCCAGGGCCCACCATCTTGGAAGAACACTCAGAATGCTCTGGGAGGGTGGGCCATGTTTGGAATACAAGATGGCACTGCATAAGTCCAGGCAAGAGAAACAGCTGATCCAAAGATGGGTGCCTAACCTCCAGAATCTACCATTTTTACACGTTAGAGGCCATATTCAAAGAGCATAATGAATCCCAGCCCTCAGCACCACAAGAAATGACCTGAGAAGCTCTCCACTCCTTTGAGAGAAATATTTTTACCTAGTAATTTTTCTGGGTAGATCTGTTTTGATGAATGAGAGGGAAAAAAAATTAAAAACTAGAAAAGTTTCTTACAAGATTTCTAGTAGGCTTGACTATTTTAAAGCTATGCAGGGAAAAATTTTTCCCACAAAAGAATAAAGAGCACTAACCAAAGAAATTTCACTCTTACAAATTTTGTAGCACCTCAGAACTTCCTTGAAAGGGAAGGACAAAGCGGCCGTTTGCTCAGCTTAGATCATTTTGATTGAGACTCATATGTTATTTTAAATGAACATTGCTCAGGTAGTTAAGCCTTAAAACTCAACCATCCTTGACAATTGTCCAATTTTTTTTTTTAAGTCTTACCTTAAGGGTTTCAGAAACACATTTACAAAGTACGCTGTAGTGGGAAGTAGCTAAGCTACCTGCCTGGCTTCACAGCACGTATGGAAGGGCAGGCCTTTGTTCATTTTTTGTCTTTGAAAACTTTATGTTACAATTAAAAGAGGAGGGGAAAAACAGATTATGCTTAAAAAGTAAATATGATTCAATTGCTGTAGCAGTTGGTATAATCCAATATTTCAACGTACATTAAAAATATTTAATTTTTAATTTTCAAGATTTTTACTCTTATCACTTGACTAATAATACTAAAAAGGAATGAAAAGCACTGAGTTTCTCTGGTGACACTGAAATGTGTCACACAGTGGCATTACTTTTGAGACATAAGAGGTAAAATTTTCTTTGCATTTCCTATATGCTGTGTCCCTAT
Organism: Xerus rutilus; assembly: GCA_028644305.1. Lineage (NCBI taxonomy): Eukaryota > Metazoa > Chordata > Mammalia > Rodentia > Sciuridae > Xerus > Xerus rutilus. Next base: position 50,622,551 of record CM053410.1, on the reverse strand, counting down.
ATTAGATAATATTAATATCTTTTATAGCCATATCTAATATACTTGTTTCCTATAGCGTAGATGTTCCAGAGTCTTATACTTCATAATAACAGCAACAAAAATGCCTAAAGAAAGGTCTTCAAAAGAAGGCATGACATTTTGCAAAGTTTTCCGTTTATCTTTAGCATATACAATTATAAACTATTGAAGTAACTGCTCCAATATTTGGATCAACACAGAAATTCTATTACCTTTAATTCTTGCTTAGTAAATGCAAATATTGTGAACATGCTGTTTAACAGCGGTGAATATCATCTCTACCACTTTATGAAAAGTAATATTGTAAAACATGCCATCAAGAATTTACTAAACAGTCCCCCATATAAGCCGTGTATACACAAACATGCATTTTATCAGACAGTGTTATAAGTAGCTGTTGTTCATGTGTTAATATATAAGAAAATATGTATGCACATACCCTCTGTATTGTGCAATGATAACAACATAGTAAATGTTTTAAAGAACACTCTTATTGTTATTTAAATATGCATGCATGTCCTTACCAATATTGAAATATATAATTATAAAAGGAAAGTTGCAAGCATACATATTGGTTTCTATGAGTTCCACTTCAAGCTTTCCTAGAACCACCACATTAAAATCATACATGCCAGCTGTCCAATGTAATAGAAAGATTTATATTTCATAGTATCTTTATCTTCCAAAGAGGTATAAGGTAGGTTTGTATTTCTTCTTCCACATGGCTTTCTTATAGCCTTCAAACTCCAGCATCTGTGATTAAATTGCCTTTTATTCTTTGATGTGGGTTTTCAAACTTAAAAGAGGCTATGCGTAGAGTAATCTCTCTTCCTTTCTTCTGCTCCACAGATATTTTTTTAACTTTAAATATTTAAAATTTCCCTAATTATAAGTTTCTTTCATTTTCTTCACCAGTGTTCAACAGTCAAATGAGGAAAAGATCCATTTGGTTTTAAGAAGTAAAATGATGAATATTTGCAATATTAGTGTATTTCTTCAAGAGCCTTGAAAACTTATGCTGCAATATATGTATGTGCATATGTACATAGTTGTGGAATATGCTCTCAGGAAGCCTATTAGCAGTCAGAATATCTATTCTTACATTACTCAAATGGGGAAACTGAGGCACAGAACAAAATCCATTGTCCACCACATGTACACAAGCAAACTGATAGGAAAAAAGAATAATTAAAATCATTTTCAAAAGAACTCTCCTTTTGATTTAATAATATTTTTCTAGCATTTAATTTCTGTACAGAGTCAAATTCTCTACCATAAACATCTATTCAAACATCATTGTTTTAATTTTACAATAATTTTTATGGCTAAGTCAGAAATCTGTCTTTATGTATCTATGAAGAAGATTGTTCTAAGTAAATGAATAGCAAAACAAATTTGTATAAGAGATGTTTAACTACTTAAGATAAAATACCTTTATGAGACCCTGCTAATTTAGAAGCAGCTATATCACTACCAAAAATATGATAAGCAAATAACTCTTCAGTTTATTAAAAAAGGGGGGGCTCTAAGCACCTCGAGTAGCATGCCTTACATCCAGTCCTAATTCTATTTGTTTGAACAACTTATTTTTTTGTGTGTCTCTGCTCTTTCCCTCTTCAATATTGATGATGGCGTGATTGTTTTCTTTTATGCATAAACATTAAAATTTTTATTTTATAAATTATACTACATCAACATTTGTTTTGGCATCAAAAATCAATTGTCCATTATTTGTGTGTTTATTTTTGGATTCTCTGTTGTGATCCACTGATAATTGTCTATTCATTTTCTAATACTATATTGTCTTAATTACTCTAACTATATAGTAAAATCTTAAAATTAAAAAGTGTGATTCCTCTGTTTATTCTTCTTCAAAATCATTTTAGCTATACCAGTTCCTCTGCCCTTCAAAAAACTTCAGCATTGGCTTGTGTATTTCTATAAAACAATTTTCCTGAGAATTCTATTTAAATTTCATTAAATATAGATTAAATTGGAGAGAACATTTTTACTTTATTTAGCACTTCAATTCATGAACATGGTGTATCTCTACATTTATTTCCATTTCCTGTGATTTCTTACATTAGTATTTGTAATTTTTAGCATACAGATCCTATAAATACTTTGTTCTGTTTTATTCATGTATTTCATTTTTGTAGCTATTGTGGATGTTTAAAGTTTTTTAGAAGTTCAGTTTCCAGTTGTACATTGCTGGTACACAAAAACGCAAAGATTTGTGTATGTTGATCTTGTATCCTGAAAGATTGCTAAATTCACTTTGTATCTCCAGAAAGTTTTTGGTGATTTTCTTGAGATTTTTTGTTTATACAGGAAATCATGAAGTCTGTATAAAGAAGCGATTTTATTTATTTCCAATCTATCTGCCAATTTTGTTCCTTAACATACTTGACCAACTAGGACTTCAATGTTGAATAAGAGTGTTTTAAGTAGATATCCTCACATTGTTCCTGATTTTAGGGGAAAGGCATGTAATTTTTTATCATGAATTATATAAGCTACAGGTAATTGCAGATGGACTTGATCAAGCTGAGGAAGTTTCCTTCTATTCCTTCCTGGCAGGGGATTTTTATCATGAGATGTTAAGCTTCGGCATTTTTTTCTGTATCAGTGAATTTGTGCCTGTAGTTGTTTTCTTTGGACTGTCTATTAATATGGCAGATTACATTGATCAATTCCTAACACTGACCCAGCTTTGCAAACCCACTTTGTGACTATTATTCTTTTTTCATACCTTAGGACTTTGACTTGCTAATATTTTATTGAGAATTTTTGCACCTATAGTCACGGGGAATGTTTGCAGGGTTTTTTCGTTTTGTTTTGTTTTGGTTTTTTCCTTTCCCTTTTCTCTCTTTGTCTTTTCATCTTTACCTGGTTTTGCTATCAGGGTGACTCTTTGAAGGCCAAAGTTAGCCTTCTGGCCTCATAAGTTGGAAAGTATTCCATCTTCACCACATATTTTCTACAAAAGATGTTGCAGAATTACCACGATTTTTTTAAATGTTTGGTAGAACACACCAGTGAAAATATCTGGGCCTAGAGCTTTCTTTTGCAGGATTTTAACAAAGATTCAATCTATTTAATAGAAATTAGGTAACCGATGTTACTTGAGTGACTTTGAGTAGTTCATGGTTTTCAAGAAATGTGTCCATTCCATCTAAGCTGTCAAATCCTATGCATCAAATTTATCATAGTATTCTTTTATTAGTCTTTCAGTGGTTGTAAGATTTATAGTGATATCTTCTTATTTCTGAAATGAAAATCTGTGTATTTTCTCAATTTTGCCAGAAGTTTACTAATTAATTTTTAAAGGAGGAGATTTGTTTTTATTGCTTTTATTATCTTTCTGGTTTTAATTTTATTAATTTCTGCACATACATTTATTATTATACCCTTCATTCTGCTTGCTATGGGTTTATTTTACTTGTCTTTTTTCTAGTTTGTTAAGGGTAAGAGGTATTGATTGAAGATCTGTTCTCTGTACTAATAAAAGCATTTAGCACATATAATAAAGTTCCTAATGCACCACTTCAGCTGTATCACACCCATCTTGATAGTATATTTTCATTTTCATTCAGTTTAACATATATTCTACTTTCCCTCAAGAAAGCTCTTCGACCATGGATTATTTAGAAATATACTAGCTGATGTTCAAGTTGGGATATTTTTCCTCTCATCATTCTATTATTTACTTAAACATCCTTTTATGGTTTGAGAACATATTTTATGTTATTTCACTTCTTTACATTTGTAAAATTGTTTTGAAGACCCAGACTGTGATCTATTTTGACCAATGTTCCATGTTCCCTTGAAAAACATCTCTATTCTGCTATTGTCGGGTGGAATATTGTAAAAACATCAACTAGACCCAATTGGTTGATGATGATGTTTAGTTCTTCTATAATTGTGATTTTCTATTAATTTTATTTAACATAGAGAGAGGAATGTTGTAGTGCCCACCAATAACTGAATTTGTATATTTCCACGCTTAGGCCTATTAGTATTTGCTTCGTGTTGAGTGCAAACATTTAGAATTACTACATTTTCTTGATGAACTGACCCCTTAATCATTATGTAAATTTTAAATTTTCCCTTTTTGGTGGGGCAGAGGGCAGTGATGAGAGTCAAACCTGGGCCTGGAGTATGCTGCCTTGAGTATTTGCCTTAATGCCCTACCACTGAGCTAAATCCCAGGCTAATGAACTCTGTATTTCTTGTATTAATACACATTTTTGAATTGTTTTGTTTCCACTCTGAAGTCTTCCTCTCTGATGGAGCTGCTCCAGGTTTTGATTAGTATGTACATATAACATCCTCTTTCAACCTTTTACTTTTTGTCTATCATTACATTACAAAGGAATTTCTCACAGACAACACAAAGGTAGGTCATGTTTTCTTTCACTCGTTTCTGGCCATCTGGATTTTTAATTATTGCACTTAGACCATTTACACCTACTTGTAGATGCACTTGGATTTCTATCTACCATTTGTTTGTCTTCTAATCTCTTTGTTATTCAATTCTTAGTTTTCTTTTCCTGTTCTCTTCATACTTTCTTGAGTACTTTTAGGAATCCATTTTAAGTTTTCAGTTATACTTTTATCTCTTGTATAGTTTTTTAAATAGTTGTTGTAGGGACAATAATGCATATACTTCACCCTTCATTGTTTACTTAAAATTAATTTTACCATATCAAGTGGAATGTAGAAACTTTCCACCTTACAGTTCCCTTTGACCTTTCTCCTTGGTGGTGTAGCTACCTTATGTATGACCTCTACATACACTGAAAACTCCATCACTCAAGGTTAAAATTTATGCTTTCAACTGTCAAACATATTCTAAAGAACTCAAGAGAATATTCTGTGTATACAAATATTTATTGTTTTGCTCTTTTCTCACTCTTATTCCAAGTTTCCTCCTGGTGTTATTTTCTTATTATTTGAAGAACTACCTTTAGAATTTCTTTTCCAGCTGGTTTACTGGCAACAAGTTCTTCTCGTTCTCCTTTTGTTTGCCTATATTTCTAAGCAGGTTTTTTTGGGGGAGGGGAGCTGGATATAGAACTCTGGCTCAGCAGTTCTTTCTAGCACCTTAAAATGTTGTGTCATTTCTCTCTGCCCTCTGTGGTTTCTGTTGAGAAATCCATAGTGTTAAACTGTTTTTCCTCTATAGGAAATGCATGCTTTTTCTCTGGACACTTTCCCATTTTTTTTTATTTTTGTAGAATTTTGACTATAATGTGTCTGAATATGTGTTTATTTGGGCTTAAACTATTAGGTTTTCACTGAACTTTTTAGATCTCAAGGTTATTATCTTTCCCCGAAAGTGAAAAGTTTTGACCATGATATACTCAAGTATGATTCAGCACCATATTCTTTCCTCTCTCTTTCTAGAATGCCTGTGACAAAAATACTAGATTTTTTCCACTGTCCCATCCGTCTTTCAGGCTTTATTTTATTGTTCCTGTATTCATTTCTCTCTGATGATTTCTACTGATCTATTTTCAAGTTTATTGATACCCTCCTCTTCCATTTCCATTCTACTATTGAGTTGATTCAGCAATTTTTTTAAGTTTTAGAGACTTATTAATCTGTGCAATAAACTCCAACAGTTCAACATGATCATGCGTCTAACAGAGATATATCAGTTGGTTAAGTGGAAAATTGGGTGGATTGCTTCTGAAAGACCCTCATTCTAAGTAGCTTTAGAGTGAAACAGTTCATTTATAAATCTGAACCTTCTTTCTTCAGTGTGCTGTACTCTATATTCACTGAGTAGAATTTGTATTGATCATGGGGACCCAGTTTGTTCCAGGGTCCTGCATTATTTTTCCTGTGCCAACTGACATCTTGATTGGACAATGCCAGACTCATCATATACAGTGCTGCTCTGCTATCTCCTGCTCCAACAAATAAAGACAGGGATCAAGCTTGGATGCTGTTTGGCCTGACACATTAACTGGCAGAGCATGTTTACAACAGAGACCTCTGGCCCAAGTAGCAAAAAGAAATCTACCAGGCCCAAAACTAAGCAACCTCTGTACCCAGGCCATTGATCTAGCAAAATTTTTTTGTATTCTTCAGCACAAAAAATTTGACTAGAGTTTTCTTTGTGTTTACTATTTCTTTGCTAAGAATTTTAATTTTAACTTTGTTTCAAGAGTATTTATGAATACTTGTTGTTACTTTTAATAATAATTTTCATAAAAGACTTTCAATTAATTTCAACATCTATATCTTGTCAGCATTGGTTGTTTATCCATGCAGGTTGAGATTTTCTGGGTTCTTCCTATGCTAAATAATTTTGGATGGTATCTGGATATTTTAAATGTTATAAGACTATGTTGTTTAATTCCTATGGAATATGTGATATTTTTGTTTTAGCAAGCAGTCAAACTAATGAGGTTCAACCTACAAGTTCCAAATGGCCTTCTGAGGGTTATAGTTCTAATATTAGGTCTATTTTCAAAGACCTTGTGGTGCTATTCATATTTTTCCTGTGTATGTGCCACCCACTAGTCAGGATGAACATAGGCAATGGTGTACCTGTTCGTTTAATTCTCAGAATTATTGATATACTAAATTAAGATCAGATCCTCACTCTAGGGGGAATCCTGGGAATTCATAAACAGGTTTATGGAGTCACTTTCCCAATCTTTTAATTCACTGCCTTGTTTCTGGCATTTTATGTTTCTTTGGGCTGCCCTCATTTGTTTTTCCACCCATAATCTTGAGGATTTAGCTATCTTGTTCAGTCATGTATGCCCATGTAGTGGCCACATAGTACAACGGCAGCTGGGGAAGCAACATGGACGTGCTCTGCTCTTTTGTGATCACATCTTCACTGATATGAGAAGAAGACTCCCCTTTCTCAGATATTTGGCCCCTGCAGATACCTGCTGTCATTCATGTTGACATTTTCATGGAAGTAGTTAGATGGAAGGAAATGAAGAAACATGGTGGTGGAGGGGGGCAGAGAGAGAGCCCTCTCTCTTGCCTTTGCTACTCCTCAACCCAGACCAGAGGATTCTCTTGGAACTCTCCATCTGGTGGCACACTTCTGGGTTTTGAATACAATGACATAAGGAGAGGAGCTGTTAGAGGCAACCTTGGCAAACACACACCACCAGTATAGGGCTATTTCCAATTCTGATCTTCTGTTTCCCTTTCAGAATCCTCACTTGGTGACTGTATGAATTCTGTTCAGATTTTCTAGTTGAATCGAGAGGGGGGCACAAGGTAGATCGTGCTTACTCCATTTAATCCTGAAATGAAACTTAAGTAGACATTTTTAATTGTGAAATGAACTTATCATACACAAAATATAAACTGTGCATGTAAAGTTTAAAAAATAATATAGTATCAGTGTTCCCTCATCTAAATGAAAAATTGGAGCACACTACCTAATTTCTTAAAGCCCTCTGTGTGTCCTTCCATGCTTAGTCTCCTCTCTCTACATGAAGGTCATCAGGAACTTCATCTTAGAGGCAATGATTTTCTCACATCCCTTTCTAGTTTTATCACTTGTATTTATAACCCCAAGCAATATTCCATTTGACTTTTAGGCTTTATATTTTAATAAACTTTTCTGGGGGGAGGGGTACCAGGGATTGAACTCAGGGGCATTCAACCGCTGAGCCACATACCCACCCCTATTTTGTGTTTTATGTAGACACAGGGTCTCACTAAGTTGCTTAGTGCCTTGCTGTTGCTGAGGCTGGCTTTGAACTTGTGATCCTCCTGTCTCAGCCTCCCTAGCCACTGGGATTACAGGCATGAACCACTGCACCCAGTCATACTTTAACAAACTTTTAAAAACTTAAACATTATACAAAAAGTGTATAGATCATACTTATACACCTTAACTAATCATTCCAATATAAATATACTTTTTATCTACCACTCAATCCCCGTCTAAAACCTCATTTGCACCTCAGAGTCCTCTAAGACCTCTCTAAACCATCTCTGCCTTCTTCTCCGCAAGTAGTCATTATACTGACTTCTAATATTTTGGATTTTTTCCATCTGGTTTTAAACTTCATATAAATAAAACCACAAAGAATGTATGTTTTATGTCAAGCTTCTTCTCCTTGATATTATACAGTCACATGTTGCTTAATGATAGGGACATGGTCTGATAAATGCATCGTTAGTAGATTCTGCCATTGTATGAACAATGTGGAGTGTTCTTATACATGCTGAGATGGTGTCCATCAATCACTGGACATGATCTCTTGATGCTATCAAGAGACATGGTAAACATAAGATGCATGAGGTTACTGCCAGGGTCACACAATGCACGGTTATATAGTAAACTTTTATTTTTCTAAGTGGAAGGAGGACACTTCAAAATAAGGATAAAATTATGGTCTGGTAAAGACATAAACCAGTAACCCAGATCTTTATTATCACCATCAAGTACTACATATTGCACATAATTGTTTGGGCTATTCTTTTTTACATGACTAGCAGTGCAGTTGGTTTGTTTATATCAGCATCACCACAGGCACGTGAGTAATGCACTGTGCTATGATGTTATGACAGTTACAGTGTCACTAGGTGATAGGAATTTTTCAGCTCCATTATAATCTTATAAGACCAATGTCATAAGTGCCATCTGTCATTGACTGAAAGGTCATTATGCAGCCCATGACCACATAAAGTTTTCACAATTTAAGTTTCTCTTCTATTCTATACGATTGGCCTCTTGTCTGTTCAAAATATTTAAATGGGTTGTTATGTGAACAATTTATAAAAAGTATGGATAATGTGCTAGGAGATCTTTATTATTCCATATTATTTTAGATTTGCTCATCTTATTTATCCTTATACTTACCATCATAGAGCACAGTGCCTGGGGGAAAATAGTCCACAAAATACATTTATGAATACAGAAATGATTAAATTATAAAAATGTAGGTATACAGGCTAGTTGAACACAGAGCCCAAAGACCACATGAAAGATGAGAGAAACTAGATTTTAACCAATGATTTTGGCTTTAGCACAAATAGCTTAGTTCCAAAGGCAAATAGGTGAACAGATAGCCACTGGAATTTGGTCCATTTATGTAATTCTTTAGCAAATCTGCTTTGCCATCTGTCTTTCTCTCTAAATAACTTGGAGTTCAAGAGTTTACAGGGGGTTACACTCAAGCTCAACTTTTTGGTAAATGGTTATAGAGCAATGAACTCAGTCATAAAATAACAAACAAACAAAACAGTCTTGACTTCCTGTCCACTGTGATTCATCTCAGTCTGCAATTGCCATGACAGTCTCTGATTACTGATATTATTATCCCCAGAAGATGGCTCATGGAAATTCTCATCCCCTGCTAGGCTGTCCCAGTTTTATAAAGTGAAAATCTGGTTGCCTTACTCTTCGGGGGAAAAAGGCCACTAGGAGAAAAAAAAAAAAAAAAGCTGTTTGAGAAAGATACCAGCTGCTATGAAGCTGCATTAATGCAAACAGAAAAAAAACCAGGATGTCTATTTTGCTGTTCTGTTTCTTATTTTTCCCCTTTTCCTTTAGTGACAATATCACTAGAGCGTTAATGGAAGCACTGTCATGGAATCTTCCGAACAAATGGTTCCCCTCCATAATTACCTCAAGCTCAGTGCTGCTCTCCTCTTAAAGTAGAAGAATTTAGCAGCAATCTTCCTCTCTGAATACAGTCCCTTCTACCAGTGCCTCTTTCCAAATAAGTAATACTTATATCACATTTAAACTAGCAAAATGTCTTGGTGGCATCAAGGGAATAAAAAAATCATTAATTAGAATTCTCTGAATCCTGCATTTATGGCGTGTACAGTTATTTACATAAAATTATCCTGTATAAGTGATGCTTATATTTATTTATAATTATTGAAAATAAAAGGAAAGTAATCTTAAAAAAAGATGAACCATTTTCATGCAATTAAATACTCTAGGAGCACTTACTAGAATTTTGAAAATTGATAAATTAGTGTCAAAAGAAATCATGGATAACTTTTTTTGAGGGGAGGGGGGTACCAGGGATTAACTTCAGGAGCACTCGACCACTGAACCATATCCCCAGCCCTACTTTGTATTTTATTGGCAGACAGGGTCTCACTGAATTGCTTAACACCTTGCTTTTGCTGAGGCTAGCTTTGAACTTGCAATCCTCCTGCCTCAGCCTCCTTAGCTACTGAGATTACAGGCGCGTGCCATGGCACCTGGAACAAGGGATAACTTTATCTAGAATTTATCTTTTAGGTGAGGCACATAAAGCCAAGTAGAGAGAAGGGACTTGATGTAATCATTAAGGCAGCCACCTAGAGATTCTACTGAGCAAGTTTTATTACCTTCATCCAAATGTAGTTCCAAATCTACTTCCATAATTTTCCAACAAATTAATTACTTGACTTTTTCAGATGCATGTTCCTAACTTTAGTAATTACATTTGTGCATCAATATCATTTATGCTTCTTTTTATTTAATTTAGGAGGTATTTGACTACTGATTTATAATCTTATGATAGTAAAGAACAAGATGGTGGGAAACTATATTATTAAATAACATGAGGTATGAATCCATAAACAGAAAATTGGAATTCTCAAAATATGTTCTAACAGAACTAAATAAAAGACAAAGTCTATTTTGGGAAGATGCAAAGCATTGCTGATCCATTACTATTAAACATACACTAGGATAATTATTGCTTTTTAATATGCTTTCTTCCTATTCTAAAACAACTGAACCTACAGATTAAAAAAAGTATTAATTGAAGCAGAGTTGTTCTGCAGTAAGCCACAGGGAAAATCCCTAAAATGCAACATAAAAGAAAAGAAAGAATAAATTTAACTATCAGAGTTCAAATGCTTCTAAATTTTTTGTACATTAAATACTTTTTATAATGAGAATGAACAAATGTGGTACCAATGAAAAAATATTGGTAAGAATTATTTGGAGTGAACCACTTCCTAAACAAACTCCCAAACATTTGAACACATTCCATAATTTCCTCTTTACAGCTTGACATTCTACAGATCTATAAAGGCTCTAGAAAGGAAAGGTAGATTTACTCCTAACAACTACAAAGCTTAGTAACTTGTCTAACATAGCATTCTTTTCTGAAGAAACTAACTATAGTTAGTAAGTATCACCAACAGGGGAAAGTCATTTTTCAAAACTGTTAACAGATGTAAATTACTTTCCTCTGCCCAAGAATTGTCACACAACTTCCTTTGGTCCTCTTCTAATATTGCACAGAAGTTAGGGATAAAGGCAAGGGGCAGAGGGAGGGGCTGGTGAGGTGAGAGAAAGAGAGAGAGAGAGGAAGGGAGAGGGGGAGGGGTGGTAGCTGTACCAAAAAAGGACTAAAAATATCAATCATGAAAAAAATGTGCCTATATATCTACAGTTTTCATTATGATCATCTTTTACCCTTTTACTACCTCCCAGCACCTCGCCACCACCAAAATTAGGAATCAATTTTGTCAATATAGGTCCAGGAAGAGAATACCTGATCCTCACTAAAATCTGAGGTTAAGAAGCCAGATGTATACCACACAAACATATGAGAAGAGATTAAAAAGTTATGGACACACTCAGGCAAATGTTTCAAGGGGAATGAAGATTTATTGCATAAATCTAATAGGAAAGATGTGTTGTGAACCATCTGGTAAGTGACTTATATAGCCCCATACATTAGCATCTGTTGTCATGTTTTCAAAGTACAGAATTCCAAAACTGTGCTGATGAGTCTTCTGGATGCAATGAGTTTGCTAGGCAGGATTTAAAAAAAAAAAAAAAATCCTAAAGAAAAGGCTTGACTTTGACCTCTAAAATTCTGTATGGTATCCTAGGAGTTAACATAAGTATGCTCTGTATCCTAGCCTCATTCAGCCCTCACAACTGTTATGAGTAGGGAGCCATTATAATTATAATCACTTTCACAGAGGAAGTTACTCAGTCTGAAAGGGTTTCAGTGACTTTCTCAAGGTTACCCAGGTGATGGCTACATAGCCAGGACTTTGACCTTTGAATTCCTTGATCTCTTCACTCCCTTAAAGCACCTGTAGACCTTGAATCAGGAGGTAAGCCTTACTGGTGATCAGAGCATTCCCCTCCGTGGCTAACCAGACTGCTCTTGAGCTGGCTGAGGGGTCCTTGAGGAAAACAAGGGACTAAGAATTCAAGTGCCTAACAAACTACCTTTCCCAGTAGGACAATAAAGGTTTGTTGCATGAATTAATGAAAGAAGAAATGCTACACATTTCCTAGTAACTAGAATGTAGTTATGAACATGAAAGATGCTGAAAATAACAAAATGTAGATTTTTGTCCTAATAAGACTAGCAAAATGGAAAGATCAAAGTATGCATTATTATAAAAACCAAATTGTTTAATACAAAGCGTAGAGGAGTCAAAGATGTCTCATGAAGAAGTCAGAATTTTAGTTGTGTCTGAAAACAATTAGCTTAATGATAGACAAATGGATAGGGATAGAAGTGGCCTTTAAACACAGAAAAATAAGGCAGAAGCAAAATAATAGCTTTTTAAACACAATATTTAAAATGCTATCAGTAAAAGAACACATTTGCTTTATTTCTGAGTTTAATAAATCTAATCATTTTTATATTGTGTCAGTTGTCAAAGAACCCAAAAGGCAAAATATGAATTAATATTTTTAGTAATTTTTTGGAGGGAGAGCCACAATTTTGAAATCATTATCTGAATAAAATAATGCTATCTAACAGCATAAGCCTATATTGACTGCAATCTCCGTCTTTCCTTATTTCAAGTACAGGGAGCACCAACACCATGTTAAGACAATTTCAGGTCCAGAGGCATGATAAATCTTCAGTAGAGCTTATTCCTGAGATACACTGCTCAATGCAATTGCCATGACACACTTGCTTAAAATAGCGTTTGAATACATGGGGTACAGAAAAGAGTCGGTATCGAGTACAGTGAGGAATTCTATTGCTTGGATGTGGCCCAGCACTCGGACAAAAACATAAAGCTATTGTCTGCTGCACCGAAGTTCTTTTCCATTCAGCATGGCTTCCTGCTCCAACATGAGATCCCGCAGTTTAAGGCTTCACCAAAGACAGGTAGAACAATTAATTAGCTGCTACTTGCCAAGGAATACAACCCCTAATGGTAGAACCAGGCCCATTCAGGGGCATGTCTGTTAGAGCAGTCAGTTCCAGGTAGTTACCGTGAAGAATATCACTGCAAATGAGGATCAATGTCCAACACCACTTTGGAATAGTAATTTCTTAATTCTTATTCAAATCTGGCAGGCAAGATAATATAACTTGATCTGAATTGGCCATGTGATCCTGATGGCGTCCTGCTAATGGGCTGTTCGCTTAATTTATGTAATTTTAAAAAATTAAATAGTCATATTTTAAATCCCCACTGCAGTCCTTCAGATTGAAAGTACACGCTTAAAAGTTACAGTGTCTTTATAAATCAGCATTATCAGACTTACCTTGTTGACTACACCATCCTAAAATTTTACCTTTTTTTTTTTTTTTTGGCTCCCTTTTTGGTTTGTGAGGGAAATATTCCAGAATTCCATCAATAAGTCACTTAACACTCTGCAGAGGGAAACTAGGTTTGTTGATTTGGTTTTAGGCTGAGAAATACATTTGTTGCTTTCTTGAATATATAGTAAGTACCCAGCATGCTGGGTTATAGAAACATTTATTAATGAAACATTATTCATTATAACGTTTTATTCATGAAACATTTTTTGGGAGCCTATTATGTTCAAGACACCGTGCCAGCTATGGTAACTTAATCTTTAAAACCCCCACTTCTTTATCTTGGTCTATGTGTAACAGCTGCTAGAACCTTCCAGCTTTTGGAACAATCATTTAAGCAAAGGGAAGGCCTCTTAGAAGCACTCAAAACCTCTCAGAAGTTTTGCTTTGAGGGCTCTGCAGTTTGTGGACTTGCTTCCTCCTTTCCTCTAGTCTAGGCCAAGACCCTCTCTGGAACCTTCTGTCAGGGATCCAGATAGAGAAATAAACAATAAACCTCACTTAGCACAGGTCTGAAGTGATGTTGGCTGCTTTCTATTTTGGGTGCTGCTCTTATTATAGTAAGATTTATACCTGTTTTGTTCTAGTTTATAAATAATTTCCTAATAAATTAACTAAATTTATTTTTAATGATGGCCATACAGTTCCGCAGTAAATTAAGAGGCTGGCTACACTCCATAGATTCTGTTGTTCTTATTTTTGAGGCACAGGAAATAGGATGAAATCGAATGACTTTGCATTCAGCTAATCCCCTCCCCATAGCCCTTACCAGATCCCTCAAAGAAAGGGAAAAAAAATCAATGACCATATTCAGAAGTATAACTATTCTAAGTGGGAGGACAAAAGTGACCATATGACTTAGGGTTCAGATATTTCAGAAGGGTAACAGCATACATGACAGAAAGAGAAAGAGGTTTGATTCACTTAAATATAAATATGAACATAAAATTCATTGTGCATTCATCTAATATATATTCATTTAATCATGTAAAATATATGAACATATGGCACATAGTATAACACATACATAGGATATATTAACTACATATATATGTATATATGAATATGCACATGTATAGAACAATAATTGTCTGGTTGTCTGGGGAGGAAACATGGGTGAGAGGTGCTGAGAGACAGGCAGGGTATTTGGAACTATTAGCCTGAATGACTCCATTTTCACCTTCTATAAATTAGAGTTTCAAGTATCTAAGTAGGGTTTAGATTAGGAGAAGTCTCCCTCTTCCTCAATACATTTTCAGTCTCATTTTCCACTGCTTCTCCAAGATTCAGGCTTCCTTTTCTTCATGTAAGTTGGTCCCACAAGGCCCTCCTCTTTCCTCTCTGGTAAAAGGAGTTATGCTTAATCCCAAGGTTATTTCTTTCCACTCAATTACTACTTATTCCTTAAAAACAAGCTCAGGCCCCATTCCTACATAAATTCCTTCCTAGAAACTCAAGCCTTTAACAACCATCATTCCTTTTCTTAATTCCTTTTCCTCTATTTTACCATTAAGGTCAAAATCATGAGTTTCTTTTTTAAAATTTTTTAAAAATTTATTTGTTCTAATCAGTTATACACGATAGCAGAATGCTCTTTGCTTCATTGTACACAAATGGAGCACAAATTTTCATATCTCTGGTTGTACACAAAGAAGGTTCACACCATTTGTGTAATCATACATCTATCTAAGGTAATGACGACCATCTCAATCCACCATCTTTTTTTTTTTTTTTTTAATATTTATTTTTTAGTTGTGGGTGGACAGAATATCTTTATTTTATTTTTATGTGGTGCTGAGGATCGAACCCAGTGCCTCCCACGTGCTAGGCGAGCACGCTACCACTGCGCCACAACCCCAGCCCTCCACCATCTTTCTTATCTCCATGCCCCCTTCCTTCCTTTCCCTCCCCTTTGGCCAGTCCAAAGTTCCTCTACTCATCCCATGACCCTCCTTATGGATTAGCACCCACTTATCGGAGAAAACATCCGGCCTTTGGTTTTTGGGGCTTGGCTTACTTCATTTAGCATGATATTCTCTAACTCCATCCATTTACCTGCAAATGCCATAATTTTATTCTCTCTTATTGCTGAGTAATATTCCATTGTGTATATATACCACAATTTCTTTGTCTATTCATCTACTGAGGTGCATTTAGGTTGCTTCCACAGTTTACCTATTGTAAATTGTGCTGCTACAAACATTGAAGTGGCTGCATCACTGTAGTATGCTGTTGTTAAGTCCTTTCATTATAGACCAAGGAGTGGGATAGCTGGGTCAAATGGTGGTTCCATACCAAGAATCTCCATACTGCTTTCCAGATTGGCTGCACCAATTTGCAATCCCACCAGCAATGTATGAGTGTGCCTTTCCCTGACATCCTCGCCAATGCTTATTGTTGCTTGTATTCTTGATAATTGCCAGTCTGACTGGAGTGAGATGAAATCTTAGAGTAGTTTTGATTTGCATTTCTCTCATTACTAAAGATGATGAACATTTTTTCATATATTTGGTGATGGACTATATTTTTTCTTCTAAGAAGTGTCTGTTCAGCTCCTTAGCTCATTTATGGATTGGGTTGTGAGGTGAAGAGAGAGCCTACATTTTTGCAAATTTTCGCCACATGCATGTCAGATAGAGCACTAATTGCCAGTATATATAAACAACTCAAAAAACTTTACAGCATCATGAGTTTCTAAAGAAGTTTTCCATGTTTTCTATCTCATTTTTATTTCGGAATTGCCAAACTGAGCCTAGTATGGAAGATCTCTGAGTATCCCTTGAGTCTCAACAACCAGCTGAACACAACTTGGGTCCTTTTCTCTACTGCACTTCAGCCAACCTGAGTGTTATCCACTCCATTTCACATTTTCCCTTGAGATGATACACAGTCCCATATCTACAGGCTTACCTGGAGCTAGAACAGGGACTTGTCCCTCCTTGTGCTCCACTTTCCTGAGCAAAGACAATTCCACATCTCCAAATCTGACTGGATAACATAAGAATACGTTTTGGTCAAGGTGGAAAGATATTCATATAAACCTATAGTAGCAATCAAACATTTTAATGTTGTGAAAGATGTAATGACACAGGAAGACTATTCTTTAGTAAAATGTGTAAGAGATAAAATTGAAGTCATATTTATGAAAAAACACATATTAAAGAATTGACTAGCTGAGCACGGTGGTGCAAGCCTGTAATCCCAGCACTTAGGGAGGCTGAGACAGTAGAATCGCGAGTTCAAAGCCAGCCTCAGCAACGGTGGTATGCTAAGCAACTCAGTGAAACTCTGTCTCTACATAAAACACAAAATAGGGCTGGGGATGTGGCTCAGTGGTCAAGTGCCCTTGAGTTCAATCTCCAGTACCAAAAAAAAAAAAAGAATTGACTGACATCATAGTCCATAAATGTTTTGCTAATAGGTTTTTAAAAAACTTCTCTGATTCCCCTAAGAGACTATATTTCCTCAAGAATTCATTTACTAGCAAAGAACCATTATTTGATTCGAAAATTAGTGTTTTGTTTTCCTATTTTCTTAATTGTATATTGCCAAGATCTACAAATATTGTAACTACTACTTTCATTCTTAGGGCAGTTACCCACAACCCTTTAAGAAATTATCATTTTCTGCATTTTCCAATTAGAAAACTGAGGGTCCAAGTGGCAAAGTAATTTGTCCATATCATTGAGCTGATGAAGAAAAGATTCCAACTTTGTTTGGGCCAATTCTAAAGCCCAGATCCTCCCAGAGGGCCACTTGGTCCTGTTTAACTCTGTGTTGAACATACAAAGAACTTTAGCTACATGTCACTTGGGTAGATTTTCCTAGAGTAGTCCAACTGCCATGTGTTACATCCTTACTGTAGAAAAATACCTTTTTCAAGGAACTAATTTAAACTTGAACTAAAAGAACTAATTTAAACTTGAACTATCAAAATACAACTACCCTTAATTCTAAGAATTCTTACACTAGTACATGCCAGACGTGGGTCAAGAAAATGGAAAGATTCACTCTTAGTCACTGCATAGGCTGTCACTTTTATACCACAATAATATTGCATGTTGGTATGTACTTTAAGTTGATTTGTGGATTGTTTTTTTTTTCATTTATAAGAACATATATGTTATGGCTCTGTTTATAGAACCTTACATTTTTTTCTCTAACATAACTGACCTACTCATATGTACTTTATAATTTTCTGCCACATGTGGAAAAACATACCTGCTTCCTTGGAATGGCTAGTTTTTCCTCTCTGTACAAACTACAAGGTACTCACCCTCATAGAACTGTATTAAAAGATAAATCTAAATATGCCCATCACACTCTCCATCAACCTATGGTATCAAAAGAATAAGAAACATTCATTCAAAGTCATAAGAAGGAAGGAATTTAGGATGTTAGTTTTCAGTCTCTTGTTGAAAATAAGGAGCTAAATCTTAGATGCACTGAAGTTCTATTCACTTTGAGTATTCATTATTATGGTGGTTTCTTTGCCTGATTGGTTAAAGAAGACAACACAATTTGTAATTGATTTTTTTTTACCACTAAACAACTAATTTTGTCTTCCAAAAAAAGCTCTAGGGTTTATTAACTGTGCAATCACAATTTACTGAGATTCTTTCATCAAATTAGCCCTGCAACAATGCAATTTTTCCCTTATTTTACTTCTACTTCAAGAAGGGCTTTCCACTCTGGCTTTTATTAAGACAGACAATCACTTTCCTCTAATTTAGGTGTTTTTCTCATGGCAACAATTCATTATTACAGGTACAGAATTTTTTAATCCAATTCTGGGCTTATTTCCCTTATTTCCTATTTCCTATAGCATCATAAAATGTGTTATCTCCAAATTGTAGCAACCACTGGCTTTTAGAAGGAATATGCTCTGTGGATCTTTAGAAAAAGGACTTTCAATTGAGGAATAACCCACTATTTTTCTGAGACTAAATGCTTGTTTATTTTAATTATTCATGTATTTCATATTTAGACACTATAATGGTTTCAATGAATTGACTGTGGTATTAAAATTTCCCTTTTCTTCTTTCTTTTTAAGTGCCGTTTTCCTTCAACAGGCCCAGATGAATTTATTATATTTTACATTTCCATATTTTACTTTCAGGAATGTGGGATTCACACAGATGCTCATCAATACCTATATAAAAACATGCTTCAGCAGAATTAACAAAATATTCTTTATCTACTTCCTAGTACCCAACTTAACACTTATCCCTCAAAGGAACAATATCTGAAATGCCAAATGAGTGCGTGAATGGAAATCCAGAAATAGAGCCCTGAAGATCAATTAATGTGAGTGAGAAAGCATGCATTCTCAGGAGCAGAGCTCACTATGCTCCTACGTGGATCAGAGATATGATCCCCGGCCACTGTGAATGGAAAGGAAACTAGATGCCATCAGAGGGAGATACAAGTACTAATGCGGTGAGGTAATGTGGCAGAGAATAGAAGAGTCAAGGAATGAAATGCGCCCTGAGGAATCTTAAAATAAGCTCCTACTTGCCTCCTAATCCTCAGAAGAATGAGGAAAGGCAAAAGACAGAATTTCAGAGTTTAAAACTCTTACAACTGAGAAGTGTAAACTTTTACTTCCTCTGCCTATCAACTGAAGTTACACCCTGAGTAGTTACAGAGTTATCTCAGCATGTTTTCCCAGGAATGTAATAAGCAAAAGATTGCTGACACCTTTCTAGTTTGGTGGGAGGTCAAAATGCTGACTTTCCGCACTGACAGATATCCAGCAGAGGTGGCCCTGACACATGCTTCTTTGAATGGATGTTTCCAAGAAGGTTGCTGAAGCACCAATTTGAAGCCAAAAAATGCCTGGGAAAAATGGTTAACATAGAGGGTTTTTGCACATGCTAGGCACAGGGCAGCAGCCTTTTTTGCAGAGAGCAATTCAGCAGACTGTCAATCAAAGGTCCTGAGGCTGACAGACCATGAATACCCACTTCTGACCTTGCTAGGCCATCAGGACAAGGAGAAAAGTGGCTGACAGCAGAAATCCCCTCAATGAAATAAAATTATTTTCAAAAGGAATTTCTCCACTTTGGCCTCCTTTTGTAAATCTATGGTACATTATCCTATGCTTTCACCTCCAGAAGGCAAATGTGCCTGTCAGGAAAGAAAAAGGCACTCTTCATGGCTCTACATTTAAAAAGTTCCACAAAGTAAATATTCATAATTTTGTTATTTTTTTGTTTCTTTATTCATTTTCCAACAGTATTTCTGATTGGGAAGAGTATGTCATATATCCAGTGGCTTTGTTTTCTTAATTAATCAATTTTTAATGATTGAGTAAATTCTATGTAAATTTACATGAGGATGTTTAAATCTAATAATTATTTAAACCTGTATGGAAAGTGGAGCAAACAGGAAAAAGGACCCTTCTGGTTTGTTTTAGGCTAGGGTTGAAAACACTGGAAACTTATATGAAGATAGCTTAGCACACATATTGTAAGAAGTTAAATTTATCTCTATATTAAATCTCAGCTTGCAATAAACTGAGTTTTCTTATTTGAGAACTTGTTGAATTGAGCAGTTTTATAAAGCCTATATCATCTTTCCCTTTTGAATGAACTTTCACAGATTAATATGGCTAAAATCTCTTTAGTTGAAATCTAAACATAAGCTATGAGATAGAGATGGAAAAGCAAATAAAATACAACCCCAACTCTATTCTCTACAAGTTCACTGTCTAAAGCAGAAGTCTTACATATAACTAAACATTATGACACAATGAATTATGTGACCTTGTCCCTGCTTCTGTTGGGCTAGAAATAACAAAATCTGGGCTGTTCAATGAATATATACTGGGAAATTCCATTGTGCAGAAGTACACACTCAGTCAGATATGTCCCCTCGCTCCTCCCACCTTCAAAGTGTTCTTCAATGCCCAGCTGGACATATGGATACATCAATCTGGGACAGATGACTTGTGATATAAAAACTCAACTGCTGGGGGTCTTGCCTTGACCAAAAAAACATGAACCCAGTATTGAAAACAAATACATGCACAATACACACATACACACAAACCATAAATTTGTGCGCATGTCTCTCCCATAGCACTGTTTTCTTTACATGTCTGGATCCTTAATATGCAAAAGAATTCATTAACTTCTCTTCCACCCCCCATTCTGGTCCACTCTCAAATCTTGGAGTAATATCTTCTAGGAAAGAAGAAATAATAAAGAATGATTACACAATGTTATTTGGGCAAAAAGCTAACATATGGGTATCAAGGCCAAAAATATGGATTTCAAGATAAAACATATGGATGCCCATATGGAAAAAAAAGGTTTCCTGGCCGGAAACTCTGCTGCTGCATTTTTTATGCCTATATGTATGGTACAGTTTTTCCCTTCTGCTGAACAACGCTGTCTGCCGACAGATTATAATGTTATAAATTCACATGCAAATCTTGCAAAATGCTCCACTGTTATCATCTTTATTAGACTTTTTTTATTCTCTTAATCCTTTTCATCACTTAATAGCTCAACAAGTAAATGGATTTTTAGTAAAATGGTGAGGCTTATTACAATCAATCCTATGGCTGAATTTCCCCTTGATGCTCAACTAATGAAACTTATTTTTCTCCTGAACCTCAATAAGAAAATCCTTTCCTCCATGCACACACACATGCATGGGGGGCTGTGTGTATACACACGCATGCACAAGCAGACACACAGAGTACACACATAATAGGTGGCTGACTTATGAGCATGAATAATAAGCCTGCTTCTGTCTTGAAGCTTGGCAAGAGCCACTTGCCTGTCCTCATCAGTTTATATTCTAGAGAGGACAAACACCATGGAGACAGCAAAACATGGGCCAATTAAGACAGATTCTCAAAAAAGTTTCCAGTTAGTTTCTTACTATTTATTCACAGCACCATTTTTCTTTCAGGGGCAGAGGAAATCAAGCATCAAGAGAAAACAGGAGATTTTCAAGGAAAATAAATACATTCTTACTACTGTGCTCACTTTTAAATCTGTGTATTCTCTGTGAGCAGGTATTTCAACCTGAAGTTATCACGTAATTTACAAAAGAGAACATTGTTTAACGGAAAACTTCTAGTGTGTCTCTTGCAGCATTTCAATTACAAAAACACAATTAAAACTCTGTCCTTAACAATATGATACTTAAGAGGCAAATATCATACCAGGGGCACCCACCAAGAAGGCAACCCCTTACTAAAGATCTGTTTGTATTTCCAAGAGGAAGTGTGACTCTTTCTGATTTTCAACCCCTGAAACCTTAGATTCCTAGTAAGAGCATTGCCTTCTGTCCTGAAGGTCCCCTAGGGGTTTACACATGACCTCCACCAGTGGAAAGGAAACTCACCCCTATTAACAGAAATCACACTATGGGGAGTTTAGCGATGGTGTTTAAAGCTCTGAGAGAATATTCCAGCTCCTTTTGTCTTCTTTATTGGAGCTAACGTGGATGTTGGAGGTTTAGAGGCCCTCAGGTTATACAAGCTGAGCCTGTGGGATTCTTCTTGAACCAGTGGCATATCAGGCAAAGAAAATAAGGAG
Organism: Xerus rutilus; assembly: GCA_028644305.1. Classification (NCBI taxonomy): domain Eukaryota; kingdom Metazoa; phylum Chordata; class Mammalia; order Rodentia; family Sciuridae; genus Xerus; species Xerus rutilus. The sequence continues at coordinate 50,600,449 of CM053410.1, read as the reverse complement.
AAATTAAATTCCAGGAAAGGATGAAGCAGTAACAAGCTGATAGATAGCAAGGAACACAGCGCTGTCCTCTCATCCTTTCACAGCACTGGGCTATTATGGCAATTAAAGCCAGCACATCTGAATTATTTAATCACCCTCCCCACCACCCGCCCTACTTGGTATCACTAGAACCAGAATAAAGACCCAATTCTCCCCCCACCATTTGTGTTCTTCATCTGTGACGACCAACCTTAGCTTGTTTTAAGGTGACTGTCTTCCAATAAAAGTTACACTGATCAGTCATTAACTATATTCCGTCTCTGCCCACAAGAATAAAGTCCAAATTCCTTAGCTATGCAGTTAAAGCTAACTCACAGGCTGGTCCTACGTAACCCTTCCAAACTTGTTTTCTGTATTCCTTTGGCTATATATCACATTCAGTAAACTCTTGGTTGAAAATATATATGCATCCAGCTTCCAAGCTTTTTTTTTTTTATTTTATTTAAATGCATTTCAAATCATAGTACATAAACAGAGCTCAGTTTTTCCATTCCTCTGGTTGCAAATCATAAAGAGTCACACTATTTGTGTCTTCATACATGCACCAGGGGTAGTAATGACCCATTCGATCAATCATCATTACTATTCCCATTTCCCTTTCCCAGTCCCACTGCCTAAAATGCTCCCTTGTCTATTTCCTACATTTGAAGGCATAGGTTAGCAAAGAATTTACCAGGCAATATCATAGTCAACAGAAATAGGGTGGAGGACAAGTAGACACAGTTCCTAAATTCAGGGAACTTGTAGTCTCCTCTAAATTGAAACCACCCTTTGCTGCTCAGCAATAATTACCACAACTCCATATCAGGTCAAACGAAAATTTCGGCCTGTCTAATATAGTGCAAGGGTCCCATCAGAGAAATGAGGATAAATATGAACTCCAAATATATGAATAAAATAAACTTTAAAGACAAACCAAGAAGAAATGGCGTTACTACATTTAAAACCTTCAACTCCTTCACTCAGTTGAGTGCATTGTTTCTCCTGAGCACAGTGTTTGCCAAGAAGTCACCAACATGTGCTTATTTGTTGAACTGTAAACAAACAGGACATAGTTCTTCCCTTTGAGGAGCTTATGGTCTTACAGAAATGATAAGGTTTAAACACGTTCTTAAATCCGTCCTATTGGATAAATGTTGATGGGAAGGAAAATAGCCATGCTTCAAAGCAGAAGAAATGTAAAGGTGTCTGTCTAGTGGTTGCTGATAAAAGGTAGAGTTGAAGGAAGAACTGCTTTATGATTACTTGGGGAATGTAATGCACTAAATTGCAAGAATCAAAATTAATTTAAAATTATTTTCTAAATGCAATGTAATGTTTGATTCAATTAAAAGAGATGCTATGATTTGGAAGTGAGTCAAAACAACACATTATTCAATGATTCTGGAAAGGCTTTTCCAAAATGCATGTTGGCTTGAGTTTATGGAAATATTGACCTTCTGACCTGGAACAGAAGCAAGCGATTTTCATCATGTTTATACTGAGGATTTCTCTCATCTCTAATCCTGGTTTGCCAAATTGAGTATTCTGCTCTGATTATAACCTATGTTCTGCTTGACTGTGGATCACCTAGCAAAAGCTGTAACTATGTGTCAGACTGGGAAACTACGACCCGGGAGTGAATTTTATTTCACAGACTCAGGAACCAAAAGGTACACAGTGATCAAAAATAGATGCCTTAAAACCAATGCCCAATTTCTCCTTTAAAGGTCTTTGGTCATAATTCCCTGAGCCAGGTAATTTGTCCTGTAAATATTCTGAAAGAGCTTGAATCAATGAGACAAATGCAAAATGAATGCAGCCGAACAATTCATATGGTAGCCTGGGCGAATCATCTATATTTACACAGGCCCTCGATCAAATGCTTGGGTAGAGTAGCTATGTTTATCTCTCCTGGTTGCTTCTAATCTCTTTATTAAGTTTGCTGTCCTTACAGAGGAACTAGCAGGCTGTACCTAAAGACAATGTTCTTTCCCACCTTGCTTAAAATCTTATTTTTAGGAAGAAGAGGGAGAAGCTGGAGACTGGGAAAGACAACTGTGGGGGAAGGGAAGGAGAAAAGAGTGATTATTTTCCAAACCAGCACATGTTCACCAGAGAACACGGTCAAGTGGTCAGGAACAGCACGGATGTTAATTAGCGATGAAATGAGGAATGAACCAGCATTAGCCCTGAGACTAATCAATGGGAAAATCACTCCAAGCAGCAGCTTAATGAAGTAGTATACAGCTGTTTATTTTTAGTCTATTTTATCCAGACCACTCCCCCCTCTAAATTCCCATTAATTAAAAAATAAAATAAAACTGCAAAAAAATGTATTTTTTCAAAGCCTGGTACAGCTCTGCTATATGTATTTCTGTGATAACTCTCTATATTTGTTTCTTTCAATGAATAGAACAAAACATAAAAATTAGGTGGGCATAAACACACTATGCTAGAAATATGCTTTTTTATTTTTTTTATTTTTTTAAAATGTTTTTTAGTTGTTGATAGACCTTTATTTATTTATATGTGGTGCTGAGAATCGAACCCAGTGCCTCACACATGCTAGACAAGTGCTTTACCACTGAGCCACAACCCCAGCCCCGAAATATGCTTTTTAAAAAACATGATATTTAAATAGATGTTTCTTCTAGTTTTAGTTTATAAAACAATATCACTATTCCTAGGGATATAAAATTGATCTAACTTCTTTGATAGTTAACTACAAAAGAAATGCTACTTACAGCAAATAAGACCCTTCTCTCAATTTCTTCCTAGTGTGAAGTTACTTGGAAAATATTTTTTTCATGTTTTTTACTTTTAAAAATATGTCACCTATCTAAGAGCAAGTACGTAAAGCCTATTAAGACCTACTGATCTGTTTTGTTTGTTTTCATTTTTGTTTTTATATAGAAAGTACATTATGATATGTATAGGAAGCCAAACCTAGAGGGTCAACCAGGGGGAATATTTTTGTCATTTTATCATAATTATGGAAAAACAGGGAAGTCAGTTTCAACACAATAAGTCTCCCTCCGAGGATGTCTTCTTAGGCTCTAATTGGAAGATAAAATTTTCCTCTGAAAGATACAAATGTTCTTTTGCCCTAGCAAGTTCCAATAAACTAAAAGGACTTCTCAGATGAGCAAATCTTACTTATAATGTGGGAAACAAGCTTAGAGTCAACTTTTCCTCCTAATGATGAAGATGTCGCTGAAAGCGTATTTGCCAACTATAGCCAGACAGACTAATTAAAATGTCAGAGGCAGGGCAGGTAAGGAAAAGGAAAAAAAGGAAACCAAAGAGAGCACTTCTCTTATGTTTCTCTCTCTCCCTCTTTTCCTCTACTTAATAATTTGACAAGTAGCAGTATCCTTACCACTACCACCAGACCAAAGAATCAGTATTCAAAGTACATCCAAATGGACATCAGAACTTTCCTCTAAAGAACATCCACTATTAATAAGCTTCCTTGCTTTCTCTTTAACTAGATATGAAGCTTCTTTTACTCACTTTTCCAGAGTTCAAGGGCAGATACTGATTTTGTTTATCCCTCATTGTCTATAAAGGGAAAAGCGTATACAAATGATTGATTTTTCACATCACATCAAGATTGATGAAATATACACACATTCTCTTCGAAAGAAACTCTATGCAAATCTTTATTTGCACCTCTTAAAAATCCAAGCTGAAATTTCAACAGATCAAAGCTTTGGTGGGTTGCTATTAATTGGGAAGGAAGAGGAGTCCGTGTTATTAAAAGCATCTTCTGATACTTGGCCTGAGCATTGCAACTGAGGGCCATTGCAAGTTTTCAAGCATACTTTCCACAGAATGACACATCTTGAGAAAACAAAAACAAAACCCCCACACACAAGAAAAACAAACCCACTGCTAAATGCAAACTTGGGAAACAACAGCACTCAGGTAATCCCCTTTATAGGTTGATTTGATAGCTCAAGGAAATCGAAACAAAGCACCAAGCATTAGAACATCAACAGCTGGTTGGGAAATTGCCACAGATTGTTAGGGGGAGCTGCAAACTAGAGATAGGCAATGAAAAGGTTAGAAATGATAGTTAAAAAAAGACAAATTACTCCAAAGACCATATTCTTTAAATCGCTGAAGCAAAACATGTTTATTCGATTTGTTTGTATGCCTATTACAAAAATACTACTTTGGGATTCTGGGAACCCAGTCTGTCAATTTTTCAGTTTCTGCACTTTCATGGTTGCTTAGAGCTGTTTAATGCAAATACACTTCCAATAAGAGATTTCATGCCCCTAAATTACACCCAGTTAAAAGCGAATGAAAATGTAAGGTAAATAACTATAATCAGCCATATTATCTTTCTCTTGGCACCTCTCACTTTACAGGCATATTTAAAGACATCTCTGGGGTCCCATCCTTTTTAACAAGCAGCAGTGTATTTCCTGGAATATTACTTAAGATGCTGTGCAGTGAACATTACACAGGTTAAAATGTTACCTAGAGACCTAGAAAGAACTGCATCTGTTGCAGAGCAATCTTTTTTGCCACATTTTGGAATGTCTGGGAAGATGAAAGGGCATTTGCCGTGGAGGGGATGAAAAGAGATGAGAAGAGTTTAAGTTGGTCTTTTATGTTAAGTTCATTGATCAGCCATTGTGAAGAGCATGGAAGTTTGAAAAAAGTAATTCTGGGAAGAAATGAACAGGGGCAGCGGGGGTGGGGGGTGTACAAATGAGAAGGCCACTGGATTTGTCATACAAAGACAGTACTTATGACAGAACCGCTGAATTACTCTTGGGGTTGGGGGCACTTTAGATGCCTCTGACCATTTTTGCCTTAGATAACTTTTTCTGGGTCAGTAGTTCTCAAACATCAGTGTGCCCAGGGATCAATCGCCTTGTGGAATGTTTAAAATGCAGAGTCCCAAGGCACACACAGAGATTGGGATTAAATAGATCAAGGAATCTGCATTTTTAACTAGTACTGCCAGTGTGGCTGTGGACTACACTTTGGGAAAATGGCTTGAAGACATTAAGAACACACATATTTTTTGTAAATGACAAATGTCATTTCAAACACACTTTTGACCCATTTTCATAGGCTCTTCTGTAAAGGACACAACTATTGCTTATAATCAACACTTCAGGAATATGATCAGCAAGGGAGCAGAAAGGTACAGGGGGATCAGAAAAGAATTGGTAAATACCCTAAATGTGTGACATAATTTTGTTCATCTAAAATAAGGGATGGTGATGTTCTAGTGTCATCCCAGGCTTCAATTGCCTTAGCTCAATTTTAGGAAAATTGGTAATAATCTCCTTTTGTGGGGTGCACAATTTCTAAAGAACCAAGTCATTTTAAAAACTGAGATATCACCCCTCTATCAACAGAGCAACCACTAGGTCAGTGTGGCTGTACTCAGATGGACAGCATGGCTGATGAGGAGAGGGAGCTGGGTCCAAGTACAGCCCCAGCCTGTCACTTCATAGAAGTGTGGCTTTGGGTAGGACCTAGCTTATTTCCTGGCATGTGGTAAACATTTCTTATCAACATAATGAATATGCATCCCAAGCAAGGTCAGACTTCTATACAATAAGCACAAACAACAAGTTCACAAATTAAGAGGTGAAATGATATAAGAAAGCTGGGACCTTAGCAGAGAGCCTAGAACTCAAGAAATGCAGGGAGAAAAAAATTCAGAGGGATCTATTAGTCTGACCAAGCAACAGGATAACTCCTTTTCTAGCATTAATTAATTAATTCAACTTAGAAGAGTTATTATTCATTTTAAAGTCCTTAAGGAATCATTAAGATCTGCCAATGGAAGATGGGACCCATTTAATATACTGTTTATGTATGTGTCTTGCTGGGGATTGAACCTAAGCCTTCTGCATCATAAGCACAAACTGTATTCCCCAACAGCTACCCTTAAGTTAAGACTACTATAGAAAGATGCTATATCATATTAACCATGTTGACTGAGAAGAACTCACAATTTTGATACTCTAAGAGTGCCTGGATTTAGTGAATATTTAACTGTTAGAAAATTTCTATAGAAACTAAGTCATAAATGGAACCTGGGTTTCCAGGCTACTGTGCCTTATTTAACACACACAAGGAAAAGCAACCTGTGCTTTTGTGGGGAAACATGCATGGAAACACTAGGATGCAGCTTTCTGTACTGTCAGATGCAAAGGAAACCTCCTTAGGAGGGCAATGGGCAAGGCCATGCTGGCCCTAGCCTCTCCAGCTCAATGACAGCAGATTAACTCAAGTGCCTTGGGAATGGGACAACATGTTCTGTCCTCTTGTGGGCTCCTGGGTCACAGGGCTAAAGAGAGTTTTTAAGGTTTCCAAGGGAAATAGGAAGGTCCAATATGTTGGTCATCTATACATATGTTATTAATTTCCTTTTTATTAAAAAAATTGGGAGTCTTTCAGGTGATAAATGGTTAAAAAAAAAACTTCATAGATAATGGAAAGAAAGTTCCAGGGCTATGTACCAGTAATACATAAATTACAGCCCTAGGTTTTGTTTCCATATTAGTACCTGACCACATTCTCATGAATAGTATTTGCTAGGACATTTGGAATCTTTTCTTTGAATGTTCTTATTGGTTTTAAATTTTATAGACAATGTTCACATGCTAATATTCTCCAATATGACTGAGAAATTATTTAAAAGGAATGAGTTCATGCTGTCGTTTCTCTTCTTTTCGTTACCAATTTTATTCTTAAAGCCAAAGGCTTCAAGGTAGGCTCAAAAATGCTGAGGGTCACTGAAGATGAAGGGGAGGGATGCTTAGTTCACATTTTGCAATTCTAGGAGCTGATGAAAGGAGTAGGGGCCCTGAATCAGCCCTTTCAGTGTGCTTTACTCCCCAACTGCATATGATGGTGCACTATGAATCCCACACAGCAGGTACAGAAGCTGTCAGAGATACCAGAGGATGCTAATGTTGATCTGTTTATGGTGGAAGACAGGGAGGTGGGTGTTGAAAACAGAAGAAACCAAACAACCCATCCAAAGGGTGAGCCTGACAGGTGCTCATAGCCACAGGTACCTAAAATGTAGCTGGATTACCTACCAGGCCTCCGAACATACAGCTAAAACCCACTGCCCATGGCCCTTTGTGATGTCTCTTGTGGCAGGCTTGTGCATTAAAAGCACTCATTCCAGGAAGCCAGGGGGTGTTTCCCTTCATCTCTTTGCTTTTGTAAATTTAACACTTTGGTCCAATCTATGTGATTTCATAAAGTCGCTTAAGAAATTTAACTTTGTTTTTATATCATTCAGAATCAGGAGATTTAGTAATCTTACTAAAAATAGACTGAAATAATAAGGCATGGGATACCCCATACATCAGCATTTGCAGCACTGTACACAGCCTTCAATGGTCAGCATCCACAGAGGCAAGTCAAAGGTGAGATACCTCAAATAACATGCTAGCTCTTTCCGGCTGACAGCTCACAAATGTGGAATCTTAAAGCTTTGCCAAAGACAAACAAGAAACTCTGAATATTCAGTTTTAATATAACATGCTTATGTTTCCCCAGAAAAGTGAGGAAAAGATATTGCCACTCATGTTGGTGTTCAAATTGCTGACATTGGAAACCTCCCAGAAGAAAGTGGTGATGGAAACAAGCTCTCAGAGGCAGTTAGAGAACTGAGCAAAATTACATCTCGGGCGTGGATGCGTAAATGCGTGCATGTGGTTCACACTGCTTTGGGGAGAAAGCATTTTGACCTAATGTGTAACATTACCCTAAGCTGTGCACCCTATTATCTCAAACCTTTATACTGAAAGTAAGCCTCACATTTTATCTCATGGTCCCAAATCATAAGGACCTTGACACTTTAAGGAGTGGACCAAGGGTAGATTATGCAATAAAATTTTAAACCACAGCAGCTTGATCCCCTTTAGTTACACTAAGGGCTCACAGGTAATCATAATACATTTACGATATCTGTATCTTTAAATTGCAAAGTGTACACTGGAGAGAACTCCGGAACATGTAACCATATCCAGTTCTCGTGAATCTCAGATAATGACTGTGAAGAGAAATAGCAGAAGTTAGAAGTGCACTGAGGGTGTCACATTGCCAAGTGAAATAAGCTTCTAGAATATTCATGCAGGGAGCCCAATTTCTCACTTGCAAGCTCCCAGCTGTCATGCCAGAGGAAACTAAGGCTAGACAATGAGAAGCAATCCCAGATTCATTGCTGCTGGGGTTTACGTCTTGGTTCTGTGATTATGTATCTGTTAGGACAACATGATTGGAAGTGAATGAGTAGGTGCAGGTAGGCTAGGATGGCCGAAAAATACGTCAACCTTGTTGTGCGTAGGTGGCAGAGTTGGATACAGAGTGAGAGAGTCAGAAAGTAGAAAAGTCCTTGAGCATTTATGTGGTCCTCCAAGAAAAGGTATATTTAATTCACCTGCAGTGAATTATTAATCCTCCTCTTCTTAGCACCCTGACATACAGGTTACTATATATGACCCCAAGTCCTCCCTCTTCCTTCTAAAATCTAAATGTAGTTTCTTTAGCAGAAAACTACTATTTTCTCAAAAAATAATCAGTGACCAGGTGCCTACCAATAGTTCTTTTCACACCTAAAGTCCATCAGCGTGCCCTCACAAGGCTTTTCTCGCAATTTACATTTCCCCAGATTCTAATTTCTGAATCCTCTCTATTTCCTAAGTCCTTTATTTGTCATCCATGATGGTTCTAACCTTGAAAATAATGTTGACCATTTTTGCATCCAGGAAAAACAGGGAAATCATGGAGTCTGATTTGTCCACCTTCCAGTGCACTCATTCACACCCCTCCACACTGAAACTATTCCTAACGCTTTCTACAACCCAGCAGTTAGGTGACAATTCCCATCTCTTGAGACTTCCACTTACTAAAAAAGTATGTAACATTTGAAATGTTTATGTGGCTCCCTACTAAAAGCAATACTAGTGACTGAAACAAAATTCAATCCAGAGAATGCTCCACCTGATGGAGAGGTTAATGTTAGTGGCTACATGTACAGCAGTGGCTCTGCCAGCCTTTTTAGGGATAGTTCTTTACTGTGAATGCATTTGGTCTGTGGTCCTCAGTGGTCACTAATTTTCATTCTGCCTTCACATTCTTTCTTGTCAAAATGGCACAAAGCTGCCATTGTCTCATTGAGCATTTGTTAATGATTTCTGCCTGAGACTAGAGTGCTGGAGTTTCCTTCATGGCCCAAATTTAAGGGCCCATCTGTACATAATTGTATTCAACATTTACATGCTTGTATGTATGTGTATACATGTTACTATCGACTTCGCAAAACATACCTAGAGTCATGTGGCTTCTTACTCTTTATCTTTGTTATCATGTCTCCAAGACCCATGTCATATAGCACATATTACCAGTGCTACATAATGTTGCAAGCTGGTAAATCCCTGTCACAGGAAATGTCTATAGACAACATCACCTAGCATGAAATTCTTCCTAGGATTCTTTTTTGAAATACCATGATTTTTCTAGCACTAGGGTCAATCTCTTTAAGCTAAAAGGCATTTTTGCAAAGAGATAGGTTATTTGTATGTTGAAGACTATGTGTGTGCGTGTGTGAGTATATGCGTGTGTGTGTGTGTGTGTGTGTGTGTATAAGGAGACTATGGAAAAAAGAATAGGAAGAATGAGATTATAGATTGAGGCAATATCCTTAGGCTTTGATTCCCCAGCTGTAAGGAATGCAGAGAACATGAGTCAGAGAGAACAGGCAGTAGAACCCTGCACAGTTAGGCCTTAGTGGCCTAAATACTCAGGGGATGGAATGGGCCCTATTTGGAAAAATACTCAGAGGGGTATAACATAAAAACCCACCCAGAAGACTTAGAAGTACGTTGAGAAATTGAGGATAAAGACAGTGGGTGTTCTGGTTGAAGGACATATTATTTGCATGCCATTGATACCAACCACCCCGTGTAGCTCTGGCAGTTATGCTACCAGGTATGAATTACTGTGTTAAAAAGACAAGAGGTAACTCCACATGGGATCCACTTATGTTCTTGCTTGGACAACCAAGCATTTGTTTCAAGGAGGGTGCACAAAGATCCCCCTTTCCTGGACCCAAGGAAAGGAGGCAGTGGGCCCAGTGCAAAGGGCCTGGATTTGAATCGCCACTCAGGGCACATTACTAAATCACCTCTGCAAAGCAAGAATAGCAATGGAATCTGCCTGGCAGGGTTGCAATGAGCACCAAAGATGACTTTGATAAAGCCCCCAGCACAAACTAGTCAGCAGTAACTCCTCAGAAAACTCAAGAGAGGACTTCAAGTTAGAGTGAAAGATGTATCACCACCACCTCCTTACCGATAACTTCTTATACCAATTTCTTAATGTCCTAAAAAAGGATAAACAACAACGGACCCTCTCATAGCTGACACACTGCAATTTACATTCCTAAAATAACTCAAGACTATTCTACTTGCAGACAAGACAGTTCTGCCAGAGACGAGCAGTTTAATCAAACACTTTGTTCAACTTCAAAGTTCATAGGATATTCCAGGTATTCTAGCTAAATATACTGTGAGATTGCTAAAATTAAAGTCATTTAAAAATGCACTTGTGCTTTATATACACAGAAACAGCTGCTTTTCTCCTAAAGATACTTCTTTTTCTTGGGCCTTATCTCTTTACTGCTGGGAATTTCTGAGCTTACCAAAGTAAACTTGACTTTACTTATCAGAGCAAGCTCAGGAAGCCCTAGGAGAAGGAAAGACCCAAACACCAGAAATGCCACATTCAGAGGAGCCCAGAGACAGCCTAATGCCATCCACTCCCAGATGCCACAGGATCAGTAGGCAGGCTCAGCTTTTAGAACACAAATAGGTTGACAGAATTCTGTGTGGCTGCCAACCCCAGCCATTATCTGGAAGTTGATGGCAAGTCAGACATGCTGGGGCTCTAAGAGGTTTCTGGGATCTTAGCACTAAGCAGAAATATAAAGAGAATATCCTCAACAAAATGCTACCTCCTTCTGAATCGCTCAAGGAAAACTCCTTAGCCCAGATGAGATTAAGGGTCCAGTGCTGATAATGGCCAGTGACATCCATTTCAATGCCATCCAACACAACACGGCATTTTATTTCATGCAAACTGGAGTCACTACAGAATTCTTATGAAAATCCAGTACAGGCTGAATTTTTCTTTATACTCCATGTAAAGAAAGATTAGCCAAGCAAATTAAATATGTAATGGACATGATAGGAAGTACATGCAATGGACTTCAAAGTTTTCACAGCTGCAAACAGATGCTGAGGTCTACCCATCACACACAGAATAATACACTGTACACCCCTGAGGATGGAGACTGCAACGCTAAATGTGACCTGGTCACTTTACCTGCCATCCTCAAGTCCAACATTCATTCACTAGGCTCCTGCGTGCTGTTCTTTTTTCTGTTCCTTGAACTAGCCTAGCACATTCCGATCTCAAGGCCTTTGCACCTGATCCTCAATATGCCAAGAACATTCCACCCTCAAATCTTCATAGGGGCTGGGCACAGTGGTGTACACTATAATCCCAGTGGCTTGGGAAGCTGAGGCAGAAGGATTGTAAGTTTAAAGCCAGGTTCAGCAACTTAGTAAGCCCTAAGCAATCTAGTGAGACCCTGTCTCAAAATACAAAATAAAAAAGGCTGGGGTTGTGGCTCAGTGGTTAAGTGCCTCTGGGTTCAACTCCTGGTACCAAAAAAAAAAAAAATCACAGGGTTGTTTCCTCCTCATTATTTAGTTCTCTGTCTCTACTCAAAGCTGATCCCTTAGAGTTCAAACCTCCAACTGTCTAGTCATTTTCAATCATATCCCCATTTGATTGTCCTCCTAACACCTATTGCTCATGGAATTCCAGAAAGCTGTCTTTGTATACATAATTAACAATGCAAGACCTACACTAGACTTTCCAGGTTTGTGAGTACCCAACCCTGTCTGTCTCATCACCACTGTAGCCCCCATTATAAGGAATAGTGCTTCAAAATTAGAAGACTCTCAAAAAATATTTATTTTTTAAAGGAAAAATTAAAACATCATATTTTCTTAAACTTTATATTCCAGTTTTCCCTAGATTAACTTAGCTACCTTTACATTATATGTACCTTTCATTCCATTTTAGTTATTCAAACTGAAAACTTTCAAACTCTAGTTAAACATAATAAAGTCAGTGGTGCTGCTGATAGTTTTACATCCTTGGCATCACTGTGAAGCAGAGAATATTCTGGAAAAGTCTCAGTCTCCAGCCTACTATGAGGGAGATGATAACATGGACTCACCTACAGAATCCTCCAATATCTCCGGTCTATTTGAGCCTTAGTTCACTGCACAGATGGTCAGGAAATCTCAGCCTTAACTCAACAACAGAGCTTTCCTGAAACTCCCTTTGAGGATGCACCCTGCCTTCCATCACATTCCATGCTAGCCAACCTTGCTCCATGATGCCAAAAACTCCACGGAACCCTAATATCCCAAAAACAAAAGACTGACATTGTGAACACATGCTCTCCATAATGATGAGAGTAGGTTACACATGAGTGATGCACCTGAATCCAGAGAACTTCCCTGGACATGGGATCCAGCACCCAAAAGAGATAAAGCAAAGGAAGAATCCAGAGAATTCATGCAATACCTGTGTTATGTTATCAACTACAAAATAACAAATGTGGAACTCCCTCCTCCTTTAAAGAAATAGCTGAAAACATCTTTCTCCCTTTAGTTTAGTTTAGTTTTGTTGTACATTTAAAGATAAGGACCATATTTCTAAAGAAAGAAATGAGATAAAGCCCTATGCATGGATTCGTTCATAGCACACACAAATAACTTGTTTTTGTATACATTTATAGCTGTGGTGTGTGTGTGTGTGTGTGTGTGTGTGTGTGTGAGAGAGAGAGAGAGAGAGAGAGAGAGAATGTGGAGGGATGTGTGTGGACATGTGCATTCGTTTGGAAAATTGAAAAAGTTGAGGCAGGCCCTGTCACGTTGGGAGACTCTCCAAGAGCTGGAACATTCTGAGTAGGTAATACTCCATGTTGTAAAGTGCTCATGCAGCAGGACTAAGGAAAAGGCATTGCCTGGCCACCGGCTGTTACTGACTCTGGGAAAATGAAAACACAGCAGCTCTGCACCTGTTCACCTGATGGTGAAGGAAGGAAAAGCCATTACCGAGTGACAGGAGACAAAAAACCAAAATCCACTTCAGCAACTCATCCCACTGCTGGTGATTAATCTCACACTCCCACAGCCTGATGCACATTAACCAGATAATTAATAATTTCTTCAGGGATTCCGGCTCGGCAACTGTTTTATCAACCTGCACAGCATTAGGAGGGAGAAGCTGCATTTGTGATCAAACGTCTGGAACCAGAAAAGGACTGTAAAGGAACACAGAGGGCTTTGCAGCATTTTGTGAGCCTATTTGAAAATGAAAAAGTATGATGTGAGCAATCTAGTCTAATTTTTTACTACTTCTGTTGGCCAAGAAATATCCCCTTCCTTCAAGCCCTTGGAACCTGCCACCAGTAGAAGACCCCTTTGTACTGGGACATTTCACTGACCTAAGAATCTCATGGGGTTCACACTAGGTATACAAAACAGGACACAACAGACATATCCAAACTCTGAAAATGCATGTTTTTAAAAATGTGTATAACCTGAAAGCCTTCAAATCCAAAGTTATAAAGAAGTATTTAATCAGAACCATGCCAGTTGGCACAGATCTAGTTCTTGCTGAGTCTCATTCACATCCACGTACAGAGAAAAAGGGGTACAAAGGAAGATCACCCTTTCCGAATCTTCTGTGCAAATTGATCCTTCCTTTCTCATGTTTAAACCTGTTCCAAAGGGAGAAGACCAAATCTCTTTTTTAATATATATTTTTATTAAGATCTGAAGACTCTGCAAAAAATCCCAAGGAGAATAGTAAATCATAAGCAATGCTAATAAAAAGGTTCACCATTAAAATTCCAACTTACTCACATTCTCTCCTAATGAGAAAAACACTACATTGAACATATTATTATACATTTCTCTCAACTCTATCCAGAATGCTATTTGGATGGAAAAGAAATGAGGGTAATCCATCCTAGTCAGAAATCACAGTGGACTTGCAGGCAGAAAACCAGGGTTGAGGCCTGCCGCAGTCATGCTGTGTTTTGGTATTATACCCTCCAGCTGTCCTGAGGGACGCTGTAATAGGCAGCCAAACAACACTCGGTGTGAGTTTTGCCATGGGAGTGTTAATCAGGACGGATGGCAATCACAGAGTGTGACCATCTTACGTAGGCCCCAAGCACTCATTTCCCTCAGACTTCAGGGCTAGTCTAGCCTGGCTTCTCCTAAAAGTGGATTATACACAAGGCAAAACTAGGGCTGAGTATGTCTGTGCAGGGGGCTAAGGATCTGAAAGCAAAATTGAAATGTCTGTTTCTAGCAAACTTGTGGAACCATAATGGGGATATATCTCCTTCCCCCCATAAACACCCCAAATTAATATTGATAGACACCCTGGGTTTTTTCACCCTGATTTTCACAGGTTTTTGGATTGAACTACATGTCTTTATGACAGTCCCCTGAGATCTTTTTAGAATGAAGAAAGATAAAATGAATTAGAAAGAAAGAAAAAGAGAGAGTACATGCAGAAGCAAGCCAAAAAAGATAAACTAAAAAGATAAACAAAATATGTAACCATGTAGCTGAATCATTAAAACTGAAAAGATCTGGGGTTTACCTAATCATGTTGGTCAACCCCTGAGTGCAAGGCCATATACTATGGGGATAACCGTCCCGGCCCACAAAAAAAAGCAAAAAAACATGGGGCATCCCCAGTGGTTTAGATTTTACCCTCTGATTTGGGTTTGAGAAATAACTTTTTCTTTTATTAAAACATATATTATGGAATAGAATGCAGATTTTACATGCATACTAAATATAAGGCAGAGACTTAAAAAACATGTTTTGATTGCTACTGGTTACTTTAGGTCATAGCCTCACAACTCACACAGACATGTTTCTTGATTGGTGCTTTTGAAATACTTGGGTAGAAATTTTGAGAAACATTCAGTTAAACTGCAAGGAAAATGAAGTCCAATACTGTTGAGCCTTAAACTCCTCATATCTAAAATGAGGGTAATAAAAAATATTTCATTGACTACCATGAAGATTCAGTAAGATAAATGTATAGGTGAATAATACTATAATATAAAGCAGTGATAGTTACAAAATCTCAATCAGGAACACATGTGATCCAGATTCACAAATTTCCAATTTTCACCAATAATTTGCAACCCTCCTCTGCCTAAGCAAGTAAGAACCAAAGGCCTGGAATGGTACAAGTTACCTAAACATAACACCATGGACAGTACCTACTTCCCACTGGGCAAAACTAGACTGCAAAACAACAAAAACTATAAATACATGCATTTTCCTCCTTGAAAGAAAAGGTCCTTGTTGCTAGGTGTGGTGGCTCACACCTGTAATCCCAGCAGCTCAGGAGGCTGAGGCCATAGAAACACAAGTTTGAGGCCAGCCTGAGGTTCTTAGTGAGACCCTGTCTCAAAAGAAAATAAAAAGGGCTGTTCATGTAGCTCAGTAACAGAGCACCTGGCTAGCATGGGTGAGTCCCTGGGTTCAATCCACAGCACTACAAAAGACAAAAGAGAGAGAGAGACTACCACCATCAATACCAACAAAATAAAGGAACAAATACAAAAAATATCGGAAATACAGAATTAGTGTCAGAAGATCTAGCTTAACTCTATGACTACTTTTTTAAGCTATGTAAACTTAAAGGTATAATCTCACTCAGTCTATTTCCTCATTGAAATAAACAGAATAATAATGCTAACCTCAAAGTGTTGTTGTGAGGAATAAGTTAAAATAAAAATCTGATAAATTACAAAATGCTAAAAAATATTAGCTACTATTACTATATTATTGCATGGAAATACAAAAACTCTGCTGAAACACATACACACACACACACACACACACACACACACACTGTAGGTTTTTCCTCTTTCCCACATGGCTTGATTCCAAAGCAAACTAAACCAAGATCCTCACAAACTAGAAACAGTATTTTAAAATAACTGCACACCATCTCAGCCACTAATTATTTTTAGGATTTTACTATATGCGGCTAATTGAAAATGTTCAGTCCTTTCCATTCATTAGTTTTATTACAAGCACTCCAATGAATTAAAGAAAAATCCATCATCACTACCTTCCTTGAAACTTTCACTATATTGTCACGAAGGTTTTGACCTTACAAAAGCAATTCACATCAATTCAGCACAAGTCACAGGACTGGACAGAGGATAGAAATTTGGCATTTCTAATAACTAGGACACTACTGAGTAAGTATGACAGAAGACTATTATACTCTTGATGTCAGGATATGGGGCAGACAATGCTTTCCCTGTTGCAGTGAGGTACATTATACATTACTGACTATATATGGAGACTTGATTGGCTTAGAGCAAACCAAATGTGTGAGGTGAAGCACTCCTTCACAGGATTGTGGATTGTTACTTTACTAAAAACATACCTACACACTTTGATACGAACTATGTCCTGAAAAAACAATGAATAACAAAGATCATTACTGAGAAAACTGTGAGGACTACAGGCAAATAACTATATACATTGAAAAAAATGGTAGCTCTAAATATCTGTTGCTTTTATTAGTGACAACCATCTATTGAACAATTTTCAGATATAAAGTTTTTTAAACATATGTATTTGGCATTGATTTCATCAATATGCATCATATTATTAAATGAGTCTTTTAATTGTCATTTTATAGTTGCAAAGTAGAAAACAGGCTTGGAAAAAGTAAACTAAAGTTGAAAACTTGGGTCCACACAAAAATCTGCGTATGGATGTTTATAGCAGCTTTATTCACAATTTCTCAAATTTAGAAGCAAGCAAGATGTCCTTCAGGAGGTGAATGGATAAATAAATGTTGGTACATCCATATGATAGACTACATAACTCAGTGCTAAAAAGATATGAGCTATCAAGCCACGTAAAGACATAGAGGAACCTGAAATGCCCATTATTCAGTGAAAGAAGTCAATCTGAAATAGCTACACACTGTCTAATACCAACTATGTGACATTTTGAAAAGGTAAAACTATGGAGATAGCAGAAAGATCAGGGGTTGCCACGGGGAAGAGGTATGATGAATAGGTGGAGCACAGAAAACTTTTAGGGTAGTGAAACCATTTATATAAAATTATTCTGTATGATATTATAATGATAGATAAATATCATTACACACTTGCTCAGACCCACAGAATATACAACACCAAGAGTGAACCCTATTGTGAACTATGGATCTGGGTGATAATGATGTGTCAATGTAGGTTCATCAATTGTAACAAATGTACCCGTCTGGGGGGAGATCCTGCTCATGGGGAACTCTACATGTGTCGGGGAAGCATTCTTATGGGAAATCTCTGGGCATATGACTCAATATTCAAATTTTGCTAAGAATCTAAAATTTCTCTAAGAAATAAAGTGTATTTTAAAAAAATAGGAGCAGGTACTAATAGAGATTGAGCTCTGAATTACATCACTAGCACTGCCCAAAGTAAAAATAAATAAATACAAGCAAAAAATTAAGAGAAGGTCAAAAAGAACAGTCATTTGCTCAAACTTTTACACTCATTTACATGTGGCAGAAGCAGGATTCAATTTTAAGACTCTGCAATATCAAAGTCTACTTTTGCCTGAACTTGTTTATAGTTTTTAAATAGAGGATACACACATATTTTCATTTAACCTGTCTCTGTCCAAAAACACATTTGTAATTTTATTCATGCTGGTAAATGATATATAATTACATTCTATTAAATAATCACCTACTATATGTTCAGTCTATACTACTAATAATAATATAGAAATTATTTAAAAATTATGAAGTGTGCCCATTTGGTGCTTTATATTTTTCCAGTGATATCTAAGGAAAGAAAAATATATAGATTGTTATATTTAACATTTAGAGTTTTAAAAAATGTGTCACTACTGTTCCATACAATCAGTGGACCTGACGCCCTGATGCTGACCTTGTTCCAAGCTTTCTCGCTCTGCGGCCCTTGACGATCCCTCTAGCATACTGAGCCTGTTTCTTATTTCTAAGATGGGAATAAAAACATCTTTCCTGTCTACCTCGAAAGGCAGTTATGAATATCAAATGATATAATGCATGTGATAAATGCTTTACAATGTATAAAACTCTATATGCTGTAAGTCATTGTTATTAGTGATAATTATAAGCCTTGTGGAAGCCTGAGAAATTAACTATCATCATAATTAAAGCAGAAGTTGCACCATTTTTACACTTCTATGACTTTGAAAGGTCCTCATTTGTATCCTGAGGAATTAGGGAGAGGAAGAAAATAAAGAATCAGTGTATTCTATTTAATCTATACTAATCACAGCAAACAACAATGCTGTATTTGTAAACAGAAATAACAACATGAAAAATGCCAGAAAAGTTTATTCCAATAGGCTGTGGAAAAGAAAACCCATTTCAAGTTCTTAAAAATCCTATAAACTTTCCCCCACTTTTTTTTTAAAACTTTATACTATCTTTCTGAACTGCTATGCCGTGAGGTCTGCTACAATCAGAGGATAAAGAGAATTTGTTGGCAGGCTAAAGCTTGAGTTCTAATCTCAGCTCTCACATGGGAGATTAATAAACAAATATTTTTAATGTTTTCTGAAGAGGAAAATTCTGGGTTTTTTATTAGTATTAGCAACATACCCTTATGTGTACTTGGCCCCCATATCGAAGTGCATATTTAATATTGATTTATTATATGAGCTTCATTACACAAACAAAATAAAATGTTACTTATAAAAATGCTCACTCACTCCCCCTTGTAATTTAAATACATTGCTAAAAGGTCATTTTTCAAACCATTAGTGGCCCTGCAATTTTCAAAAACTTTCAGCTTTTCACAGAAGGAGCACCCATGTAAAATGTTTCAGTATGAAAAAGGGCTCTGACCATGTAAACACACCTAATTTTCAACTGAAATTACTAAAGAACAGAATTGAACAATTTCCAAAAGGGCTCACTTAACCAGCAGTGCAAAGAGATTGCTCTTGGGCACGTTATCCCTGATGCCTCCTCTGCCAAGCCAAGAAGGTGCCTGGTGCTGATGTTCCTGCTAATCCAGGGAACAGAATGGCCATGGTGGCCATATGCAGGTCACCATCTCTTATGCTCTACCGCAGCCCATGAGGCAATGTCATGAACCAATAGGAAGGTGATAGTCAGCGCGTCCTTTGCCCCCTTCCTTACCCTATCCAGCATTCCTAGGCTCTGGGACAAGAAGGATTTATTTTCAAAGTGCTATTTCCCAGTCCTACATTCAAAAGTCCAAATATAAGTTGAAGAAACTAGAGTGAGAATAAGCACCAGTTACCAGGGTATGCAAACGTAAGCACACTCTTTCCAAGGTCCTCCCTCCAACACTCAGCAAACATGGAATTTCCTCCATTGTCTTGGTTTCTCTGGGTATGGCAGCCACACCTCCTTGGGTTCATCTGTAGGTGCTATTTACCCAGGAAGCTCTGGGCCACCATATTGCTGGGCTAGTGGGAGAAGACAGAAGATGAAACAGCAAGGCCACCTCCATTCCACTTCTGAAAGACGCACCCCTTGGTTGTCACAAAGATGCCACAATTTAGGACACCATTTAGAGAAACAACCACACATTCTACTATCCTTAAGGAGGCTGCCAATAGGGGAGAGAGAACACAAAGATTACATATGTCCTCTTTTAGCATGCAGATTGCATGAATACAAAAGTAAATTAATCTACCATCCAATCCCAAATGACCAATCAAGCTTTAAAAAAAAAAAAAGGTGGGCTCAGTGGCACACAGCTATAATCCCAGTGACATGGAAAACTGAAGCAGAAAGATCGCAAGTTCAAGACCAGCCTCAGCAACTTTGTGAAGCCTTAAGCAACTTAGTGAGACCCTGTCTCAAAATAAAATAAATAAATATAATAAAACAGGCTAGGAATGTGACTCAATGATAAAGTGCCCCTGGGTTAAATTTCTGGTACCAAAAGAAAAAAACCAAACAAAAACATTGAAATGTGTACTTGATTACAAAGAGAAATTGTAACTGTTGTTATGGTACTGCATACACAGCATGAAGGGGTAAATCCACTGCATAGAGTTTGCAAAAGGGAATTAGAAAAAGAACACTGTTCAGTCATGTCCTGAAAATGCTGAGAAAAGAATTCCGGTGATGGCTACTTTGGCAAATCAGGAGCTTGCTGTGCACAGCAGAAGCGCTGATGGTATACACTGCCTTTTTCCATACACTTGACCATCACCAGCTTCCAAAGGAAACAGCCAGTGACAGTCCCCTCATTGGTATGCAGTGTGACCATCCACATCCAAACCATAGGCAATCCTGTGAACTATCACCAGGGGAGGAAGACAGCTATTTGCTTTTATATCATATTTTTAAGAACTTTTAGTCATCTGTGGTTCTTTCTCTACCACTGTGTGTGTGTGCACACGTGTGCCTGCACCCACGCACCTTCCTCTCCCTTTCAGCCTCAACTCAAGTATTAACCTTTGATGTAACATTCGCGCTCCTCATCAGGATAGAAAGAATGAGCTTCAGAGAAGCAATTGAGTTGAGAGAATAAAAAAGATGACATCACTTCAAACGTGGACTTGCCAGAAAATGATCTTTTCAAGTGCTCCCCTGTGTTATCAACCAGGGACCCTCAACTCTCCCTGACCGCTGCACGCTGTCTCTGCTTCATACCTTTTGATCACCATTTGTCTCATGTCACTATTCATCACCCTCCTCAGCCATGTGTGTATTGCACTTGTGCACTTTTTAAAATATTTTTTAGTTGTAGATGGACACAATACCTTATTTCATTTATTTATTTATATGTGGTACCGAGGATGGAACCCAGTGCCTCACACATGCAAGGCAAGAGCTCTGTCACTGAGCCACAACCCCAGCCCCACTTGTATACTTTTCAAAGCTTTTCTTGGTGTGGAGTTTGAAAACTCCGAGGTGAAAGGCAGAAATTCATCAGCATCAGCTATCAGCTTGATAATTCTAAATAGTCAATACAAACATTTACATGGCATTTTTCCAGGAAGAAGATCCAGAATGAGAATTGCTGGACACCCGGCTCATGTTCTTTCTGATACACACACAGTTACAGGCAGCAAGAAGACCCTGGGGAAGGATTCCACCACTTCTGTTTTTCTCTCTTTTTCTGAAGTACAAAAAAAAAAAAAACCCAAAACTAACTTTTTCATAATTCATTCATCTCAGGTACAGATGATCTGGAGAGGTACTCACATATTACTGGAGTCTAGCCTCCACTCTCCACCCATCTTATGAGTGAACAGTGAGAAAAAAACACAAAAGAGTCAGGGTGAACTGGGTTCAAATCCACTGTCTTGGTCTTCTTTGGCTGTATTACTGACCACTCCAAATTCCTTAGTTATAACCTAGGGTTATGTTTTTTCACAACCCTGCAGTATGGACCGGGCTCAGCTGGACTTTCTTGGGGATCTTACTGATGCAATTCCCTATGGCTACATTTAGCCCACTTACTAGCTGGGGTTTGGGCCCCCCTGGGACGCCAGGCTGGCTAGATTTCTTGCCCTCTCTCTCTCACCTCACTGTAGCCTCAGGGTCTCTCCCTTCTGTATGTCCCTCTACATGGTCTCTCCAGCAAGGTAACTATATTTTCTTACAGTTGACTCATGCTTTTCAATACTACAAAAGTGGAAGTTGCTAGGCTTGCTTAACACTGATCTGGAAATGGAACAAATTCATTTCTGCCACAATCTGTTGGTTAAAGGGAATCTTGGGGAAGCTCAGTTTAAGGGGCAGTAACTACACACTAGAGTGAATTATTGAGTGCCACCAATGTAGCTGCCTACATCACCACTTAACCAATTACAATGGGTTTTCTCATCCATTAAAGGGGGAAAAAGAATTCCCATTTTATGGAAACCTAACAATTCATCATGAAAATGAATGTAAAGTGATTAGGACAGTGACTGGCACAAAGTAAATACATTGTAGTCTCCTTTATGTATCCCCAAACACTTCGAATTTCTAGTAGCCAGAAATTTGTGAGCCCCTTCTACCACTGTATGCCCCTTCCGTGAGAACAGTCAATAATTCATGTTAACAGTCTTAGCTGTCTCTGTGCATAGTACAAAGCGTATCATTCAACAAGCAACCAGAAACAAGTGTTTGTTGATTATGTGATGAAATGAACTGGTATACAATGTCTCCAACTGATAACTTCTACAACACATGGACAAATTGAGGTATTTCCAAAGAATGTCTTATACACAAATTAAAAGTTATCAAATTCAATGTCATGAGCAATCATAGCAGTCTGGAGTTCATCTTCACCTCTTTTTAAATATAGTATATATAGCAAATTCCCCAAAAATATTTTGCCAGATTTCTACCGCCTCAATTTAAAAACTCAGGCACACTATAAGAAATATGTAATCCATATGTCTATGATTCATTTTTACCCAGTTCATCAAAATGCTGTTTTTGTATTAAATGTCAAAATGCCTTTTATGTCTTTATTTATGAGCCCTTTAAAGTTGTTATTTTTAAATGATGCTTGAACACGTTTTGCCAAATTTAAAGGCATTTGTAATTCTGTTCCAAACATCAGCTTCTGGGATAGTTAATTTTGTTTACTCCTGGGAGAATTCTTCTCTTCAGAGGCAGACTTTTAAGTATATGTTGAATACCCCAAATTCTCTTACTCTTCATTTTAAATGTACTAATGAAAATCCACAGAGAGTTTGGAAAACCAGAATGCAACCTCCTGTCTCAAACAAAGGATAGCTTTCTCTATCATTTCATTCTGCTTCAGCTCAATAAATTGGTGGCAGGTGTGGGGGGAAGCATAAGCCTATTATCTATTATCTATCTGTAAGGGTAAAAAAAAAAGTACAAATTTTCTTCTCTACAGTTCTAGAAACTCTATGTATCTCTATATAAACATATTGTATGCTCAATTTACTCCTGACATTCAAATTTCTTCAAATGCTCTTTCTATTCCCTATTATTGTTTAACTTTCCCACTGAGATTTTATTTTCTTAAAAAAGCTTTAACAATCAAATGGGACTTTTCCATAACTCAAATTCCTGTGATGAACTGACTATAGTCTGGATTAAAATAAATATTTTAATAAAAGAGCATCTTGGCTAAAAAGAAGAATAATGTATAAAAATCAATGTTCTGTAATTTTAAAAGCCCTAGATTTGAAGTGATACAAAGTTAATATCTATGGCTCCAGAAACATCAATTAAACTCTGGATTTTATTAATAAATAAAATGAGAGTAATGCCTACTCTACTCATATCACAGATTTATTAAGAGTATCAAATGAATAACATAACATTTTATGAACTACAAATAACATTAGTGGTAATACTTAAATATGTGGCATGAACAGTTACATATTTTAAAATATAAATTGGTGTAAATTTGCTTTGTTCACCATTTCAGAGTAAAGAATTTTATGTGTAGCCACTAACAAAACTATGGGATTCATTATTCTCTGGCTTTGAGGTCCACAAACGTGAGCCCCACATGATTTGGTCCCATGCTCTTCCACCTAGAACCAATTCCTAATTCTTAGAGCTAATTCCTAATCACCTGCTAAGCAAAGGATACTAGTTTGTCCCTTTGTAGAGAAAATGCCATTCCTGAGGCACTGACACCTTTACATTCAATTTGGCAAGATGTTAATCATTCTGGGAACAGCACTTTGGGGGTGTAGGCTGAGAAACATCTCATTTCCAAGGCTTTGGCGAGGAGTCTAATCACACATTTAGAACATTGGGCTGCAAGCAGGTCTGAAATTTGAACACCAACCAGTATAAATCCGTTGCTAGATTAGCAATGTTTTCTAGTAAACAGTTTGCTTCTTTAATAACTTACTAAAGCAGAATACATTCTTTTTATTCTTCTCTTAAAGAATACAAGGAAAGAAAACAAACAGGCTATCACCATAGCTAGGCCCCTTCTCTAGAAACCAGACAAGAGCAACATCCTTTCCTAGCCCACATTAGTCTTGCATGGAGGAGGAATATCATGTTTCTTTACCACCACAGAGCTGACCCGGGTGTTAATTTGAATTTTAAACAGAACCAAGCTTTTGCTCGGGTCCATCCCACCTGTCAGTGTACGGTGGTATAACAAGATAATTACTTCCTCTTATTTCAAAATGCCAGCCACCCAAGTAAGACTTCCATGGAAAATGAACAGAGCACCTGTATTAAATTTTATTCTAATAAGTCTGAGTATCACTGGCATCTTGTTATGTTATTCAGGGAAATGGTGGCAGATGCTGCATAAACCTCATGAAAAGGTAGAACTGCAGTGCATGAGAACTTTAGAGATACAGTGGGAAGAAAACTTTTGCAGAAGCAAGCTGAAGCTGTGTATCATTCATTCATGGAGCTGTGCTCCCTTAGTGGAAATTACAAGGTTGAATGCAAGGTTATTTAGAGAAGCAAGATAGCAATGCTATGAGTATGCTAGAGAGCTAGTATTAATTTAGTGCACTAAATTCTAAAGATTTTAGATGTAAAGTTATCTTTTCAAGGCCCACCCAGAACTTGGGATGATGCAAGCAAGGCAGGTCTCCTCAAAGAAGAGAGTACAATAATTTAGATTATTTTTTAAAGAGTTGGTTAAGATAATTAACATAGCAAAGACCCAGGAAACAGAGAACTCCAGTTGTGTGTGCATTTGTCCACATGCACAGTCTGTCCCTGACTTTGCCTGCATGGATGTGGCCTTGCACATTTATTGTAATAATTTGAGAATATTCAACAATGCTTATCTTACCTTTCAAACTCACCACAAAAAGAAACAAGACAGAAGAGACCATTAGTGATGTACAATGAGACCTCTAAGCACCTGGTGATAGTTCATAGGATTTGGAAAATAAATTCTCAAAGATAAATGAAATCTAAGAATTGTTCCCAAAAGACTATTTCCATGCAAAATGATGTCCGAGTACAGTGAAATCTGTACACTGCGTTCTTTCCTTGCTACAGCATTTCAGTACTGTCCAGTGGATAATTGGCTCTCTGTCCATGGATCTGTCCCGGATCATGGAGGAAGAGGGTAAAGAAAGAAGCTATATGAAAAGGTCACAGACTATGGGCATCTCATTCCCTGCATTTGTTGAATACATATTAGTGTCTAACGTTACCAATGCTATGGAGGTACTACAATGTCTCCAAGACACAGGATTCACAAGATTCAGAGTCTGAGGGCAGAACTAGAATCACATTCCAGGCTGCCTACTTAATATAACCTCTAGCAGTTTTACACAGTTTATAGATTTCACTGTACTCTGCTGTCTCATTTGGAAACTGAACTTAATGAGGCAAATAGTATCCTGAATGGTCTAGTTACAACCTGATTTAAAATCCAGACATTCAAAGACTATCATTTAAAAGGTAGATAAAATTTTTGCCATTTGATAAGAAAGATATCACATAGACACTAGACATGTCCTTCTTCAGTGGGCACATAGTGGCAGTAGTGTTGAGGAACTAGATGGCCTCTCTGGCTCCTAGTAACACGATTTTTTAGAAGTACTTACCAGACCTCCGTGTTCCATTCATGAGATGAGGTTAATGACACCTACTCTTAGGATTTGAGATGTGACAAATATCATGTACTCCTCTGCCTAAACCTCCCCAAGGGTTTATCTTAGGCACTATACCAGAATACTTTATTCTTCCCCCAAGAATAAAGGACAAATTTCTGGCAATGGGCTTCAGACTCACAGACCTGACTTGTTATTAGCTCTGACGTTGCCGTTTTTCCTACCCTACTGGCTGACAGGCTGCTCTTCTAACAAAAGCATGTGCCTAAGAACTGCTGTATCTCTTTACTTTGCACTATTCCCAAGATGCCCATGTAGCTGTTCACTCACCTCCTTCAAGTCTCCACTCCCTCCTCGCCTGTGCAGTGAGGTTTTTGTACTCACCTCACTTAGAATTCCAGCCCTTCTACTCCGCTTTCTCTCCATATCTCCGAGTACCTTGGAATATAACGATTATTTTTTAAAATTTATTGTGTTTATTGACTTAGCTGCTTTCAATGGAATAGAAACTTCAAGAGGACAGGAAATTATATTGATTTTATTCCCTGTTGTATCTTTAAAGCAGAGCCTGGTACTTGAGATGGCTTAATAAATATTTACAGGATGAAGAGATTTGTTGTAAAGTATCAAATGGCATGCTGTCTATAAACACGTGGTATAGTGCCTAAGGCTTATGGGGGGACCTTCATAAATGACAGCTATTAGTTCTTGAAGGTGTACAACCACAGTAAGGTTACAGTCTTTGGAACTGCTGCTTTGGCCCAGTTGACAGTGCAACTGGCAACTAGGTCTTATATGGTTCTGGTTGTTTCCATGACCTACTCCTTGGGCCTTGAGCACACCAGTTACTGCATCTATTATGCAAATAGAAAAACACCTGCCTGAAGGAGGGAGAGAAGCTATGGAGAGCTTTGTGACTTGCTTTGCCATCAGCAATTAAAGTATTCATGGCATTATTTAATATACTTGATAATATTAAAAATAATAGGAGAAACCATAGCTTCTCACAGTTGATCATTTTTCTGACCACTAAAGGCATCTTTTAGCTGGTACTTACGTGCCCTGCCTAAAAGGGTTTCAGCCAGAACCTTTCTTTCTTCATGCTGCAATTAAGCAGTAACAAGAGAAAATCTAGATTGAGACTTCCAGGGGAATAAGAGGACTAGGTTTGTTGTCTGGGGTAAACCACTCTTTTCATCAGAGTAGAAATATACAGGAAAGGATACAGGGCTGGTCTCCCATTCATTAACTGGGTAGAATTACTGCAGCTACAAGGTTAATAATTACACAAGTAATTAACACTTCCTTCATTTTCATACTCTAATCCTATAGTTGCAGGATTTCAACTTTGGTCTCAGAGTCCAAGGGAAGATGATAGTGGAATGGCAATGAATCGATCTGATTGGCTTTGGAGAGGGAGGAGGAAATGAGGAGATGGCTCTGGGTTTCTTACCACTTCCTAATGAGGTCCAACTACAACGAACGAACATGACCAGCAAGCACTTTAGTGTATTTTTAGCAACTGCATGCTTTTTGTGCCAATAAGCACCACACTGCTGCACACCATACAGGTATTTGACACCCTGATCTTCCTTAAGCCTTCACTCCCACCCCTTCACGCCTGCTCATTGTCTATCTGGTGTCACTGTTTATTAAAGATAACTAATGCCCTAAGTCTTTATTTACTTCTGTTTATTGCTATTTTAGCAAGAGTCACCAGAGAGCAGCTATGCTTCTGGTCCACTCGGGTTCTTTAATCACTGTTAGTAGGTAAAATCATCTGTGACAACTAATCCAAAAAGCAGATTATATTTATTTTGGCTACAGTGGCTTGCAATTCGTTAAAATCAACAAAGCCTTTTCATTAGCCCCCTGCTGATGTCCTAAAAACAGACATTTCAAGGGTCTCAAAGCACTGAGCTACACATATGCAGCCAAGCTAATTCTGACAGATTCTCAGTGCCATTCTTAACACAAAATCTTATTAAACTAACAAACAAGAAACAGAACCCTTCTGCTTTCATACAAAGGCTTAATTAACATGCCTAAACTCCAAAATCAAAATCATAGCCGCAAAGCTTCCTCAATGTGGAAAGAAAACAAACACAGAGACGTGTCATTAGTTAAGCAAGATTCACCAAAAATTGAGACTTTGTTGTTGTTGTTGTTTTCTTTTTTTAAATAATGTGGAAAAGGATTAGAAATCAGAATCTCAGTGCTTTTAAATCGTTCTGCATGGGCATTCTAGCCTTCAAAATCTGAGATTTTGATTAACTGGACTGTTGGTGGAGACAGCAAACCTATTGAGCAGAGAATCAAGATCTTATTCCATGGGTCACCCAAGATAAGAGGCAGTTGCACCAGGTTTTAAGGACAGCAGTGTTCTCTGTGCTGCCCTTTCCTCAACCCTCACTTTGGCACCCAAGCTGCTACATTTCAGGTATAGTTCTTTTTACTTGCTACCATCTGGCTGTCCATCTCAAAGAAGAGGGGACTTTTTAACACTGAATTGGATTTTAGGGCTCAGTGTCAGAAACGGGGCGTTCCAAGAAAGATGCTCACAGCAGTGTCTCAGCCATCACTGTGCCACTAGGCAGTAGCCATAATTAATGAATGTATCAAAAGGTCTACTCAAGGAGCAAAGAAGGTAGACAATGATTTATGTTTACCTAAGGGGATGATTATTTAGCTTTGCAAGAGCTTTCAAAATGAGGGAGCCCAGAAATATTCAGATATGGTGTGGTCCCTCCCCCAACCTTAAGAGAAAGTCAAAGAATAAGCAAGTCGAACCAGAAATAAAGGGCAGGGGAAACAGACAGGAAAGGGTTCTTTCTGCCCTGCTTTCCCCTCCATAGCACTGATTGGAAAGCTGCTGTGATTCTTGTTATTTCCATGACTGCCACAGCAATGGAATTACTTGTTTGTCCCCCCAGCATAATCCTGAACGTTGTCAAGGATGATTACCAGATGATACTTCATGCAAGTCTCTATTCTAACATGCAGATTTCCACTGGTTGAAAAGGGAAGCCTAAAACAGCCCTCCAGAGCAATGGCTTGCTTGGTTTTTAAATGCAGGAGTGCCCAGCACAATCAGTCTGTCTCCAAGAGAAAAAGGTCCAGTTTGTCACCACAAGGACCTCTGTCCAGCAGCCCTTCAGCCAGTACTTGAGCTTCTTCTGGTTCATTCCATAAGCAAAAGAGCTGTGTGTGAAAGCAGATAATAAAATCTAGCCTAGAAGAAAAATCCACATACAAAGCTTCTCTCAAATCAGAGTTTTGTCCACAGGGAAAAGTGAGCCACATCTGATATACAAGTTATCATTTTGGCTCTCCATAATTAAAACTATTGTTGCCATGGTGATCCAAAGAGTGTTGCAAATATACGAAAGGCTAATGGCATGGGTTTTTGTTAGTGTTGATATAAAGCCCAGTCCCAGCTTGGGCTTTATTTGTGGCAGGGCAGAAATGTGACTTAGGCAAACAGGGAAGCCACACTGGGTGAGGTGAGAAAATCTAAAACTCCATTACATACCCAATATACTGTTTTCAATTGTTCCTCGGTGCCTGGTCTGCATCTTTCAACAGATAATAAAAGCTCCCTGTCTTCCTTATGTATATTTACAGCTAGAGGCTCTCCCCAGCATAACCCCAAAGCTCCCTGGGTTTATTCTCTATCATCTAACTCAATCTAGAGGATTATATTCAGGAAAGATTTCCAGGTCATTGAAACGGGTCACTTTTCTGAGCCTCCTTATCAGGCAATAAGAACCACACGCAGTTTTCATGCAGGGAAACAAAGAATCCACTTGGTTTTGTGACTTCAACAGGATGGCTGAACAGCCTTTATGACTGTTGTCATATAAAACATGTTGAGACAAGCAAGAGAGTAGCGGTCACCCTGAGGAATATTCCAACTTTTTACCTTTTTAGGTTATTCTCGGTTGGTTTTACTGTTGCAGAGGTAGGGATTGGTGCCCCCTCACCCTCTTTTCTGTAAACAGGTTCCCTCTTTTCCTGGTTCATTCAAAGTGGACCTGCTGTTCAATGTTCAAGATCCCCTCAGAAAAAATAATCTAAGCCAAGCAAGAAAAGAAGGCCACAGAAACTATTCCACACACAAGCCCCACCTGGCCCCCCAGACAATCCTGCAATTCAGCTACAGCTTTGCTGGCAAAAAGCCAGAATGAATGGATCAGTGTTTCCCAGATTTGCTGGGCCCAAAGAGGCACCTCTGACACTTGTTAAAAAAACAGAGTACCAGGTCCCTCCCTAGAGGCTCTGCTCTGCAGGTCTGGATGCATTTGGGAAACACTGGAACGGATGATGAACATGGCCAGGTGCTCTGAGACACACATCACATGTTCATAACTAGGAGGTGAACTCCTAGAGCCAAGGAACCTGAGGAGGCAGAGGGGCTGTTCTCAGGCCTATTCTATGCCACACCCAGCTTCTGTGATACAACCAGCTTCCCTTCCAGAAAAGGTGAGAACACCTGTGGGGAAAAAAAAAATGACCCCATGGTATGTTCATGCAGCTCTTGCACACCTTGACGCCAAATAGCAAATGTCTTGCTTATGTTTATTTGGTAGAGAAGGAGAGGAGGTTAGGCTTATTTCTTAAATTTTACTTTTCAACTAAAAATAATAGGAGTAAAATGAGCTATGTAAAACTCAGGAAAATGTAGTTACTTTGTTGGTTTTCTCTCTTTTATTTGGTCTGAGAGGACATTATGCTCACATTAGTTTAGAGATTAAAAAAAAGTATAATGTTTCATTTAATGCTAGGAACAGTGATATTGAAAGAAGCATATATTTCCCCTGGGGGATCTGAAGGTAGCAGTGTAGGTGACAAAAAGGCCTGGAGGATGGAGGTAGAGAAAGGAGCTTTCATCTGGTCAAATGAGCAGCCAGAACGCAGGGTGGAATGTGCAATGCCGGTCACAGCGTGCTGTCACAGAGCCAGCTCCTCCGCAAGAAGAACAGCTCAATGCAGTCCCAATTACTATATTTCATGGGCACTGTCTCAGTGGAATACAACTTGTTGGGGGATTAGTGTCTAGAGAGAAATTCTCAAATAGGCTTTTACTAAAAGAATGGATGCTTAGAAATGGCAACTCTTTAAATCCGAAAGGATCCCGAGCCATAACCAGAGAGTTCTACTCTCTGATAACTGAGTAAAATCTAATACTGTTCCTGGAATTTTATAGACACTCCTCTCTTTCTAAGTACATGAATAGTGTATATACACTCTTCAAAGGCCCCATTTTTCTCTTTTGTAGCAAAATGGCAAGAGCCTATGGGAGAGCAGTGCCCCGGGCAATGTTCCTTTCTGCTTAGAAGCCACCTGCTAATCACCTGCAAGTAATAACAGACTACAAGGGAGGCAGCCCAGAAAAGGCCTCTCACCACCCTGAAGGGCAAGGGTTAAGTAGAAACAAAGTGAGGGAGGCTTTCTTGGCCTGAGGGAGCTCTGCAAAGTGACCAGCAAGAAGCTCCCCAAGGATGGATCCAAGGGGCTGAGAAGGCGCAGTTAAAGATCAGAGGCAACTTAAAATGGGCCAACGTGCTGCATGTCTGAAGTAGAAAGAAAAAATAATAATAATATTTCCAAAAGGTAACACAATCTCAGGGCCATCAATAGCCTGGGAAGTTACCTGTTCTGCCTCTAGGCTGAAAGGTGGAGCTGGATGGGTATGGAACACAATGGCCCTGCCAGTGGGCTTCTTCCAGGAACATGGCACCCTTTCACTCCAAGGCTAGTCTGAGGCTGCAACTGATATGGTCCTATGTAAGGGAGTGACAGGATCATTAAGAAGAACACTGACTTCCAGCAGGATTCAATAAAATCTGACTATTCCTACCTGCTTTGACTCAGGAGAACTTAGAGTCGACAATTCAAAGGGCATTAAAGGCTTAGAAAACTGTAGCTTAGAAGTCATTAAGGGAAAAAAAGAGTTTAATCCAGTTCCAACCTTTAACTGAGAAAGAATTCAGGCACGTGAGAGATTTTCGTGGGGTGAGGTTCAATAATTCTTTCCAGCTACTGAAAAGTCAAGGAGAAGAAAAGAGTCCAAACTGGTCCAGTTGAAAAAAAAGAAAGTCTTGAATGTAAAGAACTGGTACCTAGTGTTGGCTCTGGAATGTCTTCCTACACACTGTGATGAACTATAAGTGAATTTTCACAAGTCTTATGCTTAGGTTGCTTCTTGCCTGAATTCTGGCTGAGAATTGAGAAGGGTTGGCTTTGCCACTGTGTCTCACCCCTATGCCCTATGCAATACCTATTAGACTGTGGTCAAACTCTCCTTTCTTCACTTTTTTCTCATCTCTTTCCCCTAGTGTCTTTTCTTGGATGGTGTCTCACTTTTTTCTGCCCCTTCTCATCCATCTCCCTCTTCCACTTAAACATGCAGGGAAATGAAAAAGTAGATTGTGTCTCAGTCCCAATTTTCAATATGTACTCTCATGTGAAATGCATGGCACCCGTCTTCATTACCCTCTTCATATCAAGCCATCTGTGGCCTGGATGGAGCATTTCCTTCTCCTTCCAAGTCCTCATGTTTCTAGATATTTCAGATGACTTTGCAAAGCACAAAGATGATTTCTTAGTGTACTCTTTTTTCCCCTGCTGGAATCCACTAGCTACTGGTTATGCCCCAGATTACCAATGACATGAGGAATTATATATTTTAGTATTTAAAACAATGGCCTCCTGTAGAAATACCCCAAATGTCCATCATTGATAAATGAATGGAAAAACAAATTTTGTAAGTTACATAAAATGAACTATTGTGCCTTAAAAAGGTGGATTCTGATACACGCTACAAATGGGTAAACCTTGAAAACATTATGATCAGGAGAATAAACCAGACACAAAAGGAAAATACTGATTCTCCATCTATGAGGTACTCAAACTTACAGAGACAGAAAGTAGAAAGCAGGATGCCAGGGGTGGAAGGGAGAAGAATGGGGAAATAAAGAGTTATTATGTAATGGGCAGATTTTCTGTTTGAGATGATAAAAAATGTCTATAGATGGACAGTGGTGACATCTACACAACAATGTGGATATGCTTAATGCCGCTGAGCAGTACACTTAGAAATGATTAAAGTGGTAAGTTTTCTTACCACACTCAAAAAAGAAAAATACTAGGGAAAAAAATTGGTTCCCCAAATCTGTAAGTGAATGCTCAAGTTACATGTAGATCAAGCCTGGCTATTTCAGAGGAAACATATCAGGCACTGTCAACAATTAGTGGGGAAAGTATGTCACTTAAATTCATGTTCCCCACTTCCTCTCTTCTCCCTCCCTCCTTTCTTTCCTTCCAGATATATTTATTAGGCAACTACTCTGCGTCAGGTACTGTCCTAGAAGATGAGCTGCAACAGGATTTACATGAGAAAAGGGACTGTCAAGAAGTAATGTCTCAGACAAGTTGAGAAGCAGGAAATGCTGCCTGGAAATAAGCAAGGAAGACCTGACCTAGCTTTTGTGTTTGAGAAGGAGGGTTCAGCAGGAAGTACCTGCAGAAAAGCCTTTTCAGTTGAGATCTGGAACTTTAATAGGCACAATCCAAGCAGTATATAATGTACATTCCAGACAGAAATAGTAATACTTTAAAAAGAGAGAGAATGTAAAGCTTAGGGTTTCATGGGTAGTATGGCTTGGCATGTGGTCAATCCAAAAGACAGGCAAGGTGTAGACAATGGGGATCTAGGAGATGCCAGTAAGCCCTTTAGATTTTTTCCCTAAAAACCCAATGAGAATACTAAATTCAGCCTCCCAGGTGCCTTCCTCCCTACCACGTGATTCAGTTATAAAGATGCTGGTTTGCCTTGCTTTATGATACACAGTAGTGACTGTGCTTTATCAGAGTTGTTTTTAATGATGTTACTCTAGAATGTTTTCTTTTCAGATGATGACTGAGAAGCTAATTTTTAAAAAAATGATGGCAAGTATCACAATAGTAACAGAACTTTGCTGTTTTCTCAGCTTTTGTTTTGTTTTTGTTTTTTTACTCCCTCCCTCCCTTTTTTAAATGGAGTGTGCTGGATGTCTCTATAATTTTGTTCAGATGGCTGCAGAACCTGGAACAGGTGTTGCTGCTGTTGATGCATAACATACTGCTGTTATTGGTCTTTTTATATAAACACACACACACACACACACACACACACATATATATAATTTGAATTTTTGAAAACTGTAGCTGTGCTGTCAACTTTGGAAAAAATATCCCAATTTACCATGTTGAGTTGGCATTGTATAGAAATTAACAGCCATATTGGTCTAGAAATATTAAGCTTATTATTTTTTTCCATTTGTACAGGGTAACACATTGTATTAAATATATAAGGTCTTCATCTACTTGGGTTTGATTATAGAAACTAATAAAGTATTCTTTAAATAATGAAAAAAAAAAGATGCTGGTATGTCATGCCTTCCCAAGCACAATGGCCTTGCTACTAAGGCCATCATCTTCCCTGTGTCCTCACAGAAACTGTACCTCATTCCCACTCTCCCAGGATTCCCCCAACATCCACAAAAGCCCATCTATGCCATCCACTCTTACCTCATTCACATTATGAGATGACACATGGCTTCACTGGACAAATTCATCTTGGAGTCCAGAGGCAACAACCCTCACCTCTGTTCCCACATCAGAGACATCCTGCCAAGTTGATTATGTAATGTTCCTTTCTGATTCACATCTCCTCTCAAGAACCTTTCTCTGACTCACTCCTCCCTTTTCATGCTCATTCTTCTGCATCTTTATCTTCTAATCTCTTTCCTTCTACTTCAGATATTCTTAGGTATCTTCTATACCCATATTGCTCTTCAGTTCCCAACTGCAGAGAAAGATGCAAACTTGGCTCATTACCAATTCATTCTAACTTCAACTTCACCCTCCACAAGAATACCCAATGATTCACTTACTCATCCCCTGAGCACACCTGGACTCACTTCCTTTTGAGGTTTATTTAGAATTACTCTCTCCTCAAGCTCCATCCTCTGATTTTCAGAGAATGACTTTATATTCTTGTTATTTATTCTATGAGCATCCTCTCTGCCCTCACTTTTGCTGTCCCTGAGTCTACTCCTTGAGATAGGTATGGTCTTCCAGTCTTCGTTAGGAACAACAGTTTGTGAAAGAGGGGAACTCTCAAGAATTGTAAGGCATGGTTCTTATGCTTCCAGAAATTTCAAACTAATTAACAACAGGTAGGCCTATTTCACTATACTACTTTGTTGTCTTAGGATGAATCTTACATGGCACTGACATACACTTCAACATCCAAGTTTCTTCTAGCTAAAAAGGTCAGGAAAGGCTGTGGAAAGGAGACTTTTAAGCCAAGCCTTGAAGAATAAGTGGGTTCCAGCAAGTCTGACAAAGGATCACAGAAGATGTTCCAGACAGAAGGAACTGAAACTGGAAAGAGAGTGGTTGAGATGCATACCGTCTCACAGTGATTGTTTTTTTTGTTTTGTTTTGTTTTTTAAATATTTTTTTAGTTGTTGATGGATCTTTATTTTATTTATTTATTATCTATATGTGGTGCTGAGGATCGAACCCAGTGCCTTACGCATGCTAGGCAAGCGCTCTACCACTGAGCTACAGCCCAAGCCCCTTACAGTGATTGTTTTTTTAAAGCAAAAAGCAGAAACAGGAAATGTTAGATGGGACGATGCTGTGGAGAGTTTTACTGCCAAACAAGATAGACAATGGGAACCTACATGATTTTTCTGGGGAAAGCTAACATATTAAAGGATGTTATTCTGGTGGGACCTGCAGTGAGGTTTTAAAGCTGAGAGTGTGAGGCCTCGGAGAGGAGGCCTCTGCATCATCTTTCAAACATACTGTTTGAAAATGAGAAATATTTCAACAGAAAAAACTTGGCAAGGCAATATAAATGTGTAAATTCACTCAAAAAATCCCAAATGACCAATAAAAAGTATAAAAGATGCTCAGCTTCATTCATAATTTTAAAATGCAAATTAAAATAGCTATAAGGTACTATTTCCCAATAACTGACAAAAAAATTAAAGTCTAAGAAAATCATGGCTAACTAGGAATTGTTGGAATTGAAAATTTGTATAATTTCTTCAGATCCACTCACAGTTTCCTATAAAATAGAAAATGTACAAGCACTTGGGTTCAGCCAATATTACTTTAGATATCTTACCAAAATAAGACCACACGAATAAAAATATTTACCTACCATTACTGGAAATTGCAAAAACTAAATAAAGAGACTAAGCATACATCAATAAGGGAATGGTCAAATGTTATACATACATTTAAGGAGGATACTAAATAGATAGGTCCTCATTTGAAAAATATATACATGTTAAATAAGTACACTGTAGACCTACAAATAGTATGGCTACATTTTTTCAGTTTAAAACAAAACTAGCTAATTATATACAGATTGTCTGAAATTTATCAAAAGAAATACAGCAATAAATTGTGAATAGTGACTCTTTCCAGGTGTAGACAAGATGGCAAAGAATGATTGTGTTCCATATACCAAATCCCTCTGCTATCTTTCCCTCTCAAGTTATGTTTTTTTTTTAAATCTTGCCATATATACCTTTATCCTTAGCACTTTTAGCTTCTTCACAGTAGCTTCTCAGGATATGTTAGTTAAAGAGAAGTTTTTTGAAGACCAACATTAAATCGGCATCTGCCAGTTTCTCCCACCTTATAACTGAGCATGACCATAGATTACTTTTTGCTGGGTTGTCTGTTTCCTGGCCTAATGATGAATAGTGCACCCTTTCACTACAAGTTCACTTGGACAATAAATGATATGGTCATCCTTATAAAATCCCTCTGAAGCCCTTGGCATTGTTCACTAGCAACCCCCTCCCAAGACTCTCCTTATTTTCGTGATGTTGTTTTTTATGCTCTTAATTCTTTTCTTCCCTTTCTACTTGTTCTTTCTTTCATTCACCAAGTGACTTTCTTTTTCTTCCTAAAGTGAGTTTTCCTTAAAGCTCTTCTCTCTGTGCTTAATCCCTGAGAAGTTTAGCCTTGTCTCCCAAAGATGATAGTTCCTCTAGCCTGGTGCATTCCTAGAAGGCGGCTGAGGAAGTGCCATGGGGGCTTTATCACTTAGATTTCCTATCACCTCAAATCCTGTTACAATTGAGCACTCCCCTCCCAAACAAAAACCCACACAGATGGTACCACTATTAGTTCAGTTTATCACAGAATTCCTAGGTGGTTGGATTCAATTGCTTACTGTCAATTTCTTGATGGAGTGGTAGGATAATAGAGTGAACTCCAAGGTGGGTCTTCCTGCTTTTAGATCATAGCTGTGGCCAAAGCTCTGAACATTTTTGAATCTCAATTTCAGCATCTTTCACATGGAATAACACCAACACTTTACAGGTCTTTTTCCAGTTTTAAATGGTAAGTACTTAAAAAATATGGAGCATGTGAAAAATATTATATAAGTGCTAGCTATTATTCTACTTCACAAATTTTCTATAATGACCATATAATCATGTACAACATAATACTGTTTCATTCAACTAGGCAGCATATACACTAGTGCCCAGAAGATTATAATGGTACTGAAAATTTCTAATGATGCAGCCACCCCATAGTTTAGTGCATTTGCTCACATGTTTATGATATTTCTGTAAACATCTACTATACTGCTAGATGTATATAAGTATAGCAATACAATTTGCACAGTATGTAATACTTGATAATAATAATCTAGGTCTATGGTATTGTCTATACTACATTATTTTAGAGTATACTCATTTAAAAAAATGTTTACTATAAAACAGGATCACATGTTCCCCAACAGCCACCTGCTACATCTCATATTTACCATGTCTCTCAAATACATCAACAGGCCATGTCAAGTGATTGACCTATTATAGCCTCCTAGTTTATGGAAGTATGTGCTATGATGTATTCACAACAATGAGATGACCTTAGGATGCATTTTCAGAATATAGTCCTGCCATTAAGCAACACCTGATGGTATATTACAATGATAAAAATATAGAAAAAGTCAAGGCTCCCAATTATTTCTAAATCAACTGTAATCCATTTGCCCAACTTGACACTCTGGTCTATACTGAGATAGAACCATTTCCCTAAAGTAGTGCTATCTTCTGACATTTTTCTATTTATATTTTCCAGTTCCCTTTAGCTCTACTTCTCTGTTTAATTTCAACAATTGGCACTCAAATGAATAAAGTCCCAATTTTTGACACTTGCTGATTTCCATGGTTTAAATACTCCCCTGATGGCTGATTTCCACACCCAACACGACAGTGGTATCTGGAGTTGATAAAGAGATACCCAGTAGCATGCCCCAGGATACACCGTTCCCATCATCCAGATGCAAGAGACAGGCCTCCAGAGCACAGGTAACAGCAAAACATGGTTAATGTAATTAGAAAATGATAAGTTTTGAGTATTTATTACTTTTGGTTTTAACATAATCATTTTTATAAGTTTATATTATTTAATATTTAATAATGTTAAATAAACACTGGCTTACATAATTCCAAGAAATGAAATAACTGTCTTTCTCATAGGAACAGGCTCTAGTGCACTAGTGAGCTCTCTCCCCAAGCAGTTCTTTACTCAGGCTTCTCACTGGAACTTTCTCTTAGAGTCCTGTTATACCTGCCTCCTGGATTAGTCTCTCTTTCCCTTCACTGATCTCTGACCTGCCTACATCACAGTGCCTTCTTGCAGGATAACAGCACCTCATTGGTCCTTCCCTTGCCCAATTCTGTTAGCATTTTTGGAGAATACTATACATTTAAAACCTCAATGTGCACATTTTATTTTCTTAGCCACTATTTTGCATATTATCCTTTCTCCCAATACCAAATTAGAGTATATCGGTTTTATACCACTAATTATTAACTGTGGAAGAGGGCAGGGACAGAGTGCATATTCTAGACAGATTTGACATTTCACCTCCAATGTCTATGTCACTTAGGTTGAGAACCGCTACTGAAAAATCTTAGTTCAGTGAATGTCTGCCACATGGTAAGCACTCAATAACTACTTGAGCCAGGTGCAGTGGGCACACCTATAATCCCAGAGTCTCTGGAGGCTGAGGCAGGAGGATCACGAATTTAAAGCCAGCCTCAGCAACTCAGTAAGGCCCTACGCAACTCAGCAAGACCCTGTCTCTAAATAAAATACAAAAAAGGGCAGGGATGTTGCTCAGCGGTTAAGCACCCCTGGATTCAATCCCTGGTGGTGGTGGTGGTGGTGGTGGTGGTGGTAGCAATAATAATATAACAACAACTACTACTTGAAACCAGAAGAGAGAAGATATTTAAATAGGAAAACTAATCTCCATTAACTACTTTAGTAATTAGTTTAAAAATGTAGATCCCTTGTGAAGGTAGATATAATAACATAGGAAAAGTCAAACTGTTTTTCCTACTCTTTCACCCAACACAAAACACTTCTGTGTTCAGATAGCTTGGGTATTACATACACATCAATACCTCAGCAGTCCCAACTGGCCATCCTACAGTTTGACTTGAGGCTGACATCATCTACCTGGAAAGGGCATCATATCCTACAGGTTGAGGGCTCAGCCCCAAAACATTGACCCCCACTTCAAATACCAGTGGTTGTTGGCTACTCGCAATTGCAATCTGAGATTTCCATGAGAGATTTCCATGACCTTCTTCTCTTACTTGATAGCAGCTCACGGAACTCAGGGAATAACTTACTTTTACCAGTTCATTATGTTAATAAAGGGTACTACAAAGGGCATAGATGAGGAGGTATGTAAGGAGAGGTTTGTGGGAAGGGGCACAGAGCTTCCCACTCTCTGTAGTGCATCACCTTTCCAGGACCTCTATGTGTTCAGCAACCTGGAAGCTCTCATCCCTGTAGTAAAGTGATTTTCATGGAAGCTTTTTCGAGTAGGCACAACAGGCTATTAACTCACTCTCCAGCTCCCTTCTACTCCTAGAGGATGGGAGGTGGGGTTGAAAGTTCAGAGCTTCCGATCTTGGCTTGGTCTTTCTGGTGACCCACTTCCATCTAGGAGCCCCACAAGAGTGGCCTCATTAGAACAAAAGATACTCCTGTCAGTCACACAGGAAATCCCTAGGGATTAGGAGTTCCAAGGGAGTGTCAGGAACTGGGGGGCAGAGACCAAATATATGTTTCTTACTATAAATCATAATTTCACAGCCTTTAGTTTCACAGTAGTTTCTGACTTCTTGTAGTATAAGTCAATAGCTTCATGCAGGCATAATAGAGAAAAACAGGATAATATGTTGGGGTATCATTCCTTATAAAGGAAATGAAGTCAATGTCTTCTACCAGGACTCTAATGTATAAGCACATTACCATTAAGAGGATAAAGGGATTGATGACTTTATTAATGTGAGAATGAACATTTAGAGATTCTTGCTGTTACATTCTTAGAGACCCCGGAGACATGTAAACACACACACAAACATGTGTGCATAAATATATAGGGTTAATCACACACTTACATAAGTGGCATTACTATAAACTAACTTCATTAGAAATAACAGTATTTAGAGATCAAATTTTTTGACTCCTACTCACTTTAAAATAACACAATTGCTTGTCTCTCGTGGATCGTAAGGAGAAAAGGGAGTAAAAGGTAAAACAGCAGGAGAAAGCTAATAGACTTCATGTTCCTATGGAAATTTTGACTTACATGAAAACAGTCATGGATAAGCATACAAGCTACACTTCCAGATCAAAATTGCCACTTCACATCCTTTCTGAAATCAGAGGAGAAATTTTAGACTATCATTATTCAAATTCATTTGCATTCCATGGGCATATACCCAGTGGCAGAAATTTATGGAGAGGCATTCTCAAGGCCTCTGAAACATCCACTCTGAAGACTAGCCACACTTGCGAACTCCAGAACCATCTAAGTGGGTCTTCCCTTTTTAATTGGCACTTACATTTGCCTAGAGAAAGAAGCATATTTTCAGAGAGTCTGTTAATAAAAAAAAAATTGCAAAATTTGGCCCTACATAGCCAGCATTAAGCCTTTGGCTAATTCTCAGTCATAAGTAAATAGCATTGACAAAGACATTAAAGATGGAAACAATAAAAATAGTCAGGAAGTGCAGAATAAAGACTGCCTAGATATTCCATCTCAGTTTGCAAAATAGGTATGAAAATATCAACAATATAAAAATAGACTGGAACAGTTTTTTTTTAAAAAAAAGCAAGAGGGAAATTGCTCAAGAGGATTTCATAGGATGGGTGTCTCAAAGGTTTCATTGATTAGGTGATCAGTTTGCTGGTGAATGATTAACCGATTAATCAGAAAGCTTTGAATTAGTTACTGGAGCTCTGCCTCTCCTGAATAAAATGCGGGAGTCTTCTCTCTCCCACCCTCTGTGACAGATGATATCTGTTTTCTCCTGTGAGTTTGAATTTAAGAGCCACTGAAGCTCAGCAACAGTATATTCTGGCTCAAATGAGCTGAAAATTGCATTCAATTTGAATTTCAAAAATGGAGGGGAGGAAGGGGGGAACAAACCCTCAGCACCCGTCAAGTCTCCACACTTTTCAACTACTTCCTGCTGCTTAGTCGCATTCTGCCAGGCTGGGGACCTGAAACCCAGGATGTGTTGCAGGGGAAAGAGCATCGCTGGATTCCTGCCCAGTCTGTGTTTAAAAATAAACTTTTAATAGTCAGGATCAAAGCAAACCTCACTTTTACGCACATGCATAATGCAGAATGCGACCCACCAGAGAAATAGATTTCTCTTTTTCAAACTCATACTGGCCTGCCCCTTTTTCTTCTCCTTATGTACTCTGGAGGTGAGAAAGGTGAAGGTGTTTCTCCCTGGAAATTCCAGAAAAGTAAATGTTTTTCTAAATTAAAAAATTAATTTCTATTCAGCTTACTTAAGACCCTCATTTCTTGTTGCTTGATTGTCCCCCTTCACCTGCCCCACCTTTTAGAGTAGATGTGTTCTTGGAAAGTTGAGCAAGTAGCCATTGATTTTTTCAAATCAAATCATATTTTAAATGCTCTGAGAGAGTTGGTTATTTAAAGGAGTCTGGTGATAAATTATTTTATAAAGCCAAGACATTTTTAGTGTGCAAATAACTGCCCCTTCATGCAATGGCACGGCTAGTGTGAGGATGAAGCACATCCAAGTTTTCTCAAAACAGGGCACACCTGTAGTTTTTAACAAGTAGATTTAAGTACCACCAATATTTAAAACCAAACTGATGCTACACAAAACAACAGATGATATCCCAGAATCATGCAACTGAATGATATGGGGCCAGAACTCCATTTTAGGATAGTTTGAGCTTAAGCAGAACGAACACCACACTCATTCCAATCCACTGCAAACATGGAAACATATTCTCCCACTGCCTAAGTTATTCTCAATTTGTGAATTAAGCAACTTGGGTGCCATGAAAAAGGTAATTCCACTTCCAACCCGCTATTTTCAACATGGAAGCAGGAATCTGCTGAATGCTGTTCAGAAAACTGACTTACTCTAGAGAGTTCAGTAGCAAATAAATGCCATGGAGAAATGCCATTGGGAGTAAGTGCACACAGATCCCTGTATACGGCTCCACTGGACACCGCAACAGGTGCTCAGGACAACGAAAGAATCACTGATCCTGCCTTAGAGGAGGCAGTGGTGTCCACCTTTGTTCACTTACCACCTACATGAGAGTCTTATGGAAACAGAAAACAATCCCACAAAAGAACTACTTCATACTGTCCTCCTCCTGTGACAGTTATTAGCACAGGGTTCCCAGATCCAAATGAAGGAGATGGGTAGTTCATAGGATTGAGTAGTTGATGAGAACCCCAGAAAATAGGTTTTACATGATTTTCCTTCAAAAATGAAATACAGCTGAGAGTGGTGGTACACACCTGTAAGTAATCTCAGCAACTCTGGAGGCTGAGGAGGGAGAATCACAAGTTCAAAGCCAGCCTCAGACTCAGCCTTTGAATATTCTTGAGGGGTGGAGAGCAAGTATTCAATTGGTAACTAATGACATAAAGAACCTTCAGCAAGTTCACATAAACTCGAACCAGAAGACAGGGCTTCTTAAGCACAAGATGAGATGTGAAGAAAAATAATATTTTACTTCTTGCACATAACCAAAACACAAGAATTAGCACTGCTTGCTGGTCAATACAGTGAATCACCAGAAACAAATGCAAAACCACCATGGGATCAGGCAACATATACTCAGTAAAGTCCAATTTATCAGACTGTTTCAAAATATGTAATATTTTAAAAGCATTAAAAATGTTTTTGCATCTTAAAAGACAATGAGGAAAACATCACAGTCTCTTCGTTTTGTTACTAATAAAACACTTGGCAGCACAACATTGAGAGACAAGGACATGGAGGCCACTTAACCCTTTAGTGTGTATCATGTGGTATGGTATTATGTAGATTTTTAAACATGAATTTCTCCTATCTTGTAGGGGATAGCTTACCTTTCAAACTGCAACACGGTTAGCGTAGGATTTTTTTTCTTACATCTTCATAATTTAATATTGTTTCATTGATGAACCAGTAAATTGTCAGCTCTATTCATTTATGTGATGTGAGCAAGGATCCAACCCAAAAAAGGAAAAAAAAAAAAGTGAGGTCAATTTTCTTGGCCACTGCATTTAATAAAATCTCCCAGGCAATAGAGTTAAGCACACATTAATAGCTATGACTTAGTATGCTCTGCCTTTAGCAAGTCTTTGATTTTCCTATATATATACTCAGGGCTGTATTAACACTCACATGAAGGTACAATCCTCATTTTTATTTTAAGTTTTCTTCCTTCTCAGCTTTATCAGATTTATTAATCTTCTGCTCCTCTCTTATTTATAGTGAATGTTATGGTTAGGGTTTCAAAGCATTATCTGTTATAACATTTATAACTTTCAGAAAAAAAAATATTCTTCCAAGACCAATGGATTTTTCACTTATTTCACATTAGTTTCAAAATATTTGCATTTCTACAAATACAAGGGCTTTGCTTCCTATTGCTCTGATTCTCAGAAAAGACAAAAGGGAACAGGAAGAAAAGCACAAATTTTCTAATGGAAAAACTTGAAGCTGTTT
>CM053410.1:50505098-50556133 GCA_028644305.1 Xerus rutilus | reverse complement strand
TTACTGCTGCGATGACTTCTAAGGATAAAATACAGCATACATTTCCCCAGATTAATTGTTTTAAGTTGTGACAATCAACTCAGGTGGAAAATTTCAACAATGGATAATTTACTGAAGAATAGAGAAAAATATTATTTTAAGCTTTCTTTATAAGTTCAGTTACCTCTGGGCGTGGTGGCACACACCTGTAATCCCAGCACTTTGGGAGGCTGAGACAGGAGAATCACATGTTCAAAACCAGCCTCAGCAATGGCAAGGTGCTAAGCAATTCACTGAGACCCTGTCTCTACATAAAATACAAAATAGGGCTGGGAATGTGGCTCAGTGGTCGAGTGCCCCTGAGTTCAATCCCCAGTACCAAAAAAAAAGTTCAGTTACCACTATGGAAAGCAGTATGGAGATTCTTCAGAAAACTTCGAATAGAACCACCCAGCTATCCCACTCCTCCATTTATACCCAAAGGACTTAAAATTAGCATGATACAGTGACACAGCCACATCAATGTTTATAGGAGTACAACTCACAATAGCTAAACTATGGAACCAACCTAGGTGTCCTTCAACAGATGAATGAATAAATAAAATGTGGTATATATACACAATGGAATATTACTGAGCCTTAAGGAAGAAGGAAATGAAGGCATTTGCTAGTAAATGGATGGAGCTGGAGAATATCATGCTAAGCAAAATAAGCCAAACCTAGAGAACCAAAGGCCAAAAGTTTTCTCTGATATGCAGATGCTAATTCACTATAAGCGGGACAGGTAGCTAGGGAAGAAGAGAGGTACTTCGGACTAGACAGAGGGGAGTGCAGGAAAAGGAAGTAGGTATGGGGGCAGGAAGGATAATAGA
The DNA here is from genome assembly GCA_028644305.1 of Xerus rutilus. Lineage (NCBI taxonomy): Eukaryota > Metazoa > Chordata > Mammalia > Rodentia > Sciuridae > Xerus > Xerus rutilus. The sequence continues at coordinate 50,555,282 of CM053410.1, read as the reverse complement.
ATGAATCAGACATTATCACCCTATGTGCATACATGATTACATGACTGGTGTAATTCTACATCATGTACAACCAGAACAATGAGAAATTATTCTCCATTAATGTATGATGTGTCAAAATGCATTCTACTTTCATGTATAACTAATTTGAACAAATAAAATGAAAAAGAGAAAAAAAGTTCAGTTACCACATAATGGAAAAGATTTTTGTGGGTTTTCTATAAAAATAAGTGCTAAATACAGTTGTACTGAGACAACTGTTTTGTAAACTGGGAATTGCCTATACCCAATCAATTACTAAGATTGGACATATAAATTGACAACAAAGATACTAATTCCAGGATTAAGAACTGCCAGGCACAATCTCCTAGATTTGCATTGCACAACTCTAGGGGCATCTGTCACACAGCTTGTAACTTGAATGGTGCCACTCTACCATGCAGTATGGGATTACAGGAGGAAGATTCTGGATTCCCTTACCTATTCCAGAGAATATTTTTAATATATCTAGATAATAAGTTATCAGTGACCCTTCACCCACAAAGTTACTGACCCAAAGGCAACAAGACTTACACAATTTCTACCACCACCACATCACCCTCTACATTGTTAAAGATAACTCTGTATTGTTCAAGGTAACTTCTTTAAAATGGAATTAGCTCTCTATCTTTAGAAGGAGAAAGATCTGTCCTTCAGCTTCCAAGGTGGTACAAAGAATAAACATTCCAATAAAAATAGAAGCCATTTAGAACACCCTATATATAAAATATAGTAGTGCTATAGTAGAACACAACCATGAACAACACAGTTGACCTTGGGGAAAAGCATATTTTAAATTCTAAAACCTTAGAACTATATCTCACTGGAATGAGTTACCTATAACCTACTTAATGCACAGGTCCAAAAGTCTAAGGAGCATATACTTGCAAAAGTTAAATTATAGCAGAAATAAAGATTATATATATATATATATATATATATATTTAGTTGTTGATGGACCTTTATTTTATTCATTTATGTATATGTGGTGCTGAGAACTGAACCTAGTGCCTCATACATGCTAGGCAAGCACTCTACCACTGAGCCACAACCTCAGCAGAAATCAAGAGTTTTAAAAGGAAAACCTGAACAGTTCTTTGGAACCTTTGAAATACAATCTTAACATATAGTCAGATAGTAAAAGACAAACAAGAGATTCTTCAGATTCTAGATTCCCTACCATATATTATTCATGTGGGTCTAAATATCTTTGATTATTTGAAGACTTTTATTTTTCAAGATTTCAATACAGCAATTAAAAAAGTTTATCCAGGGCAAATATAGGATATAAAGTAAGCTACTGGTTGCTGGAAAGATGTGGAGAAAAGAAACATTCAGATCCCAGGGAGGTAGCTCTAACAAGAGAGAAAAAAGAATGATAGTATCTATGTGATGTCCTTTGAAAGGAACAGCTGGTCAGAGATTGTGACACTATTGGAGGTAGACAATAACTCTCCATTCAGATACAGCTCCTCCAGTGATTGACACAATGTAAAGCTTTTTCCCAGTGAAACTGAGCTCAAACAGAATTAACAGATTTAGCTCTCCCAGTATTTGGCACTCCACAGTTATGTCTTCCCAAATTCAACAGCACTGCCTACTTTCTGTTGCAATTGGAGAAACTTAAAGAAAGCATTTGTGAGGGCAGAGTATTTTTTAAATAAATGATTTCTTCATTAAGTCAGCCAAGTTTCTTGAGTCTAGCACTTTGCAAAATATTCTCCTTCCACTTTAACTCTGGGAATGTAGAAAGTTAGGAAGGGAAAAAAAGGGAACAAGTAGCAGGGGAGAGGAAATAAGAGAAAGTCTAAGAAAGTGATAGATAGAAAAAAGAAAGTTAACATAGAGGGATCACATAACTTCCATTCACTCAAACTTAGAATACCATTCATATACTCAAAATTGAATGGAGTGCAACCTTCCCTTGGTTTATCATCCCCTTCCATGAAGGATGGAAGAAGACTATTGCTGATAGAGACCTTAGGGATGATTCTCCCCAGAGCCCTCATTTTATAAGCAAGGAGAAGGAGGTCCTAGAAGGAAACATGACTCAAAAGGTTGTGACTCTGAAGCCAGAATCACTCTGGATCACCCTAATGTTCTACCAACCACAGCTGCCTGAAAATAGTAATGGCTTTTCCAAGTCTTAGATGACGGTTAATGACACCCATAGTGAGATAAGATGGAGATGCTCTTCTCTCTCTTGGGGAAAACATAGATCAGCTCACTGCCTCAGAACCTGCAGGAACAGCTGGAGTTGGACAAGGCCACAGCTTCTAGGGTCACCTTGGCCTTGGAAAGAACACATTGCAACTTCAGAGGGATAAGTTCTGAGCTAATTTGGCCCAACAAACCTTCTCTGGTGGTAATTCTGACATTTTTCTTCTCATAATTAAGAACTTTTCATTACATCAAATTCTACTTAAAATGAACAGCTCCCTCTATCTTTAATAAAATAAAGGGATATGAAATAAATGAGAGATACTAAGTACTAGGTAAAGTCCAAACCAAAATGATAGCATCAGCTGCTCCATCAAGGAGGCAGAGAAACAAAAGAGAGAAGGAAAAGGAAGTTTTATTAAAGGAAGATAAGAGCAGAGAGTGCTGAGGAGGGAAAGTGGGGAGGAAGGAGGCATTTGCTCAATCAGAACCTATTTTCAGAATTTCCTTCAAGCTAGCTTGGACTGAGAGCCATCAATTATTTAAAAGATGTAACATGATGCTTCCTTCGTTGAGGCAAATCTGCAAGCAGACCCCGAGAGAAAATAAAAAATGAATTAGGCAGAATTTATTAGTGTGCTTGAAGAAAACAAAGATTTAGCTATTGCTATTGACTCTGTTTTAGAAATAGTTCAATTTTGTCTCCTAAAATCCACAAACCATTTCCCCCCTCTCTCCTCACCTATTTATTTATCATTTTCTACAGTAGATCGCACACAAAAGGAGGAATGAATCATTTCCTAAACTTCTCCATTCTTTTCAGATAGGGCTTGATGTATTGTCTTCATTTAAATTACAAATACACTAATCTGTAACACTGTTTACCAAGTAGCATTTTAAATGAAAGATACAAGAAATTGCATCACTCACATTTTAAAAATGACTTTAGACTCCAGACCTCATAAAAAACAGCCAACAGTGTTCTCTGCCTTTGGCTGCTATATTTCAGTCCAGTGAATGAAATTCAATTAGTGGGCTTTGTACTTAGGACATTATGATTCTGATGGCTGGTCTGATCAAAACGAGTGTGCCAAGCCCTAGTTCTGAATTTTGGCAGCGCTCAGTTAAGGAAAAATTCAATCGAGTGGGTCGGCATGAGGGAAGTTAGTTTCAGAGATGTTTAATTTTCACCATGATTAGAAAATACAGGACGAGACCTGCTTCCTCGGATGGCTCATTACTATTTTCTAAGTAAATGAATTAACTTTTGGAGAGACCTCAATACCTGAGTCTGTCATTACCAGTTTTAGTACTTTCTAAAAATAGTCGAAATAGCAACTAGCCCAACATAAACCAGTAACTGAATGGAATCAAATACACCACAGATTTGATTCAGCCTTAGGTTTTGATCTGCCTCAGCTTGTATTCCAAATACACAGTAGAGAGATCAGAGTCTTAGTGATGCTGACATTACCCGCCTAATATAAACAAAACAATAAACACCTGAAACAAAATCCTGGGTCTTTCCAGTGAAGCCTCAGACTATAGCCTCAGTTTAAGAGGGGACATGTCTTTAGAACTTCTGAAAATAAGACCATTCACAGCAAAACCACTGGTCTGATGCTTAGTTCATCATGACTCTTGACCCACCTGGACCAACTCAAACACCACTTTGTATCTGCACAGATCACACAGAATGCTAAGAGTAAATCAAACTGATCAAAAATGGCTGGACTCTTTGGACAGCAAAAGTAGAGAAGCAAAACTGGAAAATTTCAGAAGGATATAGCTACAGCAATTGGTCTATTAATAATCATTTTAATTAGCCAACTGAGATCTGAACATCTATTTGAACTTCTGAGTTGTTGTCTTTAAATACAGATCAGGGGCTGGAGATGTGTCTCCATGGTAGAGGATGTGCTTAGTATGCGTTGGACCCCAGGTTCAATCCCCGCACCTCAAAAGAAAAAATAAAATTCACAGATTGGCTCATGTCATATCTTTGCAGAAATAAAGGAACATCCTTGGCATCTCTTTTCTCTCATCACCATTATCCTTCCCATCTCCAAGTCTTTCCCCCTTCTTGGAAAACAATGACGGGAATGATCACATTAAATTCCAAGAAAATTATTAATACAATATATACACAGATTCCAGAAGTAGCATCTGACTTCTCAGGACACTCCTTGGAAAGTTGTTTTAGACACGTTAAATATAGCTCAAGAGTGGCCCGCAGCTGGGTACAGATGGGCAGCCTTGACACCCCATGAGTGCCCTTGGTGCTATTTTTCTCTGACTCAAAAGTGTATCCCCTCATCTGCTGTTGATATGAGTACATCATATCAATGTGTTTTCAGAGATAAAGAGATCCACTTCAAACCAAATCTTCCCTTGTGTTAAATACCAAGGGGAAAATGCAGGTTCACTTCTTTTCACAAATGGGCTGCCTCGATGTGTTTTCTCAGAATTCATCAGTAACATGAAGGGCTAAAGTGGTTTGTTCCAGCTTACAGGGGTTAGGCTTCTGCATCTCTTCCCAATTCCACACTCAGTGATCTCATGTTTGTAGCTTGCAAATATCTAGTATTTACATGAGGAAACTCAGCAAACAACAGAAATCAATGAGGTTGCCCCCATCCCCAACATCAAACACACCTGTGAAAAAGCCAGTTTACTACCACATCACTGTAAAAGGCTTTGATTTCATCATTTCCTTCCTGGCAAATAAAAAGTACTGTAAGAGTGTCCCACATTAGTCTCCATTTTTTATTTCCTTTATGATGAAGACTAACCAGCAGTTCATCAAACTCCTTGTTATTTTGCACATAGTTAGAACAATTTCCCTGGTCACTCCTGAACTTACGTTGTCATGGGACTGAGTTTCCTCCATGCAGAAAGAAGAGTGAGAGGAGTCTCTCCATTGGTGGTACATAAAACCCTTCCTAGCCTCATATCCCACATGGTGTCCTTTCTACTACCTTGACAGCCACTCACCAAAGTCAGAGAGCCACAGGTACGAGAGCCGTCTTCACATTACCAATTGAAAGAGATTCATCCCAATCAGGAACACTCGTTATGGACTTTATGTAATGAAAAAACATAATTTTTATTATGTTTGAACCATTAGATATTTGGGGGGTTTATTGGACACCTGAATCACCATGATTACAACTCAAAATTCTTTCTCCTCTTTTTTCAACTATTTTCTTCCATCCCTCTCTAGGATATAATAAATCCAGAGATGAGGACTGGTCAAGCTGGGGAAGACAGACATATGGGATCTCATATGATATTGCTTTCTCACCTACAGTTATTTCACTTGAGAATCTTTGGTTCTGTGTGCCTGGGCAATTCATTTCAAAACTCAGCAGCTATAAAGCTGTGCTCCCTCCATAAACTTGCAGTACAGGGGGGCAGCTTCCTCTTTCTCCCTTCAGTGATGTCACCTAAATGAGATGTTCCAATTTAGAATAATTTCCACGTTAGAAATATATGAAGAATCCGATCCATATGCCCTACGACTTGTCAAGGAAATTAACCATAAAGACAGTATCGATATTATACAATTAAAATGAGAGCTCTTAACATATTTAATTTCCCCCTGACCTGACTTTCTTCAGTCATTATGGACAAAAAGTATGAATTCATTATTTGCAAATAGCCCAGATTGCTTAATATATTCTGGAAAGAACGGAGACACCCTCTTGTGTGCACATGCACATACATCCCAGCACGCAGATTTCTCTATCAAGGGCAGATATGATGATGAAGGTAAAGATAAGAACCATGCCAAACTGTTAACAACACAGACTCAGGATAGTGGAAATATAAACACATTTTGGGTGCATGTATCTTCTATAACACCCAAAAGGAAGGAACAAGGGAAGGAGGGAGGAAAGAATGTAAGAAAAATCTTTTAAAAATCCTTTTAATCTTTCCAGATTATTTACTATATAAAGCATCATATGTTTTGCCCCTATAAACTTGCATAAGGAATCTATTTGGGGGTGTTTTGGATTGTTGTGTTTTTAAAAATTTAACAATCACAGCTCTGAAGCTTAATCACTTGTATGTGCTACAAAACCAGATGGTTCAAGTGGGTGTTTGTTTACAAGCTCTTTGCATAAGGCTTTTAGCTTCTTTTTAGGCCAAAGCTGAATATTTCAACTCAGAAAGGAGGCAATAAAGAATAAATGAAAAAAAAAAAAACCCACATTGGATTCCATAGGTCCCTGGGCTTCCTCCCCTCACTCTACCCCTGTCTTGTGTACTTTTCCAAGGATATATTGAGAACTAAAGAAACAAGGACATAGGCTCAGAGTGCTCTGAGTTCTCTGTGGACTATTAACACACTCTTGGGGACAGGAGGCATCCACCATGGGCCATGCACTGTTCTGGATGCTATCAACGGACCAACTAGAAAAGAACAAAGCACTCTGCCTTCCCAACTCCTTCACCACCCTGAAGCTCTAGAATTTAATGTGTTCCCTGTTGTTAGTGGCACTTGCTCTAAGCTGTTTGATCCAGACACATTCGCTCTCAGATTTCTCTTTCTGCATTAGATGCAAGGAAAGAAAATTTTCACATGACTTCCCTATTCTTTGTTGTCTATGTATTAACCACACAATCACTACAAACTGCAAAGGCCCATAGGTTTATTTACTGCAAAATAAGTAAAAGTATAATAAAGGTTTCTTATGGGAGAATGAAAGGCACAAACTTTCCTGGCTTTGAAAATAAATAACATGTATTTCTTATTTCCTTGATGAGAACATTATGTCCCTGCTAGTTCCCTGTCCGCTGTGGTACTTACCACCATTTAGTTGAAACAAAAACAGTCAAAACTTGCTACTTTCATTTTTTAAAATTTGTTCTAATCAATTACACATGACAGTAGAGTGCATTTTGACACATCATACATAAATAGAGTATAATTTCTCATTCTTCTGGTTGTACATGATGTAGAATCACACTGGTCGTGTAGTTATATATATATACATAGGGTAATAATGTCAGATTCATTCTCATATTCCTTCCCTACCTTCACTCCCCTCTACCTAATCCAAAGTAACTCTATTCTTCCCTAGCACACCCCTCCTCTTATTGTGAATCAGCATCCACATATCAGAGGAAATATTTGGTGTTTGGTTTTGAGAGATTGGCTTATTTCACTTAGCATGATATTCTCCAGCTCCATTCATTTACTGGCAAATGCCATCATTTCATTCTTCTTTATACACATATTCTATTGTGTACATATACCACATTTTCTTTATTCATTCATCTGTTGAAGGACACCTAGGTTGGTTCCATAGTTTAGCTATTGTGAGTTGTGCAGCCATAAATATTGATGTGGCTGTGTCATTGTACCATGCTGATCTTAAGTCCTTTGAGTATAAACTGAGGAGTGGGATAGCTGGGTCAAATGGTTATTCCATTCCAAGTTTTCTGAGGAGTCTCCATACTGCTTTCCATACTTTAACATGAGTAATTAGAGTTAGCATACCTACTATTTTCTGTGCCACCTAAACTTTTGTTGCAAACAAAAGTGGCCTCTTACTTGTCACTACCAAATCAGTTCCAATAACAGTGACATTTGTGGTGGAGGAGGCAAGTCTCTTAGCATTTTAGTGAGCTTCTTTCTATCAAATTCTTATAACAAATGAGCAAGAAATTATAAACTAATGAAAAATGCATTTGGTCACTATTACGATTTTTCTCCTTTGCTACTTTGGAGGAAAATTGACTTTTTTCAATAACTTTATTTTTGGATTCCCTCCACAAGATGTGATATCATTTGACTGTGTCTTTAGAATAAGGAATGTTTCATTTATTATTACCATCAGCTCTATTCATACCCTCAGGTTCTGCATCTGTAGATTCAACCACCTGCAAAGTGAAAATATTTGAAGAAAAAGTGCGTCTCTACTGATCATGTTCACTTTTCTTGTCGCTTTCCTTCAATTACCACAGTGTAACAATGATTTCCATTAATTAGGTATTCTAAGTAATCTAGAGATGATTTAAAGTACACAAGAGGATGTGGAGTTTATATGAAAATATTATACCATATTAAATAAGGGACTTGGGCATTTGTAGATTTTGGTATCTTTCAGAGTCCTGAAACAAATCTATGTATATGAAGGAAAACTAATTTCACAGAAACAGAAGTGTCAGGCACACACATTGTACTCCATGAAAGTATGCTTAATGAATGAAGGAATAAATTAGTAGATATGAATATTCTCTTTCAATTTTAATGTTCTCAAAACTTGATTTAATGTTTGCCATTAGTCTTTACAATGTAAAGTTGGGAACACCTAGATAAATTAGCACATTCATGATTTATGTGACTGTTTTGCCCCTTATCCTGAAAGTAACTTTAAGAAACAGCTTTTTCATTGTTTATAGCCTTTAATAAAGGAGAGTGTATCTGGTGTAATTCAAACAGAATTGAAATACTGTCTTGATTTTCAGCAAAAGAAATCAAGTTTAGAAAATATACAGGTGTATGGAAACATTGTCCACCATATAGAAATCAATCCTCAACTAAAACTCTTATATGAACTAATAGATAAAAACCAAATGCATCTCAAAGTGAGGACATATTGTAGGTATAGAAGGTCACACAGAAACCCATTTCCTGGTTTGCCAACTATCCTTCCGCTATGCTAGGCAGTAACTGTTCTTATTTGCAACACAGACTGTTTTACACAATTACTAAAGATGCTCATCCTATTGAGTAGATGGAAACTACAGTTTCATGTATGATAATAGCACAGTACAGAGCTTTATAAGCACAAAACCATGGTAGATAATTATTGCTCATCACTTCAGGAAGTAGGAAACTCTTCCAGAAGTTCATATTATTAGTCTTATGGTACAAACATACATCTCTTTGGTTTGGTTTTTTTTAAAAAATATACAGTCTCCATCTAATGAAAGGTCATACATAGAACTTTCACAAGATGATGATCATGAAATTTAGTTTCAAATTAGTGGTCACATGAAAAGAGAATGTTCAAAACCATGATGTAAATTTCCTCTAATCATATCCCTCTGTAAAGGGCACTATGAAAATCTATCCAGATCTCAGCACAAAGAGCATTCTGCTATAGATCAAGAGGAAGTAGAGATACCAGCAATGGCCATGGAATATTATGAATCCTACACTATTTATGTCTTATGTCCTGCTAGCAGCAGCATGTTCATTTAGCATCAAACACAGATTATTCAGAGACTTAGATGATGCAGCAAGTGTCAATACTGATGTTACTATGTATAGCCCAAAGAACTGTACTTTATATGATAATAGTAATGTTAAGCTTAGGTACCACTTTGGATATTAATGCCTTAATACAGACACAATGCTATAAGCATAGTTTACAGCACGGAATATAAACACAAATCCAGGGATACTAATAAATCACTTTCTTGACTGCTTAAAAACATACTGCCAAAATGGGCTTTATGCCTTACACAATGGAGCAGAAGGCAGCGATATATATTTAAATTTTCCATTTTTAAGCTGTCACTCAAAAACTTTTCATACTTTTTTTAGCTTATTGATCTTACCGGCTTGTGATAAGACTTCAACTGCTTGGTTGGGCTGTTTTTAGCTTCTGCTTCTTATTAAAAGAGCTAAATCGGGAATCATAAAATGCTACTAATTTAGCAGTTTTCAATAGAAATGAAAGCTAAAAACAGCACCAAAATAGTGTAATCTTCATGCTTTATTGCCCTAGAATCCCAGATTTAACTACCATATAGTATAATTTTGAGTGTAACAGAACCGTGTATATATATGTATATATGCATCAGTATATACCAGAAAATAAAAGCTTGTATTAAATATGCTAAATAATTGCTAGCAATTTCTTATTTTTGTTAAATATATTTGCACATGGATACACACACATAAATATACATACAGATAATATCTAGGCTCTGTGCTTTTATATTCTCTTCTTTTTTCTTTAATTTACAAAGCAACATTCATCCTTAATTTCTTAATATTTTGTCTACTCCTCATCTTAAATATACATCCAGCATCAGAACAGCATCTGCAGAACAGCTGGGTGATTTCCCAAATCTGTTCAATCAACTTGTAAAACTGCCCCACACTAGGCTTTGAGTGACAAATTACATAAATTATAAACAGAAAAATTTTAAATGCTGGTTCTGGACTCAGAACCTTGTTCCCTCAAACTCGTGTCTGCTTCTCAAATTCGACTTTCTATGAGCTCTTCAGCAAAGTGTGATTTGTTTCTCCCCTCAGTGCTGGCCTCAAAGTTCAAGGTTCAGTGTGAAAGGGATAGTGGCCCTCAAAACTAATTGCCCATATTTTGTAAAGGGCTGTATGGAAAGAGGAAGCCACAGCCTCACAAGGACAAGATCCATAATAAATGTTTCTGTGATGAATGAGTTGTGTGGTCATGGTCGGGGATCTTAGTGCAGTCCTGAATCTTGCCCACTCAGATATGACAAAACACTGGGTTTGCTCTTATTCCTCAGAGCATCCTCTCCTCATGTCCTCACCAGTAGGGATGCTGGTAGCAACTACTGAACAGGCGAGGAATTTATTCTCAACAGCAACTACAACTGGACTTTTTGTTACTATCATTAAGTCCACCTTCTAAGTGAATCCTAAAAGCTATGCAAGCAGAATTTGTTAAAAAATATATACATATTTACAGGGTTGAGCATGCAGCTCCGTGGTAAAGTACTTGCCTACCGTGTGTGAGGCCTTAGGACAATCCCCAGCATTGTAAAATTAAATTAAATTAATAAAAACATTTACCAAGGGAAGCTTTGTTTCTTTCTCAGTGCACAAATATCATTGGTCTTCCACAAATGTTCCTTGTTTACTTGGTATCTCCTATTGTCAAGTTTTTAATCTTCCTGCAACATTTCAAACTGAGCCCCCAAATCTTTCCTGACATCGCTTCACTGCCAGCTACCAGCATGTGGACAACACCAGGAGCCATTAGTTTTCTAGAGAGCTCACTGTTTCCTCTTTGTATCCCTCATTTCCACTAATGCAACTGTTTCTTTGAACGTTGCCTCACGGTCACTCGTGCTTGGTCACTTCGGCTTGTCTACAATCTGCATATGTATATATGTGTGGGAGTGTGTACACCCAACCATAGAGGCACATTTCCATTTCTCTCCCACATAAATATGGTGATGAATTGGCTGCTTAGAGCTTTTCTGACAGCCAGTCGAAATGGTAGCTACAGTGACCAGAGGATGTCCTAGTTCCTCCATGCAGAAAGGTATTCAGCGCACGTAATAATTATCCATCCATCTCGTTCACACTAAAGGCATGGCAATGCAATTTTAGCCTTATAATCAAGACCATATGACAAAAACCGAGGCCATTAGGGACCAATTTCAAGTATTCTCTGCAAGACAATGATTTTCCAACTGCACTTACATATGCTGAATAGTTACCTCTGTGCCACCGCACCTGCTCTCATTTACCTAACCCCTCTGTTTTCCAAAGCCTTTTTCAGTAATGCAATAGAGTAAAGTTTTAAAGGCCTGCTGGCTTCCCACCTCCTTCATTATTTTTTTTCATTTCCCAAAGCATAGTATGAAAATGCTGAGGACAAAATTTCTGCTGGTGCCAATGACTATATTTCAGAGATTTGCTTCCCTCTTCTTCTTTTCTGTCCCCTCTGTGCAGATTTCACCCTCCCTCTCAGTCCTGCTTGCTTTCCTTTGAACTGAAGCATGGTCCTCCAAGCCCATAATTACTTCACATGTACTTTTGACCTCACCACTTCAGGTTCAGTGACATAATAATGTTGTCTCTGAAAGGACGTGATGTCATCATAAATCACAGAGCTATACCAGTTAAAGCTCCTCTTGCAGAGTGGGAAGGATGCTAAAATTATTTTAACATTATATATGATATAGCTCAAGTATTCTTTCATGTCTTAGAAATGTTTAAATATATAAATAAATTGGTGCCCCTTTAAACAGATATAATTGCAAATACTAAATGTAATAATGTGGTTCAACATCAACGATTCATTGATTTGAAGGACAATCAAAGAATATTAAGAAAGAAAACACAAAATAGCCTATGTAAAGTGAAAAATGAGCCAGACACTATATTTTACTATTATTAGATTTTCTATGAACTCCATACTCATTCTTTAATTGTTTCAGAGAAGAGAAATTATCCCTAAATATCAACTAATTGTCATCTTGGGTCTTCAGCGTATAAGTCAGGTTGTGTCATAATATCCTACCTCTGAACATGTTTCAAAATTGTGAGATAACAGACTTGTTAATACAAGTCTCATCAGTATTTTTTAGTTGCAAGACTGCATGGATTTTTTTATTAAATCCTTAAGTAATAACTGTATAATAAAAAACCCCTCAATATAGCCCCTCTCTACTGAAGAAATATTCACACATTTTTGGTAACCACTTTCCAGAAAGTTCTGAGAAGACACGCTACAAGAACTCTCTAACCCTGCATTGGAACCATCAAAATCAAGTTCAGTTTTCCTCATTCTACACCCTGGAAATATCATCTTTATTCCTACTTCTTGATGCTTAATTTAACATAATGAATCTTGGCCTCTTCTAAGGAATGTATTTTACAGTCATCAATACAGTGCACTCAAGAGCTCAAAATTACATGATCTAAAGCATGTGTAAATAAGTATAAAATGAGTCAAAGATCATAGTTTGAGTATTCCCTCAGTTGCACAGTATTCTGATATCCTGATTTATTCTAAGTGTACATAAAATGTATGCCTCAGAATATCAAGGCTATCACATAGAAATAGATATGGTTCCTGTTAACATATATGCTGTATTTCCTCAATTAAGATACTTGCCAACTGACAGGCAGAGGAGTAAGTTGTGACATCTCAGTAGCAATCCTGCCTGAGCATGTGTGAACTTAGCTGTTCATCTGATTGTCACCTCACTGATATTATTTGCATTGGCAACAGCACATAGAGTTGGTTTTAACTTAAATTTGAATCTCTTAAAGTGCCTTCAGAAAAAATTGCCCTGTGGTGCTACACTGGAAATAAAGTCATTGTGTGCATAGGAACTAGCCTGTCACATATCTGGCAATGCAGTTACAGACAAAAGAAATGGCCAAGCCTTTCACAAGAAATTATAGAATTTTCAAAGCTAACAGAGGTTGGTGTGAACAATTACTGTGTCACTCAGGTGCCAATCATTTATCAGTCAAAGGCTTTCAATCAAGGAGTAACCAAAACCCAAAGTTTAGCCAAGTAGGAAAAGCAACAAAAAAATAGATGAAACTCTAGGATTCTACAATAGTCTTGAGATTGTCCTCCAGCTGATGAAGAGTTCAAGATCATAAAAACAAGTTATGGAAAGCACCACATTACCATGAAATCAAAAGTACTTGTCAAAATCCAGACCTGGTGGCACATATCTATAATCCCAGGTACTTGAGAGGCTGAGGCAGGAGGATCATAAGCCCAGGGAACTTAGGGAGACCCTGTCTCAAAAGTTAAAAATAAGAATAAATTTTAAAAGGCTGGAGATCTAGCTCAGTGGTATAGTGTCCCTGAGTTTGTTCCCCAGTAATACCAAAAAAAAAACAAAAACAAAAAAAAAAGTACTGTCAATGGATAAAAGCAGTTCCAAAGAATCATGTATGGAAAAGGTATGTTCAGAGTCTCATAATGCTTTGCTGAACTCTGGGGATACCATTTTCCTTTTGCCTTCTTCCTGACTGGTAGCTTTTTACATTTTCTCTGTTTAAGAAGCTCAGTCCTTGGATATCTTCTTTCATCTTTCTGTACTTATTCCTCAGGTGGTCACAGATACATTCTATATTTTCGAATATTGCACACATACATGCACACACACAAACCCCACAAGTTTGACTTTCGCTGAGATGACTCCTCTGAGCTTCAGTCTCATTTATCCGTGTTCCTACTCAGCACATTTATTTGAATGTCTAATTTGCATCTCAAAATGAACATTTACAAAATCCACTCCTAATTACTCCTACCCTTTAACCAAATCTATTATTTCCCCTGTATGTTCCATCTTCTGGTTGCTCAGACCAAAAGGTTTAGAGATATGCTCAAGTCTTTCGTTAACATCTTTCAGGCAACCCATTTGGCTCTTCCTTCAAAATGTACACAGGACTGACCAGTTCTCTTCATCTTTACCAACCCTGTCCTCACCATCATCATCTCTGTCCTCAATCACTGTGGTGGCATTGCAGCTGGTTTCCCTGAGTCCACCTCTGCCCTCTTCAGTCTGTTCTTCACAGAGAAGCCAGAATGATAGTATATTCTTTCTAAAATGCAAATATTCAGTTACTAATTATTAATCATTGCCTACAACAGAATGCACTGATTTAAAAAATAAAATCTGAATTTTTACAAATGTATACATCCTTAAAACCATTTCAAACGTTATAGAATATTTTATTACCCCAGAAAGTTTCCCTTACGACCCTATCCAGTCAATCACTTGCTACAGGAGATCACATTCTGATTGTGTACTGACTTCTATTATCAGTTCTTACTTTTGCCTATTTGAGAAATTCCACATGAATGACAACACATGGTACTTTGTTGTAAGTGTGCCCAGTTTTCTTTTGTACAGCCTAACATTTTTGAGGTGCATCATTGATGCTGAGTGTATTTGTAGGTCATAGTTTATTGAATAGTAGTGTTCCATTGCACAAATATACCACAATCTGCTCATTATTCATTAGTGGACATTTAGGATTCTTTCATGGTTTTTAGATATTTATGATTAAAATTCCATGAATGCCCTGTACTAGACTTTTTGTGGACATATGACTTCATTGTTTTTAGTAAATACTTGAGTGCAGGATTGCTGGATCATAGGGGAGAAATTATTAATTTCATACAAACTGCCTATTTTCCAAAGTCTCATGTTATTTCGCATACTCAGCAGCAATGGAAAAAACTTCAGGCTGCAGTACATTCTTACATGCATTTGGTTACTGTCAGTGGGGTTTTGTTATTTCTTTTCATTTTAGTCATGGGGGACGAAATGGTATTTTCTTGTAATTTTGTTTCTCCTTTCCCTGATAACTCATGACTTTGATATGTTTTCATGGGCTTATTGACCATTTGTATATTTTATTTTGTAACATATTTATTCAAGTCTTTTGTCCATTTTTAACAAGTGAATTTTTAAAATATGTCTTATTGCCACTCCTGTCTTCAGAGATGTCCACTAGAATTCACATCACCTAGTAAAAGCCAAAATCTTCACAATGTTCACGAAGGGACAATGCGACCTGCTGCCAGGTAATTTTGTGATATCACCTCCTAGTACTAATCAGCTGGCTTCGAACAGCTCCACATCCTTCCATCCCTGAAGGATGACTCAAGACACCTCTGCAGGAATTTTCTTATACCAAAGACCCATCTGCCTCTTCTCTCACTTCTTTTAGTGCCTTTTGGAATATTCTACATAAAATGGAAAGCATATCCCCAGCATTCTCTATTCCCCTTTCCAATTTTATTTTGGCCCTAATGTGAACCAAACAGACTTTCAAGAGCAAAGTGAAAAATTACATACACATATATATCTATTTATGTGTATACATCATATATGTTATAGAGATTCTGTTAAGTAATAGTAACAGATAAATAAACAAACCTATACCAACTACTAAGTGCTAGGTACTGCTAATCCTCACAAAAATTTGAGGAAGGAGTATTGTCATTTTACAATTAGGAAATTGAGGTTTTAGAGTGTTTAAGTAACCTGTTAAATTTATATAATTAGTCAATTCCATAGTCAGAATTTGAACTTTGTTGTATTGTATGAGTCTGCCTAAATATTAAATACATACACATGTGTTTGTAAATTTGTGTAGGCAAATTTAATTTGAATTAGAAATAGATATAAGAATGAAGTCTGTAATGTAGAAAAAAGAAAGCATAACAATTCTAGTTCTTTGGTTATGCTTTTATAAAATTATAATGTACATATGTTTGTAGTATTTAAATTTTTTTATTATAGTTAATATAAAAAGTACCTATATATCATAAATGTAAGTTATGAAACAAAATAATATAATGAACTCTCATGAACCTACTATCCAATCTAAGTAAGGAGCACTACCCAAACTGCTCATGCCGCCATGGACCCTCCTCAAGCACACACAACCCCACTTCTCAGCACAAGTAAACACATTTTGAATTGTATTTGTATTATTCTCGGTTTTCTTTCAAAATTTTACCACATGAGTGTGCTCATAAATAGCATATTATTCATTTCCATGTGATTTTTCAAGATGGTGTCATACAGCCAAGCATGGTGACAAACATCTATAATCTCAGTGACTCAAAAGGCTGAGGCAAGAAGATGGTAAGTTCCAGGCCAGCCAAAAACAGACTTGGCATGCCAGATGGTAACCTGGTACCTAACCAAAGCAAATTAGAGATCTGTGAAGAAAGAATTCTTCAGCAACTTAACAAGACCCTGTCTCAAAATAAAACATGAAAAGGGCTAGGAATATAGCTCAGTGGTAGAGCACCCTTAGGTTCAATCCTCAGTACCAAAAAAAAGTTGGCATCATACTATATATAGTCTTCTCTGGTTATTTTTGTTTTCTTATTAAATATTATGCCTCTATGATTCATCCATGTCAATGCCCATAGCTGTGGATCATTGATTTCACTGCTATCCTGTATTCCATTTTAGGAACATACCAAATTTATTTGTTATCCTTCTGCTGACTTCTTCCATTAGAAATCAAAATGTATTATAAAGTTACTATAAGACAATATGATATTGATACAAGGAGAAACAAATTAATCAAGAGAACCAAACAGACAGCTTAGCAACAGGACCACACCAGATGGTAACTTGGTACCTAACAAAGGCAGATCTGTGAGGAAGGAAGAACTCTTCAGTAAATGGTTCTAAGATACGTGATACATTTTCAAAGGGACCTACCTTACACTATGCATGACCACAAATTCTAGCTGCATTAAATATTGTGAAAAGCAAACCTCCAAGACTTTAAGAAAATAGCACAAATGAATGTTTTTATGAACTCCCACTCAGTAAAAATTATTTTTGACAACACAAAAAGAGGCCAACCATGAAGAAAAAGATGGATAAATTCTAATTAAGAAAGTCTTTTCATCAAAGGATATCATAAGGAAAATAAAGGTAAAAGTCACAATCTCTTAAAAGATATTTAGAACACATACACATTACCTATTTCTTATTAAGGATTTCCTTTTGAAGCACAGTCCTGTCTTTGCTAAAATAGTCACCATTTGAGTACCTTATTTTTATTCTGTATTTCTTTCTATGCTTGGAAGAGTGGGAACCTGATCCACTGTTAACAGGCTTTTATTTTAGGCTGTTTTCCGTTTCAGCATATCTAAAATTCTACCTTGCTTTAAACAAAGGCTACTAACCATAGGTGGCATTGTTGTAGCATATATCATGTTCTCAATTACCTGTATGACAGCAAAGACTGATACTAGTAAAACTTCATTTAAGTTTTTTAATTCAATTGAACGGGAAGGTCATTGACACTTCAGTAATTGCTATTGAAGACCACTTGGCTAAAGGAGAAAAACACACACATATATACACACACAAAATAAATTATGACTTAATCTTTACTTTGGATAACTCATTTTGAAAGAATTGCCCAGTATGGTCCTTGTTATAAGATCATTACTTCAATTATTTTCCCTAAGAAATTTTCTTAAGGATTCTAAAGCAATAGTCAAACATGACATAAATTTATATAAACCCATATTAAGAAACATTGCCGTGCTTTCCTTTCCTTCATTTGCAACCCAACGAGAAAGTCATTTTTAAGTTTGGTTGCAGTTCTTAACTATGGAATAAACCCAGAGGAATGAAAAGATAAAAGGAGCAGTCTGGGAGACTTTGAGCAGCTCCCTTTCCATAGGTGGGCAACGTGGTAGCAAGTGGGTGACCTTAGTAGGAGCACTGACATTGGCTGAGTGCCTCTGAATGTCCTTTCCTTCCAACTGGAGATCTCTGGTGAAGTCTTCAAGTTTTTCTTACTTCCTCTCTGTCTTCATTCCAAGAAGACAGGGCTTAGTGTAGCTAAGTGCCTAAAATTTCTTTATCTGTGAAAGTTTAAAAATGTGTTCCCACTTGAAAGCATGGCAGAGAGAGGGGTGTGAATGAACATCTCAGGCTAGAATCTTCACTTTCATCTGTAAAGTCCTGCATCTGTTGTTTCAGCCATTATATAGTGTATTCACACAAGTAGGGACTATGTGTGCGGCGGGGTGGGGGTGGGGTTAAATTGCAAAAGTCACTGTTGGGTTAACAAGTCCTGTTGTTAAAACATAATGCCAGCCAAACACCAGAATGAATAATAAACAGAAGTGCACTATTTAAGGGATCATTGACACCTAATCATTTTAAAGCTTTCTAAAAAGACATTGCATTTGGGGGCTACATAACCAGTGTTACATGCAGAAGATGTTGACCTCTGAAAAGAACTATGAATATGAACACATGTCTGGAAAACAGTAACTAAGAAAATAGACACATGAATAGGACAAGATAGTGATAAGCCCAGGCAAGAACTAGATACAAATCACTTTTCCTGCATACGGATGGTGGCTCCCAATATTGTGAAAACAACCTGGGGCTTAGAAACCCAAACACCTGGGTGTGAGACACATCTGTGTCATGTATAAGCCATGTCCCCTGAACAAATTCTATAATCTCTCTTGGCTGTTTTGTGAGAGAAAATAATATTCAACTCACTGAGTTGTTCAAAAATTTAATGAGCTGACGCACTTAAAACACTTTGTAAACTGTAAGGCACTATATAAATGTGATTCATCTATTTAAAGAATAATTATCAAAACAGATTCTCCCTGAGGAAAGAACAAAAGGAAATGGGTTTATTAAATTATAGTGAAAGGAATTTATATTAGGCAGCAGGCGAAGCATCCTGACTGTGACACTTATTATAAGGGAGGTGACAGAGTTACTTTCTGAGGTTATAAACCACCATTGCTTAGGAGAATTAAAACAATCTTGCCTGGAAGTCAAGGGACAGAGCATGTGACACTTTCTTCTGCTGCCCAGAATTGGGCTCCAAGTTAATGAAATTCATTAGCCACCTCAGTCTTCTCAAGACAGATTTATCCCATGTTTCCAGGGGCTCTGAGGAGTCTAATGGCATCCACTACGTCATCCCAAAGCATCTGTTAGCTCTTTCTTGTCAAAGTTGAATGAAAATCTGCCTAACCCCCACCATTATTCCCAAAGGAAGTTTATTAAAATAAGAGTCCAACCCATAAAAAAAAAAAGATGGCATTTTACCAAATATTAAACCATGCAGGGCTTGAAAGGAAAATCACACTTTACCCTCTGATCCCTCCCACAAGGGACATAGAGAACCTGCTTGGTTCAGGGCTGTATGGTAAGTCCTGGGAAGTTGGGGGAAACAAGCGGAGAGTCCCTACCTCAAGGAGTCTCAACCTGGTGGGAGAGTTGGACATTATTTTAAGCCACATTATGAAAATAAATGATATGAAAGGAAACAATAAAGGAACCTGAGCAACCCAAAGAAGTCAGACAAGGATTATCTGAGGATGTAAAGATGGGATAGATATCTGAGGGAAGTAGTAGGTATTAACTAGACAAAAAGAGGACTTGGAGATTTCTAAGCAAGAGAACAGCAGGTATGAGGAACCTATAGCCAAAAGGAACATGGTGAATTCCCGGATCTAACAGAAGGCAGCAGGGCAGCCTCATGGGGTAGAGATAAGGTATGAGAGTGGGGTGGAGCACACGAGATGGGAACTTTGAGCCATGTTTTATATTTCAATCTTTTTCCTCATGGTAATGTGAAATTACTGGGGTGATACAGGTAAAAAGTTCATCATGGAGCAAACCTAAGAATTGCAGGTGGAGAGGATAAAGGATGGCCTTAACCACTTTGCCATGAAAAGGAAGATAGACCAAAATTTTCTGGAAGTTTTCTAAAATCACAAGTATGTTGGCAGCACCCCCATCTCTCCCTATGAGAGTATACTGTGTAGTCTGACTGTGTCCATTTCTGTACCCGATGGGCAACTCTACTGAGCAAGTCATTTGCCTCCACAGAAGCTGACGATGGGCTGCAGAGTTTGATAATGGCAGTGCATGATGGGAGTATGCATTTCCTAAAAAGGAATGAGTGTACAGACGGGTGAGGGTGTGAGGGTAGTGGCAGACCCAGAATGTGAATCTGTATGTGTCTATCCAACACTAAAGGTGGACCTTTGAAAAGAAATTATCATCCAAACTTACTCTTCTTTCTGGCTTAGATAATGGCTCTTTATATTAAAAATGTTCCTACCATTAGTAGTTCTGTATTTATAACAGGAGAAGAGAAGAAGAAAAAAAAAACAACTCTGGCAGGGAAATAATAACAGAATGTATGATCCACAGAGGTGGTGGGAAGATATAATGTTATTTTACATATTTGATATAGAGCCTAAATTAAGCCATAGAAAAGAGGCCATGAATCTTCACAGCCTCATTATCAAGCCTTCCTAAACCTCAAATACAGAAAAATACATTTCATAAACAAAGGCCCAATAGGATTTTAATAGTACAATAAATTTCACAGACATTTGCACTAATCACATTTCATTACATTTTGTTTTCAAAGAAATTCCATTTGATGGAGAGTCAGATTTTGAAAGAAGGTACAAAATATCTTTGGGGGAGCATTTTTTGCCTAACCATGAACACACAAGTCAAATGTCTCACAGACATGTATAATGTGACTTAAAAGTTCCACACATGCCTTTCTTCTGCTCCTCAGCTTTGGTCTGTCAAAGGTCAATTTCCTAAGTCCCTTCAACATGATGCATCTTTCCTCTAAACCATCCTGAATGGCAGGAAATCCAGACCTCCATTTGAGTTGTCAATCCCTAAGGTGTCCTATGATCCTGGATGCCTTTCAGAGGCTCCATGTTTTTCAATACATAAGATGAATTTTCTGATACAAGTTTCCATCTATCCGTTACTGATTTCGTTGTAGACATCTTAGTATGAATGTCATCACGATAATAATCTTATATCCAGAGAAAGAGATCTGTTTGTCCAGCAGAACCCTTAGATCAGGGCAAGAGGGGTTTTTACATAGGTCCCACACTTTGTCAGACACACTTAGGGTTGTACTCCATGGTATAAGAAGTCAATGTTTGCCTAGAGTCAATGCCCCCTTCTAGACCTTTTAAGTACCTGGAACTCTGGAATTCCCTACTCAAACTGTCCTAGACGTACTTCAGACCTGAATTCATCCTTCTAGTAGTTGATTGTTTAATCAAATGCATCCCAGCCAGACCTGAAGGGAAGCCAAAGGGTAGCTATTTCAAAAGGATATGAATGTGTAGACTAGGGAATCCATATAAGTGTGCATGGAGCACCCCAAGTTGCTGGAAGACGCTGGGAAGTGCTAGGAGTGTGAAGAGAAGAGGGTCAATCTAGGGTCTGGGGCTGAGAAGAAGTTCTCAGTATGCTGCCGTAAGCTGGTGTAGTACTC
This sequence comes from Xerus rutilus, assembly GCA_028644305.1. Classification (NCBI taxonomy): domain Eukaryota; kingdom Metazoa; phylum Chordata; class Mammalia; order Rodentia; family Sciuridae; genus Xerus; species Xerus rutilus. The sequence continues at coordinate 50,533,534 of CM053410.1, read as the reverse complement.
CAAGAAGTCTGAGAATTCTAAATTAGAACTTAGCTTTCCAGGTGATTCTGGACAGTGCTTCTCAAAGTTTAATGTGCTAAAAAGTACCTGGGATCTTGTTAAAATGCAAATTCAGACTCAGCAAGTCTATGGTAGTAGCTGAAAGTCTACCCTGCCAGTGAGCTCCAAGATGATGCTGACACTGCCCCCATGTGGGCCACACATTGAGTAAAAAGGACCATGAAGGAGGGAAAAACATACAATTTTATTTAACAATTTGTTAGTGTGGTTTGTAGCTTTTAAATAACTATGATATGTGGGTGTCTTTTTGTATTCTTATGCTAGAGGACATGCAGCCTTTCTTCAGAGTGATCTGTACCTTTCATAGAAAGCTCAACTTTTGGTTGGAGTACAAAGTTTTGACAAAGGACTATTTGTATTCATTAACTTTGCCTGCACAATGCCCCAGGTAGTTGCACAAGTTACCCACAGATACTAATTCTCTCTCTCTCTCTGTTTTAAAACCCAAGTATACCCTACCACTAAGCTACATCTCGCGTCCTTTTCCCCGCTATATTTTATTTTGAGACAGAGTCTCTTTAAGTTTCCAAGGCTGGCCTTGAACTTGTAATCCTCCTGCCTCAGCCTCTTTCTAAGTCACTGGGATTATAGGTGTGTGTGCCCTACACCTGGCCAGAGACACTATTTCTGCTGGTGTGAACACAATGAAAACTTCTGCAGCAACCCTGCCTTACCCGTCTTTACTACTTCAAGTTTTCAGGCTCCGCCTTTAATTCTTAGAGGCATCTTCTAAATAGAAACCAAGGAAACCAGATCAGAATAGAACCTTGCCACTACTTCTGGAAAGGTTATGTGTCTTCAGCAATTGTAGCCTTGCCCCTAGTCATTCTGGGAGATTCTCCTTACATGGCCTTTGTTCCTCATGGACTTCAAACTTCTGGTTCTAATTTCCTCATTCTTGCATCTTTCTGAGGTCCCAGGACTTATTTATCAACCTCCTTCTGAGCACAACCAGACCTAGTTTCAGCCTTCATCTATAAAAATAATAAAATAATAATTGCATATTGCAGCTGTTAAGATTCATCCACCCCACAGGGAGTAGCTGCTTTTATAACAGCAAAAATATATGCACTTAAAAATGAAAATGGTGAAATCCTAAAGTCTGAGGCTCACAGATTTCTCCCTGGCTGGCCCAGTTTGTGTCCCAGGTCACACCTCTCAGCAGACCAGCCTGTTGTATATTCCTATTTCACTGGACTATCAGAATTTTCCTAAAAAAACACTGTGCTTTAATCATTTTTTTTTTTTTAGTTTTAACTTCTATAATCACACATAATATTGGCTATCTTTGCATATGTTTATTTGCCATCTGTATAGTTTCTTTAGTGAGGTGTCTATTCAGGTCTTTTGTGCATTTTTTAGTATAGTTATTCATGTGTTTATTGGTGAATTTTAAGAGTTCCTTGCACATTTTGGATAATAATCCTTTACCAGATATGCCTTTTGCAACTATTTTTCTCCCAGTATATGGGTTATGTTCTCATATTCTTTGACAAGAGTATGTTTTTTGCAAACAAAACTTTTATTTTAGTTTCGTGAAGCTAGTTTATCAATTATTTCTGTAATGAATCATGCTTTCAGTGTTTTATCAAAACGTCACTGCCGTATCAGAGGTCATTTATATTTTCTCCTGTTATCTTCTAGGAGTTTTGTAGTTTTACACTCTACGTTTAGGTCTATGATACATTCTGAGTTAATATTTGTAAACAGTAGCAGATCTGAGTGTAGATTTACATTGGCATGTGAATGTCCTATTGCCCCAGCACTGCTTGTTGAAGACTCTTTGCTCTATTGTATCACCCTTGAGCGTTTGTCAGACATCAGTTGATTATGTTTCCATGAGTCTATTTCTAGGCTCTCTGTTCTGTTTCATTCATCTATTAGTCCACTCTTTTGCCACTAACAATTACACATTGTCTTGACTACTGCCACTTTTCCATTAAGGCTCCATGTCAGGTAGTGTCAATCCTCTAACTTTGTTCTTCCCTTTCAATATTGTGTTGACTATTCTAGGTCTTTTGCCTCTCTACATAAACTTCAGAATTAGTTTGTCAATATCCACAGAGTAACTTGCTGGGATTTTGATTGGGGCTGCATTGAATCTATGGATCACATTGGGAAGAACTAACATCTTGACAATATTGAATTTTCCTATTGATGACCATGGAAAAGCTCTCCATTTATTTAGTTCTGTGTTCTTTCATCAGAGTTTCACTGTCTTATTCACATAGAACTTCCATACATTTTGTTAGATGTATACCTAAATATTTCACCTTCTTGGGTACTAAAATAAATGGGACTGCCTTCCATATTTTCTCTGGCAAGGATTTTTTCCTTCTACTTCCATTTTTCCTCCTTGTTGGATGAACATTCCCTGTCATTTTGTTCAGGAAATCTTTCTAAAGCACATATTTAATCTTTGACTCATTCACTCAAGGAATTATTCAATGTTTACTAGTTGTTATGCTAAACTATGAGGGGATGATAGAGACATAAAGCTGTCTACCTTCACAGAATTCATATTTAAATTATGGGAAGCCAATATATATAAACACAAGAAACCCTCTGTACTAGTCAACCACGTGAAGAGATACTCATCAAGCACTAAATGAGTAAGTGAATAAATGTTGACGTTCTTTGCCTCTTCTGGTGTTCAAAAAACTTCAGTTTCAGTTAGCTCTCTACTTCACCAAATTTTTTTTAAATATAGATGAAGATCTATTTTCCACCAACTGCAACTCCTTATCAAATTCAATGATGAGTTCACCTTCAGCACTTAATAAATACTTAAATGATTGGCTGATGTTTTACAAGCCACATTTCGAACTACAAACCCTTCTATGGAAATCTGCACACAAAAAATGTTAAATCTGAGATGAGAGATGCCTTTCAAAACTCATGTGTGTGGATAGCCTTGAATAAGACAGGAAGAAACAAGGGAACATAAAAGAACCACCTCCTCCTTTATTGTACCTTAAAACTTCTCCTTCTCCCATGCTAGATTGTAATTTAAGCAGTTATAAACCCCTAGCCCTTCACCAGAGTTAGGTTCAATTGAGCCACTGTTCAGTGTTTGTTTATTTCTATCAGGCAGGAAAATGCTGAGAACCACCAGTAGAAATATTATTAAAGCCACCAAAGTTTTACTATCAACTAGAAAATCCACAAATAAAAATGAAGATGAGAAAATGCATCACTAAAAATCTAATGTGCAGTTGGCTAAATGATAAACCAATTTGAATTAGTGAATACTAATTGAAAAACTGCATGACAAAGTATTTTCCCATTAAAGCAGGAATTTGCTAAAGGCATTTTCAATTATTTATCATGCTTCAGTAAAAAGCTTCACACATCCTAACAACAGTGTGTCTCTTTCAACTTTGCCTACTGATCGAATTTTTAGCACAATGGCTACCTAGCCCAAATGACTTTAAAAATTATATGCCAACGACCTTGACAATGTTCTTCCATTTTTATGAGGTTCTTTTTTCTCTCTCTACAGTCCTCACACCTAACTGCACAGATGCTTTTAACTTGAGAACCTAATTATTATCTAAGAGTGTTAATATTTTTAACCTTATCATGGCTTATCTGCATCTCAGAAACTCACAGTGCACTATACTTTCTGAGACAAGTAGAATATTTAAAAGTTTTGACCATCTAAAAGGACATTTTAGATGAAGGACTATCTCTCTTTGAAGTACACAAATATTTGAATGTCCTTTCAATTGCTTAGATAACTTACTCTTCTCAAAATCAGGGCAGAGGTGACTGCTGGGAGCCAAAATTGTAGATTCCAGGCCTACAGGGAGGGGAATATATCTGGAACATAATACCCTGTTGGTGCTCAATAAATGTTTATTAATGAGCCCCATTTTTTGACCCAGGCACAGAGAATAAATCCAAGGAAGGAAGATTATGCAAATAGACAGAAAGGTCACCCAGCCCTACATGGGGGTGTGGCCCAGGGTGGGGGCAGAACCAAGTCATTCAGGTGACAGGACATTCTCCTGGGTGTACAGCAGTGACCCTTGCAGCCCTCATTCCAACAGTTATCTATTCCATTATAAAATAATATAGAAGAACATTTCAGTTAGTGGCTGCAGAAACTGCTGCTTGAGGAAAATAAAAAAGTTCTCTTCTCATAACGGTTTAAAGAGATTCTTAGACCAGAGACTTTTGATAGAGAATAGATAGTAAAGAAGAGAGTCAAAGTGCAACTTAGAAGAATCATTAATAATTGGAATGTGCACATTGTGTAACTGTAGGCTAGAGGGAGAGCACTCATGAAGCCAGGCTTAAATAAAACATCTTTACAATGAGCAAATATATCATGAAAGTAACATGTTAGAAAGAATTACAAGTATTGGAAATTCATGTCATCCAAACTGATGACATTGAGTAAGGGCCACTCCAAAGGCAAAATTTACAAAACCACATTCACTTTCACTGATAAAAAATAGAAAAGTCAAGAAATGGTTATCAGGATGCCTTATAAGATTCATCTCTTCTTCCTCCCTGATACTGCAGGAAAGAATGTTCATGTGATTTGGCACAAGTCATTAACTATTTAAAATTATTGTTTTTAATCTAGTAAGTAAAACCGAAATTTGCAATGGTTTATTTTAATGAAATATTTATGATACTTCAGGAAAATAGCTAAATAACTCTGATCTGAAAATGAACATGAAATAAAACTGAACTAAACTGATGTCTCCCCAGTAGGACATACAGCTCAAAATACACATAAAAGATTGACATGCATAATGTTAGACTGTATCTCATAGACATTCTCTTCTTTTAATTGAAATCTTATCTGAAGTGAAGATTACCTCTTTTCCTTCTGCTACACTAATCTTTTCTAGCCTGAAGGCCCATAACTTTTGAATTATTAAACAATCATATTTGTAGCAGCAAATTGATTTCTGAAAGAATCCATATTGATTGAGATATTTAAGACTAATGATTTTGAGGTTAAGATGTTTAGTTCTTATTACGTCTGAAGAACTAAATTGGTAGAGTTTCATTTTGTTTTTTGCTATTTATATTGTTTTCCATTAATAGATAGTTCCACTTGCTCTTCAGCGTTGAATCCACCTATCAGACTAATAGACAAGCCAGTTTTTTTCACCCTGGCAAAGCACTTGATATGCTAAAACAATGCCAGTTGTCACCCACATTCATAAAAAGATGGCAATGTAATGGCGTGGTGAGATGGTTAGCAACCTAACTACCTAATCAGGGGTCGAAGTCATAGTTATAACTGTTGGTTAGGCGAATTGGTCTTGCTCTACTCCTGCAATTCAGTAGGCATCCCCGAACACAAACTGTTAATGAGCCATGCAAGAGTCACTGGAGAAGTATGCAGTCACTGAAACTGGGTAAATTAATCACTAGCTACGAGGATAAAAGAATGCCAAGTGCATGGTCAAGCAAACTTCACTGTAAGTCGGCGCCTCCATCTTCATACACAAAAGACAATCCACATTCCCATCCTGTATGAATGCCTGGTAATATTATCAGAGTTATTTACATAGACTCAGCAGCTCAGAGGACAGAGATGCTGGAACCTCATAATCTGTGACCCCAACACTTAACAAGGAAGATTATCATTGTGATACCAATTATGCAAGTAGCCTGAATGCAAGCCTCTGCTCCATCTCCAACTGGCGACATCAGCATAGTCAGAGTATTGAACATCACCAGGCCTCTGGATTTAGTGTGAAAGATGACTCAATATTTACTGTATAAGTTCAACTAGAATAATCAAATAAAAACTTTTTAATTTTTAGAGTACAGTACAGGTGCATCTATATGTTTGTATTGTCCTGGTTGATATTAAAGTGAGATATTGTCTAATGTTTTTAAAGTGGTCGAGTAAGAATCTGTGTGTTTCAGATTTTCTCTCTTACTCCACATTGAAACATCACCTGCCTTCAACATGCAGCCAGAGACTCCAACCACTTTTCCCCACCTTCATATCTACTCTGGAGTCCAAGCCTCTTCTCTGGATGTTGGCATCAGTCCCTTCAGGGGTTTCCCTGCTTCTGCTGTAGGCCTTCTCTATTCCAGAATATTGCTGGAATGATCCTTTAAAAATTTAAGGGAGGGCTGAGGGTGTGGCTGAGTGATAAATCAAGTGCTTAGCATGTAGAGGCCCCGAGTTCCATTCCCAGCACCAAAAATAAAAATGCGAGTGACGTATTCTCACTCCTCTCCTCAAATTTTTATCATGGTTTTATCTCATTTAGGGTAAAAACTACAGCCATAACACTGACCTAATGACCCTATGCGACCCTGCCCTGCTCTCTTCTCCTGACAACATCTCTTACTGTTCTCCCTTCATTATACATCACTCGGATCCCACTACTTCCTTCAATGTCCTTGAACATGCCAGACAAGTCCCTTCCACAGAACATTCGTACCTGCCATTCGCACAACCTGAAATATGCACCTCCCAAACACACACAAAACCACTCCCTCAACTTCTTCAGGGCTTTTTTGCAAATACCATTTTCTGAATGGACCTCTCCTGCCCACTCTATACATAGTTACAACCCTAAATGCCTCCTTCTGTTCTACTTCTTGCAACATCGGGTATGTTGTTTATTATTGCTTATTTTCTTACTAAAATATAAGATCTATGCTAACAGAGGCTTTCACTGCTATACCCCAGTGCCCAGAGGAGTGCTGGATTAATAAATGTATATTAAAGAAAAGGAGGAGTGAATGAAATCCAGATATAGACTGCTTTCTAACATTATTCTTGATTCTTATCAACCAGTAACTATATCCCTACTCTAAAACTGTGTTGCCATAATCAGTGATTCACAATCACAAATTACAACACTGCAAATAAGTCACAAACTCTGGTATAACTCTTAAGCTTCAAATTAAAGTAGAAAGAGATGATTATCATAACTGGAATGATTATCACCAACACTACTGTTTATTAGAAGGAAAAAAGCAGGCAACTTTCACCAATGTTCATTTTTCCAAAAATCTTGCTAATTGACTCAAACTTCATATTCCTAATCTCACCATCATCTAGACCTGACCTTTGTGGGTATCCATTTTCCAAAGGGAGGGGGGAAATATATCCGTAGAAAGATCTCAACATTTCTTAAATTGAGATTTACAATATTTTTATTCCTAAACCACATATACATTAGTCTCCAAAGTTCTCAGGATAAAAAATAAAGAGGCTGGTTTATAATTTTTTAAACAGAAAAATGGGCTGCAGCACTTTAAAACTTCTCAGTTGGAAAGGGATATTTTTGGTCAATGATCTATTTTTATTTCTGCTCTGCTGTTTCTCGAGGAGTCCAATGACAAGGACCTGTCCTTCAAAGTTTTCGTCTGTGGGCACAGAATTAGCATTTTCAATTACTTTCCCTGGATGAAGTATACAGGTCTCCTTCCTCCCATCCCCCCACCCTCCTCCTTCTTTTCATTTTCTCTCCCCTCAGAGGATAGGGAGGGCAGTTTCTGAGTTACCTTTCTGTTTTGCTTCCCCCAGAATCTTTTCTCAGAAGGCTACAAACATATTTTTTAAAGTAATTTATAATTTTCTTTCCAAAATAAAGAACTGCACATAGGATTTAAACATCAGATGATGTCTGCTTAAACTGTTGATGCTATCTATTTTAGTTCACAAATTTGCTTTATGTCATTCTTAATCAACAGACATATACTTTTGTTACTCCTATTGATTCCACAGCAAAGCCAGTTAATGTTATTATCTTGGATAGTGTACTCAGAACAGTTATCCTTACAGACATTTTTAATAAAAGCAAACATCAACTGGGAACTCGGAAATGAGATCAGATTGTTTTACCAACCAAGAGACAGCCATTGTTCTACTTCGTATTCTTCCTTCAATGCCCTGCCATTTACCAGTCTTTTTAATACAGCAGTCTGGGCAGATCAAGGACAAAAATGGAAAGGGAAAGACAAAGAGAAGCAACTTCTGTTTAGTTGTTGGTAAAGAGAGTATCCAAAGAAGGAAAGCCAGAAAGTCCAGCGAGCCTCGTGCAAGGGTTGAGCTCAGGCAATGGAAGCCACAAATGCTTCTATGGCAATATAGTTGTCTTTTCAACTCCATAGATGATCTTAAAGGACCCTATTCTGGCTCTGGTCTTTATTAAATCAGAGATAAGTGAATCTCAGGCCTTTTAGACATATTCCGTGCTCACTAAAAACACACTTATAGAAGAGCTCAGGAGGCTGAAGCAGGAGGACTGTGAGTTCAAAAGCAGCCATAGCAATTTAGCAAGGCCTTAAGCAACTTAGTGAGACCCTGTCTCAAAATAAAATATAAAAAAGAGATGGGAATGTGACTCTGTGGTTAAGTGCTCCTGGGTTCAATTCCCAGTACCAAAAAAAAAAAAGCACTCATAGAATCTGAAAGTATCTAATCCATGCTCAAACTTTGCGGCTTGACTTTTAAGCCATAAGGGCAGATGCTAGGAAAAAAAACAGTTCTGGGATCTTACCTCTTCAATTCCAAAAAATGAGCCTAATTAAGGAGGTTAAGAAGTTAAGAAATAAGCAATTGACTGAATACCCAGGCCATCCCTTATAACAATGGGAAAGGACCACATTGGTTAAGCACTTACTACATGCCTATCCCCCATGGAATTCTTTACATATACCATTTTAAGGTTCATATACCCAGGACAAATCACCTTGGAGCATCAAATTATATTAGTCCATGACAAATATTTCATGGTTGTTTTCTGTGATAGAGAAAAACATCTTCTGAACATTGATTCACTTCACAGTTCCTCCAGAACTGAAGTTTACTTCAGAGAAGGTTACCCAATGTATCCACCACTTAACACAAATTTCCTTTCCAAATTTCTTGGAAAGGTATATCTAACAAAACTGCCAGTAAAGCACTTTGTTAGTACAAAAAGTATGAAAATATTGTTATTGCTGAAGATGTGTAAATCTTAAAAATATAAATCATCTTAATAACTATAATAACTCACTTTAAGTTATATAACATTATACTTATCAATAAGAAAAATAAATAGGAGAGGACTGAACTAGGATGCTATTCCATGCAGTCGCAAACATTTAAGTTCTCAGGTTAGTCTCCGAACAATATCAGTGCCACTGGCTGTTTTATTAAGTTTTCCTTTAGCAGGTGTAACCTTCATAACCTCGTGTCTCCACAGGTCTGACATTTACCTGACAATATCTTTTTAAAGCAGTAGCCTTCAGTGTTAAATACCTCTTAATTGTGGGCACATTGAACAAAGGTAGCATTCATTTCTTTTACAAAAACAGGCCATGGAAGCTATAGTAGTGACTTTTTTTTTTTTTTTGGTAAGATCCTAACTGCTAGTTAGACTCATTTTTATTACCCTTCAATAATGAGGTTTGTATTTTGTTTTGAGCTTAAACAATGGATTGTACTCAAATGAGACTGTTTTTCTTCCTTATTACTCTTATGACTTTCAGAAGGAAGGAGAAAGAGAGTGAATGAGTTTAGGCACATATCTGGCCTATGTCCACCACACTGGAGCATTCAGGTAAATCCAGAACATTCTCCTTCAGTTAGTTTCATTATGGTGGACCTCAGAGTATGGAGGATCCAGAGCAGAGATGGAGTTGCTTTTTTTCTTATGCTCTGGCTCAGTGCCATTTATATTTATATTTATATTTACAAAGGGACAAAAATAAGTAGAATCTCCCTGCCTCCCCTTGTCCCTTTCCCTCTCTCTCTACCCTTATCATTGTTTAGAGAAATCCTGGGAATCTTACTGAGCAAAAAATTATATACTTGCAACATTATTGACCTAAAACGATTTTTAGTGGAAATTCCTTTTCTTTGGACTGGTACATTTTCTCTGGGGGCACTGATCCGAACTGTCAGGCCCTTAGGAGTCAGGTTCTAATACAACCTAATGATATGAGAAGAAAAAAGTCTTAAGAAATAGATCTATACAAATTTTCCAATGAGAACTTGTACACTTTTTTAAACTTCAGATAAGAAGTCGACTAAATTTTAGAAGCATATTTCAGCTACACTTACAGTCTTTATTTTCCTCTACCTTTTGTTGAACACTTTCTCAAATCCTCCTATATAGAAAGTGATAGCTGGGAAGATCCTTAAAGATAACCCCTTCCCACCTATAGGAAACTGAACCACAGAAAATATATTCAAGGTGAATATTCCATACCTGGCAGGTTCCTGGACTTCTCAGAACCTAAATGTCTTGACTTTTCCCCCAGTGCTTTCCTTCTATTCACAATTTATTATTGAGTGTCTGCAATAGCTCTTGAGTTGGTAGGAGGAACTACCAACTGGAAGACTGGGAAAACTGAGACTTCATCTCAAGGCAAGCCCCCACAAGAGAAGCCTTTTGCTTAAAACAAAGGTTGATAAATAAAAATGGTGGGCCAAATCTATTGTCCCCAACTCCTGTCCTGCCACCTCCATGTGCTTTTTTTAATGAAGTTTTATTGGAATGAAGCCACTCACTCATCTTCATATCTTCTAAGGTCGCTTTTGCACTGTGATGGCAGAGCATAGTAGTTCTGACAGAGAGATCACAGCACCAGGGAAGCAGAAAATATTTACCACCTGACCCTACAGAAAAAATTTGCCAGTCCTAGCCGTAGGTCTACAGATACTGTCAAAATTGATATTAGGATGCAGATAATCTCTTTTAAAGCAGGAAATAAAATATATTCTGGTGGAATGTACTAATCCTAACCCTACCAGAATCCAGAAGGCTTTCCTAGACATTGTGGGATCAACTCTGCCAAGGAACATCCATTATCCACCTTTCAACCTCTATCCACATTGCTATTCCCTTGGCCTACTCAGCATCTCAGGACCCTAACTCTGTGGCCACTGCTTTTGAATGCTAGTCTCTTCAATGACCGAGCACAAAGAGCCATCTTTATGCAATCACTCAATCATGTTCCACTAAATTGCAGGTACTTTGTGTACCTGTCATGTATCCAACTATCCAGTGATGAAATAAGAAGTGTGTGGGCTGGGGTTGTGGCTCAGTGGTAGAGTGCTTGTCTAGCACTTTGAGGCACTGGGTTTGATCCTCAGTACCATATAAAACTAAATAAATAAAATAAATGAAGTTATAAAAAAATAAGTGTGGTGGGACATGTTGGCTTCTTTCTTCAAGAGGCCAAGATCTTCCTTTATTGTCTTCTTCTCTCCATCCTCTTTTCTTAGTTCAAATTCCTAAAGCTAATCAAGGTACACACTTCAAGAGGTGAAAGCCACAGTGCCCACATGGACATGCGCTAGGGCTCTCTTCATTCCCTCGCTCCATCTAAAATGTCAGCCAGCCTTAGTTAGAAGTTCACTCCATGCTCTCTCCACCTCTTCCCCTTTTTCTCCTGGAAGCTAGCCTGGAATACTCACACATGTAGCACAGACTGGATTGATTCCAGAAACTGAGAACCCCTCTAGCACTTTCTCTTGCTGGCTATCTGTCCTTCTGCCTAGCTCCTCAGACCATGGTACAAATGTGCTGGACTGGTGTTTCCTTAAAGGGTGATGCAGGATTGGCCTTAAGGGATAAGGAGTCTCTCCTCCCAACTCTCACCTGACTTACTAGAGTTCTGGTTTGGAATTTGGCATCAGTCAGCCACAATCTCACCTATACTCACTACCCTAATCTGCCATTTTTTAGTCCTTCTCTTGTTTATAAATATACCTTGGGGTTTCCAAGAGGTGGAAAGCTTGGTCGTGTCCAGGATTCTTAGATTCATGGGACTTCTGGCCATGATATTAGGGAGACAAAATAATTTAGGACAGTGGAGCAAGAACATCTGGATTGGCCATTTACTAGTTGCTTGGTAAACCACTCGAACACTATGCCTCTATGTCCTCAACTGGAGACAGTAATAATCCCTACCTCAACAGGAGTGTTCTGAAAATTACATGGGTTCATCAACGAACAGTATTTAGAACTGTGACTGGCACTATAAGTAATCACCATAATAGATGCTTAATAATTGGGATGAAAATTAAAATTTGATTTTTAAGAAAAACTGTCATCAACACATTACACATGTAGTCAGCTGGCCAACTTCAAAAAAAGGAGCTTACTAATGAGTTAATTAAAATGCGCATGTTTCACTAAGCTTTTTTTTTCTTCTTAAGTAATTCCTAAAGCACCATAACTTCCAGACCCAAACAATACAATATTTGAAATGGACACCTCTCCAGGGAGGTTTTGAAAACATTATTTTGCAAAACCTATGGACTTTTCCATACAAAATTGTTCTTTCCTCTTTCTTTTCTTGCTACTCAATTTAAAGCGGCACTTTCTAGTCCCAAATCTCTTCTTTCATGTAGTTCATTTAATAATCCGATCTATTACTACTAAATCCTACATTGTCTTGCCTTACTATGAATGCATGTGTCTCCTGTGTTACACTAGCCATAGAATGATAATCCTGGTTAGTAAAATTTACTAGCTATGACCTCATATCTGCTGTTGATACTTCATCAAATGCAAATGCCTTCCAGACATCTCTACCTATGTGTCCCAAATAACCTCAAACTTGACAAAATTGACAAAACACAATTGTTAATTTCAAGTGTGTTTCACTTTTTATATTCCCTATCTGAATTAATGGTGCTATTTTTTTAAATGAGAAATTTATCCATAATTTCTCCTATTTACTTTCTTTTTTTAAGATATATTTTTAGTTGTAGATGGGCGCAATATCTTTATTTTATTTATGTATTTGCACGTGGTGCTGAGGATCGAACCCAGTGACTCACGCATGCAAGACAAGTAAGTGCTCTACCACTGAGCCACAGCCCCAACCCCCTTATTTACTCTTTCTTCCTACCTAATGAGTGATCAGACTGGTTTATTCTGTCTTCTCAATACTGGTTAAGTCTTCTGGACCTCTCCAACTTCATGAGCATTCTGCCAGTTCATATTGTACGATCTCAACTAGAACCACTGCAATTAGTCTTTAGACCTGACTCCTTCCTACCTGCTTCAGTCCATCATCTACAGTGCTATTTCTCTAATCTCAAGCTGGACCACACTTTCATGGTGCTTACTTTGAACTATATACCCCACTCCTTTAGATAAAAACTTAACTCATGACATGGCATGTAATGCCATCACACTCTGCCTATTGACTAAATAATCTTGGCTTCCTCTCTTGCTACTATTCAGTCATCTTCCATCTTATGCTTTAGCAATATAGAATTAACAGTTCATAGAAAGTAGTTTCTAGAACATGCCAGGTGGTATCCTGCCTTTATATATGCTCTTGTCTTCCCTAGGAATATCTTTGCCTACCTTATACACAGAGAAACTATTATTTGTCTACAAAGTCTCAGATTAATATTATCTATCTGCATCTTTTATCTAATTAGTGAGTATCTACTAAGGCAAGTATGTTAATATAGCAAGGCAAATTAAAATCATCTCCAAAGACAGGGGTGTATTTCCTCCATACAATCCTTAGCCCCAGTGCATCATCTTTCCATGACAGCAAGAATATGATTAAGTGGGAGTCATGTCTACACCTGCCATTCCACTCTATCATAAGCATAATATTCAATAAAATATATGTTGAAAGAATGAAAACCCATTCCTTGTCGCTTCACCTAATTTGTCCTTTGGTTTTATTGGATTTCTCAATGGACATAATCTAATGCAAGGCATTGTGGTCAATAACACAGGCTTTGGAATCAGACAATTTCCATTCCAAACTCAGTTCCCCTATTCAGAGTTCAGTGACCTCAGGCATGTAGATGATAATCTACAAAACAGGGACAATGTGAGAACCCTATTTCATGGTGCAAATGTGAGGAGCCAACAAGATGATACACACAAATAACTCAAAACAGCACCTAGTATAAAGCAACTCTGCAATGCTACCTTTTATTATTTTACAATAATGTTGCACATATAAGAGATAAGAAATTGTAGCAATAAATAAAAATTAAACCCTTGGTTCAAATGGTCACTTATTCTATAATTTTTACTTCCCCAATGATTTTTCAATTGCATAGACCCTAAAGAGTTAAACACACTTGAGCACACACACTTGCACACACACACACACACACATGCAGAAACCCCCCCCCCCCACAAGCATTTTTCCCACCAAGGCTTGTCATCTGAGGATCAGGGTTGAAGAAAGGAGTGCTGCTGGTTATGGATGTTAAATAAACAATTTTTTCTTACAACAAACCCCTGGCACCCTGTTCGCACCATGTCATGGCCTGAGATGACTTAGTGTCTCCCAAGCATGACCAAGCGATTAGCGGGGCTGTGTCTGTGCATCTCGACAGTAATGGGAGCTCTCTTTCCATTTGCCATGTATTGAAGCCTGAGCGCTTCGCTGCTTCGTGCATTTTCAGCTTGATGAATTCATTATTCTCCATATTTTTCCTCCTCCTTCAGAGAAAAATCTTTCCCCCAAATGCCATTTTCCCCCTTTTAAAAAATAGACTATTTTAAAATGCAAAATCTTGACGTCGTATCTCTAAAAGCTTAGTTGTATCCAATGCCACTTGAAGAAAAAGAATAAAACAATGAAATGTAAATTCTCTATTCCAAATACCCCAGTATTACCTTTCACTGCACAGAAACACACAAATATAAGTTAGGTATTTTCTAAGAAAGTATTTTTTTAATATATCTGAAAAAAAAAAAAAAAAAAACAAGCCAAAAGTTTTGTTTTGGATGGGCAAAGATAAACTGTTCTACCTGGCAGATCTGAGGGTTTACCTCCCACTAAGCTTTTTTCCTTCCTGTAAGTAAAGCACTCTCATTCCTGGAGTGCATCCCTCATGCCTTCTCCCACACAGGGGGCATCTGCCCATCCAGACGCTGCACTCGTGCATGGGATGCACTGCAGGGCAACAAGGGCAATTTCTGCATAGCCTATGCTCTCATGAGGCACTTCCAGGAGGAAAGGGAGCAATTATTCCAATGAAATGGAATAGTGGATAGTAGAACAAACACCTTACTAACAACCAGTCTTGTGCTTCCAAATAGTGCTTTTAGCCATGTGATTGTTTGGTTTCCAGTAGCAAGAGAACTGGAGGGGAGAAGTCTACAATAAGCAATAGATAGACTTTCTTGACTGAATCTGAATCAAGATCTAGAGTTACCCAGCAGTAAGGACTCTGCCAATAAAGAAGGTGACACTGATCTTTTCAGCTACCTGCAGATGCTTTGGAAACAATCACCAATATTTTTATCTTCATACACATGAGACGTGAAGCATCAGAAAGTTACACCAATGAGCAATTACAATAATGGTTAAAAGCTCTGGCCCAGGAGTTGAAAATCTGATTGGTTATTTAATCCTCTAAGCCTCAGCTTTCTTATTTGTGAAGTGGAACTGCTACTATGTACTTGAAATACAGCATGGTAATTAAAGAAAATTATTCATGAAGTGTATTCAATATAAATTTAGCTATTATTAGAATTAGTATCAAATATATATATATATATATATTTTTTTTTTTTGGTAATTTTCTGAAACCACTTCAAATACTTCCTTTTTCAAGTTCTACCTCAGTTAAGTTCTGTTGTTGTTAATAAACTAAAAATTCTTATCTTACCAAAATATGAACACAGTTATCCCCATCTATGGATACATAAATATATACACAATAGAAATCTTCTCCAAACAATGGATAATACTCAATGAGAGTAGAGGGATTTTGTTTTGTTTTGTTTTGTTTTTGTTTTTGTTTTTTGTTGCAATGTGTATCAGGTTTTTATAAAAATGCTACCTTCCATAAAATTTTATCACCCTGCCTGCTAATTGGATTTCTTATATAGAATTAAGTCTTATCTCCCAGAAGTTAAAAATGTCCCAAACAGATATTTCCTACATTTGGTGAAATAACTCCATATCCTGCCATCCTTCTCCCGGGCTCAACCTTGCTGTGGCCACAGATGATGATATTTCAGATCTAAATATAGGGTCACGGTGTTGGGGGAGGGGCAGTGAGATAATAGGAATGGAGAGTAGGTGGAAGTTGATGTGCTATAAATAACCAAAGAACATGACTACATTTAGAGCTTCTCATGTGCAGGATTCAAGCAAATCTCATGCTTTGTTTCCTGAAACAAAAGAAACAAGGGCTACATCCAGGTTTCTCAGTGCTCCTGGCAGGAGTACACTCTTCTATATATTTTTTCTTTTGAAGAACTGAGAACTCAAAATAAATCCTTATGACCAGTCTAAGACCTTCTAATCCCCAGACTGCACCATACTGTACTTAGGAAATGACCTGCCCACACTAGCTGACACTAACTTCATGTAAATAGCTCCCTAAACATAAAAGTTTTATTTGGCAAAGTCTTAACAAGCAGAGTACACATTTCAGTTAAGTATTTGTTTCTCTAGCATCTTCAATATGAAGGCTTTTTACAATGTTTGGGCAGAAACAAACATCTGTTTTGGGGAGGACACCTGATAATTTTAACCATTCCTATAATGGGAAAGTGCTGACTAGAGGAAATGTTTACAAAGCTTCTTTATGCAAGGAGGATGGCCCAGGTGTCTATAAAAATGTCTGCTCAGCAAAAAGTACAACCAATCAACATTGCTGAAAGTCTCTGAGCTGTCTCCACTCACAATTTTCTAGGATATGTGCTACAGAAGAGAACCCCATATTGAGCCCACTGGAGAATTCTTTGCAAAATCCTAGGCTATTCAAAGAGATTTGGTGACTAATCTGCATTCCTGTCAAACTGAGAGGGGTCTATAAGCATGTGGATTTGTAGAGTCCCAGGAGAAGTTGGGGTCCATAAACCAGTGAATGAATCCCATTAATACATATATGTAGCTTTTTCATCTGTGACATCAATGGCATGTTTTACTTGCCTATTTCTGAATATTCTTTATTAAACAATAAACTCAAGAATAATTTCATACAAATCACCAGTGTATGTAACTATTATTCCTTATTATTACCATGGCTTCCTTACAGGCAAAAGTGAGCCTGCAATTTCAGAGTCGCAGTGGAGTTTGCCCGTGTGGAACCCCTTTATGGCAGGTCTGAATCCCAAGGCAACTTTTACAAAATCTAACTTGTAAAAGATCGTCTGGAGGGAGTTTGTAGTACCTCTGAACTTCAAAAGATTCTGATAAATATCAGAAGCTGGCAGAGTAAGGCAGTCTTCAATATTTATCAATATCTTTTGAAGTTATGGAAGTTCTTTTGAACAGTTTCATAAACCACCTTCCAGATTTTCCCAGCCCCATTTGTAAGTCCCATTCCTGGCAAAAAAAGATGTTTAACCAAAAGATGTACTTCCTGGAAGAACCTCCACATGCCTAGGCAACAAAACTCAGAGAAACATGCTAGAAAGGTCATCCTCAGACCAGGCTAGAGAAGAAAGAGGTGGCAAAAGTTTTCTCCAATCATTTCCAGGCAAAGCTATTCCTCTGATGACTAGGTTCCAGTAAGTGACTTTATAACTCCCTACAATGCCTAATCCTCTCCACCTTTATATCTTTCATATAAATGATATTATTTTCATCTTCAGCTAAGAAATAGCTTTTCCATAGAGTTAAATAGGATAATATTTACCTCGTCAATACTGTGGAAGGCAATGGTGGTCTAGTCTTGCTTAAAAGTCATTTGCCTGGCCAGGCGCAGTGGCGCACGCCTCTAATCCCTGCACTTTGGGAGGCTAAGACAGGAGAATCGTGAGTTTAAAGCCAGCCTCAGCAACGGCGATATGCTAAACAACTCAGTGAGACCCTGTCTCTAAATAAAAAAACACAAAATAGGGATGGAGATGTGGCTCAATGGTCAAGTGCCCCTGAGTTCAATCCCTACTACCCTCCCCCCCAAAAAACAAGTTATTTGCCTGATGTCATTAATAAACTACCATGACCTTATCATTCATAGGGAGACTAAGAACAGCTGATAACCAAGCTCTCAGAGGCTAAGAGTAGTCAAATGTTTTCCTTCTACTTGATCCAGAAAAATCAGGTTGGCTATGGAGAGGGTAGATGGCATCTGTCACACAGGGACAAGCAAGGAACTGAAAGCAAAACTAAGCGTGGTCCATATAAATGTATACAGTTCTTGGTAGTCAAAATACATATCTCCTAGGTAGTATGTGAAATAAGTAAAGATGATGCTGGTTTCTAGAAACCAAGCTACAGACAAAGGTAGGTTGATGTAAATCTAAAGAGTCCAAACTTCAGGTTCCCTCACTATGGAGGCCCTTCCCATGGACCTGTGTACACCTGCTTGTGTATTTTGGTGAAATTTCCTAAAGCAAGATATTTTGACCACAATTGATCTCTGGCTTTTCCTCCATATCTCTCCTTTATTAGGTGACTTGGGAATGGCCACAGGCATTTTTAGAATTTGGCTAAGGCAAAATTATCAATATAATTAATTTGGATTTATATTTATGTGGCTCCTAATCACTTCCACATATAGTTAAATTATTGTCAGTCATCCCCATTAGGAATAACTTTTTAGTCATACCCATGTAGGAATGCTCCTCCCACTCTATTACTAATGGGAATAAAGTATGCAGGGCCAGAGATCAAACAGAAATGCAAACAAGTCCTTTGGAGGCCATGAGCTGAACATATTTCATCATGGAATAGAAAAAAGGTTTGAAATGCATGAAGCTGGATACTAGTCTGGAAAATTATTCTAATTTCACCGCTCATATATGAAGGAAGCATGACAAGTTTTTCCAAAAATTTGACAACAATCCTAAAAATTTACATCACATTGCCAGTAATGAGTAGTGTAACTGAAAGAAGCCTTTTAAAACCATCAATAACAAAAACAAATTTCAATCAACATGCTAAAGGAAAGACTGAATTATCTTTCTATTCTCTCTATAGAAAATGAGATTACAAAATCTTTGTTGTCATATGAAGAGGCAATCAATGAACATTCAGCAGAAGAGAGAAAAAGAGGGAGAAAGAGATGCTTTATAGAGGAATATCAGAGCTAACTAAAATTATATTTTTCTGAATTTTTAAATGTTGTGATATTTATAAGCTTTCCTAAATTTAAAATCACTTTTATGATTTCCTCTCTTATTCTAAACAAGTATATTCACTTTTGTATCTAATTTTGCAGTTTTAATTTTATATTCTTTCTCTAATGTAGCTAAGGAGGAGTGGGCATCCAGTGTGGTATCATTTAAAAAGAAACCTCAGGACAGGATTTAGGTAGAACTGTTGCCTAGCATGCACAAGGCTCTGGGTTCAATTCCCAGTACTAAAAGGAAAAAAAAGAAAGTAAGTAAGTGTCATGGTTTTCATGTGGTGTCCCCCAAAATCTCATGTGTGAGACAATGCACAAAAGTTGGGAGGAGAAATGATGGGGGTATAGCCTTAACCCAATCAGTGAATTAATCCCCAATGAGATTAACTGAGTAGTAATTGGGGGCAGATGAGGTGTGGCTGGAGGAAGTGGTTCACTGGGGGTATGGCTATGGGGTATATATTTTGTATCAAGAGAGTGGAGGCTCTTTCTGTGTTATGGTTTGGATGTGAAGTGTCCCCCAAAAGCTCACGTGTAAGACAACACAAAAATGTTCAGGGGAGAACTAACTGGGCTGTGAGAGTCTTAACCCATTCAGTGAATCAATCCCTGATGGGATTAACTGAGTGGTAACTGGAGGCAGGTGGGGTATGGCTGGAGGAATGGTTAATTGGGGGCGTGGCTATGGGATATATATTTAGTATATGGCACAGGAGTCTGTCTCTGCTTCATGATCACCAGTGCTGTGAGCTGCTTCTCTCTGCTACACTCTTCCGCCTTGATGTTCTGCCTTACCTCCAGCCCTGAGAAAAAGATCTGGACTTCCCTGGACTAAGACCTCTGAAACCATGAACCCTCAAACTTTTCCTCCCCTACAGTTGTGCTAGTCAGATCCTTTAGTCATAGCAGGGAAAAAGCTGACTAAAAACACTCTCCCTACTTCCTGATCATCATGTAAACTGTTTCCCTCTGCCATGATGTCCTGCCTCACCTCTATCCCCGAGGAATGGAGACTGCTGTTTATAGATTGAGACCTCTGAAACCATGAGCCCCTAAATAAAACTTCCTCCTCTATAGTTGTTCTGTTCAGGTCTTGTAGTCACAGCAGCGAAATAGCTGACTAAAACAGAAAGAAATCCATCAACCCACAGAAAAGCAGACTTCAGTAGTTATGCCCAAAAATCTGCAAAGAGGGAATAATCATTGCTGCTGCCTCTTTCCTGTTAAAAAATACTTTCCAGGGCTAAAGGTTAGGAATATGAGTAAGTGCACTTTAGGAAGGGATGTGATCCTACTGTAATCCTACTAAATACTGAGGGGAACTCTAATTTCAGAGGGAGAAGACCATGTGAAGGGATGCTGAGGGTTTCATCTAAGCTTCCCATCTAGACCCTGTAGAAGAGTCTGGGTCAAGGGTAATGAGAGTACTCATTTCCCATCTCTCTCTCCTGTCCTATAAACGTAAGTCCAGTACAGTAGGCAACACCACTCCCTAGGTACAGCAGCAATGGCTGGTGTCCCACCCATTTCCCTTCTCCCTTATGAATTCAGTTCAGGATGGCTCAGGTGCCATAATCTGGAATGATTGGTTAGAGGCAGTCTTTGTCCATCATAATGGTTTGTCTGCCTGCTTGCACAGCAGTGGAAAAGTGCCCAGGTATCAACCCCTACTGAAGTGATATAGTGACTTGACTCTTCTGTCACTCCATCTCCTTCATCCTTTGGTGGGATCATTCTGAGACCTTCAGAGAATCCCTGTAGGACTGAGCTCCAGCTATTCATGTTCTACTTTGCTAATAAGTGAATATTTTACTAGCTACCTTCTTTCTTTCACTTTATTTTTCTACTGATATCACCTCCAAAACAAACTACTTGGCCTTAATGCTTTGTCTTGGGGTCTGTGGAGTGAAGACATTCCCAGAGTAGCACAGTTACTATTACTCTGCTTATTAAGTCCAGAAGCCATCAGCCTCTCTCCTTCTAGTCACCTTGAATAAGAGGATTGATGGTTGGGGAGTTATTTACCATCAAGATTTAATTTTTTTCTTTTGGCACTGGGGATTAAACTCAGGGGCACTCGACCACTGAGCCACATACCCAGCCCTATTTTGTGTTTTATGTAGAGACAGGGTCTCATTGAGTTGCTTAGCACCTCGCCATTGCTGAGGCTGGCTTTGAACTCGCGATTCTCCTGTCTCAGCCTCCCAAAGTGCTGGAATTACAGGCATGAGCCACCACGCCCAGCTAAGATTTAATTCTTTACATGTCAGTTTTCCTTATTGTAACTCTCAACACTCAGGGTATGATTGCTGCTGGACATAGGAACTCAGCAGCAATTGATTACACTGTCTTCCTGCTTGCTTCATGGAGCTCCTTCCTCAGCTTTCCTGTCCTTCTAGGTAACACTTTTCTATGGACTCATTCTCAGTTTCTGCCCTAGTTTGAAAATCCTATCCCTCAGATCCAATGAGTTTTAATATAGTTACTTGATCATTCACTTCTCTTTCTGCAACTCTTTGGGCTTGGCAACCCCACACTTGTAATGTTCCCTGGCTTCAATTCTAGTCCCTTCAACTTCTAATTAGGGTATCTTCCTAGATGATCTGTGCATTTCAGAAAGCAGCACTGGACACTTTTGGAAATGTCTTTTGCTTTAACCCCATTAATTTACCACATCCTTAAGGAGAATGTCTGTTAGGAACAATTATTCAGACAAAACTCAATGAGAAAATAAGTGCAAAAAGAAAAAAAATCCTCATATGCACTTATGGAGTGCCTCAAGTTTTCAGTTCCACTGGGATGGTTGATTGTTAACCACAGTTGCAGGTCTTTTGTTGGAACTGTAACAATTGAGTTCCACAATGAGATATAAAAGGCAGATGCTAGAAACAGTCTTTCTTGTCCATATAAGTGTTAAGTGTCTGTTGGTTGCCTTTACTTACTTGTCTGAAAATTGAGGAGTGGTTAATTAATAATAAGACCAAACTGAACATCAGATATGAGTACCTTATCATCCCCAAAGAGAAATTTATCTAATGAATCACTCTTTTGCTAGTTAAAATTATCAACCAGTAAGTAAAAATATGCTTCCTAGGATACCATTAATCAAAAGACCCAACCAAAGATTTGATAGCATGTATACACAAGTGTGCATCAAAATATAGCTCCCAATTTCCTTCATATCCAATATCCATTCTGATGTACTTAATACTCATTACATACCTATGCCCAACCACTCAGTAATGGCTCATATTTCCCTTCGTATTCATAGAAAAAGTGTGTTCCTACAGCTTGTTGTTTCCAGGTCACATGACTTGGTTTCCATGGACTTCTACCTGTGCCCCTGCCATAGACGTCCAAATCATTCTCCACTGGAAAGTGTTTGTTAGGAAGTTCTTCTCTATCACTAATTGCTGGGTTGTTTGAATAGTTTTCTGAAATTTACTTTCTGAGAAAAGTAGTTCATGAATGACAAAGATGATGTTTCTAGACCTATGGGTGTCAGTCATTGGGCACCTCCACCCTGAAACATGGATGTTTTTATAATTTGGATCAATGGATCCTATCATTAAAGTTGAATAATAGTTCCTTTACCCAAATTGCAAACAATATGAATGTAAGAATACGTTAAACAATCAGTGCAAAAAAACGTGTTAGCCCTATCTGTGTTGTTCTTTTACTGCTGTTATGTATTTTATATAGAACCACTTTTGTATCAAAAAGTTCAGTAAAAGTAGTTCATTTCTGGTCTCACTATTGCACTTAGACCAAGTATTCCTGCATCTGAATGAATATAGAAGTCTTGCTCTGATTCCACAAACTCCTCTAACATGTTGCCACCGCTGCTATCATCCATCATTACTAAAACTCATCAATTCAGCAAATATTCATAGAGTATCTACTCTGGGTCAAGCACCAGGCAAAGATGAAGATGACAAAGGTCCTGTCCTCACAAAGTCTAGCTATCTAATGAGAGAGACAGCTAAAGAATAAGTAAATACACGTCTAATAGAAAACCACAGAAAGGAGTCAAACGAAAGGGAAGGGAATCTTCCTCTGAAGATGAAGAAACAGAGAAGGAAGACAGAATGTAATCAACTATGGCAATGTTAGAGAAAAGGTAGGCTACTGAAAAGGTGTCCTTTCTGGTCCCATTGAATAAACCCTGCAAAGAGTAGGAATTGCCTCTAGAAAGTAATTTCTGAATATGTTTGGCTCATGCCACTTACCCATACCTGCCCCTCAAGTGTAAATATTTTTTTTTCCCAAGTTCCACTTCATACCATCAGTAGGATATGCCTGGGCTGATTTTTGTGCCTAACCTTTCTTTCCCAGACAGGGTATGATATGCTGCTTACAAAGGCCAAAGAATTATAGAGGGCTGCCAAGTGGACTTTGGATTCTCACATAGTCTGGATTTTTCAGAGCCAATGAATCAGTTGGACCTGCTTGACCTCAGTGAAGATGGGAATGGGGGCTTCACTTTGGCCACACATCCTAAACCACATACAGTGCTTAAGATTCCAAGCTGTCAGTCTTTGTGACTCCCCTTTAGCGATATTTAACTACATGTGACATGAGATTCTGAAAGCTTTTTGAAAGTCTTATTCACTAATGGAAAAGCCTCTTACATATTTTATAAAACTAAACAAACATCAAAGTTAACACTCAAGTGCAACTTGTTTTTTCTAAACTCTCAGAACCTTGTCAGCATGTAAATCCTCTTGCAGGTCTATTAAAACCAATGGTGTAGAAGTAGTGAATTATTAGGAGAAAACTAAGATTATAAGATCCCCGAGGGCAAAGACTCTATTTTACCTTCTTATTCCCCAGTGTCCAGCATAGGGCCTGACCCAAGTAAGAGATCCAGAGATGTTTAATTGGACTGATGGGGAAAAAAACCTGCAAGATATTTAATTACATTAAACACTCAGCTTTGGTTGATTTTCCTTTTAACATTATTAGCTATCTCCAAAATTAAACTGTAAATGAAAACAAAAATTCTTTATATCTACAGATACAGAATTCCATTGTAAGTGTGCTCTGAATCAAACTCCATATAATACTTCACAGAGTCCCAAAATTTATGAAGGCATACAGGCTTCATGTCTAAGGATAATGAAGACAGTGATTACAATAGGAATCATCACTGATTAAATGCTAACCATGTGCAAAGCACTGTGCTAGATGCTTCCTTATGCTCTTTCCTCTTTATTCACACAAGGTCACCTGCATCAAAGACGTTCCCCTAGTCACCATATCTAAATATCCCCTCCAGTTGGTTCATCTCACTTCTTCCCTTGCTTTTTCACCATCAATATTTTATGTGTGTATTTGTTCAATTGTTTTTCTAGGTCTAGCTCTACCAACCAGAATGTAAGTCCCATGAAAGTAGAAACTTTATCTTCATTGTTCACTCCTGGATCTTTAGCAATCATTAAAAGCTCAATAAATAGTTGATGGATGAAAGGATGAATTAATGAATGAATAGATTTATCATTCTTTAAAACAACTCTGCAAAGTAGTACATTTAAGGAAACTAGACCCATATTTCTCAAAGTCCTGTGCTCTTCCTGGTACCTCATGCTGACCCACACATATAGAATAAACAAAAAAAGAGGGAAAGCCATCCCTCCCCTTACCTTCTCTCACCTCTGTCTGGTAGAACCAAAGTCTCCAGTTTTTGCTTTACTTGCCCATTCTCAGGGTAGCACAGTATACAAAGGTCCACACATATTAATCACGTCCCATGCTACTTTTATCTAACTTATTTGCAACCCAAGAAGGAAAGGTTATATCAACTGGAGTTTGGAAGCAGAGACAGTCGAATTTAAGAGCCCTTTCTGAGTCACCTGAAGCATCCCTGCAGTATGGAAGTGGCCTAAGGCACAGACCAGAATCAGAGAAGTTGATTTCTTTGAACTCACCGGAGACGATGAGGGCAGATCCAAGGTTAAGGTGACGGGTGCTTTCCTGTACCGCAGTCTTGCCCATTTGTATCCAAGACCCTCCACCTCTGAGGTACCCTGTTGAATGACTCACTCCTGGCTACATTTGTGCCTCAAAAAATATTGGGTAGAGATTGCGCTCGCTCTGGCTCTCGTTCCACAATGATCTCACTCCAGCTCCTGGTCCATAATGATGAGATTCTGCCTGAATTATAACCTACAGCAGATTTTCTGTTACTTCTTTTAGAAAAATGGACTTTTATCTTCCTTATATTTTAAATTTTATCTCCAGGTAAATATCACTTTTTCTCCAATATATTTTTATTTCATGAGCATGATGGATGAAAACAGGAGCCAATGTTTTAATTGCTCTAATAAAATGAATCATCTCTTTCATTCGCATTTTACTCCTGCAGTTTTTTTTAATGTGTAAGTGCATTTTTGAGAGTTCTTAACTGTAAGCATATCTCTGAGCTTGCTAACTATATTTCCCATAGTAGGTTATTTTAAATGAATATTTAAAGTAGATTATATACCTCAAGGGATTGGTAATGGGCTATGGAGTCACTCATTTTGAAGTCACCAGTTCAAATTTAGTCCAGACTTTGAGCAGTGAACACAGTCATTACCACTGACAACTATTTGGCTTACTCTTACGGAACAAGGGTTAGTGACACTTCTCCGGTTCCTAGTTCAGGTTCCTACTTCCTCCGTCTCCACTTCACAAGTGCTACCATCATCTCAGAGACATTAAAGGAGACCCTCCCAGGGATGAGGAACCTAGAAGAGATGTTATCTGCATGCATGCACACACAACTGCTCACACATATGAACACACATAGACGTGTTCTGGCACAAATGTTCTAACTGAACTTGTTCATAAGGTACGTGGGAAATATATATATACCTTTCATTTGACAACACTCAATTCAGCTCAAACTCTTCCACAACCTATGGATTTGCCTACAACCCTCTGTGATCCTGTTCTTGCTGTGCAGTATTTCTGCAAATAGATGAGTGTGTCTTCATGAGCCTGCCTTGCTGTTCACCGTGATGAAACAGAAGATGGCATTAGTCCTCAGGGATGTCAATCTGGAAGCTTTTAGGAGCACTATCCTGCACTTAAAGATCAAAGAAAACTCAGATGACTCCTCAGACATAGTACCTTTCCTTAGAACCCAGGAGACCCAATGCCATTCTTGATCCTGACTCTTCCTTCATCAACATGGCCTGTCCATCTGTCCTCTTTATACACCCTGACTTCATTTTATTTCCATCATCAGCACCATACTTTCTCACCTTGATTCCTGCAATAAGCTCCTCATTATCTCTCTGTGATTTTATGCCATCTATTCTCCAGGGCACTACCAGAGCATCTCCCCAAAATGCTTAAAACCCTTCAGTGACTCCCCCAGTGGATGAGGTCCAGGCTTCTCAGTACAGGCAATAAGACCTTTATGATTTCACCCTTCTAGTCTCCTTTTCTATCATTCCTGCAATTAACATGCTTCCACTCCTAGGCATGGAGTGTTGCCTTCCACCACGTTCTCTAGTTACTACTAGATTACCCTTCTGGACTCAGCTGAACTGCCATCTCTTTCAAGAACTGAATCTGATCCTTCCAAGTTCTAGATGGGATGATACTCTCATAGCCCTGTCATGTCACTCACCACACTGTGATGGAATATTATCTTCTTCAGGCAGGATCTTAGTTTCACGCACTGTCAAATCCCTAGTCACTAATATGGTATCTGGATTCTAATAACATGAATAATTAAGTAAGGTCAGAATTTTAAGTATGGCTTACAGCTTTCATGAGCATATTCTGTCTATCTTTTTGTTTCTACTATAAACAAATCTTAAATACTAATCTCATTCTGTTATTATCTTCTTCACAACAGTCCTCCTTTGCATACAAAGCAGAGAAAAACAGTGTGTTAGCCTTCTGTGACTGTGACAAAATACCTCAGAAAAACAACTTAAAGGAGGAAAGAATTTTGGCCCAGGGTTTCAGAAGGTTTAGTTCATGGTCACTTAGCTTCATGCTTCTGGGTCTGGTAAGGCAGAGCATCATGGCAAAGAGAGTGTAGTAGAGCAGAGCTGCTCAACTTAAGACAGCCAGGAAGTAAATAGAAAGAGAAGAGACCAAAGATAAGATTTGGCCCCAAAGGGTATGCCCCCAAACATTCCTTCAGCTAGATGCTACCTCCTACGTTTTCCATCACCATTATTCAACAATCCATTCAGCTATGAATCTCTCAACAGATGAATGCATTGATAAGATTTTAAAAAGAAAAAAAAAACTCTCATAACCCAAGCATTTCCTGAAAGCTCCACTTCTGAACATGGCTATATTGGGGAACAAGTCTTGAACCCATGTGCCTTTGAGTAGAGATTTCAGTCCCCTTTCCATTTCTGTTTGTTATGTTTTGGATATGAACTGTCCTTCAAAGTCAGGATTCAAAAGCTGGTTATTAAGGAAAACTAAACCATGGCCTTTTCAGGATGGCTTTCCTTAAATATAATAACAATAAATGAAAGAAAAGTTGATTCCCTGCTTGAAGAGTTTTAGGCATGATCTTAACCTAGTAATAAGGGAACAGACAGGATCAGTGGTTGTAATAAGCAAATCTGAGCATGGCTTTAAAATGAAGGAAAGGAGCCTGGAATGACTTCTTACATGACTGTTTCTGTCCCTGCTTTTTTGGAATTTATATAGAAGGGAAAGAAAAGAAAAGGAATAGGTAGATGCCAAGAGGATAGAATAAATTTTTTTAAGAAAGATGAAATCCACATGCAGACGATTGAAAGTAGAGACACTAAGAGCTAAAGGAGAACAAGAAATGGCAAAGGGTAGAGGGGACAAAATGAGGCAATGAGAGAGAAAAGGTCAAGGAGAAGAATATATGTAGAATTATAGAAAAATCAGAGGGAAAGAAGAGAGAAACTGCTGGCAAGAAGAGGAGTTGGGAAAAGGCATATATAATGCACACATAGTAATGTACACAGAGTAGGGCCTTATTTTGATAGTTGAATAGATAAGTGAATGAATGAAAGGTAGGAAAATGCCTAGGAATAGTCAAAAGTGAAAATATTTAGACACTGATTTCATTCTATCATGCTTTGTATTCATTACACCCCCAAAGTGCTAAGCTATTTTTTAACCCAGTCAATGAGAACAAAACACTATTATATCACAAAAAACCTGAATGTTAGTATTATTCATTCATTCATTCAACCAACAGTTACTAAGAACCCTCAGTGGGCCTGACACTATATTAGGTATTAAGAATCCAACTTTAAGACCCATCAGTTATGCCCCCAAGGAGATTGCCGAAGAAAGTATTATATCTCTTTTTCAAATTGGAAACAATCTTTTACTTTCTATTGTTCAGGCTACATAAACTGTTGGGAAAAAAAAA
>CM053410.1:50262238-50504598 GCA_028644305.1 Xerus rutilus | reverse complement strand
GTAAGGAGCTTAGAATAAGGACAGAGGGAGTCTATGTACATTTTATAATCGATACTATCCCCCTCCATCATAAAATGTTAGCAAATTTAAGAGACATACATGTTAGTGGGACTTCCAAGAAACCCAAATTATTATATTCCACTTTCCTGGACCCCATTAACCTTGAGAGAACTGTGAAGGTCATCAGTTTGTGTGGCTAAATAACTTTTCTCCAAAAAAGTAGCACCAAAAGCTGTTTCACTTGCTCAACACCCCCCTCCATGACTCCTTCCCCCCTTTTTATTAAATCGCTAAAGATATTTGCATGAAAACAGTTCTTTTTACTGCTGCTGCTTCTCCACCTCGGTGACATCCTGGACCCTGCAAAGGAGCTGATTTTAATATCACAAAGGATTGTGATTTCAAGTGGAAGCAGCACACCTCTTATAAAACAAAGACTGTGTTTTCAAGCTATTGTTTCTGATAATAAAATGCAAAAGAAGCTAAATATCTAAAATGTAAAATAGATGTTTTATCTAAAGAATAGACACTAACATTGTCTATGATCTTCTACTCCTTAAAGCTGCAGGAAAAAGTTAGAACAAAGAAAATGACAAAAAATAAATAAATTAGAAATGAACTTTTAAATGTGAACATGTTTTCTTTACATCTTTGCAGTGTAGTTTGCCTACCGGCATGGGACAACTATATTTTTATTATTTTTTATTACCATCCTCATTTCATTGAGTGTTACCAGTCTAAAAATAAGTTTTGAAAGTGGAATATTTTACCCAGACATTACTTTTCTGCAAATATAAAGCCAATATTATCTATTATTTCATTGTCCCCACAAAATTTGGCACTTACTGATATTCTGGTATTTCAATTATCACAATTAGGAATCAATTTTTCATGATTTTAGTCTCAGCAATGTGCATTTTTTGAGTATACACCTAATCATTCTATTTATTTATTTATTTATTTAGGGGGCAGGTGCTGGGGATTGAATTTAGGGGCCTTCAATCATTGAGCCACATCCCCAGACCTATTTTGTATTTTATTCAGAGACAAGGTCTGAGTTGCTTAGTACCTTGCTTTTGCTGAGGCTGGCTTTGAACCTGAGATCCTCCCGCCTCAGCCTCTGGAGCTGCTGGGATTACAGGCCTGTGCCATTGTGCCCAGCCCTAATCACTCTATTTATAAGAGAGAATTAGAAATACTCCTTCATATACCATGAAATAAACTTCTATATCTCATAGACGCCAAGGTGCTGTATAAGTAAGAAAAATATAAATGTATTTCTAATGCATTTCAATAAGTTTATGCCATTTTGAAAAATTATGACAAAACTCATATATGAACCAGGTGATACCCCGCCTTTGAAGTAGATTTCAGAAACAATAACCAAACAGAGACATTTTGCATGGTTCATGAAACCATAACCTACAGCTGGAGCTAGTCTGCCAATTCTTCTCTTGTATACTATTGGAATATGGCATAGGCCCATTACTTGTGATTTTTAAAAGATTCTCCTGTGTTGAGTTAACAACAAATCAGAATACAGAAGGCTGTGGGTTGGATTCTTATGTGAAATATTTTGTTTTGTCCTTTCTGGACCAAAAATAGTAAGCCCACTCCCAATTATGTGCATAACTATGGCCAGATCTTGGATAAAATGAGGACTGGAGGAAGACAAGATCTGGAACCTGGTTCATACCTCACCATTAAAAGAAGCCAACTCCAATGCACCTTCCATGTTGGCAGCAGAGTTTAGGTGAATGTAAATATATGGTTCTTATGTATAATACTTTTAAGGATACTTAAATAGAAAGAGCTACTATGTTGTATTAAGCACATACATGCTAGGAACCATGCTCAGCACTTTACATACATTAAACAATAAATTTGCACAATATTCTTACCTCAGTTCATGAGATGGTATGACTGAGGCTGTAAAAAATTAGTTCAATTTCACACAGTGAGGTGTGAGTTCCCTGGGATTCAAGGCTAGCCCCAGTCCATCTAACTTCAAAGCCCTCATTTTTCTTCCTAGTGCAAGAGGTATTTTCTAAAAATCTAGTGAAATAAGATTCAGTATTTTACCCAAAATCTGGCTTAAAAATCTCTAGATTGCTCATTCATTCAGCAAACTTGGGTGGAATACTCTGATGATTCAGAGTTTGTGAGAAGAAACATGGTTAAAAAGAAAAAAAAGTTTGGAATCTTGGGTTGATCCTAAGCATGATAAGCAATTTTCCCAGCTTCCATGTTCCTACTATGGCAGACTAAGTATCCTAGTTCCTTCTTCTGAAATGAAAAGAGATTAGACAGATAGATCATTTCCATGTTCACTTCTAAAGGCAGAAACTTATCAATACATCTGCTCTGTTTCCCAAATAGTATCTACGAGATTTTGTAGTAGGCCTATTAATACCAAGCTATTATAATTACCAAACAGCATTCCATGGAAAAGTGGATAAACAATTGCTTCATTACATGCATACAATCTATTCCATACATCTTTGCTTGCACCCCAGTTTTTTCCCATGTAAAATGTGCTATGTGGATTGCTGCTTAATGTTATACATAAGTGAAGAGTTATTAGTTTGCTAGGGCTGCTGTAATAAGTGTCATAAACTAGGTGGCTTAAATAAAAATTTGTCTCACTAGAAGTCCAAAATTAAGACATCACCAGGGATGATTCCTTTTTAAGGCTGTGATGGAGAATCTGTCCCATACCTCTCTCCTAGCTTCTGGTGGCTTGCCAACAATCTTTGAAGTTTGTTTATGGTACCATAATGCCAATCTTCATGTGACATTCTTCCTGTGTCTCTGTATCCAAATGTCCCTCTTATATAAGAACACAATTTATGTTGGATTAAGGCCAATTCTAATGACCTCATCTTGACTTGATCATCTAAAAATATCTCTTTCCAATTAAGGTCATATTCTGAGGTACTAGGTGGTAGGACTTTGAAATCTCTTAGGGAGACGCAATTCAACCCATAATTTATCTTATATAAAGCTTTCTTTAGGTGTTTCATAGTTTTAAAGGTTCTATTTTCTTCTGTTGCATTCATTCCATGTGAAGACATCTGTATGGTTACTATCACAGGAAAGCCACAGAGAAGGTGAGACACACTATCAGAGTTAGAGAGGACAGGAGCTCAGCAAAGCACTGGACCCACATAACAGGGCCTGTGCATCTATTCCCATTCTATGGAGGTGCACAGCAGCCAAAACCCCAGCTGTGTACGTGGGAAAGACAGATAACACCTTTCTATTCAATCAGGGACAATTCTGGTCACATGCACCGAAATGAACAAATGTCATGTGGGATGGCAGCCTCAATGAAATCTATCTTGATTTAATAGAGAAATAAAAGCAATATAAGGTCATAAGCTAAGCCCATCATAAAGTGCATGCAGGCACCCTATATTTAATACTCCCAAGCTGCTTTTTAACTCTGAGTGAAACAATTTGCCTAATGTGTACAGAAATGGTTCAATTAATTTCTTCCTTTAAGTAATACCAACCTGTCCCCTATCATACACCTTAGTAGAAGTGCTTTTCTTTTCTTCTATTTCTTTTTTTAATGTTGGAACTCTGAAGATACAGGAATGGAAGGAGTGCAAGCTTTTGAATGACAGGAAATCTCTCACAGAAATAAAACACATTCACACTTGATTGCCATCTTTAGAGGCCCTTTGGAAACCCCAGTGTCTGCAAAGGGGTCAGCAGATGCTTCCGAACCACCCTGGGCAGCAGAACACAGCAAGAGAAGCTTGCTATACGTTCATTAATGATTCCTTCATTCAATAACACAATTTTTTGCAGCACCTATCATTTCTCAGGCTCACTGTCCTAGGAAGACGTTTTAAATAGGGTGGCGGGTATAGACTTCCTTGAAAAGGCAACATTTGAGGAAAGATTTGAATTACAGAGGAAGTTAATCATAAGGATATGTAAAAGAATATTTCAAGCAGAGGGCCGACAGCCAGAGAAAAAACCCTCAGGCAGAAACAAGTCTGGCAAGTTCAAGAAATAGCAAGGAGGCCAGGGGGCATGGAGCAAGGACAAGGAAGAGAGAGGACTTAGAGAGACATCATAAGATAACTCAGTGCTATCAAAAAAGAGGAGAGGAGCTTATATAATCCTAAACAAAAGCAAAACCAATGATACGTTCAGTTAGTGTGTGTGCATTATAATTTTACACATTATTTTTATTATGCTTTTTAAATCCTGACAATGGGTCATTATCAAATTACTTCCTCCAAGGACTCTAAATGGAGTTCAGAGATAATCACTTCCTTTTCAAGGGGATCATGATCAGAAAGTTTTGAGGATTAGTCCAAGAACACAATTTAAGAATGAAATGAGTAGGATGGGAAATTAATATTACACCCAAGACTGGTACCCTCCCTCCGTGATGCTAAAATGATTGTGGGTTTACATGACAGTAACCATCTCAGTCAATCAAATCTATAGACATTTCAATCACAACTGTCATCTGGTATTCAAGGATAAGCCCTCCAAGGGACAGGAAAATCAGGACACTTGGGATAAAGGGGCAACCTTTAGAAAAAATTGTTCCATGAAGTTCTCCTTCTGCAAGTGTCAAGGTCAATCAAAGAGGAAGTGCTGCTGTTTAGCATACTTAACTCCAAAGAAACCTGACATCTGCAATACTACCAATTCTCCCTATGAACATTTTACAGTAACATTTTTAAACAGCTCTTGTGAAAAAAAAAAAAAGTAAATCCACAACTTTCTATATTAACATTCTTTTTTTTTTCATATATAACTAAGTCAAGGTGCCTATACAAGTTCATAGGAATATTATTCCTTTGCATACTTCTAACTTATCAAGTTCAGAGCCAACCATCCCTGCTACTATAAAGCATGGTGGTCTTTGATGGATATTTTAAACTGACTGTATCACAACTTATTTTCAATAGAGAAATAACCAATAATTAGGCACAGAACTGGTTCAGTGTTAAACCCAGAAACTATTTTCTAACTCCAAGGCCAGGTCCAGTTTGAAATGAAATAATTTTCAAGCCATAGAATTGAGTATTGCTTGCTTATCAGACTTGTTCTTATACAATAAAGTGTAAAAAAAATAAACCTATGCTTAATATTTAACACAATTTATCATGCTAAAAACAAATTTATAAATCATTTGAAAATGTTAAAGTAAACATGACTACCTTAATACAAGAATGAATTAGTACAAAAATCCAGTCTTTAATTATTGGTGATATGTTTATCTAAGTGATTGATACACACACACACACACACACACACACACACACACACACATTTTTTCTATTAACCACACCATTGAAGATTTCATTGTTTTCGGTTTGCTTGTTTTCATGCTGGGGACTGAGAGACCCTGGTAAGTACAGGCTCTACAATTTAAGCTACACTCCTTGCTCAATGTATTCATCTCAACACTATAGAATACATATAATTTTAATAAGCCTCAAAAACTTTGTGCAGATGATATTGCACTCCAGATACTTTGGAACTGGCTTAGTAGCAATGATTACTAACAATGGTTACTAATTTTAACTAATTAGTAAACTGAACAGTTGTCAGAGTAATTTTTTTTTTGGGTACCGGGGATTGAATTTAGGGGTACTCGACCCTAGAACCACATCCTCAGCCCTATTTTGTGTTTATTATTTAGAGACAGGGTCTCACTGAGTTGCTTAGTGCCTTGCTATTACTGAGGCTGGCTTTGAACTGGTGATTCTCCTGTCTCAGCCTCCCGAGCCGCTGGGATTACACGTGTATGCCACCACGCCCAGCTTGTCAGGGTAATTTTTTGAACTGCAATGGGATTCTATTTGTTGTCTTTGGTGATAAAGGCTGATGTACTTGAAAAATCCTATTGCCAGTTCAAGGCTTATAACTATTTTAATTCTATGTGATTTAATCCTTTGAATGATCAATCAGGGTTTTTTCCCCTTAGGCCTGTAAAAGAACTGTATGAGTTGAAGAATGACAGAGATTAAATTTATGAGATATTAACAAGAAGAGCAAAAGGAGTATTTCCTCACCCCATACACATGTACACACAATATTCTAAAGGAGTAGAATATCCCACCATCCCCAAACATTAAGATTCGAAAGATATTTCTCAATTCCCCTTGAAATTATGAGAGGAATATTGGGTAAGGAAGAGAGAGAGTCCCATCACTGTATATTTTCAGTCTAAAAGTTTTAAAGTATTTTCGTATATGACCACGTAATTGCTAACTCTACATCAGTTTCTCCAAGAGGGAAGAGCGAGAAGGAGAGAAAAGCTAAGCCAAGGACATTTCCATAACAAACTTTAGAATGCTACTAGTGTGCCACCACTGGATAATTCAAGAATATTTTTATCCTTAGCTCAATGCCTGAAAATACTTGTAGGGATTATTGTCAAAATCCATTGTTGACTTCCTTTTGGAGGATGAGAGAGTAAAAAGCTTCAGTCTTATAAATATCTTTATCAGAGTCTTCTCCATAAAATTCTTCCCCTTCTTTGATTCTTAGGCTACTTTCTTTGGTGAAACCAAGCTTTCTAAACCTATTCAAGAAATTTTTTCTTTCTTTTCTTTATGTCTTTCTTCCTTTCTCCCTCTCTTCCTCCTTTCCGTGTTCATGTGATATACAATTATGAAACATTTACCCTGTGCCAAATATTCTTCCAGGTACTAGAGTCAGGGGCAAATAAGACAA
This sequence comes from Xerus rutilus, assembly GCA_028644305.1. NCBI lineage: Eukaryota > Metazoa > Chordata > Mammalia > Rodentia > Sciuridae > Xerus > Xerus rutilus. The sequence continues at coordinate 50,497,887 of CM053410.1, read as the reverse complement.
AAAATGTCCAGGCCAACCACAGGAGAGGTATGAAGGAAGAGAGGGGTATTGAGTGACGCATAGTGTGACCAAAAGCAGAGCTCTGATATAAAGAAGAATGATGTTCCGAGGATGTCAAAGACCTCGGACCTTCTGCACAGTGGTGTACTCTCACGACATGGTCTTACCTTAGCCTGCTGTGCCCAAACATAGCCTAAAGTAGAACTGGGCACTTAAAACAGCCACAGCATCAGCAACCCAAGCCTAGTGCAGCAGACGTTAAAATCTTCACCTCTGCAGACCAATCATACTTTTTAATTCCTGTGTGCCTCATAGCTACTGTTTTGATATGGGTAAGGGAAGGAGCATTCCCTCCATTTTATAGATGGATAACTTCAATCTCAGCAAAGCAAAGGCATCGTTTAAGGTTACAGAGCTAAATAGCACCACTAAGGTCTTGAACACAGACTTCAGATTCCAAATGCTGAGCTTTTTTTCCACAAGATATTTCTCTACAGTCAGAGTATGTGCTCAGTGAAAGTGCAGTCTGGCAACTGAATCCGAGCCCTTGCCTACAATGACTGCTCTAGAACAACTGCATGAAGGGATGCTGATGGCAACTAATTGGGAAAGAAGATTTCTTGAAGCTGCATAGGAAATACTTTGTTCATACTTAGATTGTTTGCACCTCAAGGCTGGTAGTGCCCAAGACTGTGAGAATACTTGGAGTCGAGAGTCAGTGAGTAGGAAAGACAAGATGATGATCAAACCCCAAAGGCATCACAAGTGCCTGCGACAAGTTGCCAATAGGAATAGCATCCCAAAGTCTACCTCTGGAAATCTTAAAAGTCTTCCTTTATTAATCAGGGACACTGGCATTTGATCTACCAATTAAGGCTGTACCTCCTGCACTATGGCTGAGCTCAAACAATTTCTACCTCCTTCTGTGGTGAAGACAACTACTTAGATAGACCAGTGTCTCCAATAACCACTTTCTAGATCTTCACCAGAGACTAGTGGTCTATCACCTGGTACACAATCTGGGAGGAGTATCCTTACATATGGCCAGTTGTTTATTTAGAAGCAGTTAAAATGCCCTCTTTCATGGAAAGAAATATTTTATGTCTCAACATGTCACATTCATTTCTTTCTCTGTAATTTCCTCTTGCTTCTTTGTTACTAAAATGCTTCCTGCTCAAGTCACTCTGAACCATGTTCTACATGGTTAAGACTAGGAGTTACCCACTTTCCTCTCAGAGCACTTAGCACAATACAAGGCTCACAGCTGGATATTATATATTGGTTGATTTATTTATTCAAAATATGATCTTAAAGACTGCTCTTCAGGGGCTGGGATTGTAGCTCAGCGGTAGAGCGCTTGCCTCGCATGCGTGAGGCCCTGGGTTCGATCCTCAGCACCACATACAAAGCAATAAAATAAAGACATTATGTCCATCTACAGCTAAAAAAATATTTAAAAAAAAAAGACTGCTCTTCAGATTCATTCTACAGGAGCATAAATAATGTACACATTTGTTGAGATAGGCCTAAGGTACATGCAATTCCTTTGAGGAATCAAGCAATCAGCGTTGGGACTTACAACTTAAATGTAAAAGATCCAGAGACACAGTATCTCAAGGAACTCAAATAAGACTACTATTTTATCTGTTTTGAAAAATAAACAATAAAAATGACAGGCCATAAAATAAACATAAAACTTCCTGGTGTTTTGTGATGCTCTGCTCCATTAGGTCATTTTCTGTTGCTAATGGTGTTGGCAAGAATATTTAGGTCCAAAAGTTGCTTAAGGAATGCTCAGCATGCCAGACGTCTATATCCATGTATTCCCTGAGCAGGTCCCATGTAGTATAGTTTTCAAATAGTAAGTCACTCCAACTTACACTCAGAACATAAATATCAGACCAACCATGGGAATATTTTTATTTATGGGGTAAAAAATAAACAAAAAAGAAAAGCAAAGAGAATTCACTATAGGGGAAACATCAACAAATCAGAAGACCAGAGATAATCCCAGCCAGTATAAAATGGGAGGGCAGATGTAGTCATCAGCACAGTTTCCAATGAGTAAACATACCCTTTTACATTATTTTAATGTTTGTCTATTCTCACATGCTGTGTCTCTTTGGCAAAGGAGAGCCAGTATCTATATCTGAAAATGACTGTTAATCACATTTTAAAAAACATATTTTAGTAAAGGATGAGAAACACTCACAAATGCAGCTGGAATGTAAGAGAAGGAGAGAGAGAGCGGGGATGGAGGGAGGGAAGGAAAGAGGGAGAGAGGGGGAGGGAAGGAAGGAGGGAGGGAAGGAGAAAGAAAAGATCAGCTACCCCTGCAGCCAAAACAACTCAGTGTGGGGACAGTGTCATATTGAAGCATCTCTGAAGCCCAGCTGATTTGTAAAATCATCAGAAACTAGGCGGCTGGCTCTGATTACCATTGTGATTTGGGGGTGTATTTACCCTCTGATAGAAAATCTGTTCAAATGAATTCTCCCACAAATGTGCCACCCCGCCAGGCAACTTGCTAACAGTGATCTTCATAAAGAACTGTGCATTGTCAAAGGTTATCTTTCCATTCAAAGTTCCCAAATGAAAAGTGGAGATAGAACTTCACACCAAATTTTACCGTGTGAAAAGAGAAGTCAAGGAATAACTAATGAAAGAGGCTAAGAGATTTTTAAATAAAATGTCCAAACAGCAGGGAAATGATGATCTTGAATGGAAAACTATGGGAAATAATGATGAGAATAGATGTGTGGAGACTAGGAAACCCAGGTAGAAAGAAGAAAGATAGGGAAATCTGATTCTCATCTCTAAAACATCAGCCCCTTGCCTCCTTCCCCATCCCTTGAGACAGACCAGATATGAAAATGCCTTTGATCTTTGGTAGACAGATATTAGCACCAATAGGCTAACATATACATGGGCAGTGGCCTGCAAATTCCAACAAGCCATGCTAAATAATTAGATATTCTGAGAATTCCAAGGTTACCCACCAGACGCTGTCAACTCACAGTACCATATGATCTGCTTACTATGCAAATTTCTACATACGTGCAAAGTCTTATTATAAATAACTCATTTCCCAGCTGCGTACATCCTCTACAGAGAAAATGACACATTGCTTGCCTATCACTGAAAGAAGCCAAGTGAAAGGGATGTATAAAATCAGGCTTCCAGAGTTGTTTCTCCTGAGTTTAGGTTGTTTGGGGAATATAAAAAGAAAGCCCAGATGAAAGAAGAGTTCTAGGGTATGCAATACACAGGTTTACAGGTAGGCACTGCAATCCCCAGAAGCAAGGCTGACCTTCTTCTGAGTCCATCTGAGTGATGACTTGGTAAACTGTGGCAAAAGGTTGAATCACTGCAGTAGCTCTAGAGGTAACAGAGGTTGCAAGTGGCTTAAATTGTTGCTTACTATCCTGCTTCTTCTACAAATTAGCTAATTCATTAAGTGTCTACATACCTTTGCTACACATTCTCCCAAAGTGATTAAAAATACTTGTTGAGACCCTACTACTGTCTCCTCTCCTTGCTTTGGGAAAAGAATACGAGAGATCACCATGCATGTACACCTCCTACCCACTCACCCCTCACTGTGGGTACCTTACACCAAGTTCCTCATTTAAATCCTCCATAGATTCCTCTGAGATCCATCGCTACCCACTTTAGACTCTCATTGCCTTCCTCCTCTTCCTGAGCCTGGCCCTCTTACATCCCACCTTCTCTCAACTCCACCTTGATCACTAGTTTCTGAGTGCTTGGCACATTTGAACTATTGGTGTCTTTCTTCTACCTAACTTGTCTGGCTTCCTTCCCCCAATGCAGGATTTCCTGATTCCTAGAAGTCCCATCATCACTGAAACCAGAACATATATCCCAGTTTTAGGGTGTGGGAAACTCAAGCAACTGGAAAAGGATTTGCTTTAAGAATACAAAAATACGAATGTAAAATTATAAACAAAACTTTCCAGAGGGGGCCGGTGCAAGTGAGGTGACCTGTTCCTTGAATTTCATCAGTTCTTCAATAAATACTACCTCTTATTGGAACTCCATTATTCTAGTAGATTGCCATTAAAGGTTTTGGCCAATCTCCTGAGAAGCCTATCTATTTCTACAGTACTTAAAACTTTGTTTTCCTGAGAATTTAATAAAACTTGAATGTGTTTATGCCTATAAGAGGCCTGCAATCAATATCCACTGATGTAAATAATACAAGTGAGGCTGAGCTGAGATCAGGGGGCCCCAAACCTCCAGTGCATAAAATTTGAGAGAAAAAAAAAGCTCATGAACCTGATTATTCTCTTACAAACAATTACTGATACACACCTACCTTGACAGCATTTGAAACAGCTCCCAACCTGATAGCATTAGAGAGCCCTTGTTTGAGTTACTGATAGCAAGAAATTGACACTGACACTGGCAATTTAGAGAAGGCAGACTCAAAGGCTAAGTTTAGGCTAAAGAGACTGGAGAGTGTGGGAACACTTTCCCATTCCTTCTTCCCACAGGATCCTCAAGCTGTCTCCCCCAGTTCCATCCCTTATTCCCTACATTCTCCGTCAGTAACTATACTTGGCAGGGAGTTCTCAAACGAATTTCACACACTGACCAATGAACAAGGACCAGGGCTCTCCTTCCTCAGTTCTTTGAACATCACTGCATTATACTCTAAGGATTTCTGTTAGCTTGCTAGGGCTACTAACAAATCAGATGGTTTAAACAGCAAAATTTATTATCTTAGTTCTGGTGCTTAAAGCCCAAATTCAAGGTGCTGACAGGGCTGGTTCCTTCCAAAGGTTGTGAAGAAAGGGTCTGTTCCAGCTGGGTGAGGTGGAGCATGCCTGTAATCCCAGCACTTTGGGAGGCTGAGACAGGAGAATCATGAGTTCAAAGCTAACCTCAGCAATGGCAAGGTGCTAAGCAATTCAGTGAGACCCTGTCTCTAAATAAAACATAAAATAGGGCTGAGGATGTGGCTCAGTGGTCAAGTACCCCTGAGTTCAATCCTTGGTACCAAAAAAAAAAAAAAGAAAAGAAAAGAAAGGGTCTGTTCCAGTCCTTCCTTGTCACTTGCAAGTAACTCTCTTCTCTGAGTCTCTGGACATTGTCTTCCCTCTGAGCATGTCTGTCTGTATCCAGATTTCTCCTTTTTATAAGGACATTAGCCCTAAGAGATTAGGCTCTAACCTGATGACCTCATTTGAACTTGGTTGTCACTATAAAGACTACCTCTAAATAAGATTACATTCTGTGGTTCAGGTTAGGATTCCAAGATATTTCTAGGGTGGGAGTGTGTGCAGACATTTCAATCTATAACTAGACTATCACCAATTTTCCTTATTAGACACCAAGAAAAAATATGTGCAGTTGAGATGATCATCAATAAGTTCACTGAATAACCCAATATAACCTTAGGATGCCAAAGGAATGTTTGAAGAATACATTTCATTAGCAGTAAAAAATTGAGGATTAAAAACTGACATGATGTTGAGTGACAATGATACTAAATTTGGCAATGAATGCTGTGAAACTGTATAACTCTTGTTGTTTTGCTTCCTTGTCTGTAGACATTTTAATAAGTTAACTCAGGACCTGCTAAGTTGCTAACTATTTAAAGAACAAACATTCTATAACTTCTGAGATAAGCTATAGTTCCTTTAAATGTCCCTCTGCTAGGTAATTTAAGGATCATAGAAAAGAGAAGGGAAGTCAGATCACTTACCCCTGAAATGAAATATAAAGCTTTGGTGTATTTTATCTCTAGATCACAAAGGTGAGAATTGTTTAGTGCTAAATTTGTGGAGCATGCATCAGTAACATAAGGACCTAACATGACATGTCCGATCATTTTAAATGCCAGGAGAGCCCTTCTCTCTTAGTTGAATGCCGTCTCTCCAAGTGACCAAGCATGTTGATCCACCTGAATGGCAATTAGCATCTTGTCTCATCTCCTACTATCGAAATGAGGGTCTGAACCATTTGCATACCAAAGAGTAAATATAATGTGATGATCATGAAAATGAAAGCCAACCATCAAAGCAAGGGAGAAAGGTACACACTGATAACAGTGGGTGCTCCTCCAGGGGTACAATACTTGATCAGGTAATGGTAGAAAAGAGTCAAAGATGACTACTATCCCTTCTTTTCCTCCTACTTACAGAATTCTCTTGGCCTTTGTTTTTACCTTCTTGTCCCTCCTTCCAAAATAAAATTTACTTTTTGTGACTGCTGTGGGTGTCTGGGTTCTTATTTTAATTTATCTTAAAGTTTGATTTAAATTTGGAACCTACATAAGACTTTTGACATTTATTTCTGGGGGTGTTTTCTGAAGCTCGATGAAGTGGGTGTTGATTGACAGGCAGGTTGCTATGGAAATAGCTGTCACTGCAGCGACTAAGGCTTTATTTCATACGCTTCTTTTGTCAGGCAAAGGTTTGTGGGATATTTTTAAAATAGTGTAAGTGCTCCAGAATTAATAGGAAACTGTTCAGTGATTCTTTTCTAACATACCTATCAGAACCTGCAACTGTGTTCATTCTGTACTGTTCTGTTCTGCATATGTATACCTAACTTTTTGCTTTAAAACTACTGCTTTCCAACATTGTTTTGTTTCACTGGTTGTTTGTTCATCACCTTTCCCCTATAACACTTGCTCCCTGTGAAATCACACAGGTAAGGAAAGGAAAGTAAGAAAAAGTACTTTCCAAAGAAATTCCCAACTCGTATAACCATGGGCTTAGGCAGCCTACCAGCTCTACCCTGGTGCTGTATCTATTAGATAACTTCTTCATTTTAGGGTATTTATTTATTTATTAGTGCCAGGGACCCCAAAGTGCTTAGCTACTGAGCCACATCCCCAGCGCCCCTCCCACCCACCCCCCCTTTTATTTTAATTTTGAGACAAGGTCTTGCTAAGTTGCTAAGGCTGGGTTTGAACTTTCAATGTGCCTGCCTCAGCCTCCTGAGCTGCTGGATTACAGGCATGTGCCACCACACCTGGCTATTTAGGGTTTTAAAGAAGAAATTCAGGAGATGAGAAAATGCATGCATGTTAAAAGAGGAGCAGATGAGTTACTTAAGATTTAAGTTGGGTTCAATTATTCTTGTTTCTATTCATTTATTTCTTCTCCACCTTCAGTAGTGTCTTGGAAAGTGGAGTATATGAATAAATAAGATGCAAACCTTTCAAACAAATCCTAATCAGACTCAAATCCCCTATTTCTCAGGAATATGATTCCTTAGACATTCATTATAGCCCCCAAAGCAATTGAATTCTGAATACTTTCCAAGCATCACTAAAAAAAAGAAAAGAAAAAAAACACAATACAAAATGCAGAAACCCCATGGAATCATCTGCTCTGCAAATAATGAAGAGTGACCCTCTTCTACACTCAGCTTCCTATGAACCTGAATCCAATCATCTATTTTCTTTAAAACAAGTACCTCTCTATCCTATCCCACACACCAACACAGCACAGGACTCTAGATAGGTCAGCAGCTCAATTTCTGAATAGAGTTCAGGGGCTGAGTGTTTGCATTTCTTTGTATTTTTCTGGCTGCAGTCAATTTCTGCCATCTTTTTATTGTCCTTATTTAGCTCTCTTTTATATGAATGTCAAACTTTGCATTTGTTAAGGGCCATCATCCAGACCCCTGCTGGAAAAGCAAAGTTCCCCCTTGGTAATGCTTCAGATTTACACTTCCTAAATAAAAATTAAATTCATAGTTTGGAGGAAGAATAATCTACAGAAATTCACATCTATTTTATCGAAATCTATTTCAAATGCATACTTTTTCTTCTTTTGTTTCATTGGAGGGGTGTTATAGGAAGATTTTATTTTCCTACTACACCAAAGCTCTAAGTGTTAATAACATCTTGAGGTAAGAAAATTCACTTAATCAACTAAAAATGTTTGTCGTATTTTCTCAACAACTGCAAATACCTACATAAGATCCAAGAGATTAAAGAGGATGTCAATTATGTGTGGCAAAGCATGGTTTGACATTTCAGGGACCTTGAATTTTTTTCAGCTAGATTTAGAGTGAGAATGGGAAGAAATATACTAGTGAGCAGACTGTAGGCCTTACCTTCTCAAGGCAGTAACAGCTGCTTTCGGGGATAGACTGGAGGAGAGATCTATTTCTCTGACTTTACTGTAAAAAGCCTAAATAAGTTCAGTTAGTACAAATCTTAGATAAAAATGGTGGGAAAATGAAAAAGGTCAGGAAAGGGAACAAATGATAGTCTAAGATATACTATGGAAGAAATACTATCTCAGTATCTTCAATCAGGAAATTGCTAAGCAGGGCAGAGATAAGAACTATCATAACACAGATTAAGATGCTAAGTAACTTACTGGTCACAAGTACAATATCATTTATTTTTATAAAAATAGGTGTCTTTTTGTTGTTAAAAATAGTATAGTGGGATAATTACAATGCTCCTTAACTTGTGGTGGGCTGATATCCAGATAAACCATTGTAGGTTGAAAATATTATGTCAAAATGCATTTAATACACCTAGCCAACCAAACATCAGAGCTTAACTAGCCTTACTTTAAATGTGCTTAGAACACATTAACCTATAGTTGGACAAACGTATCTAATAGGTGGACACAAAGCCTATTTTATATTAAAGTGCTGAACGCCTCAGGTCATTCAGAAAGTGAACACCAGAATGGTTGGAAGGGAACCACCAACCATTCTTCACCACCATTAAATTGAAAAGTCATTCTGTGTCAAATCATCCTAGTTTGGGGCATAGTCTGTATTGAACTTTGAGATAGACGAGATAGAATTTGACTTCTCATGTCATTTGGTGTGTGACCTCAGGCAAGTAAACTGAGTTTCAAATCTAATCCACCATGGTTGTTTTCCTCCTCCTTCTCCTTCTCTCCCTCTTTATTTTCCAACTTTTACTCCAATCATAATCATCACCATTGTCTTCATCTGGTTACTTGGGGGAAATATTTAGGGTGGAAATCCAGTTTCAGCTTTGTTTCCTATAGTCACATACTTCTAAGTGATTTATCTACACATTCAAGAGATTTTCCTTATATCCTTCTTTCCAACTCTACTAATCATCTCCAAAACTAATTATTCTGTTAAATTTTGCTATAAATGGATCCAGTTCAGCCACTGTCATTAAATCAATAATCTGGGTAAGCTATTCATATTTAGAGAACTCATTTGCAAACTGTAGTTATCCACATTGTGCCTGATACCTTATGTATACAAGCCTATGTCCATACAGTTTATCCTCACACAATACAGGAAAATTGAAAATCCAGTAAGTGACCTCTTTTACTGAGAGACATAACCAAAAGGCTTGTTGTCACTTTAACAGAGTGCAAATCAATAAGTGATGTAGGGTTTTACTTTTTGGTAACATTAGGATGTTGACTTCAGCAATAAGCATGCTATAGATCAGAAGTTAGGACAAAATGTTCTTCTATGATACACAAGTAAAAAGCTTCTTATTTTAGAACTGTAGACATCAGTTATCTTATGCAATGACTAGCTCTACAGTTGTACTCTCTTATGAAGTAGAATATATAGTCTTCACTACAGGTTCTACCCAAGGAGGGGCAAAATTCAATACATGATAGTAGAAATTACCAACATACAAATGCAGAAGCAGCTAATATAATAAAAACAACTCTTCTCAGCCTCATTCACACTGAGAATAAATGAAAGTGTTATTATTCATGCTGCTGTCAGACAGGATCACATCTGAGTCACATCAGACACAACGGAATCTATCTTGATTTTTTATTTACAAGATCCCTGGAGAAAAGAGTCTGCAGAACTCAAAAAAGAAACGGGGGCGGGGGGTATTCCACTGTTTGCAGTGTTCATTGTCAGAATATTTTGCTTATTTTCTTTAAAGTTATAAAAAGAAGAGAAATAGGGATTTAATTTCCAGATTGATTTTGTCCTAAATATGTTATTTTAGATGAGTCACCTAATTATTTGGTTTGTTTTTTTCATGAGTTTAGAATGCGATAATAAATGGTATTCCCATCAGAGGGTTTCTGAACCAAAAAAAAAAAAAATCAATTGAAATTAAAATATTTTAGATATCCTAAAAACTGCATTATGCTATATAAATGTTAGTCAACATTAATAGCTCAAAGTGGCAGTAGTGGCCACGTCAGCAGTACCAGAAGGCACACGCCACTGCTTATGTAACCCTTCAACAGGCCATCATCAAATATGCTAATATTTCTACAGCCAAAGATACAAATATTGACACTTAAACAGGATCAACAAAAAAATATAAATAGCCTGATGCCAGTAAAGGTCAGATTTCGCTGCCAAATAAGTTTTGTGCCAAATTCATAAAATAAAATTAAAAAATAAAGACGAGTAACAACCTGTTTTGGATTTCAGAATTGTGGAAAATAGATTTTTGCATCTGAACTAATAAACCAACATAAGAGCCATATTTTACTATGGAAATCATGGTTATTAAATTTCTCCCTAGCCATTCTGCATCCCATCTAAATTATTCTCATTTCATTTTCCTTCTTAATCTGATAACCCAATTCTTTCACCACTTCACTGTCCTTCTTTAAAAACTCTCCAATGTTTCCATAGAGGCTAGGCTCGCTCTCTGTAACAGGAAGACAAACATTCGTAGATAGGGTGTGAAGGGGGATTCTCTTCTGACAGGCTCCTATCCTGGTCCTCTTGTTTCCAACCAATCCACCCTCTACTCAGTAGTGAGTGCTTTTTATAATGAAAATTTACACATGTCACCTATCTGCTAAAAACCTTTCAATGCCCTTTCATAACTCAACTCAACAAAGATCTAACTTTTTAATATCATGTGTAAAGCCTTTTGTGAGCTGGTTCCTGTCTCTCTTTCCAGCTTCATCTTCCTGCTAGACTCTCTCCTGATCCACAAAGCCCACATTCCAGCCTAGCCACATGATTTGCAGATCTTTGAACATACAATTTCTTACCTCTGTACTTTTGCTCACACTGCCCTTTTTGCTAGATTGTCGTTTCCCAACGAGATCTGCCTTTGTACAGTCTCTTAAACAAAATGTAATGTCTGAAGTCCACCCTGACCCCTTCATATTTCCTCTGATTACCCATATCTTAAGCCTGTTACTGTCACATGTTTATTGCTTTTCCACATTGGCCACATTATAACACAATGACATTATAACACATGCCATTATTTTGTGCCTACTGTCTTCCCTGATCTTCAAGTAAGCATCCCCAGCCAAGCCTTACAAAAACATGTGTTTCTGGAACACTTTTAAGCTGGTAAAGATGCAGAGGGAGAACTTAGGTCCATAAAACTTTCCATGAATGCATGATTTTCAAAGCAGTGATTTTGTGTGTGGATAGCATTTGCTCTTTGTGCCTGTTATAGCTTGGATCTGGAATATCTCCCTAAAGGCTCACATGTTAAAGGCTTGGTCTCCAATGTAGTGCTATGAGGAAGTGGTAGAAGCTTTAATAAGGGGAAGTTAGGTCATTGTGGACATGTTCTTGAAGAAGATATGGCGACACCAGCCCCTTCCTCTCTTTGGTTTCCCGGCCAGCATAAAGCGAGTCACCATACAGGACCCACCAAGATACACCAACTGCTTCACCACAGACCCAAAAGCAACAGGACAAGTAACTGTTGACTGAAACCTCTAAAATTGTGAACCAAAGTAAACCTTTCTTTTTTTCAAATTGATTAACTCAGGTATTTTGTTACAGTAATGGAAAGCTGACTAATCACATTGCGCCAATGACTGGAGTTCCCTGACACCTATTTACAAGCATGAAAAGGTGAAAAACATTGCAAGCAGAGTGATACTTAGAGTGTGCAAGGAGACTTGATAAAATAGCCCGCCAAGACCAAAACATGTGTGTAAGGCAATCAAATATTATTCAGAGAAGCTACTAATGAGTATGGTTCAAATAATTTGAGATAATTAAAAAAGATACATTGTGTGTTAAGAAACATTGAGACTATTGGTCTTCTTTTTCTTATTGTCTTCTTCTTTTTTTTTTTTTTTTTCCTAGAAACAAGGCTTTATTTTTTATTAGGAGGAAGAGAGTAAGTTCCAGAAGTGAATGCCTGGGTCTTATTTATCCTAGGTGCCTAGTACAGTGGTTATCCTGCAGAAAACTTCAAATATTTGTTTATTAAACAAAATTAGAAATTTTCACTTAGAAAATGAACTTTTAAAAAATCTTTTTCTGTATCTTAGCTCTACTTAGAAAGTATTTCTTTTTTTTTTTTTTTTTGGTACTGGAGATTGAACTCAGGAGCACTCGACCACTGAGCCACATCACCAGCCCTATTTTGTGTTTTATGTAGAGACAGGGTCTCACTGAGTTGCTTAGCGCCTCGCTGTTGCTGAGGCTGGCTTTGAACTCGCGATTCTCCTGTCTCAGCCTCCCTAAGTGCTGGGATTACAGGCTTGAGCCACCGCGCCCGGCTTACTTAGAAAGTATTTCTAATTTACTGATTTTGTCACTACAGTAGGGCAAGGTTATACTTTTTTTTACTATGATAATTCATGGTCAAGGACCAGATAAAGTAAACAGAACTCTAGGGTCCCTGATAGCACTCTCCACAGATGTTCAGGAAGAGGCTTACTCTGTATGACCAAATAAGTAGCATCTCCTTTCCCTTCTTCCCCCTAAATCCCAAGTGTCCTGGTATGATCTCACATTATCTTGCTCAAATTGACAAAGAGGAGTGAAAAATATCTTTGGTCAGGAGACAGAAGTAGGAGGATCACAAGTTTGAGGCCAGCCCAGGCAACTTAGTGAGACTCTGTCTCAAAATAAAAAATAAAAATGTCTGGTGATATAACTCAGTGGTAGAGCACCCTGCATTCAATCCTCAGTACCATCCCCACCCTCAATAAATCAATCCCTGGGAAACAGGCACATAAATAACCCACACTGTATTTTCAGGAATCTTCTCTTTTTCTTTTAAAACAGGATGCCAACGCATCAAGGAAAGCTGGTGTCACAGTAAAATAAATATCTATATATCATTTATATATTATTTTATAAAATAATTTATAATTATAAATACATTTAAAATATTTTTATAAATATATATATATATACATATTTTTTTTTTTTTTTACTGTAGAACTCCTGGGAAACAACAAATTTGCAAAACTTCTGGGTGGAGTTTGTACTCACTTATCCACCAGCCACAGTTTTGGCCTTCTACTTGGCCAAAAGTAGTAAAATATAGAGATTATCTACTATAATATTATACAAGGAAGAAACTGAGTCATGGACAGTACCTCATGCAAATTCACATGCTCTAATAGTCAAAGGGAAACATGACCTCCTCTCCTTTCTATCAGGGCTCTGTCAGTGATAACAGCCCTATTAGAAATGGCAAAAAGATGGATATCTTCTACCTTTCACATAACACATAAGACCCTTCAATGATGCAAGCAAGACTACAGATTTTAATGGGCCCCAGATCAATTGTTGGGGCAGGGGTGGCAAGGACAGAAAGCAAGAAGTGAAATGGGACAAAAGACCTCTTTCTCTTGTTTAAGTCTTATAAGGTACTGTTGAAAAATCTACAGATAAGCATCTTAAATCATGGTAAATTACAAACTGCATGCTGGTGACTCGGTCATGGAAAATTATGAAGCTACGTGATGTCTCATTTGTTGTGCTGAAAACAAATGTAAATAAATTACTGGGAGAATCTCATTTACATTTAGAAATTCGTCCTGATGCATGACATGACTACAGATTTTTTTAAAGATACTTTCAGAAAAATGCCACTCATTAAACCCAGATCATGAGGATCATACTATGAGTCTGATTTGGTGCAGGCTTTGCAAAAGAAGAAAAACCTACCCTTTCCTAACTGGAGAAACACAAACTCCCCCACCCACAGCACACTCACTCCCTCACTCACACAAGGGGGAGGCAGCATTCAGCTCATAGTTGTTTCTCTGTTTCTAATGATCCATCTGCTGTTCCTCCTATTCACGGAGAACACTCCAGAGCCACCATTGGCAAGATGAGCTCCTCGCCCAGTAGTGGCAATGCTTTGCAGTGAGCCATTCACACTTTCTCACCCTATTCCACCCATGACCTGAGGCAGCTGGCAGGGGTTAATGGGACAGAATGGAGTTAACTGGCTCCTGCAGGAATCAAACCCATGACCGATCTCATTACCACTCTGCTTTGACCAACTGAGCTGCAAAGCCATGGACTCTCATTGAATAGGAATTGGTCATCATGTGGCAGCGATGCCCTAAGATTCAGCTAACCTGAAAAGGCACGTATAAAATACAGGAGATTGATGGAATTCAAGCAAAAACCTTGAAGGGCTTTGGGTCTAGGGTGGCTGTTAGGCTTGTTGTCATGCTTAATTTATCCCATGCACCTCTCCCTGACTCCATTCAAATTACCCAGGGCGGTAGCAAGGACTTAGGAAATGAACGGAGAATTATAGCACATCCAATGTAAAGAGAGCAAATCAGGAAAGCACTTCCCAGAAAGTTTTGAGACCCATCATAGAGAGTCTGAAATGGGGCATCTACAAAGGTGTAGACTCTTGTTTCTCAGTGTTACAGCATGCTCCACATGCTCCTCAGTATTGTGCCCTTTGCAGCAGATACAAGCTCTCATCCCAATGTCCTCCATCTAAGTGAGGGTCTGGGACTCAACCTCTTTATCTCTGCAGCTGTGACTATGAGCTCACTTTCCAGCCTTTAAATTTCCTTTCATCTTTTTCCTTTTCCCATTCTAAACAGAGATTGCAAAAAGTTGTTGAGTTTTGCTTTTTACCCCACAAGGGTGAAATACAACCATTTCCTAAATAGGGATATTATGGTGTGTTCAGCCTCATCCATGGCAGAATATTTACATAAGCCTGAAGAGGTCTGAGAGTTTATTGGTTAAGGGGAAAATAAGCAGGCCATGAAATAATTATTTTTCATTGTGCCCTGCCAAAGCCATTCAGCCAAAGGCTAAATTGAGCTGCTATTGTGATTATTTGAACTGTGGAGCCAAAAGTCTTTGCTGCAAAGCATCCCAGCTGTCCTAAATTTTGTTCTGATGGCCACTTTTCATTCTGGCTCAGATTCTGCCAAAAAAAAAATGGTCCCCAAAAATAGGAGGGTGGAAGGGTTGCTTTATCCAGACCCACATCAATTACTGATTTAGGGCCATTCGGAGAACTTGATTATTAACAAATCACTTCCTGAAACTGTTATGACAGGATTCCCATATGTAAATGGCAGGCTGCTCATATGCACACAGTGAGGGGAGGAAATTAAAACGAAGACTTCCTAAATTTACTGGCAGTCATTTCTTTTAACAGTGATTGTACTTTATGGCAAATGAGTTCTTCCCGAGGGTCCTCATGGCTGGGAGGCTGCAGCAACAGCCAGCTGAAAGGGGCCACTGACCCTATACTTGTGTGGCATCTCAACAGGTATGTCTAGTGACTGTAGGATTTCATGATCAAATAAAATGGCTCTTCCAGGGCTTTAGGAAGCAAGGTAAGCTCTGTTTGTTTAATGTGGCATCTCTAGCATCCAGAGCAATATCTGCCTGTTTGTAGGTGCTCAACCAATATGTTGGAAGGAAGAAGAAGAAAAAGTGGGTAGGCTGCTAGTTCAATGTGACTTAGGTGCTAAGCCTGTCCTGTCTTCTAAATAAATATGCTTTTTGTATGCTAGGATATATACAGTTCTAAAAGCAAACCTACTATGGAAACTCACCAGTTATCTTTTTATCAAACCATTACTTTTTTTCTACATTGGCAAAGATCCACTCACAATGGAGAAAAAAATGAAAACATGATATTTTAATTTAGGGCATTGTTCTATTAAAACATATGTTAGACTTGATCAAAACCCAGTGTGCCTGACAAAGATTCCCTCAGACTTTCCTACAATTTGCTTCATTAAGAAATGGGATCAGATGCACTTTTTCATCAATGCCACATAGAGACCCATAAGGCTGATCTGAAGGGCACTGAAGGAAGATTCACAGAGACTCTGGGAAAATATCCTTCTTGCCTGCACATCATGTGTCATCCAGAAGGAGTTTCCTAGAACCTCGTTACTCCCACTTAGAAGCCAGGTTCTCAATGCAAAGACAGAGCCTGGAGACACTGAAATCACCAGTCAGAGTGAGGGTGGATTTTTATTGTCTCTGGAACTACATGGAAGGAAGGCAAGTAAACTACTTAAGTATTCCATTTATGAAACATCCATTACAAACTTAAAAGGCTGCTCCCACCCATACCCAGAGACTCTGGAAATCCCCTCCTTTCAAATGCTTTCCCAGAACAAATACAGGGGCACAAAATTCTTTGGTGTGCCACTGTCCTGACAAAATTGATGGCATTTACTCCCTGCACAGTCACCTCCCTCTTCCAGTCCCAGGCTAAAGACTGGGGACAGGAAAGGGAAATATTTGCCCTCCAAGTAATCTAGAATCCAGTGAAAACCATCATTTTGTCAATAGGAATCAAACTTCAGCTCTCTCTGACCACCCATCAGGACTGACTAGTTTCAGATAAGTCTATCAAAAGTCTCCATGTACAGTGACAGATGAGTGGATGAGGCACCTTCTCAATAGATAGCTAGAATATACAGTCATGGTGCAGCAAGAAATTCAAAAGTATCATAAACCTGAAAGTTGCACATAGAAACAAGACTGTTTTGTAATCAATGGTGCAATAGAACTATATTGTGGTTTTCAAAGAAGTATTTGAGCTATACATACTTTAGGCTAGGAGAAGTGTACAGTCTGTCATGGCTGCTTCGGATAATACCACCAGAGGTTCAAGTCAGGAGAGACCTTGGAGATCACCTACTCCATTCCACCTATCCATATCTACTCCAATACTCACGTAAAAGAAATGAAGACACCAAAGTCTGGAGACCTGAGTGCCAATCACACCCCATCAAATATAATTTTTAAAATATCTTAGCCTTTATTTTTTCTCTCTCTGACCTATCTTTCCTCTTTTTCTTTTCCTCTCTTTTTCTACTCACCCACCTCAATCTTTATCTTTTACTTCTCCCTCACTATACCTAGGGCTTCCTTCCTGGCAGCTGTAGAAATAATAGTGCCATACATATATATAGCATTTATTATGCCAAAAACTATTCTGAGTACTTTGGTATTCATCTCTTCATTTCATCTTCACAACAGCTCTGTGAGGTAAGTACTATAATTATCCCCATGTTATTGTAAATGAGCAAACAGAGACACAGAAAGATGAGGTGACTTGTTTCAAATTACCCAGCCAATTAGCAACAGAGACGTAGTTGAAAACATCCTTCCCACTTTGCATCTGAGAAAACCGAGGCATGAAGAGTTTTAGTGACAGGCCCCAGGCTACTCAACTAGTAAGAAGCAGCACCCAGATATGAGCCAGGTCACCCCACCAAGGAGCCTATGCTCATAAGCGTTCACCACTTTCTTTATCCTGCTTGAGACCCACGGCTTGATGGACCAGGGGCGATGCTCAAGGCAAACAGCAGTACCTGGTCAGGCCTGGAGTCTGTGGAATAGTGGGGTTCAAAAAATTATTAAGAAATCTAGGAAACACGGAAAAAACATCCATACAGTGTTTTTGTTTTGTGAAAACAAGGCAAGACTTATTTAGCATATGTTCTTAGAAAATGATCTTGCCAGTTTTCAGTTATTAAAAATAAAAGCTTAGTAGGGTGAGTCTATTTCAAATCATTGCAGCCAAAAATAAAACCTTAAAAAAAATAAAATAAAATCAGTCCAGGGCTTTTGGTTCTAACTTCCGGGGTAAACCAATGTGTACTGAAGGGGAAAAGTAGTATTTGCACAAGAAACTTAACTGCTTTTGGTCAAAGACAGTGAGAACAGTCAAGAATGTCCACAGATAAGTGAAAGTTCTCTTTTAGTCATTTTCAAAGGTTCATGCTTTCCTAACTGCCTACCAAACCTGCTCACCAGGAAAACAGCAATCTCTCCAAGACTGACCTCTAATCCTTGGTCATACTTTTATGTAGACAGGTTTAAATGCAGTAAAACCAAAGATCAGAATACAGCCAAAATCAAGTGTCCCAAAAAATACCGGATGAATACTTGTTATATTAATGAATCATTGTGAAGAAATGCCAACCTCCTAGGAAAGCCCTAGCCTGCGAAAGATCTAATGTGTGGTTAGAGTATACCACCAGTTAATTTCCATAGTCATAGAAGGTCATTTTCATTGTGTTTCTCTGTTCTCCCTTTTATATGTTATTTCTATCTAGAATAATACATGGCTTGAAACGAGAGAGAAAATAGCTAAAAAGGCAAATTCTTGTAAAATGATAAGTGAAGCCCATGACCCCCATCAGAGAACAACCTTTGTCCTACTATTCTCCATGAAGTTCGGTGGAGCATGGTGATTTTACACCTTGCCTTTAGTTTCCTAACCTCTCCTCTTGCCTGCTGAGCCCCACAGAACTTTCGGCAACTTGTGATTGAATTCCTATCTGAATTAGAGGCATGGAAAGAGCCTGACCTGTAGCCTGTGTGACAGCAGCTGCTCTACCTGTGACTAGATCCCCTCCCTAATCCAGCCAGTTGGCCAAATGGGGCGATGGAACATCTTTCCCTTTAAGGCAAAGAAAGATGTGCCAAGAAATGCTTCATTTCAATTAAACTCAACAGAGATTCGGAACCAAATCGGCCACAATTATTGGAAGAAACTGCAAATGGAAAAGAGTTTTAAAGACACCACTCACTGTTAATTAAAGAGTATGTAAACTGTACACACATTCACTTCTTCTCAAAGAGTTACGGTTCAAGAAAGGCCAGGGCTTCAGCTTCCAGGTTATTAAATAGCACCTCCAGCCTGAGTGTGGCTAGAATGGTGGGGTGTTTTACATTTGGTCACATATGTGGCTATCCAGTTGAGGTATCTAATTTGGAGTGCTATTAATGTGTAGCTTTTTCTGGCAAAGTTGCCTAAGGGATTAGTAACTCCCCAAAAGTTGTGTTGAATATTAACTGCATTAACTTCACAGCCTGCAACATACTGTCACACACAGCCTACGGTGCCTTATGGATGACTTGCTTAACAAAAAATATCCCACACAGAGCCCTGCTGCTAGGAAAAAAATGTTCCCACAAAAGGGATGCCCTCCCTGCCAATCGTGACTGAGAGCCCCTCACCCAAAAGAAGCCCAGTTTAGTGTGTTAATGGCCTTATTTGATTGCCAGATTTTCTCTGACCATGCAACATCCTTTTTTCTTCTAGATTTTACTGTGGGCCAAGTCCCCCAAGAACAGTTGAAAAAGATGTTTTTCTCTAAAGATAAGAATTTTAAATATTTGAGGTAAGTTTAAAGATTTAGGCCAGCCTGGTGGCATGCACCTATAATCCCAGCTACTAGGGAGACAGAGGCAGAAGGATTCCAAGTTTGAGGCCAGCCTGGGCAACTTAGCAAGACCCTGTCTTAATGTAAAATCTAAGACAGTCTAGGGGCATAGCTCAGGGGTACAGTGGTTGCCTAGTATGCCCAAGGCCCTGGGTTTGATCCCTAATACTAAAAAATAACTTTTTAAAAAATTTCCTACCACAAAGGCCACATGTTCATCCTCACCCACAAACAGGCTGTCCCCAAGAACTTCCTAATGATGGCCTGGATTGTGGCTGAGGGGTAGAGTGCTTGCCTAGCATGTGTGAGGCACTGGGTTCCATCCTCAGCACCACATAAAAATAAGTAAAATAAAGGTATTGTGTTCATTTACAACAAAAAAATATTTTTAAAAAAGAAATTCCTAATTACCATAATAATTCTGGATAAACCACAGTGATTTTATTACAATTTCCAGAACCCAAAAGAGAATGAATATAGCTTGAACATGTTATGAATAGAATAAATGGTCACTAATCTGCCCCATGACAAGGGCCCTTTAGAGAGGACCAGCTCATGCAAACCCCACTGAATGATTGTCCTCTCTTCTCACACCCTGCGTCTTTGTCACAAGTGTTCTTCAGTCCTTACAAACCATCCTTACAGAGTGGACTCAGTGTAATTAGAAATCGAGTTACATCTTAGGGCCTGGAAACTTTATTTCTTCATAATGCTGTACACTTAATTGCTCCTGCCAGTTAACAATGCAATTATGTTGTCTAGAAATGGAGACAAACAATAGATTTTAGTATTTAAACAGGAACTGAAACTGCAAGCAGAGAGCCACAAACCACACCATTAAATGGGAATTAAAGCTACATGTGAAAAGCAAAAAGTTTCAGTCCCAGCAATCACCAGCCCACAATGTAAAAAGAAGCTCCGCACCAAGCAGAAGGGAGATGAAACATGAGAGTCAAAGCCTGGGTTCTCAGCTCAGGCTGAGGGTTTGTGCAACCCCAGCATAAAAATATGACAGTGTTAAACAGACAAACTCCAGTAAAAGGACAGCACTTCCTCTTTAATGACCAAATGAATGCAAAAAGTCTTCTCTGTTGTCACTTGAGCATAATCATTGTGCCAATTCAGCCAATCAAGGCTTCCTAAACTAATGCCTTATTTTCAGTCAGGAAAGAGAACAATCAACTGATATTTGTCTCCACTTTCTAGAACCTGCACCAAGAATCAAAAAAACCTAAATGATAAGCAGATTTGACCTTGTATTAACACTTGGATCCCATTCTTTGGATTTCCATGCACCCCTTCCCCATCACCTCCATCAGTTTATACAGCTTCTCAATATAATCCATTAAGGGATAGAGACCTTAAAGAATAACATCTTATTTCAGCTTTATGGAAGGAATTAATTGGGCCTTTGTCACCATTACCACCCCACTCGGAGACCAGAAGGACTAAAAGATCCGTGCAGGAAACAACTAGCATAGATGTTGTCATGACTCTTCTGCAGGGAAGGCTCTGCCAAAAATAGAATGTCTGAGAGATCCCACACTGGAGACCACAGCTTTACTCAAACCTGTACAGACTTGGGGCTATAGACATACAAGACCAAAACTCCTGTGCAGGACAGAATTACTGAGAGATTTGATGCCAAGTTCAGAAAGGCTTGAGCTTTGCCTAGTAGCTGAGTTTACAAAATTCCAGAACCCCTACCAAAAGCAAATCCTCTCAGGAGGAAGGTGAGAGAAACTTCTGGGTTCAACTCTGTGTCATTAGGAGGGGCATATTTCAGGAGTCCGCCATTACTAAATATACAAGTTTTATTGACAAAGTCAAAACTTGACAAAGAATATTTTTCCTATTCCTGAAAATTTGCACTAAATAAATGGCAAAAAAGAAAAAAAAATGTAGCTAATGGGTTTGTGCATGGGCCATATACCCAATTACATGAACTTACGGTTCCAACCCTTGAGCAGAATGTAATGGTGACTCTTGTCTCTAGTCTGCCTTGTGCTTGCACTGAATGAGACTCTTCACAAGTTT
Organism: Xerus rutilus; assembly: GCA_028644305.1. Classification (NCBI taxonomy): domain Eukaryota; kingdom Metazoa; phylum Chordata; class Mammalia; order Rodentia; family Sciuridae; genus Xerus; species Xerus rutilus. The sequence continues at coordinate 50,476,477 of CM053410.1, read as the reverse complement.
TCCAGGCCCTGTCTTGAAAAAAATACTAAATATTATAGCCTATGCCCTTCTTTCTGAAAAGCAAGACTTGCGCCAAAAATGGCATTAGCCATGCCTGTACCACAACACTGAAACCTGCAAAATAAATCTCTCCCCTTCATTCATCTTTAATTCAAAAGTAGTTGTGTGCCACTACAGCTTGGAGCTTAAAACGAGTTTTCTAAAAAAGTGGAAGAAAAAAAGAGAGAGAGAAGAAATTAATTCTAACCCTTACCTTTGGCACCTTATAAGACTTTTGGCCATGACTTACCTGTATAAATAGAAAGAACTAATTTACTACAGAAATGCCCATGGGCGAACATGTACTAGCTAATGAAGTGTTCAGCTTTTGCATGATTAACCAGCTGGTGGGGGTAGTGTAAAAGCAGAGGCCATAAAATAATAAGAAAAAATTGATTAGCAGCCCTTTTTTAAAGTAGTCTGTGAAAAATTCCTTTTTTATACTCACTAGCTCAGAAACTGACTCTAAGGAAAGATAACTTGAATGGCTTACCAGGAAACCAGGCAGATCCCACAGCAGCTGTTTGTCTTTTCAAAATTCACTAGGTAGGGAGGCTCAGGTGAAGAAAGAAAAGACACCAAACAGCTTCCAAACTGACGGACCAACACAACAGGTCCTGCCAGTTGTCATAAAGTTAATTTTCTAATATGTTGCGAAACGCGTTATATAAAATGGAAAATGATGGCTGGGGTTTTGTGTCCATTCAATTTTCTCTCTGGAGCACTCTGCTAGACCACACTTGGCTTTAACAACTGCCAGACCAATTCATTAAGAAAAAAGGGTATAGTCTTGAGCCAGAATATTTATACACTTGACTCAGAAACAATCTATTCTAGGGGACATTTTCCCAAGCTAAATGCACTACAGGGCTTTCTTATTCATAAAATCCTTGAGCTGGTCTGCAAGTCCCTTAAGTGGAGAGAAAAGTAGTCAGGTCCAAAAGAGAAAAATGCACCCTGACCAAAAAGAAAGGAATGCCCAGCAAAGGCCCGGGTTGGAGTAGCCACTCATCAAGCAACCAAACAGCTCTTGACTCCATTTAATTCCAATTACACAACTAATATTTACTCAGCTTGGTGCCCCCCCCTCAGCACAGGGGAAAGTGTTTCCCAGGCCAAGAAAAGAGAACAACTGAAACTCAGTGTCCTCACCAGCACGCCAGACTCTAGCCCCAGTGCCAACCTCTCTCAAGGTTGCACCCAAGGTCAGACCGAGTAAGGGAGTGCAGAAGCTGTGACCCACACATGCACGTGTGCGCAGGCACACTCGCTTTCATCCACCTGTCCAAAATCCAGGGAACCAAAGCACTGGCCTTCCTCGCCCTTCACTCTTAGGCACAGTCATAGACAACAGACTTCTGCCCAATCAGAGCCCTCACACAGGCTACACACCATAAGTGGGAGCCCATGCTGAGCTATGTATGAGGTAAAAACACCACCATAACCAGGAAATCAACCATTTTCCTAATGACTCCCAAGTCTAAGATCATTAAGGCTACCTTATGAAATTAAGAGACTCTACGCTGGGAAAGTCACTGGCAGGTGGAGATCTGTATCGTAATATCAGGTCTACTGCCAATTCAGCTGTGTGACCTTGAGCAAACCGCTTAGCCTTTCTGATCTTCAGCTTCCAATATTTACAAAACAGACTAGTAGACCTCAAAACCTAAAATTCTAAAATAGAATTGACCTCTCAATTCTAAAATAGTTATTTTTTCTATGCTCATTGATATGTTAATGGATTAGAAGAGGGGACCAAGCATTTGTCAAATTATATACTCTGAAGATGCTCTATTGTCTAATATCAGGGCTGCTGGCCCTGATACTCTCCCATGGAGCATCGCTGTGCAGCAGTTTCTGAGCTCTTTAAATACGGCTAGTCTTGATTTCAAAAAATAGTACCAAAAGAAAGCAAAAGATCTCAATGATTTTACATTCATGACATGTTCAAACAGTAATATTTAGGATAAATAAAATAAATTCGTACAAATTAAAGTTATTTGTGTCTTTTAAAGATTTTTAATGTGACTACTAGAAAAATTTAAATTTAAAACATGTGGCTCACATTATATTTCTGCTGCACAGCAATGCTCCATGGGAGAGTATGCCAATGATGGCCTGTAGACCAAATCTGGTCAGTGCCTGTTTTTATAGACATTTTATATTCTCAAAATGTTTTAAAACAATGTTACAGAAACCATGCACAGTCAGCAAAAGCTAAAATATTTACTGTCTTGTCTCTTACTAAAGAATTTAAGGAGGAACTCTGGATGGTACAGGGGGGTGGTGGGAGAAGTGAGGAGGGGAGAGGGAATGGAAGTAGCAAAAATGGTGGAATGAGATGGGCATCACTACCCTAGGTGCGTGTATGAAGACACAAATCGTGTGACTCTATCTTGTTTGCAACCAGAGAGATGGAAAATTGAGTTCTATATATGTACTATGACTTGAAATGCATTTAGATAGATAGATAGACAGACAGACAGACAGACAGACAGACAGACAGATAGATAGATAGATAGATAGATAGATAGATAGATAGATAGATAGAGTTTATCAACCTTGCCTCAATCTTCTCCTTTGAGAGTTTTGGTAATACTGAGTCTTCAACACAGTACCAGAAAACATACTGGGAGAGAATTTCCCCACAAACCTCCATCATTCCTCCAGTGTCCTCAAGTCTGGCGGGAGAGTCTAAGAGAATCCAGGAGAGAGTCCAGACTTAATGCTTATATTCCCTCTCCCTAAGCCCAGTAGCAGAAAAGCTTACAAATATTGTACCTCACAGATTTCAGGTTTCCTCTAACAAGAAAACAGTTTAACAAAGAAATGGAGCCTATGAGGGAAACCATGACAACTTTAACTTCATACAGTAGCATAAATTTGGGGCCAAATTTTTGTGACCAACTGTCCCAGTTCTCTAAGACCAAGAGGTTTCCTGGAATGTGGGACTTTCTGCTTGCTAAAGAGCTAAAAATCAGGACCATTCTGGGCAAAACAGGATGAGCTGTTCACTTTAAATCTGACCAAGAAAAAATATGCTATTATATTATCTAAGGAATGCACAGCTAGTCACATTTTTCTGATAGAAAAAACCTTGCTTAACAAAACATCATGTTGAATTTTTGTCTTTTTCTACTTTCATTGCCTTTTAATTACTGAAAATTAAATTTTCAGTGAGTTCTCCATTGACCATTCCATTCTGTCATTTTATGGCCTTGGATCAGATCCCTCAATCTTTCTGGGCCTCATCTCTCCCTCTATAAAACATACTGAAGAGATAATGCATTTTCCATAGTAACTTCTGATGGAAAATAATACAGTAGATTTTAAGAACTTTGAGGGCAATGAAGATTCTCAATTCAGGAATTACATTCAATTCAAGATGACTGGACAACAGCTGTCTACAGGATGGACCTGTGTGTGTATGTATATATGTGTACTGCTGGGGATGGAAACCCAGGCCTTATGCCATGGTAGGAGTACTCCCTTATGCTGGGAGTACTCTACTTATGCTGGGAGTACTCCTTTATGCTGAAAGTATGATGAATTATTCAAAAGTGTTTTAAACTGTACAACACTGTAATTGCTTAATTTGGAGATTAAACAACCCAGTGTGATCTGGCTTCCAACGAAAAGGGTATATAAATGAAAAAAAAAAAAAGTCACGTATCCCACACATATGAACCTATGTAGATGCTGTTTTATTATTCATTCATTATTTGGGAACAGTTGTTTTGAAAACCATGGATGCCATGATTGTATGTATCACTTCCACAAACAATTGAAACTTGAAGAGTGGAATTCCCCTCTCCCCAAGGGTACTGAAAGGTCCTCATTGTTTAGGAGCTGATGGTGTCATTCATTGCATATTAAATACACATTCTCTCTGTTTCATTGGGGATGCTCTATTGTGCAATAATTGGTCCCCATTGTTATATGCACAATTTGGCTGCTCAGATGTAAAAGTAAAACCTCTTAAATAGCTATCTCCACTGATAGCCTCAGGCGTAGATGGTCTCCTGTGGCCACATGCCTGCAGCAACCCATGACTAAGGTTTATGCAAGGGAGGAGAGATTAAAAGGGGTACACCTACAATTCTTTATTTATACTAGAAAAGCACCCTGAAGCCTCATTAGCAATGGCCAACACTGTGTCAAGTCCCCAGCCCAGGCTTTGCCCAGAGTGGAGCCTGTCAAGGGAACTGAAGTAACCCATGCCCAGGACAGAGGGAAAATAGTAAACAGAAAAATAATAATAATAATAATAATTTCTACTGTGTCCTATATCTTCTTCCCACAGAAGCACCTGTCCTCTTTCTTGCTGTGTCCCAGTCCCCTAGCTTCCTCACTCCATGTATTACCCATTCTAGACCTACAAGTCTCAGAGGCCATTTCTTAAGAATAGACCAGCATGACCTCTCCACCTCTGTGAGCTGAGCCAGGTTAGAACTGACATGGACTCTGGATACTGAAAATATTCTACTTTCTCCCATCTTCCTCAACTTCTCTCTCCTACATTCTGAATTCCTTTTGTCAAAGTCACACCTGGGAGGTTTTATTTGTGTGTGTGTGTGTGTGTGTGTGTGTGTGTTTTAATAATCATGCATGTTTTGGCACACATCTATTTTGAATATTCTTTGTCTCCCCTGTTTGGTCACAAACCCTTCCATTTTTGAGTCAAGTTCAAATACACCCAGAGGGACTTTTCTACCCAGTTCAGCTTAGTCCCATAAACCACTGGAGGATGTAACACCCTGTAGGAAGCTTCACTCTGGCACAAAACAATTGAAACAATTTTTCAATTGTTTTTGTCATGAATCACCATGACAAGCGCTACTTTTCCTGAGATGACAACCAACATTCTCCCACAGCCCACAAAACCTTTTTTTTTTTTTTTTTTGGTACTGGGGATTGAACTCAGGTACTCAACCACTGAGCCACGTCTTCAGCCCTATTTTGTGTTTAACATAGAGACAGGGTCTCACTGAGTTGCTTAGCGCCTCGTTGTTGCTGAGGCTGGCTTTGAACTTGCAATTCTCCCGTCTCAGCCTCCCAAAGTGCTGAGATTACAGGCGAGCACCACCACAAAACCTTTTTTACACAAAGATGGGAGCCAGCAGAAGGCACTGGATGGAGGTGTATCTGCCTCAGTCCCATTCTCCTGCTCTTCTGTGTCATAGTCAAAGGCTTGGAACCAGCCTCACCATACCCATGTGTGACAAAATTGGTACTTTTAATAACATGGGGGAATCAGAGACAATCAACCCACAATGGAATGCTTCACCTTAGAGGATCAAGAAGTAGGACTTCCTGTGTCATATAGAAAATACAGAGAATAACACTTCTACTGATCCACACATTATTTTTAACACATTCAAATCATTTTAAAAGCTCTCCTACTTAAGTGTCAAATCCTCTTTGTTGATGGAGACCAAGATAGAGACCAAGAAGCAAGCAGGGCCTGAGCTCAAATCCCAGATTAGTGGTGTGACCTCGGCCAGGTTTCCTTACATTACTTGTCCATAGTTTGATCACTGTTAAAGTGGGGTTCGTACTATCTACCTCACTAGGATTGCTGTGAGAATTACATGGACAACACACAAGGAGTGCTTAGCAAGTGCCAATGTAGAGCATCAATAAAATACGGCTATGGTGTTACCTCTAGTCCTAGCAGTTACATAAGAAATCAGAGGGTGATGAGTGAGGCCAAGGTTTCTCCATACAGCCAATCTCAAAGCAGGCCTGTGTCCCTGTGTCCTCACTCACAGTCCCCCTCCTCCCCCAATTAGTCTTCTCAACAAGACTAGTCTCTTTCTAATATATCTGGCCACAGAAGATAAACACAGATAAACAAAATGGGGGGGGGGGCACCACCAGGCCCTGCAGTGTTTAACAGAATATTTAAATTTAATTCAAAAAATCAAAAACTTAAATGAAATCAAAACTCTAAGGATTCTGTGTTTTAAGAAAATCAGAAGTAGAAGCTGAGCTATTTCAAAGACACTAAATGACTTGTCAGAGTTTTAAGGAGATCTAAGATGCCCATGTTAGCCTGAGTCACATCTGTGCCTCTCACCAAAGTTGTGTCCAGTAATGATCATCACCCTCGAGGGGAAACCAGACCTTCACTCAGCTTCAGGACACGTGTCCCAAGTTGATATCTACCTCATCCCTTCTGAACTCTCCTCAGTCAGGCCAGGGCTGTGGGCTGAATAGCACTCTTTCTTTAAATCCAGCTTGAAAATACAGATCACCAGAGAAGAATCGCCCCCTCTATGTCCAAAAGAATCACCACAAGCTGCTTGCCTCTGGACCACAAGGCCAAGCACCTGTGTTTCTGCAGAAACACGGAGCCTGAATCTCTCTCTCTCTCTCTCTCTCTCTCTCTCTCTCTCTCTCTCACACACACACACACACACACACACATTAAAAAAAACCCACTTTACTTTCCCTTTTGGGATTATTGGTCTTCTGAGACTCCTCTCTATGACCCAGATAGTGTAGATATTTATCAAGTACACACACACCCTTTTCTATTGGTGCATTAATATACATAATAGTAGGATTCCTTGTTACATATTCATATACTCACACAATAGAGCAATGTAATTTATTCACATCCCCTTTTTAAAAGAAGTCTTTTTTATTATTTTTTTCTGATTTAACCAAATCCATTGCAAGTTCTCTTTTAAAGCACTTAGGTACATATGTTTTACCCTATCAATGTGTACATATTTTCACAAACTGCTGACATGTTCTCAAAGTGTTTGTATCTTGATATGTTCTGTTTCTCCTCCTTGGAGAAACCTATAAACCTACCAAAATGGAAAAACCTACAATTTGAAGGAAGTCTTTTTCTAAACTCTATCCAACACCTGTGAGTAGTAGTATTCTGTACATGATCAACATAACCTAACCAACTCTGTCTTGAGTTTTGCAGGCTGGCTCCATGGAATCATGAAGAAATAAAGATAATCACCGCCCCACCCCCTATACACACACACAATAACGAAGAGAGAGCAAAAGGGGCGAGGGGGGGATGACCAGAACTGCAAATCTCGATTTTAATGTTGTGACAACTCCCAGAGCATACATACATTACTGCCCTGTAGTCTTCACCTTCTGGGCAGTGATTTCCAAATGGGTCGTATAAGTGGCTAAAGAACAGATGTTTGGACTGGTCATAGAAGGAAAAATGCCACTCAGCACCAAGTTCAAGTTCTGTCTCTTCTTCCATAGCTAAAATAGTCAGAAGTCACTACCTTGTCTCTCTGGAAACAGTCTGGATGAAGGAAGCAAACAGAGAGGATGCTGGAGCCAAACAGACTGCAGTTTTATATTTCTTTTCAAATTATTCATTTTGTTACTCTGAGATATAATAAATAAAGCTGTTGCCTTCAACTTTTATGGCAGTGATTTAGCAATCAAAAATCTTTTTTTTTTTCTGATGAGAGTTTCAGTTTGGGATTATTTCAGGATTTTTCTAACAACGATTCAAGTTTTTCCCTCTCTATGAAATATTATCACAATGATAAGTACACATTTATCCTTTGAAAAAACTGCTGTGAGATGGTTTGTTTTGATTATGAGAAAACTATGAATTAGGTAGGTGAGATAATCTGCCCAAGGTCACACAATGTCAGCAGGATTGGGTTTGAGATTCAAAACAACCCAACTTGACTCCAAACCCTTCTCCCTCCATGTATGCTAGGTACGCTGTAGTACTCAATTAATGATGTTGGCCCTTTTCCACTTAAACAAAAGGAAGGCTCAGAAATGTCCTGAGCTTAAGAGAAATATATCCCAGATCAATTACTTCACCATAGAGCATTTTCGTTTTATTTGCAGTTTCTGGCAATACATCCCATTGTACTATAGTATATTTGGCTATTCTTTTCTGCATTGGACAATCTCAACAGCTAATAAAGTCTCTTACATGTAGTTTACATTCTAGCCTTGCACTCTCCTTTAGATTTTAGTTTAGTGTCTACAGGGTACTCGGTGGAAGCATGAAAAAATTCCCATCCTTTTTATTAAAAAAAAAAAAAATGAAATCATGGAGACCCAGGGATCTCTAGCTAAGAGGCCCCCTAGTCAGAAGCACTGTAAAAAGATCATAGCTGACATCACAGTTGGTGAAAATAACAGCCTGCAAGCTGTGCCAAAAGCCCTTTTTCCTCATCTAATCCCCCATCATTCTTCTGATACAAGACAGCAAATGCATTAAATCCTTTAAACATTCATTGCAGGTTGGTATAAAGGTAGTGCATTTTAAGGAGTGAAAGAATGTCAGTATACACACATTCACACATGTACACATCTATCCATATACAATACAGTCCAGTTTTTTAAAAAATGGGTTCAGGAGAGACTTAAATAATCATTTAATCTATCTGATTCTGTGTATGACACTGAAGAAGCTAGCTATGTCCAGATTAGATTTGAGAAGTAAATGTTCTCTCCTTGCCTTCTCTGGAAAAAAAAAATAAATCTCCAAGACAAGCCCTGTACATAGAGTATTTGTTTATTGCTTCTATTTTGTTTCTTCCCTGGAACATTAAGTGGTCTTGGATATCAGAGAGTAAACAGGCATCTAACAGTCACCCTACCAGCTGGCAGATTCAAGTATCACAGCTAAAGCCCACACCTGCTCAGTTTCCTACAGAATCCTCAATTTAATTAGAATCAGATATTGGTCTGTATGGGTTCTAATTTTACTTTTTATTTTACATTTTGCTTTGGCACGCAATATCTTTTTACATTCTTTGAAGGGAATAACCATTTTTGTCCTCAGAAATCATCAAGGTTATATTCAAAGCCATGCACCCAGTAGGTTCTCAACTGACATTTTATGATCTATCATCCCACTGTGCTGCTGTCCTCTTGCATTCCATCTCAGGTTGAAAGAACCCATCACTTCACGAGGTAGGCTCGCGCTAACCACAGATATGTATTTCTGCTTTGATAAAATGTAGAATTATTTATATTATGGATAGCTCTCTCTATTTGTTTTTCTTGAATCACTCAGCTATACAGTATGCTGAATGACATATAAATATAGAAATTATGGAAATAGAGAAATCATTTTATCCAATGCAGATCCTGAGTTGCTAAACTGAGTCGCTAAAATTTCTCTCTAGGGTGTCATTTAAAATCTAACCTTGTCCCAAATAAAAACTGACCACCAATTGTTTTGATGCTCCAGAAGGAAGAGTTCTGCAGTGTGACAAAGCATTCACTGTATGGGCTTGAAGCACTCACTGAGGAGGGAAGGAAAAAAACACGTGCACGGACACACATGCACATGCACACACACAGATGAAGCACACACACCCCTCGTGCTCCGGCATCCAGCCGAAGTAAGTGAGTACACAGGACACCCATACTTGCTCCTCTGATTCCCTGCCTTGTCCCTTGCCCTCATAGGTCCAGTCTAAACCAGCCAACAGTATTGGTGCAGGTGTTTGTAAACAAGTAAGTTTGGAGATGTTTCTATTCTAATTATAAACTGCCCGAGCTAAAATTAGACTCTTGGTCTCTTGATTAAAAAAAAAACCCTCCAAAACACTTTATTTAAATGAAAGCAGTCAGGATTTGGCAAGGAATGATGAACTCTGGTGACAGAGCCAGGGAACTGCTGTTTGTCAGTGTCTCCACTGCAGCATGAGGTATGCTTCCCAGTTCCTAGTGTAGAAAGCCACGATTTGTGCTCATTGTCGCGATCTGGTTTCTGTCTTCCCTGGAAATGGATGTTAATGATGCCCCCATTCTTTCATGGCCTGGTATCTCCCAATGTATCCTCAAAAACATGTTAAAACACACTCTTACAAGTTGCTATTTCTCTTTTTACTCCCACTTCAAATTTAATGCCAAACATTAAGCACGTCTTGGCACTCCTATACATACACGCATGACTCCATGTTATGGAGTATGGACTAAGCCACGTAAAGATGCACAAGCCCTGACATCCATCAGGAAACTCAACAAAGACAACAAACTTTATACATTTATAGCACCATCACACCTCATTCCAATCCTACACCCAGCAAAATGAGCTGCCCTTACCGATTGCAGCTAAATTGAGCTCAAAGGCGCTTTCCATAAATGGAAAGAAGGAAGCTGGGTTCAGTTACAAAGAGGAAGCTTTTCTCTCCCATTTACACAAGCAATATAAAATCACCAGAGTCGACCTGAAAAGTTTGTGCCATTTTCAAAGCCGATCAATAATAAATGAACATTGCAAACTTAACTCTAATGAACCCAAATTCTCAGTCATGCTTCCTAAAATGAAACACAATATTGTTGACACTGTTTAAGCTGACAATAGCATTCCTTTGTACTTTTAGTAAAGAACCATTATCTTCACCTAGAGTTTTAAATTTGGTTGTTTTTGTGCTTATTCTTATTACTCTTGTATGGAGCCAGCATTTCAGGAAAGGGGGCAAAAGAAACATGTTGTTGGGTTGTGTTGTTTTGTTTTTGTTTTTATTTTTGCACCTGCATCTTGGCTTTTAAAAAGACATGTTGACAACACTTTAAGTCATATTTCTAAAGTCAAAGTGTTAATGTTCTTTACACAGATTGGGCCCATCCAGGAACAAGACAAAAAGCAAGAACGCAAAAGCAGAGCTAAAGGCCAAGTATCTGGGATTACAGAAAGCAGAGATACTGTCTCTTCTGAATATTCACCCATGAAGAGAACAGCTTGGACAGTTGAAGCAACCTCATCTCTTCATTTATAGTACTATCTAGAGCTCAGAATACAAAAAAAGTAAAACTGCCAAGATTTTCATATTACCTTTCACTCTTCAAGTTCTAGAAAAGATACCAAGAGCAGTAGAATAGCCAGTGGCAAGAGAAATTAGAAAAAAAAAAAAACAATGGATCCTTTGACTACTGTGCCAAGGATAGTCTGTATTTAAGTAATCAAGACTTAGTCAATTATTTAATAAAGAAGTAATCACTTCTCAAGTTAGCTCAAGTAGGCAGCAGACCCTGGAGTGCAAAAGTCCAAAGCATTCCTTCCCCTTCCATAAGCTGGAAACACACTCCTATAAAATCGCTGTCACTGACCATCCTCCTTTTTGGCTACATGGAAATCCTGCCCAGATTGGCTTCTCTGACAAACCACTTGAACATGAGCCTCACTAATATCTTGGCAATCTTGCCTATCTTGCTCTCTCAATCATAGGGCCCCTCCTACCATCTGTAGATACTCTTTCTATTCATTAACCACTGTACTAGAGAGATCCATGGAAAGACACAATTGCATCCCACCCCAAGTTCATTCTATATTAAATGCAATTCATGCGACTCCTTCCTGGAAATTTGTGACTAATCTCTCATTGGTTCCTACTGTAACCCACACTAAGTGTTCTAAACTTAACCCAAACACCCCAAATCTTTATGGTGACCTCCAACTCATGTTTCAAATGAGACATAAAGTGCAAAAAATAAAAACAAAACCCTGCAGATAACTTATAAAGAGGCATAATCATTGACTATAAATGACACATAAAGTCCCAGGCCATGTTCATATTTTCTGACTGGCACTTTTAAAAAAGAAAAAAAAAGCTCCACAGGAAAATGGACTTCCTACCAAAAGCCTCAGCAAAAACAGCCACCAGAATAATTCACTGGCACTAGGTTATTAAAATCCCTGACAGGTATTACTTAAGATGTTAGAAAATTATTCGGGCACATGTGTACACATATATCTACCCTCTGTGCTTGTACGCTCGCACACACACACACTCACATTTTTAGTAAGTACTCATTAAGCTATCTGAGATATTAAAACTAATCACGGCAGTTTTCCTTTAATGTTATCCTCAGCATAAAGAGAAATGAGCCCATTGTCATTTATTTCAAAATCATTCTTTAAAAAAAATAGCTAATCTCCAGAAGCACACCTGGTTTATTGAAGTGAATACAAAGATGCAGCATATAGCCTTAATGTGCTCAGCTGGGGAAATATATTTTTTTAAATGAGCATTTGTTAGGGCTTTATTTGCAAATGCAAAACTATCCAAGGCACTCTTTGTGCATGTAGAGATTTTTCATTTCAAAAACCACATTAATATAGGAGGATTCACATCAAGCCCTAAAAGCAGCAAAGAAAATTAACCCTTGCAGAATTGGAAAAACAAAAAAACCATAAGCCAGGTCAGAGGAAGTTCAAAATCCAGGAAGCCATTGACACAACATTGAAGTGCGTCTGGATGAAATGTCTGCTATAACACTGTTTCCACAAAACCTCCTGACTCATATATTGAATATGCAAGTATCTGCAAAGTTGAATGGTATTAAAAGTAGCAAAAAAGGTGTTGGGGGACCTTCTAGGTTAAATATTTGAAAAAAAATCACCCATTAACTCCACTTTGGAATTTCCAAAAGAAAATAATAAGTCTAGACTTTTCCCTGATCTGAGAGGGCCAGTCTCTGCGTGGAGGCACAAGGTTACCCCAGTTGCCAAGCATGGGATATTGGAAGGTTTTCACAACAAGGCCATGTGGGAAAGAGTATGTGGCTCTTGGCCATGTTAGCCGGGTGTTTCCTAGATACCATGGCAGGTGTCATTTTTTCCATTTGATCAGGGAATGTAATACATCTTCAAAACAATTTTTGCCCAACTGGTCAGAGATGTTAAAGTCCAACCCTAAAAAAATCCCTTTGCCACTTTCCCTCTTAGGTACACTGCCCTATGCTGTTGTATTTCTTTTGAAATATGCCATTTTCACACAAAAGTCTTGGACCTATTTTCTTGTTTAGTTTTTTTTAATAATAACATTTTAAAAATAGCATATATTGAGAAGGCTTTCCATTAGGGATCTTAAGAAAAATAAAATAATTCTGCTAAATAACAAGACAAACATAGCAAGAACAAGGTTGGCATTTCCAGTGCTGAAAAAAGAGAATTACAGCCCATCTCCAATAAAAGGAATTACATCAGAACCACTGAGATCCTATGCTATACATTTCTCTGCAAAGAAAACAGAAAATCAGTGTTTTTTCTATTTATACCCCAAATGGATACTAGCAAAAGAGCAGACAAATTTTTAAAATTTTTACCTTTGTATCCCTGAAACATCCAGTATATTATCTGACACAAAAGAGATGAACAATAAAGCAGGTGTTGAATCAGTCTCCTGGCATGAGATCAGGAGAGCCATTGCTAGTCAAGTACATCCAAATTAGGTTACTCACTTCCCTGACTTAAACCTTTGGATGGCTTTTCATTACGTAAGGTCAAATCCAAATATCTGAGTTAATGTAGCTCCTACCTAGCTTTCTAACTTTACCTCTCACCAACCATTGTGTGAATATTTTGGGAATACAGTAATAAAAGAAATAAAGTTGACAAGAGTGAAATCTTAAGAGTAATGCATCCTGGGATAAGAATAGAGAGATGCAACATCACCAGAAAGAAACAAAGTTATTCCCTGGCTGGTAAAAATTGTTGTAACCTAGTTGAACATATTCATATATGTAAAAGAAGGATGTGTCCATGAGAAGGGGAGGCAGCATGGTCCACTAAATTTGCCATGGCAGAAGGAATATTAGCCAATATACTTAATCATCTGGACACAATGGTAAGCCTGTTGCAACAGTGAAACAGTTGCATCAAATTATTTATATTTGACTTTCTGAATTGCTTCTCCAATTTACTCTTTATCAACCATTCTTATAGTTATGATGTGTTTTCCTACAGAAATATGCATTTTTTAAGCTATAAACCTGTATGTCTTACTGATTATGAGATATCTTCACTTGGATGTCTTACAGGAACTTCAAATTCAGCAGATCCCAAAATGGGCTAGTCCACCAACCAATTCTTTTTCCAGTGTTCTGCATCTCAGGAAATGCACCACCATTCATTCATCCGCACCAACCAGAAACCTGGGACTCTCACATTTGACCAATTCATCTCACATAATCAGGCAGCAAATAATATCAATGCTACCATCTAGATATATTTCCAATCCATTAGTTTCTCTCTAACCCTCACTGTCATCACTCAAGTCCAAGCAACAAATATCTCTCAGCAGATCCTGCTTCTAATTTTAATAAAACATTCTGGAAATAATAACTACATGTAATAAATTACCTCCCCTTGCACCTATCCATTTGTAGAGCTGAGCCATGAGGATTACTGTCCCAGTGTAAGAAGTAGATGCAAATGGCCAAGAAAAAGGAAGACCCTGTTCAAATTTGAGTATCAAAACTGATTTGCTTGGCCTTTATAGATAGACAGAAGTTGCAAAACTCTGACTTTAGAAAAAGATAGAAAAGGAATTCTACATCCCATAGTTAACTTCTTCAGTTTTTATGTCAAATTGTAGTGTTTGACTACAGACTCTGGAAAAGAGCTAGCACACATTTCCAGGATGACAGAGGAAGAAGATAACGGGCAGAAATAGCAGCAACAGGCCATGAGACATTGACCCACTTCACTGGATTAAGTAGCCTTAATAGGGAGTTTTACTTTATTCCCTGTTTGGAACCATCTTGGAGGGTGTACCCTCCCTCCCAACGTGAACCCAGCAGGGTAAAGGTGGGAGAAACATGAGTAATCAGAAAGAAAGCCCAAGGCTAGCTTCCCAGTTACTCCCTCAGCTTCAGTGTATAGAGAAGGATCCAGAAGGTCCTGTGTGCACTGTGGAGGGACACAGGCAGTTGATGGTTCTTGGTTGAGGAACTTACCAGAGACTGAGGCTAGAAGGTAGAGAGCATAATTATGTTCCAGATGGAATAGAGTCATTGCAATAATGACTCAAAGTCACAAAGAAAGAAGACACAGAGTTCAGGTGCAAATGAGGAAGCCAAGAGGATCAACAAGCCATACCCAAGTCGCATTGGTTCCTCAGGCACAAAGTTCATAGTAAATGGAGGCAAGGCAGTAGTGTTCAAGCTGACCATGAGGCTACCATTCCTGCAGAGGGCAGTAGTGAAGACTCAGAGAGCCACCAGAACACCCACAAGTCACACCAGGCCCCTTCACCCACACCTCAGACACAAGAAGTGCTCTCAGCCAACTGGATGTGTAACTCTGACACAGAAGCTACCTGAAAAAGACCATTTTATATGAAAGGAGACTGAGTATAACTAGAAGAGTCTAGGATTTAATGCATTTCCTGTCTACCCTCTGATGTAGGAACTTACAAGAAAAAATCAGAGCAAGCCTAGAAAATGAAGAAGCTCACATATTCTTTACACATCTGAAAATAGTGAGTAAACCTTGAACTCCACCACTCTTTATCTGCTCTCAACTTAAAGCCAAAGTGTTTTTGTTAACAATGCACATGAAATTATACTTTGCAGATTGTATGCATGTTTTACTTTGGTCATTGAAGAGTGACCAAAATCCTTAATATAGCCAATAAGCTCTTCCTAATCACATTTCCTGCACAGCTAGCTCCTCTGTCACTTCAGTATACCATTCTCCAGAGGATAGTATTTAACATACTATCCTCTCCAGTTCTAGAACTTGCATTCCCTCAGCCCAGAATGCTACCTCCAAAGTTCCTCCCTCACTCCAAATTCCATTCATCATTTAAGTCAGAATTTAGTTATTTCATCCTTCCCTAATCAGAATTTTTATCCTTGGGAAATTTTAAGTTACACAGACTAATTTCTTTACTGTAGGAATTCTGAGCCTCTACTATACTACACTGTATCTCCAATAAGAATACAGTAGGAAGAGTTTCCTAAGTTTATTCACATAGTGTGTCAGTTTTCGGTTACTATAACAAAATATTTGAGATAATCAACGTACAAGAAAAAAAACTTATTTTGGCTCACAGTTTCAAAGGTTTCAGTCCCATTGTTTGTTTTGTTTTATTTGTGGTACTGGAGACTGAACTCAGAACCTTGATCATAATAGGCAATCAATTTACCACTTAGCTATATCCACATTTTTTTTAAGTTTATTTTGAGACAGCTGCTCATCATGGCTTCAAATTCAGTCCTCCTGCCTCAGCCTCCTGAGTAGATGGGATCACATCACTGTGCCTGGCAGCTCCATTGCTTTTGGGCCTGTGGCAAGGTAGTACTTCCTGGCTGGAGCACACAGCGGAGGAAGCTGCTCCCTTCATGGCACCCAGGAAACAAAAAGAGAGAAAGGAAAGAACTGGATTCCCACTATCCGCTTCAAATTCAAGCCTCAATGACCTAACTTCCTTCCACTAGGCTGCACTTCCTAAAGGTTCCACTATATCCCAAGAGGGATCCAGGCTGACAGCCAATCTTTTAATACACAGGCCTTCAGGGGACAGTGATCCAAAGCATTGCATAGCTTTTCTCCATTTTACAGAATTAGAATCTTCAGGAAATCATTTGGTCAATTCGGACATGAAAATCACAGAACCAAGAATTTGAAGAACAAAAATCAACTATAAATAGTAAGGCTTCTTGGAAAAGAGGGAAAAAAATACCGTTTCTATGGTGGACATAAACTGTTGAATTTCTTTGAAGAAGGTGGTAAGGCAGAGGAGAGAAAAAGAAAGACTAACTCTTTTGTCCTTCAGTCAAGAAGTCTGAGGTGCCAGAAGCTCATCCTGTCTTACGTATTCGTGGTTTCCCAGCTAGCAAGTGTTCTCCACCCAAGTCCTAGGCCTATGTCTGCAGCCTCAACTCCAAGAACCCTCTTTTTGTTCAACAGACTGCACTAGAATTGGCTCCAGTCCAAGAAGACAAGCCAGTGCCACCCATGAGAAATCAACAGCAGCTTTCCTGGCAGCCAGAAGAAAGATGCTGTTAGGAAAGAAGGTGAGCCAGAATGGAACAGAAATGGAGTGAAAGCTATTCTCCTTTGCTCCCATTTGGGAAGACTGGACAAAGAGGGTTTAGCACTGTGATAGAGGTGGCTTCATTCAGGATAAGTAAATAAATCTATGAAGAAGAGCAAAAACATGAGAACACTTCACAATAGAAGACCAATGGTATTATCCACATGGGGCAAACATCACTATAAGTCTGATGTGTCTGAACTTCATTCAAGGGAATTTAATAACTGAGATGTCAAAGAACCTTATTAGAAGGCAATCTTACCTATGTGATCCTCTGACCTGGACCTCAAGGATCTTCCAGTGATGTGCCAAGATATCTGAGCCAGAGGGGTGAAAAAGAACTTCTGGCAACACAGATTAATAAATGGATTCTTTGGCCCAGGGAAGTTGCTGAAGTAGTAAAACGAGATGCAGTCCAACAAAAATTAGGTTACACATGAGAAAGATCTTGATAAAATATAGCCCTTCCCTGGAAAAACGACATTATTTTCTATTAGATGGGACAGACCACATAACCTGTGCAGCTTCATCATTGAGATCTTGGGTCATTTGAGGACGACTCAAGTTTGAACAGCCAAGGAGCCAGACAGACTGCATATGAGTGATCCCTTACCTAGAGGCTGCTGGCAGGGATGCCAAGCATCTCCTCCTGTTCGAAAGAAACTCCACAGAGGGGCAGAAAACTGGGTGTCAATCTAGGAAATGCCAACCTCCCATAACCAACACTCTCAGAATGACCATGTGGTTAGAAGAATAAGATGTTCAGGGGAGGAAGGCAGTGGTCCATCCACAGTCCAAACTAAGGTGTGGACTGTTTTCATCACATCTCTTCCTTTGTTCTATTAGTCACTGCCTTTTCCTCAATGGGTTTATTTATAAATGGTCATAGCAGATAGACTTCTACCAAAATAAACAAGTCACTAAACTACTAATCAGGAAGTCTGAGGACAGTCATGGACTAACTCCACACGTCCTTCAGTTCTGAATATTTGTAGCCACCATCAGAAGACCCTTTGAGGGCTCAAAATGATTAAAAAATAAAGTTGCATCCTTGTGCCCCTTGAGGTGACTGCTCTGGCCAAGAAACACTACTTTGGCCATTTAGGTTAGCCAGGTGTGAGGGGAAAAAGTCAGTGAACAGAATAAACTCCAAAGTGGAAAGAAGAATTTTTTTTTAAGGAGTGTGTATATTAGCTGACAAAGGGAAAAATGAAATCGTGGAAGAAAGGTTTTGTGAAAGAGCTTTTTTTTCCATCTTATTCCACGTTCAGGATCTGAGACTTATGCACTGGACAGGAAGCTGAAGTCAGCAGTTCCATGTCCTCAGGTGGTTCTGAGACAAGAGAGAAAGGAGTGGATAATGTAGGCTGGGGAAGGAGTAAGACTGGGTCATTTGATAATTCTTGGCTTGAATCTTCAAGGGTTTCCCTTCGGGTATTTTCCTGAAGAAAGCTCCAGGCAACCTTAGGCTAATTTCTTCACTTGTCACATCTAAAAGGTGAATCGGTTAATGCTTACAATGGCAGACTCTATGCTACTGTTCAGATTCACACGCACTTTCTAATTATAAGAAACAGGCTTTTTGGGCTTCTCCGGGCAAAAGCTGAGAGGACGCCAACATTATTTTTGCTGTTTCTGCAACATCCAAATAATTTTCCATCTGTTAGAGCCTCAAATTAAAAGGGCAATGATCATGAGTCAATGAATGCCCACTGGCATGTGCCATCCTTTACTTATGTTTCTGAAACAATCACTGTACCATATTCTGTACCAAGTAGTGAGACAGAAATGAGCCATATGGAACAAGAGTTGGCCTGAGACACAAAATACCTGGCTTATGTCTTGACCATGCTTTTACACAGCTGAGTAGCCTTTTGCAAAAAACAACTTAACCCATCAAGAGCCCTATTTCCCACTCATAACATGCACAAAAATAACAATGGCAAGAGCAGGAAAAATCTTTGAATAAAATATTTGCTCAGAAGCATTTTAATGTATAGAATGAAAATAGATCTTGGATTTTGGGATTGAATTTTAAAACTATGAAGGAAGTATTTATGCCACTTTGGAAGAAGCGCTACAGAACAAATAGAGCTAATTCCACATGGATCAGCTTTAAGATTTGGTTCAGAAAATGATCTCCTCATGTTCAAAGACACACTAGGCCACCCTGCAAGAGATGCTGGGGAGTTTCACAGAGGTCAGCATGCATGAATGTCAAAGGACTCTCCATCTATAAATCCTTCCAATCAAACTCTTTGTTACATCTTGAGTAATAACCACATATTATATTCACATTAGAAAGCTACACTGTCTGGCTTCCTCTCTTTACAAAATAATATAAAAGAGACATGTATTCAAAACCAGATAGTTAATGGCATTTTATACAAAATAACCAAGAGTCCTTTGAATAAGCCATAAACTTCCCTAGACTTACTGAGGAGTAAATCAGCATTTTCAGAAGAATACAGTCACTACTCTCTTACTAGGATGAAGGATAATGAGGATTTTCATCTGATTATTTCAGCTGATGATAATTAACAATAAAGAACATTGTTTAAATAGTTTCTCAGAGGTAATCTGGAGCATTTGGCTAAGGAATCTTATGTCTTCCAGCCAGAGTTTATCAACAAGGCACCCGTTATGACTAAGAGAGCTTCTGTGTATGAAGGGAGTTCTCATTAAAATAGACCACCTAAGATGACCACAGAGATCAAGAGGTACCTTTCTTTCATCTTCCTCCATTCGTTCCTCCTTCTTCATATCAAAATTGCACACGTTAATGTTGTTTCCAAAAACAAACTCAAAACACTGTAGAAAACTATAGGACTGTTGTTGTAGTCATGAAACAGATTATTCAAGAATAAATATTAATTCCACATTTTTATAAGTGTTTCCAAAGTTTTGTCTTTTGTTCCAAATAATTTGAGTGGTACGACAAATTACTGATCTTGTCCCTAAAACATGGTGACTGTGTGTGCGCATTAAAAAAAATAAATACAGAATAGCCCCTTTGTGTCCTTTTGAGAGCCACCAAAGAGCTGACTCTAGTCATGGTTGTTATCACCAGACATTGGACAACCTGGTAGGGAGGGGTTGGCACATTTTTCCAGGAATCAGGGCATTTGGAAACTTCATGGTGGGTCCCAAGGCACAAAGGCTCTTGTGTATGGTACTGCTTTACAAGAAAGGCTCAGCCAGTTCCTCAGCAGCTGTGAAGTTGTCAGCCGTGGCATTCTTTACAAAGCTGGGTGGCTGCTCACTGCTGACATGTTCAGTTTTGAGCTCTGGGAAAAAGGAAATTTTAAAAAAAGCCCTCCCTGGAATGTTGAGCTAGGCAAAGATAGCAGATGCCCAAAAATGCAAAAGCCCATCATGTATCAGGTGCTTTAGAACTTTCTGGAAACTATTGAAAACATGTAAATATTTTCCTACTAAGTTTGCAGTTAGCCACTTCAGATCTTTTTCATCAAAATCTCTCAACTTCCCCCTTTTAGATCTTGACAGCTAGAGTAGAGACTATCCAATAAGCTATTGATCATATTCTCTTCTAAAGGTCATATTGAGAGGAGCATAAAGGCCAGACAAACCACACATTTCTCTAAAGAAGATGCACATTTCATTTACCTTCCCATTTAACCTCACACAGGCTTTTACTAAGATGCAGAAATGCCTTGGAAATATCCACATAAGTTTGGTATAATATTTGTTATCATTTTTAGTACTTATCTCATTTGGAGGATCTACTCCAAATAAAGAACAAAATATATGTGACAATCTTCTTAGATGCTAGTCTAAGCAAAAAGTACCTGATGGCACACTTGGGTACCTTCTAATGGAAAAAAACAAACAGTCTCTCCCTGAGAAGGTTACAATACCAGCTCCTTGGACTAGTTCTTGCTACAACAGTGTCTATTTAGGTAGTAATGACCTGAACAAAACTAAATGTATGGCTACTGTGGTTCTTATAAGGATGCATGGCAATAAAATACCATGCCTTAGCAAATAAAGAGACATAGGAGGTGAAGAAAGGTCAGGGGAAAAAACAGATGAGAAGTCAATGTCAAAAGAGGTCACTTTATGAGCTTTGAAGGACCTACAATCATTGATTATAATATCACTGAAACAACACAGGGCCTATGAGATCTGAAATTACATTTCCAGTCTGAATTTATAGCACTCACTACTGACTCTAGTTGTGATTGTAGCACATTAATGGAGGCCTGCCATGTAAGTGTGACTGAGATGGGCACCAGCACAGGTGAACCCAGTTCTTCCTGCGATCAGGTGACCAGGTGCGCAGGCAGAAAGGCTTTGAAATGGGATTCTTCTTCAGTTTCAGAAACATCGCTCATAATAGGTAGGGGCTAAAATTATCTTCCAATGCCACAACTCTGATTATGTCAATCACTTGCCTATAATCCACCAATATCCCCTTTTTGTCATGCAGAATAAGGCTCAGAATCCTTAATGAATATGCAAGGCCCTCCTTCTGAGACCACCTCAGCCTCCTTTTCAGACCTCATCTGAGTTCTAATCATACCAAAAATTTCTTTCCATTTTCCCAATCCAGCATTTGGTTTCCCGTATATGGTCTTCATACAATTCATTTCTAGCCCTCTCTCCTCTAACAAAATATTCCTGACCCTTCTTTTGTCTCATTTCCTCACCATAGCAGATCATGGACTCACCAAACCTTATCTCCTTTTTCTCATGAGCACATAATTACACTACCCTCCCAAAATCTCTGACTGTCCAATAGGTCTGCTTCTCTCCTTGAGAATCTCCATGATATCTCTCTCTCTCTCCTTCTCCCTCTCCCTCTCTCTCACTCTCTCTCTCTCTCTCTTTCTCTCTCTCTCTCTTCTTCCAGTGCTGAGACCCTTGAGGATGGCCCTGGATCCCTGAATAACTATGTGGAGTAGAGCACACTACTTAACAAAAACTGTCAACACATGTTAGACTATGGCATGAGAAGCACTTTAGGACACCAGAATGTTTAGGGTGTTTGCTTCAGCAGTTAGTCAACATTGATTAATATATTTAGTCAGATACAATTAATTATATTTTATGTTTCATTATTATGGTTATTTTATAGGTCACCAATGTATTTGTTTTGGGCAGAAGACTAGGTATAAATAGAAATTCATGTTTATTAAAGGAAAGAAGCTGAATTTATACCCAAGCAAAGAAAACCATTCAAAGCTTTTCCTTTTCTGTACTGATTAATTGTCTAGGACATGGTGCCACTGAGATCGTGTTCATAAGCTCAGTAAAAAGCCTTCTGCTGGCCC
This sequence comes from Xerus rutilus, assembly GCA_028644305.1. Lineage (NCBI taxonomy): Eukaryota > Metazoa > Chordata > Mammalia > Rodentia > Sciuridae > Xerus > Xerus rutilus. The sequence continues at coordinate 50,454,354 of CM053410.1, read as the reverse complement.
AGGCTGCATTCCTTTTCCTCGGCTGTTGTTTCTCTGACATGTTCCATTCACCGTAAAGGACACTGATTAAGACACTCTGGGGGCAGAAAATTCTGGAAAGATGTTGGCAGCAATGGAAGCTTAGTTTTTCAATCTTTCAGCTACTGTATAAATAAAGCAATTAGATAACAAAACACCAAAACCAAGGACAACATTCGCAACAAAACTGGAAGACAAAATTTCTTCTTGAACCCCAAATACAAGTTCATGGGACAAATGACCAACACCTAGAAATCCTGCACAGGAAGAAGAAAATGATGGCATGGTATCTGTGGACCTGAGAATAAGAGAACCCCAAAGTAGCCAACAGTATTCAAATGGAAAGTGCAGAAGATCAACAGGAAACCAAAGCTCTAATCGGGAGGGGCTCTTTTCTTCTTTAACACGTACAAGGGACACTTGGCAAGGGGACTGAGAGAGATGGAACAGTTTAGCCCCCATGAACTGTCAAGTCACCAGGGCTCCCCTACAGTGTAAGCCAGCATCTCTAAAAAACTGCAAAAGTGGCATCAAACCTGAGTCATGTGGAATATGAGAGCTGAAACAAAAAGCAATTCTTGATCAAATGGGGGAAGGAGAAATAGCCAGGGAATTCCAGAAAGCAATCTACAAAATTTTTTAACACACACACACACACCCAGAAGGCCTGTAAAGTAAGAAAGATTTCCTGAACCACACCTCATTTCAAAAGGCCAGAAAAAATAATTTCACTTAAAAATAACAACAGAAAAGTATCAAGGTCAAGGTCAAATCCCACAAAGCTATTACAATTACTAACAGGAAAAAGGAGCAGAATGGCATCCCTAGAGACAATAAAAGCACAACAGAAACACATTCCCACAAAGCAGATCAAAACTGTACACTATCATTTCAAAAGAAACTTCAAGACATTAAGAAATGATACAAATATAAAAGCACATTAGTGTCAGATCAGAAAAGCTCATAAATATGGTGACAGGACTGAAACAGGAATCAGAAATAAAAGGAAAAAAAAATTTCAGAAATGGCAACTAACCTAGAAACAAATAAGCAGAACAGATAGATATTCTCTTCACAAACATTAAAAAGGCAAAAAGGAAGAAAGCTAAACAATCAAAAGAAATGAAGAGAGGAGGCAGATTGAACAGAAAGAGACAAATTGTGAAGACAGGTGAAAAAAAACTGAACACATAGATAACAAGAGCTTTTAAGGAAGAAACACAAGCAAGGGAACAGAACAAATACTAATAACTATAATTCAAGGAAATTCACTGATATACGAAAAAAATTGAAATGACACATTGAAAAATTACATCATGCCCCTGAGAATATTGACCCAAAAAGACCAATAGCAAGACATATTCTAGTTTAATCCTTTTTCTATGCCAAAAGAATGCATGACTTGCCAGGTTCAGTGGCGTACATCTATAATCCCAGCTACTCGGGAAGCTGAGGTACGAGGATTGACAGTTCAAGGCCAGCCTGGACAACTTAGCAAGATCCTGTCTCAAAATTTAAAAAAAGAAAATTAAAAGGGCTGAAGATGTAGCTCAGTGGTAGACCACCCTTGGGTTCAATTTGCACTACAAAAAAAAAAAGCATGGCTAATGGCATAAATAAAATATGAATTGGATTTTCTAAAGCGAATGCTTTAGAAGAAAATGGAGTAGCTCACTCGTTTTGAAGGAGAGAAAGTGATTTTATATCCAGCAAAACTGACTTGCAAGGAGGAAGAGCTCAAAAAACTGGTACGAATACAGGCAAAAACTCCTATTGTTCCTAAGAGTCCTGAGGACCGTATTTCAGACAATCAAAATAATTACAGAGACTATCATCATAAGGATGGGTGGTAAATATTAATTAGACATCTACCTGTAGCTATAAGACTAAAAGGGGGCTAAGAGGTAGAGAGTAGTGTCTGATGGCTGTGTAGATATAGCCTATATTAAAATGAGGGCAGGAGGAGAGAACCATATATTTTTTTTAAAAAAAGCTTTAATGTTTTCAATAACTGCATTAGTACCAGCATGAGTATAGTTCTTCTGAGACTATTGTGCATAGACTATGTGATAAAACCAATGAGTAATATTGGGATATCCTAATTCTATTAAACCTTGTGTACTTGAGAGTCAAGATACCTGGAGAAAGAGTAGATAAATATAATGCAGAAAAAGTTAAATGAAACCACAATCACAAATTTGAATTGGGCTATCAATACAAATTCAAAAGTTCATAAGCCATGTAATAAAATAAATGTGTTTATATGTGTGTATGCACACATATACATATCTTTATATATAAAACCTCCCAATCCTATCATTTGCAAAACATTAAGAAACGATGACCAATCCTGTACCTATGAACATCCTCAGTACCCAGACTGTGGCCTTCCCTTCACATTTCTCACCTCCAAAAGCCAGGACTTCTCAAAACAACAGCAGATTCTAGGTCTAGGGCAGGGGATACACAAGACAAGCCTGGACGTCTTATATTACCAGGGAGAAGGAAAGCTATCAAAGGCTTTTAAGGTGATGACTAAAGGACTCAAGAACCAACCTGCAGAGGTTCTCACTGGCTAAAGTGGGACAATTTGAGCTTCAATAATGATTGCAGCCTTGCCAACTATCAACTACAGTTCTACAGTTTTGCCAAAAGGATCAAGCCCAAGTCTGATCCAGCTGCCAATTCTCAGGAAACGCAGAGGCAGAGGAACATTGTGAACTGTACTGTGTATCGTCCACACTACATAGGCTCGAGGAAATTCCACCTATGAAATGGCCCATTTCCTCAATAAATAAATTACCAGGACGTATGAGATTAAGGAGAAATTTACCAATTAAAGAGAGTTTAAAAACTTCAGCTTTCTTACAGGGGCAAGAGTAAATTCTGCTGTTTGGGGATGCATAGTGGATGATAAATCTATCTTAAAATGTAAGGAATTGATTCCTACAATAGACTAACGGTGATTTATAAGGGGGTACAAAGCTGTAGTAGGGTGAGGCACAGGAAAAGATCTGGGGATGCCAAACTTCTATTTCTTACCCCGGCTGGTATACAATGAGTACACAGTACACATATATATGGATGTATTATGCAATATTTTTACAGTATAATAGATGAAGATACAAAATGTCAGGTTATACATTTGGTTCATGTGGCTTTCTCTGTGTTTTTTCATAGTAAAAAAAAAAGATTTTTTAAAAAAAGACTGTGTGCTTCTCATAGCCATCCAATCCCTGAGAAGGCAATGTGAAGTGCATTGCCTGAAGTAGAAAAGAATGCTAGCAAATGATGATTGAGGTCATATTGTGAAGGGCAGCAAATGTCTTTGCAAAGTTATATTTAATTTGGAAGATAATGTAGATTCACTTAAAGATTTTATGAGCCCAGTGATTCCCCCTTTCCTCTGAACTTGTTAATGTCTCCATCATTTACTTGATTCTCATATTTGTATAATTAAGTGAAGAGAGCTAAAGAAAGATGATGCAGAATAAACTCAGGTCATGAACTGTAGCATTAGGTAGGTGAAGAGCAATGGACTAGGACCATTTTCATGGGTAAAGCCACCCTAACCCTGTTTATTAGGATTTAATCAAAACTTGCTCTCTCTGCTGTAAACATTAGATTAAGTTTATCCAGAGATTTTTTTGTCTTTTCAAGCTTTTGAATTATTCCATTTCTCAGGGAATATGCTAGGAGCCAATAGAAAAGAGTGAACTTTGAGTTATAAAATCAAAACGGCATTGAACACTAGATACAGAGACAGACAGACACCAAGGAATAAATGCCTCTGAGTATGTCTGGTGTCTAAGCAATCAAAAAAAATTTACAAGAATATTCTTGTGACTGTAGAGTAGATATCCTTTAGAAATGAATACTTTATATCCATTATTCTATTTCAAAATATATCAGACTTTCATGGATGATCTTTTATTTAGTATGCTAAATATTTTTAGTGACCATAAAGAATAATCATGAGGGATCTTATGGATTTGTTCCTTTTTCCCCCAAAAGGTCTTAAGTCCTTTCATTCCAAATTATCTATCCAGTGGGATTTTCAGGACTTAATAATGTGTAAAATTCTCCTTGTTCAAGACAAAGACAAAAACGAAGCTTTAAAAATTGCCAGTGTTACAGTTAGGATAAAAAAGCCTGCCAATCACCAGAGCATAGTTCAACCCCATATTATAAAAGCATTATTTCCCATGTTTTTTAGAAATAAGTGGGGTACTGAATCACAAATATCCAAATCTAACCTCTCACCCCAAAAAGGTGATAATATAAACCCAGATAGCTAAATGCATGTAGATAAATACTAAATGAGCAGGCATGAATAATACAAACCTCAAAGGAGCCATCTCTCCCAGGACTGCTTTTGAGTTTCCAAATCAGAGGAATAAAGGCTCACCTCAACCTTAAATGTGGAATAAAAAGATAGTTGCACTGGACTATAGAAGAGGCAAGCCCAAATTCACAGAGGTTTTATTAAAAACAGGGAAAGGTCAGTCCTCTTCCCCCAAAGGAATGTCCAGGGCTTGTAGGAATTATTACTCCAAGATAGTTTCTTTATTAAATTCACCGTGCAGAAATAGAAAGACAAGGCCAGGAGAGCACTAGACATTAAAAGTCTTACTTTCGTCAAGCCTATGCATTGCCACTACCTGAATTCAATGGAAGATACAAGCAATCCGCACCTCTGTACTGTGTCTACAAACCAGATCTATTTAAAAACAGAGTTTTTAATGAACTCAGAAATGAACTCAGAAATTATGCAATTAAAACAATCCACTAATGATAAATATATCAGCTTTATTCTTTTTCCCCAAGTAAAACAAATGAGATAAATTGGGAGTGATAGGCAGATAAAACATCTGGACCAACCTCACCACTAACCAAGGACATGAAGCAGCCAACTACTATGTAACTTGGTTTGCTTCTAGTTAAAATCAAGTGTTAGTTAATGAATTAGTTTGAGTGAATTTATAGATTGAGGGTGGCCCAGCACTGTCTTGTTATCAAACATTTTTCAACGTGGGCAGTCACGGTGAAATCTCAAACTGAAGTTAAGTGCCAACTTAAAATGGATTCCCGAGACACCCCTGGCGTGGGAATTAATTCTATTTGTATTAATACTTGGAATGTCACGCAGGATGCTGCAGCTGGTTTTGCGTGACGCTCCAGCACTCTCTCCACAGCATTTTCATCATTAAAATGACCATGTTTTGAAAGCTATGGCAAACTGTGAGAGACTTTATAAGAGTGAGAAGGATGAAAAGCTGAAATTTCTCCCCTGGTCTCTGCCTATTAAATGTCCTAGCATTTCAACAGGAGGTCACATTTTGGTGTCAAAGAACAGGGCACTATATTCAATTTCAGTGCAGTGAGGGGTTGGGGTAATCCTTTCTCTTTACATTTAGATTATCTAACTAACAGAAAAGTCCACAGAATCAATTGCTCCAAAATAAGGCTCACTGCTCAGGTACGTGAACACAAAGTACTGTCTGTGAGGAGGTGAAGAAATGCCTGGCAGACAAAACCTGTTCTGAACTAAAAGCCAAAGGCGAGAGTCAGAGATAGAAGCCTTTCTCTAAGGAAGGCTTTGCAACCAGAGTTACTGTCTTTGTGCAAACAGGAATGAGACCGGTTAGGATCAGTGAAAAGTGGGTAGAGACAAATACCTCCCTTCAGTCTATAGTTTCAAATGTTTCTTAGCATCAAACACTTTTATGGCTTAGAAATGAAAACATCACCTAGTTCGGGTTGTATTTCCTTCCCTTCCAGGCTTCCGGTGGAGATGTCAATAAAACTAATATGGCTATAGAGAGAAGGACGAACACTGAGAATAAGGTTCAATGCTACTTCATCAACCCTCAAATAATCAAAAAGGAACTCTGGTAGGTACCAATGTGACCAGCTATTTTCTACCTCTGTTGAGATCTAACTGCAGGATTGGTTCTGGGAAAATATCTGATCTGGGGCTTTGGGGTTTTTGGATATTGTTACCCCTCCCCTCCTCCTCCCTCTTTAATGGGTTCTAGAAAAAGCATAGGAGATTGCAGTTTCAGCAGACAGGGAAAAGAGGGTTGATATGCTTTACATAGTTATTTTTATATTTAATCCAAGAGCAAGAGAGGACTAAGCAACCCAGCTGACTCTAAAAAGCATTTTAGGAAGTTGGCAAATGAACAAGCCACCTCCTGCTATCTCCTACTGTGAAGTAACTGTATCCAGGGTATAGATATGTCCCTCAAAGATATCAATAGCACAGATAATTAAGTTAGCGCAGCAAACCAGCTTCAGGCTTTGAACTGTGGATACAGTTGGTGCGCTAACCTCTCCCTCACCTGATAGGCTAAGCCTACAATCTGCTCACACATGTTAACAATCTTGTGACCTTTAACCCATCCTCATTATCACATCATTTAAGTTACCCAACCACGTGGGGCCTACCATAAAAAGCACTGCTTATAAAGTGGGATAGCGAGTTAATAGACTCATAGACAAACTTATCAGGGTAAGAAGATTCTTCAAGTAAAGGAACTAAAATTCTCTAGATTCCACTCTACAGCTCAGGAGATCAAGAACATTATAGGGAAAGGAGACCATTGGTCCCAATGACCAGCTAACTCTGAAGTGCTAACAATACAAGTTACTGGAGGCATTTCTGAAAATACAAGGGAGCAGATCCCACCCTTCAGAGGCATATTCAAAGCATAGGGTACAGGCCTGGAATCTGTACTTGAATGAGTGCAGAGGCAATTCAAATTTGTTGTTCCCAGAACATATTTTTTAGAGGGGAGAGGGTGAATGAAGTCAAGTTTCTCAGGACTCTAGCAATAAGTACATACAACCCCAGAAACAACCACTAAATCCTTTCTTTGGTATGTATATTTTATATCATTTAATCGTCACAACATAACCTATTAGAGATAGGTAATTTGATGCATTTTATAGCTGTGCAAACTGAGGCTGAGCAGCATCAAACAATTTGATCCAAGGTCACAAGCTAAGAAGTAGCATGACCAGGCCCAGAACCCACATCTCTCCCCCCTCCCAAATGGAACATCAGACCTGCATGGGGGGAAGTCACAGAGAGGCTGCAGTTTCTCCTGGGTAGGTGAAATTCTCCTGTAATTCAGGCCTATCTTCCATAGCATACAAGAGCAACTGAAGCCAGGAGATTGAGAAAGAGCCAAACTAATATGTACAAATAATAGAAGTCCTCCCCAAAGCATGAGTATTCCTCATAAAGTTTATTTGAACTTGATGAACAAAGTAGACTATATAAATTGCACACAGGGATCATCCTTTAAACACAGAGAAGCCTGCTATGAATAAATAAATGATGACTATTCTTTAATCATAAGGGAATGGGGAACATGTGGACTGGGTCACTCTCTGCCCTATCCCAGTTATGCCAGACTCAGCATAGATGCCCCAAACCTGAATATATCCAGACGGTATTTTACTTTGGGTTTTTAATGAAGAAAGAAAAGAGACAAAGAAGAGGACAAGAAATTAACTCTCCACTACCATCGTAGCAAAGAAAACAAGCACTGGAATGCCATGGCCCCCTAGCTGCAGCACAGGCCTTGGGGACTCTACAGCTCCTAGACAGGAAGCCATTTTACATTAAGAAAAAGGCAGAGGTGTTTCAATAGCCACCAGAAAGATAAATAGCCAAGGCTATCCATTAGTGCCCCATAAATTCTACTGCTCAGAATGCTGATATATTTCTAGTGATTTGTGATGTTTTCCTTTCCGGTTTTTGATGGCAACTTAGGTTTAATACAAAAGACCAGTTTGGCAAAGGTAAAATGTCTAGCTATGACAAACCAAATTCCCAGGCCTAAAACCCTCAGGAGGTGTGAAAGCAGCAAATATAGCCAGCTTCCCAATTCCCACAGCAATGCCCACTGGGAATATGACTTCTGATGTGGCATTTCCAGGGAAAATTCCATTGTTAAATACATTCTTAGAGAATCTCCCAAGAGGCTTGCTTAGAGAAATTTTACCTATTTTTGTTCAAACATGAGATTTAGGTGGGTTGAACCCACCCTGATGATAACATTTTAAAGGAAGACCCTCCCCAGGGATGTAGCTCAGTGATAAATGATTGTCTGCCATGCAGGAGGCCTGGTATGATACCCAGCACCACTAAGTAAGTAAATACAGGGAGATCCTCATCTCACTTCTACAAGCTTAGAATAAGACTCAGAGGACAATTGATTAGAAGGTGACAGCCACAAACAGGAACAACCACTTTATGATTCAGCTGGGCTGCATGGGCACTTGCTCTTTGTCATTTACACACAATCCAGAGACCAGTTCAGTCAGGAATGGCCACTTCAGAGGAAAAGATGGGCAGAGAACCAGGTGCAAGAATTGGCAAGCAGAAAGTCACACCATCTTTTTTTTTCTTTCTTTCTCCTTCTAGAAGCAAATATAAACCTGCTTTATGAGGGCAATCTGAGTTTCCCAGAGAAGCAATTTTTTAGTGCTAGCACCATGGAATAAAAGCTTTAGCATCTAGGGTCATTTAGGAAAATATGGTCCCCTATTTCCAGATATTCTGTTGTCACTGCCCTATTCCTTATACTTCCTACCTGATCACTATGTTCCCACAGGCTCCAGGACTGAAGAACACAGTCATTGCACCTCCCCAGTGAAGCTGCTTTCAAGATTAGCTGAATTGATAAAAGGACAGACACTTTGGTGCCTCATACATTTAGTAAGCTCTAAGTCATGTCTATTGATACAGTAGTGATGGTCGTTGTTACAAGACTCAGTTAGCCACAACACACTAATACAACTTATATTTTTTTAAAGTGAAAATATGGCTAGGTAACATGTTTGCAGTCCCAAGGAAAAATTTTTTTCATGAAATCATCCACTTTAAAAATCTGAAACTAAGTTACCTATTTTGTCTCTTACTATTTAGATCTTGCAAGTGTCTAGAGTGGGACTTTTCAGTTTTGACACTGAATATTTCAGATTAGACAACTCTTTATTGGGATGGGGCAAGTGCACCCTAAGCTCGGTATGGTTTAGCAACAACCCTGAGCCCCACTTGCTACATGCTGACAACCCTTCTTGCTAGGCATAATAATCCAAAATATGTCCAGATATTGCCAAATGTGCCTTAGAGGGTAAAATTACCCCTAGCTGAGAGCTACTTGTCTAGAATCACTTTGAAACAAGCAAGTGAACTATAGACATAAGTTCTCTAAAATATATCTCAAGCATAAGATGATACACCCCCCACTGAGGATTTCATTTATGCTACAAATAGCATTTTACTAGCAGTAAAGCAAAACCCAAAGTCTGACAGAGACAGTGAGGTGCTCAGTACTAACAAGCTATGGTGAGCAAAACAGTCCAAACTTCTTCATATATGCAAACTCAACATTTAATTTTCTGCAAGATTACCCACAATAATTACAAAGTTTCTATAATACAGCCTTAAAAGCTTGGAACTATGAGATCCATAAGAATTGATCCTTTATCTTTTACCTTTGCTGTGTACTGTGTCTGTGTAACATAGCAAATGAATGTAGGCAATATTTTCCTCTAATTTCTAGGAGTATTAAAGTGAAACTTTACTAAAATTAAATTGATTATTAAAGAATCCAATGGAGGAAAATACAGAGCAAATCTCTAGTGTACAAACAACATTGAAGTAGACCAAAGGAAGATCCACTTTGCTTAAAGCATGTGTCCTTTCACTGAATATATTTGTTATATAAATGATAATAGTTTGACACTCTAAAAATAATACTGAAATATTAGGTGGTATCTCCTCCTGGTTAATAATGATTTGAGGATAAAGAGTTGACATCTCTATGACATCAGTTTGTTCTGTCTGCCAGTAACATATTGTACTTTTGAGGCATTAACGATAGCTAGAATGGACTTTCTACCGGGAATCTATAGTCAAATGCTGACTATGCCAGATCAACTTGAAGATTTCAAAGCCATTATCAAAAAAGATCATTTCTTTGTCATAGTCTTAGAATTAAGCCAGGTCAAGAAATTCACCTTAATACACAGAGCTGTATTAGGATCTTATTTACCTGATATTAATAAAACAAAGTATATCAAAGAGAATACACATTCATTTCACCTTCTGATATCCACATGATTAAAAAGGTTTCATTCCAAAAGAAGAAGAAAAAAAAAAGCACCTATACTTTAGCTAAGCATTAGGCCAACACATTTTTTCCTTAAGGGTATTAGTTCCTTTGATGAAAGAATGTTGCACCTTCTACACACACACTGAATCTCATTAAGTGGTCCTCATCTTTCTAAGATGATGTTACTGACAGGGATTACTCTCCTATTACATGGGAAAGTGGGTGGGTCTACAGATAAACACAGGACTTAGACTTGCAAGTACAAGGTCATTTCTCTTTTGCTTAGAGCTCCCTCAACTCCACCTTCCCCTCTATTGTGAGAACTTGTAATGAAGGGGAAGCCTGAGACTTCAGTGGGGAGAGGTGATTGTCCTCCTGTGTAAGCCTTCATGGGACACTGCTCCATTCCCCGCACCTTTTGTCTTTATTTTTCAATTAAGGAGGAAGTCAGAACTTTTGCATCATCTTGTAGCCATGGATACCATATCAACACACAAAAAAAATGGCCTTACCATTTCTTTCTTCCAACATACTGAGTCTTCCCCCTTCCCAACATTCTTCACACTCAATCTTCAGTGCTACCTGCATCAACCCTTTTCCAAAACTAGGATTTCTAAGAGGTGTATCTAAATGTCAGAAGACCTAATTTCTAGTATTCTGCTTTTTTTTTTCAACAAGCTTTCTTACTCTGAACAAGCCACTTAATCTTGCTAAGTTAACTCAACTGTAAAAGGAAAATGATAATTTATGTCTTCGTAAACTCTTGCAACACAAATATCATGTGTCATTAGAAGAAATATATTTAGAGAAACAGAAGGGACTTAGTTTTGCATGTTAGTTCAGTGAAAGCAGTAAGAAAACAATTGTTTTGTCAACAAAACTCAGTTATGCTCAGGCAGTTTTACTCAAAATTGGTCTTAGGATTCCATGACCTTCCAAAGGGAAAGGAGAAAATCTATGACTTTTTTCTTCTTATAACCCCTCCTCATCACCTCCAATATTTAAACACTAAAAAATGGTGACTGGGAAGCTCCCAGTTCTTTTCCCAAGAAAAAAGTGACTAGTGGTCAAATTTCAGGTATGATGTTTAAACTGACCTTGACGTTAACCTTGGAAATTATGAGGATTTCCCAGTCCCCTCTTTCCTCTCGGCCTTGCACTGCATCTCATTTCTCACACAATGGTTTGCTTTCTCCTCTCTTTTCCTGGTCCCCTGTACTTACCAAACCCACATCTTCAAAACAAGCATGCAGAGCAGGAAGTACCTCTCAGAAGGGAACTCTGTCTGCTCCACACACACAGTGCCAGTCAGCCACATCATGGGAGCAGCAAGCAAGTGTCTGGGGAAGACTACATGGTGTCTGGTGGACACCAGGAGGCTGAAGCACAAAAGGCACTATATACTCTCCTCTGCCTAGCCTGGAGTCTATGAAAATCAGAATGGGGCAAACCATAGCCCTTACAGCATCCTTAAAGACCAAATGATGGCACTGTAGACTTGAAGGCAATAGCAAGCCTGGATAAAGAGCCTCCCTTCCATTTCCACTTCCCAGCAGGCCTCACTATATACACAGGTGTGACTCTTCTCCATTCATGTGTCCCTCAGTTCTTAGAAGTTGATTAGGTGGCAATCACACCAATTAGAAAAGGTTACAATAGTAAAGAGAAAAAGGCTTCTCTTGGGGTGTCAAAATCCAAAAAACACCTTTCATCTCCTACATGTTGCCATAATCTCAAGGAAATAATTTAGGGAAACCACATGACTTATTTCTTCATTTGTAAAACTGGGATGAAAATGTAACTTGGTGAGCTATATGTTTTTTTTTTTTAAACCCATTAAATAAGTAAAAGCTGCTTTTAAATTAAAAGGATTAAACAATATCAAACATCTGGTCTCCTGCATATAGATTAATTTTTGCCAATAGTTGCAAAAGTACAATAAGGCTTTGGAAAATCTTCAGTGTTAACATCTGGAGAGAGGCGAAGATGGTTTTATTATGTGTCTGCTTAGGTCAATGTACCTGTACTTGTTACTCTGCATGGTTCTTTCTGTCTGTACTTCTGCATGGATCTTTTATGTCTTAAAATGTAGCATAAATTTTTTTTAATTTAAAAATAAAATAAAAAATAAAGAGGGTAACATAATATAGAAGACTGTACTGGATTTAAAAGTAAAAAATACCATAGTGTAAATCCCAAATCCATCATTTCTAGTTAGGATGCTTTGGACTATATAAAGTCTAAAACAGGGATGATGCTCCAGAACTATCTACTTTCTTCAGGACTGCTTGAGCGTTAAATGAAAGATATCTCCTGTGCCTTTCTCTGTTTTTTCTTCATTTCTCTTCTTCCCCCTCCCTCCTGCTCTCTCTTTTCCCCTCTTCACTTTTGTTTCATTCCAGAAAATCTACCCTTCCTATAAATCCCATAAATTGTGTACAACTGAATGGAGCAGTATGTGCATATGTAGAGAAGATATCAAATCTGAGGTTTGGCTACATCGTTCATTAGCTGTGTGGACTGGGGCAAGCTGTCACCTCTTGAAGGCTCAATTTTCTCATTTATAAGATGAGGTAAAAATATCCATCTCATAGGAATAATGAGAGAATTAGATTACTTAGGATACCATATAAAACACATGGCATAATGCCTAGTTAAATGGTAAGTGCACAATAAAGAACAGCTATTATTATGTTAAAACTAAAAATCAGTTTTATGTATTAGTGACACTATGGCTAATGTTAATAGTGGCAATTTGGGAGGGGAGACTCTCAAGGCAGGATGCTCTCCCACCAAACAGCCTGAGAACAAAAGCCTCTAATAATTGCTAATATACACTGAGCATTTATGGTGGGCCAGAAATTTTTCTTAGGATTTGACATGCATCCATTCATTCAATCCTACAATTTCAGTGGCATAATAATGATTATTCCAATTCAAAATAAGGAAATAGAAACAATGTGGGTCAGCTACTTCCCTGGGTCATCATAGATAGTTGACATGGAACCTAGTTCCAGAGTTATGATATAAAAGATCTTCCAAAATGTTCTTCCAGGAGAGATGTCACCTTCTAAACTAGGCAGTACATTGTCAGTATTTGTTTCCAGTAATAAAGTGCTGGTGGCCTATTGATTATTTCCTTTTCATTTAAATGAGTATAGTTGCACCTGTAAGAGTTTTGCTCTTGCTCACCAACATTCTGATTTCCACTCTCATATCACAAGTAAGCAGTGCAATGTAAGGTTAGGTTTAGGAATTGCTTAGAGTCCTGGACTCGTCTGTGCTACATTCACATCACCCACCAGCATTAGAATTTCTGCCATCGCCACCACCACTATCATCATCACCACCATTTATCCATCATTCAATGCCAGGCATAGGATGATTCTCCACAAACATCTACTGTATGTGCTAAACCAGAAGAAAATGTTGAAAACCATTGAGCTACACCATTCCAGATGCACACCTAAAACCTTTATCTTGTCATTCACAAATACATTACTCCACCACTAATGCCAAGAAAGGAAAAGGATTGACAACAATATTTACTATCTATCTTGGGTCAAGCACTGGACTAGGCACTGTATATGTATAATTTTATTTAATCCATGGAACAAATCTAAAATCTAGGCATTAGAAACCTTAATCTCAATTTTACACAACAAAAAAACATAGCCCAGACTGATTATCTTTCCCAAGGACTACAGAGTTGCTAAAATTTTAGCTTCAGGATTTGAACCAGATCTACACAAGTGTTTTCAGCAATCCTGTTAAAATGGTCTCATCATTTCCTAAAATCCCATGATATAAGCTCTTTCTTTGATAATCTATTGCCCTAGAAGGCAGGAGCTTTCAAAAAAGTGCCAGCTTGAAAATCAGAAATCTCAAATTGTAGACCTAGCTTTACAAGTCACAAGTTTTGTGACTTTGGACAACTTATCTGTTAAAATGAAATGCTTCCAGCTCTAACCTACATGCTATAATTTCCACAAATATAGATTCTGGAGACCCATCACCATTCATGATATTGCTTTGATCACAGGCTTTTTCTCCACGCTGGGAAGAGCAGATTCTAGAGTACACCTACTAGGCACTTGTTGGCAGGACCATCAGACAAGGGTGGCTAAGGAGAAGGTTGGCTGGAAGTGTGAGAAAGGCATCTACCTTGCAGCTGTCCCTGCCTGCACAGAACCATGGATAAACAAGAGTCCCTCTCTAGAGATTTCTGCTGGCACCTTGTCCTCATTCCTTTCTGGAAAAAAAAAAAAAAAAAAAAAAGGAGAGAAAGAGAGAGAAATTCATATCCTTGTGAAGAATGTATTGCCTTCCACATGCAACTGCCAAAAACCCAACTGTAGACAAAATCCATCTGACAAAATCCCTTAACTGCTTTGATTCAGTTCTTAAAGGAGATTAGTTGTTGGAAGGTCACAGAGAAGCCATCCTACTGCACACCGCAGCTTGGGGTTTCAAAGCCTTCACTACTAAGGGAATCTCCGTGCTTGATGCCCCTTCTCTCTATGCCGTTTAATCAATGAATCAACAAATAGTTACTGAGCAAGGCTTCCCTGGGGTCTGCAGGTCACTTCAGATGTGGCTCTCAGTTCAATAGCAGGAGAAAGAAAAACGGATTTTTCTGACTCCTCTTAAAGTTTCCATTTATAAAACCAGAGCTGGCATCAAAAGACTGTGGGTCTCCTGTCCCTCTTTTCCCTTTCCTGAGCCCTCTGATTCACAAAGAAAAAGAAAATGCAATACAGCTGAGAGACATGGAACAAGCTAGAAAGAAAGGAAGAGGGAGGAAGGGAAGGGAAGATAAAAGTGGAAGGGAGGAACCAGGGAGGGAGGATTGAGGAAATGAGACCTTTGGCCTTAGGTCAAGGGCAAAGGTCAAAAGACAAAATGAACTTATATACAGTATTCCCAAGCAATGTTTTTTGGTGGCACATAACCTCATGCTTACTAACCTGTTATTACAGCTCTTTATCATACGTATTATCTTTGAGACCACTAGGTCTTAAGCTTTTAGGATTGGTGTAATTTGAATATCTTACACCTTTAAGTATTCTTCTGCCCACAACTATAAAGATAAGATCAAACATCAAAGTGCTTATAGCCTCAATAGAAACAGTATCAAAAATCATAAATTAAAAAAAAACCTTAGTTTACAGAAGTAATTTGCATGAAAATGAAAATATATATATTACTTTTGAATTTTAATAAAATGTTATATAAGGCACTATGATATGCTCTACACTGAACCATCATTTCCAAAGTGATGACACATTACTGCAGTGTACAAATGTTACTAGGAAAGGACCAAAATATTATGTGAATAGTGTCCTTCTCTGCTTGCTCCACACACAGCAGGATTCCACCTAACTATATTTTTCTTCAATCAAAAAAAATAATGAAACTAATAGCAGTTTACTGAGCACTTACTATGCCAGACATGAAGCTCAATACTTTCTACATAGTACCTCATGTAACCATTTCCACAACCCACTGACACACATGATTATTCTCAATCTACAGATGAGGATGTGAAAGATCAGAGAGGGGACATTACTTTGCCTAAAATCTTTTAAACAAAGTTAGGTCAAGAGAAAAGGCTCTAATGCATGTCAGAAACATGAAAGTGTGTGTGTTCCTAACCACTCTATAACTGACACTTTCAATCCTGTTCTTCTGCTTGGAGAACCAAGACAAAGAAAAGAACTAAATTTTTATTATAATTTACTCAGAACCTCACTTAGGCTTGGTGTTCCCACATCTGTTTGAAATTGATTTTGTTTTCTTTTTCCTCCCAGTGTTAATTACTCAAGTTTCATCTCTTTTTGAGAGGCATAGCTGGTATTAGAATAGCAAATAGCCATGAGACTATACCCTAAACCATGACATTCTGAAGAATTTTCCAGTCTAAGCATTCAGAAAAGTTCTCCAGCATCTTAAAAATGTGTGTGTGTGTGTGTGTGCTGGGCGGGGGAGATCAAACCCAGGGCCTCACACATGCTAAGCAAGCATTATACCACTAAGCCACATCCCCAACTCCAGAAAGATTTGAAAAAAAAAAAATCTTACAAACATAAGTACTATGTTAACACTTGACACTTAACAGGTCTAAACAAAGAGTTTGCTAGATAAAATTTTGAGTGTTTGAAGGGAGTTGATGCTCATTTTTTTATTGAGTTGCTAAATTATAGCCCTCAGGTTTTATCATGTATTGATTGATTCTATCCTAGTGAAGATATTAATAGAAAGATACACACCCCAAATTCTATCACTCACATCTGTATGTGTGCAATTAGGTATTCATTCAGAAGAACCTATATATCAAAGGAGATAAAATATAAATACATCATTTTTTGTTCCAATTATATATACCATCTGCATGTGAAAGGAAATGTAGCCCACAAAACCAGTTCAGGTCTGTTTTACCTTACAACACATGTCTAGACAGAGTCCTTTGCTTAAAATGCATGTGAGGTCATGACTCCAAGCATCCTCATTCCTCACTGCGTACCAAATAGGTACACTCCCCAAAACTGGACAGAGACACAGTTGTGCTTCTGAGTGCTTTCCAGCCCTCTACTTTAACTACTAGACTTTCTTCCTGCATTTCCTTTAGTTAAACATGGCTAATGACAGAACAACAAACCATGAGGTTTGTTGCACCTAATAGATACTGTTTGTTCATGTTTCTTGGTTGAAGACATATTTATAAATACAATCATGTTCACATATAGAAGTATCTCTATCAGAGAAATGCAAACGTTATTTAAGACCTGGTCCTTCTAGAACTCAGAAATGGTCTGAGTGGATGAAAACCCTGAGATTAAGCACGGTCCTTCTCACAGCATCTACATGTGCTTATTATCACATTGCAGAAGTTGTTTCTAAAGCAAATGACCAAGGTTACAAATTAATCCAGAGACTCAGGAAGGGAGAAGAGACAGTCATACTATTTAAAAGAGAAGGAACAAAATGACCTATGACCCTCTTACACCTAGGCCTGAGAACTTCTGTGATGTAATTAGCATGACCTTCCATAAAGGAAGCCCTGAAATACAGACTTCTTTTCTGTGTCTAAAATAAAGGTACTTACCAGTAAAAATCCATAAGTCACCACGTTTTGCCCAGAATTACATGGGCCACCCTTCTCCATGGAAGCACAGAGTGAGACCTGCCAAGTTTAAGGAGATATCTACTTGGGTCAGTTGGGAATAGGTAAGAGGAAAGAAGGGGGGTGAGAAAAGAAAGACTTCCCCTTTAAAACTGAACAGAAGCGGATACCAAATCACATGACCTTTTACCGTAATTTCTATTAAAATCATTTCATGTCTGGTTGCCTCTGCTCTCCTGGCTCATTTGTATTGTTTACAACAAGTCACCGCTCTGGCAGTTAGTGGAGGCTGAATCCATGGTTACCCGTTTTTACATTCACTAGTTAAATGGAATGCAGCTCTGCTGTGGGTTTCAGGGAGCGAGCTCTTAAGAAACCACAATCCAGCTATCAATCAGACTAATCTGAGAGAAATTAATCTTATACACGTAAGTATTGTTGCATATTAAAAATTGATAGAAAGGGGCCACGGACTTTTATTGGTTGGAGTTACAAAAGTGGACAAGCTGAGATTTGACTTAGAGCCTCAGAGTGTTCAGTCTGTGGTCTCCATCTGACAGCCATTCACGTTGTGCATCTAAAATGCTTTCAAGAGTAATACGACCACCCTGGAAAACAAATCCACCACCTCCTCAAATTCTTTGAGCATTTATTTCACCTGAATGTTCTTAGAATCTAAATAGTACCTAAACACAGGTTTAACCAGACTGCAATCCCAGCAAAGTAACTTAAACAGACACACACAAGACAGTAAAACACCAAACCGACAGCATTGAGTAGAATTCAATTAAGACAAAACCTCAGTGGAATGCGCTTTATGAGTAAATTAAAACTGCAAACTAATATGTTTTATTGAGAGCAAGAAACAGTACAAATTCATTCTATTGTCCATGAATTTATGTAGTTAATTCTTTAAACATTCCCCAAAGCTAACTTGTTTCTGAAGATGGACATGACCAACAATTATAATTCTTAATAAAAATTTAGAAGTTTTATAGTTTAATGCCCACAGTAATTGTCCCACAAGTCACATCTAAATGCTAAATGAGAACAGCAAATAGTTAAAGCTAACATATTACAACCCCATCTACTGCAAAGTCACTGTATCAGAAGCTAGAATTGATTTGTTTCCTCAGAACGAATTGAAAATGAATGTAACAGAACGTTGGAAAAACCCCTCCTGCACTGCTAATCGGATATGCTATAATGGTTGACTGCAGCTTTGCCCTGTACTAGTGCTGCCTAAATCATACATACTTACACGTTCTGGGTTCTTCCAAGAGTTTGGTGCAGTTTCAAGGACAAATGTCTTAAGGAAGCCTCTCTACTGTGCAGCAGGGAGCCTAGCTCGGATCTGATGACAGGAGCACAGTGCTAAATCTGACAAGAGAGAAGGAAACTTCCTGCGTGAAGAGGAGATCTTGGAAAGTCTCAGGGCTAAAAAGGCTGCTTTAAATGTGCTGGTTGATTTGCTCCCTGGTTGTGTATACACAGTAGCAGCTGATCTGTGTTTGCAGCCCTGCAGAAAGGAACCTTTACTGAAAACCAATGGCATCACATTTCAGTGGAGCCCGTGCCAAGTGCTGGAGAGCAGAGCAACCTTTGACAACTTCACACAATTCAACCCAGCAGACTTACCACAGGTCGGGAGGAGAATGGAAGGTGCCTCCCCACCAGCTTTCACCCTGGGTATGTTAGCGCAGTACCTGGGAAACCATGCAATTAGCCACTGGACCTGGACAACAGTGTAAGGTATTCCCTGGACTTGTCTGAAATGTACTTTCTGTCTGCTGTCCTGACCTACCATGCACTATTATTTTAACAGAACTTTAAAAATGAATTCAAATTCTCAAAATGCATGTCCTTCTGTTTCTCATATAAACCTTTGTATTTAAGGTTCCTCTGGTTTTTCAGAAATAAACCCAGAGAAAAAATAATGTACGACTGGGCAATATGCACTAAATTCTGCACTATGCCTTCCAAATCAGAGGTTGGAGTTTTAAAATAACTGTGTTATTGGGGCCATTTTATTACTGCTCATTATAAATTAGGGTGATTACAAAACTTCACTTTAGTAAAACTCACTATCATAATGAGACTAGAAATACCAAGAGCAGACAAGTTATGGAGAACATGGAATGTGCTGATCAGCAGTAGAATTAGCTTCTTTATTATCACCTTTAATATGGAAGAGAAGAAAAATTCAAGACCTCACCATCTCCAGCAATGAAAGTTAAAGGAGCATAAAAGAAAGAAATAGAGACATACAGAGTCAGCTAATGCATATAACAAACTTAATCCAAGTATTCAAGTCATTGGTTGACCACTTCATTACCCTTGAGTTCTTCTTTCCCCTTCCCTACTTCTCTCTCCTGTCCCTAGGACGAGTCCAGGTTGCAGTACATAACCTGACATTTTCTCACTATTGTACATTTTACAACAATCAAAGGGCAAAAATCACAACTGGCAGTTTAACCAAGGCCATGTGAAATGTGTCAGACAGCTCAGAGCGCTGCTGTCCTCCTCTTCTGCAAGGGTCCAGGAGCTGCCTGGGCAACTGGTGAACCATCCAAGGTCTTCACTTTGCATTTTCCTGTTATTCAGGAATGATGATGATTCCTTACACTTGAGAACCCTCATTGTGTACTGAATACAGTCTGAGTTCTAGTGCCAGATTTAACTTCCTTTCTTGGTTCTATACTCTACCTGCACAAGGACAGGAGTGGCTTAAAATTTTCAAACTTTCTATTTCCTCATCTTTGAAGTAAAGACAAGTTATCTACCCTACAAGCTTTTTTGGGAAGATTTAAAGGATAGCACATGCTGAGGACCCACCACAGAGCCTGGCATGCATTCATTCAAAAACATTTACTGAGTCTCCTGGCAGAACCAGGCAGAGTGCCAAACAGTGGAGGCACAGATTTGATTAAGAAACAGTATATTGCCTCAAGTACAGGTCCATAAGTGTTAGACCTTCCCTTCTTCCCTTCCATAATCTATGAAGTCTCTACCTCATGCAAAAAAAAAAAAATTAAAAATTCAAATATCTTAAGGTAGAGGATGTAGCTCAGTAATAGAACATTTAGCTATATATGCAAGTCCCTGGGTTCAATCCCTAATACTACAAAACAAAATGCTGTCTCATTTGATTCTGCCAACAATTCTTTGAGATAGATGAAGCTATACCCAATCTACAAATGGGAAAACTACATCTTAGAGAGGTAAAGGTTGACTAGCTAACAAATCACAGCCTGCATGTCAATCCAAGCTCTCAGATTCTTCCTAGTACCGTTTAAAGTAACTATAGGAATTAGTCATGTAGCATTCGTATTTTGCACAATTCTGTATAGTGCTGGTTTTTATTTCTTTGTTTTTGCATAAAAATATAAAAATGAATTTTTTTGCATAAAAATTTTATTTTGCATAAAAAAGTGCTGAGGACAAAACTCAGAGCCTTTACATGCTAGGCAAACACTCTACAACTAAGTTATATCCCCTTAACAGTTTCATGTGGGTACACTGTACTTCCCTAAAGGTAGAATGAGTCTCTTAGAGGCACTATACCTAGCATGATATTAAAAATATTAAATGTTCAACAAATTTTACTAAATTGAAAAGAAACTCAAGATGAGTTAATTTTACTACCTATGCTCAACCTCATAGGAAGCCAGAGCCTTAATAAACGTTGGTTTAGAGGTTATTTGTGGCCTTCCAGTCCTCAGTGTTCTCAATGACCTCCAAATAATCAAATGCATCTTAAAATATTTAACTTTGAGTCATAACTAAACTCCCTGAATTTTGTTTTCTTCATTTGTTTAGCATGTATTCTGTATGAGGACCTAATGATTTGGGGTAAGAGTGATTAAATATTGACTTTTATATTCAAACTTGATACTAAGACATCTCCTGATTTCTAAGTTCACCCAGTTTCTAAATTCTATGGATCACAAAGTGGAGAGTTCTATTGATCATTACCTTGTGAATCAGAGCAGAACACATACCAATTTCAGATACAATTCAAGCTGATTTTTTTTTAATATTTATTTTTTTAGTTGTAGGTGGACAGAATATCTTTATTTTATTTTTATGTGGTGCTGAGGATCGAACCCAGGGCCTCACGCGTGCTAGGCAAGCACGCTACCACTGCACCACAATCCCAGCCCTCAAGCTGATTTTTTAATCTGCTTTTAAAAATATATTGTCTGTACAAATAGTCCAGATTTCTTGAATAACTTTTGACCTACTACTTTATTCTGTTTTGAAATACAGTCCATTTCTAATGGACAAATTAGACATTTATCAGCAAGTCATATATAAAAATACCCTTTAGAAAAATCTGTATGGTACCTAGAACTTGGAGTTCAACTGATACCTTACATTCATTGCTCATGTTATTTTAAATGGGATTTATATCATTATTTATAAGTATTTACTGCCAAATAATGATTCCTTTAGTCTTCACAAAAATGCAGGAAATTTAGATCACTATCAATGTCATGGCAAAAGTGCAAATGATAGGCAATGTTTGAGACAAAACTATTACCAAATACATTGTTTTTGTTTCCAAAGTCATTCATTTGTTTATTTAGACAAGCTTGGCCATCTGTAAAGGAAAGTAAATATGCTCAAGTACTGGCATTGCATACATTAGAATTATCATGCTTGGAAACATCTTCCACATTCAACTGCCCAGCTGCATACTATTTCCTGTTTCCTCCCTAAATAGAATACTATGTAAAGTACCTACCTCAGTGGTTGTTCCTTGGTGGGCAAGAAATGTGCCAACCAAAGACCACTCCAGGGCCAAATTCCCCTTGAAATGGTCAGACCTGAGCATTAAAGAGAACTGGTTGACCCAATGACTCTTCCTTACCACCTGAAACTAAACACAGGTTACAGATTCTCACTTGACTCTCAAAATCATCTTAAGAAGCAGATGTTGTGATTATTTGCATTTTGACAATTCAGAAACTTAAATAATTTCTCAAAATCATACAGTGGCAGTCACTGGCCCAGCAGAAAACTTGAGACGAGCTCAAAACCTAATTCCAAAGCTTTTCCACATAACACGCTGTACTCTCCCTTCATGAGGAATCTACACACATTATTTTCCCTCTTTTTACCTTTGGCTTCACATGTCACAGCTCAGTTAAATACATAGCAGGCCATTATACACATGTGCACACACGCACATACACAAGCACGCACACACACACACACACACACACACACACACACCTTTCTACCTTCCACCTTTTCTTCTCTCACATGTTGGCCAATGGCTTCAGAGAATGATTTTCTCTGTCTCCATACATCCTTCCTCCTGCCTGTTAGTGAATTTGGGTGTCAAAAAGCAAATCTTATCACAGGTGATAAACTTAGCAGCAGTGCTAATGTGTCACTCTTTCAAGGGAAAGAAAAGTCATATACTTTGCAACCAGTCACTAAAAATCCTGAAAGTTTCTAAAAATCCCTTTCAGCTACTCTGCAATACTTCCCATCTATCTTTTCAACTTCCAGTTATGTGCATTCTCTTAAACATCAACCCTCTCGAGTCTAGATAAATGATGAAGTAGCATTCAGTTTTACTGCCTTTATGTTATGTTTATCACTTGTATCATAATAGAACTTGTTCTTTACATCTTATTCATCACTGATAATACAAGATTTCACTCCAATGAGTAACAATATGCTTTCACAGTCCAGCACAGGAAGGTAATCAGCATTTAAGATTATTTGAGGGGGAGGTGTGCTTTGAATATCTGATAATTGATCTACAAAGAAAACATTTTAATGCAAACTATCTAAATTTCATGAGGTTTTCATTTCAGACCACTGAACCTGAGCTCGTTTACTGCTGTATACACTAATATTTGTAGTCATGGCATGAGGTCATACTTAAGTAAATAATTAGTTTATAGACTAGAAACAAATAGGAATATGATTAATTGGTTGGTTCATTATTAATCAATCACTTAACTCAGAATCACAGGGGCACAGTAAGTTGAAGACTGACTAGTCAAAACCCTTCATATCAGAAACGAAAAAATAAGGATCATATTATTCTCAGATAAAGTAGACGATCTGGTCACACGGTTAACTCTGCTTACTGTGACTGACCTTTTGCTGGAGACCAACATTCAGTAGTATACACATCAGCAATAAAGAACAAATCTCTAACTCTGATGGTGATTGATCCAAAGGATCATCGGGTATTATACCCCAATTCTGCAACCTTCAGAAAATAAATGTTCATATTAAATAGAAAATGAATTTCTAATAACCGAATTAAAGTGTTCATCTAAATAGCCAACTTTGGATTTCTCTCCACACATAATAACTTGGAAAAATATATAGCCTGTGTTTACTATAGCATGATAGCTACAGTCTCTAAGAAGAGCTATAACTCGCTAACAATTTTCCTGATTTATGTCTGAAAACATACAGGGCATGAAATGATTTCTGCAACCTTACATTTTCCTCAAGAACACTGGTGAGCAGAAAATGTAGTCCAAAAATCATGTGGGCTTGCTTGTTACATCTCCTTGTTCAATAGAAATATGTGATGACCAATTACATATACTCTACCAAAAGAAATATCATTAGATTATTTTCTCTCTTAAGGGAGGAGGAAAAAAAACAACATAGGACACTAAGGAAGAAAAAACAAGGAAAAGTGAAAGAAAGGGAAGAAACTCTTATAAAAGAATCTATTTTCATATAATGTTTACACTGTAAACAATGACTGTGTTCTTGAGAAAGTACAATAAATCCAGCTTATGGATGATATATGGTTGTAAATTGTAACTCACTATACAAATGTTAGTTATTCTTGTTAGTATTTAACATATATGAAAATGTGCTTCACAATCTATAATTGTGCTAATAAAATAGGTATTTGTGAATATAAATCACACTGGCCATAAAATCAGCTTTATTTATCTAATATATCTTAGAGTGAGACCAAATTTAAATGGGCCACTTTGGTGACATAGATACCTAAAAACATTGTTTATCTTACCATGTAAGTGTCTCTCAGAACAGGAATACAAGTTTTGCTATGCTTCATATCCTGTTAGCAGTCTACATTTCAATCTTCAAAACAGTAAAGAACGTTGTCAGATACATAGATTTTCCAAGTTAAATAATTTGTTTAAGGGAAGTAAATTAATGTGTTAGTATACTTTTTAGAGTCCTATCCAGGGTTTGGGGGGACTCTGGGGAGGGGTGAGGTTCCAGTATTGGAGATCAAACCCAGAGCCTCATGTGTACTAGACAAGCATATTACCCCTGAGCCACATCCCAAGGTTATTTGTTGTAGCAGATTTCCATCTGAACCAGCCATAAGTATCCAGAAACAAATCAAATATCTTTGAATTGCCAGTGTCCAGCATTTTATCCCAGTGTTGCCAAAAACAACTGTCTTTAGTGGTAACCATGATCACTACCTGGTTTAGATGAACAACACATCCTCCACCATAGAACTATAAATAAAGGACTGATTTAAAAATATAAAAGACGCTTCTCCATAACTACTGGTGTTATTGGGAATGTTCTAAATGTACTACTAAATGTCTGTATGCATGTCTGAATAGGAAGAGGGGTTTACCCAAGTACTGTGCAGGAGATAAGCTAAGAAGGAAGTGGCCTTCCTCAATTGGAAATAATCAGAGTTGAGTAAATGAATGGTAGCTAATCTCCCAGAAAAAGAAAAGTTCCCTATCTATGTGATAAAGAGACAGACTTGTAGCATTATCACAGGGATCTTATCACAGCTACGTTATCAGGAATTTTTATTTAAAGATTTGCACGGATTTGTCCAATTTCCTTTATTCTAAGGGACCAGAACCCTGGGGGTGTTGACAACATTGTATTTCAAAAGCTATGACCTTCTTAAAAGAAGGCCCACTCAGGATCTTGCTCTCCTTAGCCACCACCACCACCCCCCATCCCAGTACAAAAGCAAAGTACCATGATAAATTAGGTTCAATAAAATAACATAAAGAAGATTGCTCCAGAGAAGGATCCTTAAATTATCCTACAGCACCTTATCCCTACCTGCTAGCATGAGAGGGTGAGAGCTGGCTGAACTGATGCATAACTCCTTGCTCTGAACCTGAGGGTCCACTTACTCTACTGGGATGGCAACACTAACCTACACCCTAAACTTCAGAGCCATAGTATTTATAGCTCTAACCAACTGGCAACAAAGTGACAGGAGAAAACTTCTTTGTTTGCACAAGAGGCCCCAGTACATTATTTTGACTTTATAAAGAGATTTCCAATGAATTTAAAAATCACAATATTATGATACTTGGTAATCATTACTCCAAAACGACAGATTCTATTGTTCATGGAGAAATTTCAGTAGGCTTTCTCATACCAGTAGTTCAATTGAAAGATTCACCAACTGCTCCCCAGAGAAAACTGAAGATCTGCATTTAAATGGAGATATACTATTTCCAAATGCACAGTACCTAGAAGGCAGATACTGTCAAGGTTTCTACAACATCCGCAGTGAGCATAACTCAGATTATATTAGGTGCATTTCAATGCTGTAGCTATCCCCATTTCATAGGGTGAGGGTTATTTCTATAACATTCTTTTTTCTCTGTGTGTTCTTCATAATGTTTGTCCCTAGAAGTTAAAATTAAAGCTTGCTCCATAGCAAAGTCCTCACACTAACAACAAGCAATTACTACTGTACATATCATTTCTGATGTGTACGGAAAAAAACCACAGAAGATAGCTCCGCCAGAAATGTTAAATAATTGAAAAGTATAATGACTTAATAGAGTAGTAAGCTTAGTTTACAATGCAGCCAATTTGAAGCCATAAAAATACTGTGTAAAACTTTTATCTTGTGGTTGACCATTACATATCCTATCTATTATTCAAAAGAATCTCAACAGTGTTTTTCTTCATTAATGTGGCTTTTGGCATTTCCCTCAAAATCTTTCTATTTCAACAGTTTTCCAACAATTCTGAAACAAATACAAAATTTCTGTATTATATCATAAAGACCCCTCACTAGTATGATAACATCTTCAATGTCTAGCTGAAACCAATTTCATAGGTCAATCTGCAAGGCATACTTGAACCTTGCCAAATATGATTTGTTTTGCATTTAACAGAATCAAGCAGACATTAAAAAAGAGAGAGACTAAAGCTACTTGTACTAACACATCTGTAAACAAAAGGAGAGCCTCATAAATAATCCCCTTTCCTGTGGCACACTTATCCAGAGATTTCTCTGTATTAGAAAACGTCACAGGGCATCAGAAAAGTTTTGCCTAGAGTGTTCTGCTAAGGTGCATAGCTTGTCTGCTAAGGAGGAAAAAAGAGACACTTAAGATCAATTTCAAACATAAGTCCATTACCTCTGGCAGACTCTCACTAGAATTCTAGCTTCAACTGAAATGTCCCTGTAAACAAGGTTACCAAGAACAGGCCTAGATATTTTTCTCAGCAATACTTTCCTAGCAATAGTAGGAGCCCCTCAGAGGTCCATGTGGTGAGTTATACCTTATCTTGCTGCTCTGCCCTTCTCATGCTGATTCAAATTCAGAACTCAAATGAAAGATGAAATATCTTGAAGATCACTTAATATTGAAATATTGTTGCAGTAATAAGTGGTGCTCAGATGGAGATGGGAACATGGTACTCTCTTGGTATCCTTTTAATTTCTGGAAAAATTGTACAGAATAAATTGAGCTGCACACATATGGAAACCTAATCGATTGATCTGCTCTATTTTGTTAAAACACCACCCATCAGAAACTTCCTCAGCTCCCCAGGCAATTCCCATTAAAGACGGCCAGCACATTTTAGTACATATCATGCATGAAGACTTAAATGCTATTTTGATTTATTAAAGAAAAAGAATCATCTTTTATCTACATTTATCACCCCAGTCAATGGAAAGTTTGATGTGCAATATGATACCATTCCCAATATATACACATTTAATTCTATGCAATGCAAGTTTAAACAGTTACAAGAATTGCTTTAGGAAAAAATAACAAAGCCATGCATAACTGACAAATCTGTTTCAAAGATCAGGTAGGCCTGCTTCATTATATAGTTGATTCTTTTCAAAATGAAGGAAAAGAAACCCCATCAGTGTCAGTTCATCTTCATTAGCATGTCTGTGTACCTTCTGTCAGCCATTCCTCAGCTCAGATTTGAGAACTGTTCAAATTTCCCTCTCTTTCTCACAGTGACACAACTATTTCTCAGGTTGGTTAACTCACTTTGATAACATCAAATCTACTGGACAGGAGGGGGGGAAAAGATCCTGAAACTACTTCTAAGTCCCATCCTCTGCCTCCTTCTAAGACATTTCTGACTCTTTTTCTCTTGCCTGCTGCTTCTGAATTTGGGCATTTTCCAAACACACTCCCCTATTTGGTCTTTGGGCAGCAGCGTGAGAAACAAGTTTCTCTTCAAACTAGACCAAGTTACTCAGCTGCTCTGAAACACACTTCACAACATCCGCAGGTCTCTAGATCTTAAGTATTAAGCAGGAGGGTTTTGAAAGTAGTGAGTGGTCATGTGTGGACCTAAGGGGTTGGCTTCTCTTAACCCATATGCTGGCTGACAGACTTTCTTCCTCTCTTTTTCTAGTTCTTTTTTTTTTGGGGGGGGGGGAAGGGGGGGTGGTAAGAAGGTGCCCTTTTCAACACTGCCCTCTGGTTTATATTAGCCAAATCATTTGGTTTCTCTGTGTGTCTCTCTTCTCCCATGGCCACTGGTTCTGATTCTACAACACAAACACAGCAAACGTGCTTCTCTAGCAAAAGCAGACCCATGTGGCAATTCACAACATAACCCAAGCAAGCACAATAAATAAACACATACATAATCATTTCACTGCACTGAGGCACAGGGAAGGGGGGTGGTTCTGCAGGCCTTTCCGGACTCTTCCAGAATTGCTCATTAAGATTCTGAAAGGGAGAGGGGGTGCAGCTAGGGAAAGGTTGCCGGAAGAGGAGGGGCAGAGGGGAGCTTTGCCCTCTGTGTCTTTCTCTCCCTGAGATCTCCCATCACCAACCAGGGGTGGGGAGGGGGGCACTCCATCATGAAGACCCTTTCACACACTTGAGGGGCAGAAGGGGGTAGGTGGTTTGAAATACTTAAAGGAGGGTCGGGTGACCTCTGTGCAACTTCAGCGACTCCCTCGGGAAGGTGAAAGGGTTGGGGAGACAGGAGGGAAAGAGGCGCGTAGAGGACAGGAGGAATACACCTTGGACTACAGCAGCTGCAGTCACCAGGATTTTCCAGCCCATTACAGCAGTTCTCAACTCCTGGTACCACCCTCACCCCCAAGACCCCTGCCCCACATTCCCTTACCCCTAACCCCTCCCAGTGCCGGTGCTGAACTCTGCCCTCACTCTTTGCCACTTTACCAACCACTGAAGTCTCTATCCAGGAGGGGGGATGGGAGGGGTGTTGAAAGAACAAATCTAATTGCAATTAGGATTTATCTGTGTCTCTAGCACACACGCTGACAGTTTTGCAGTCATGGTCAGGCAAGTCTACAAGAGGTGAGCAGTACTTATGGTTGTGTTATTGAGGGAGGGGTTGCTTTTTTTTTTTTTTCCTTCAAGAGACTCTAAGCAAGTGAAGGGGGAAGGGGGTAGCAATACAGATTTCAACCAGGACTGCAAATAAAGAATGCCCCAGATGCAAATGTCTGTCTCCAGATGTCGATGATAAGGATTTGGAGCAGTTACCTTGGCAGGGTCAGAACTGCAGCAGGTTAATCAGGTGAGTCGTCGGGGATTTTAAAGAAGCCGAAGCCGGTTTCTTTGGCTATGAAAGTCTACAAAACCCCCATGCAGGAACATTGCACATCTTACACACGCCTCCTTTAACTGGGCTCCCACGACCTCAGCAGGCGAGGGGGTGCTGGCCGGCCCGCCGGTGGCAAGGGCACGGCCCCCCGCTCTGCCCCTGCGAGCACGGGGCCCGCCTGGCACCGGGGGTCCGCGTCCCGAGCGGCTGTGCACTCACCGAGCCAGGCTGCGAGGGGCAGAGGGGCGCCCGCGGCTAGCCGGAGCGCTGAGGCGCCTCCCTTTTCTCTTGGTAGCGTCGGTCCGCACTCCCTGTGACCCAGGACGTCATGATGCCTGTCTGTTTTCTCAATGATAACTTGGCAGAAGAAGAGAGAGGCTGCCAGGTTCTCCTCGGGTGGTTACGTGGTATGTGCACGTTTCTGTTTGCATGCGTTTCTCTCTCTTTTTAAAAATAAATATCTATATATTTTTTTAAAAAATTCCCGGCACTGTCATGATCTGATCGCATTATTGCGTTTGCATAATTGACGCCTCTGGGTGTGTATATATGTGTGTATGTACGTGTGATTTTTTTTTTCCCCTTTAAATCCTGCTGCTCCTGCCACCGCCGCAGCCCCTGCAAAAGGAAAGCAAGCATGCGTTCATCTTTTGTCTTTCATTTTACCTTCAGGGTGACACTCAGTACCAACTGCTCCCTTCTGACCGTCGCCAATCCCCGCCTGGGCAAAATAAATTTGAAAAACGTGGGGGGAGGGGAAGGAAGAGCCCCCTGAGCTCGAATGCCAGGGTTTTCATTCTTAGGCGATCAGATCCCAAACCAAACCGATCCACCTCCCACCCTGAAAAACCTTTCTCCCTTCTACCCACCGGGCCCAGGCAGAGAATCAACACCAAGACAGCGAGGAGCATCCACCCAGGGCCAGACACTCATGTTCGCGGCTTGCACTTGCTGACTTGCATGTCTCGGTTGCATTCCCAGTGTGCAGGCCTCTAACAACTGGGGCTATTTTTGTCTCCCAGAGATGTTCTTTAAAGCCTTTTTAAAATGGGGAGGGGAAGGGAGAAGGAACAGAACGAGCAAAAGTCCAAGCTCCTATTTGAGGGGCTCTATAGACACACCATAAAATTTAACTCCTGGCATCAGACTAACCCGGGGAATCTGGAAGGGCAAAAAGGATGACCAGCTTTTGACTTATCCTACAGTGGCAGGAGAACTTTTCTTAAAATGCAAAGATGTTACTGTGGACTATGTACTGTATTTGTCACTTTTATAATTATGTTCTCCAAAATCAGGAAAGGTCAACAATGGTCCTTAATATTTATTTCTGCAAAAATAATGTATTTTAGATGGTATGGCCACATGACAGGTAAAGCATAGATAACTTCTTCTTATAATATTTACTTTGTGTTATTTGTACATTGTCTGGTATGTTTTATGTAACTTAATCATAATATTGTGTGTTTTACACACCATGTATATGTTCCTGATAAATAAATATCTAGCACCAGGTTTGGCAAACACTTTGCCTTTCTTTATCACTAATTATCCTTTTAGAGTAGCAGAAGGCTAAGAAGCTAAAGACTTTCCACCAAACTCCTGCTTGACCTTGGTCACCATCACATATGGGTAAAATCACAGTCCCACTCGAATTCCAAATTCCTAAAAGATGACAGCAGAAGCCTAGATTGCAAAAAAAAAAAAAATAAAGTGCCAAGGAGAATGTTGAATCTGAAAAGCAGAACTGCTTGAAAGAAAAACTTTTTAACTCATCCAAGATAATCTGCAACTGCTGTATGTTTTAAACAGAGTTAACCTTAAATAGGTGAACTATTGGATAAACTGGCCAAGTTTAATGAAAATAGCAAGTAACTTGTTGGGCCTCTTTGCTTTAGCGTCACAGTCCAAGAATCACTAGCAAATCCCACAGGGAAGACACTGTAATTATGCAAAGGCCAGACAATCAGAATTGGAGAAGAGCCTGGCTGAAGTAGACTAAGAGGGTCAGAGGACTATTGACTAATGGCCAGATCCCAAGACTTGAGCAGTACCTCTCCACCCTTGACAATTGGACATGGCTCCTCTGCCTCTGCTAATCAGTCTCCTTGGAACGCCACAAGGATGAACTGGTGTAGTCAAGCCCATGCCTAGAGGTTATACGAATCAGTGTTTCTAAGAGGGCAAAGGCCTATTCAGAATGCCAGCAGAGACCATCTATAGTAACTTTCCAGTAAGTACCCAAGAGGTTCTTGTTAATATTCAATCTTGTTCTCCAGTTTTTTTTTTTATTAACCTTAGAACTGGACCCTTAAAGACCCACTGCAAAGGGAAAGAACCCTCAAAATGTGACTAACTTTAATCCCCTGAAATCCAACTTAATTTTTTTTTCTTTTCAGACAAATGCCGTCCCTGCTGTTTGTCACCAATCCACATGCCAGTGCAGGCAGCCAAATGGTTTCCTACCCCAGGGTGAGATGTCTGAGCAACTAGGAGAGAGCAGAGCAGAGCATTCAAGTGCTCCAAAGGTTTGAATAGACACTTTCTAAACTGAGATTCTCTAAATTCAACTCTGCTTAAGAACAGCTCTCTGTCGTTAATATTCAAGTTCAGACTCTCAGACTACTTTCAAGTCTTTATTGTCTGGCTTCACCTAAAATATAATCATTTAATATTGTTGCAGCAGTTTCAATTTAACTTCCCAACCAAACCAGAAGGCATGAAAATGTTCACTAAAGTAGACAGAATACATAGAAAGCAATGTAGTAAAGCTTACTGGTGCTCAGAACTTGTGAATCGAATTAAATTTCCTAAACAATAAGACAGGAAGACGGTTATCTCCTGCTACCTAGGGTACTAAGGCATGGAAAAGTTTTATGCTCAAAGGTGCACGGCTGGGATTCAAATTCAAGCACTTTGAGTTCTAGCAGTCTTCTGCTTACCTACCTACCTTCCTATTGAACCTTATTTCCACCTACTGGCATCTTGGACCCTTGGTTCAGTCAGGCTGTTCACCTATTGTTCATCTCACATGCCCTGTTAATTCCTACTCCAATGCCATTATCCAAACATTCAATGCCCTCCTTCTGCCTCTTTAAATTCTATTTGCCAGTCAAATTCTATCCACTGGTCAAGGCCAAGTTCAAATCCTACTTTGCCCACAAAGCTGTTATTTATTATTCTTGGGTTTATCGATCATTCTCTCTCATTGTTCCACAATGTTCAGTATTATGTAGAACATCACTGTTCTCTAATAGTTTCTGAGGTTTATTTTTCAATCCTTTCACTTCTCAATTCCTTTCTGATAGAATTATGTATTTTTTTCTCTGTCTTTTCCAGTCTGCCTACCATAGTGTCCAGTATAACACTGGCTCTCATTAAATAGCATTAATTGACACAAAACTGCCCTTTGGAAAGCTATGATGCCACTTTCCAATTTCATAAAATTTGAAAGTTTAATGTAACAAAGGCTTTATCCTTTTAACTGAAGAAACTATAAACCTGCTTCTGCCTATTTCAGACAGTCCCTAGAAAACAATCAAGACAGATCAATGACAAAACTATTTAACTGGAGAAGCATATTATGATGAAGTAGAGCTTGATGTGGGGGTAAAGATGGTAAGCAGGTATATAATTGCAGTATTTGGAAAATTATCATAAAATTAATCATGGATTTTTTAGCTGTTATGAGCCTTTGTCTGATATGTTTTGTGTTTTCTGAGCTAACTAGTGCTTTCTGATTTGAGATAGGAAAATAAGTGGGACCTGGTGGCCGGAAGATACGTGAGCTCACCTTAGATTGGCTACTGGTTGGCAATGTATGAGCTCTGCAAATTATTTAACCATGCTGGGCCTCAGTTCCCTGCCTACACAAGATGGAACAGATCTCCAAGGTCCTTGAAATGGCTCAATTAGAATGAGAGAGAAAAAGAGCAAGCAAGAATATTTGGCCCATGGTAGGACTGGTTTTTTGTAGGATACTAGAAAGATTCTAGAGGACTCAAGTAAAGTTAGCCAAGTTCATATTCTAATCCACAGTATAGTTAAAGGTAGCTCAAAAAAAACTAAGTTCATATGCAAAAGCATATTCAAATTTATATTTTCCAAAAGTGTCCTGTTAGACAAGATAAAATTATTAATAACCATGTATAGCAGTAGCCTATCATTTCAGCCAAAATGTTGTTACATCATTCATACTTGCCTACAAGACCAAATTGTTGTATGGACCTAATTTGATCTGAGTGAATTCTCTCTGTGTTGCCTGATGTCTTCAGTTTACAGGTAGTTTGAACTGAATCCTAATCCTAGTTGAAGAGCAGAGATCTACCAATGAAGAGACTCAGGAGCTAGAACCTGAAGGGGACTTTTTGCATATTTCCTGATTGGAACTAATTTCAGTAAGCCTCTCCTTATGTTCCTTTCCTTATTTATTTTTCTTATTTTATTTGGTTTTATTTGTGTTGCTGGGGATTGAACTTGGAGCCTCATACATACCAGGCAAGTGCTGTACCACTCAGCTAATCCTAGCCCTCATTATTTATTCTGAGGTATTTAATAGTTCTACTCATTCATTTTCTACCCAGGTTTTGGTTGGAGAAAATGATATAGTAGAAATGAAAAGGATGCCATTAATTCAAATAAAATATTATGTCAGATGTGCTTTGTTGTACACCTGAATTAATGTTTCTAAAATGTTTCCCAAAGTTACTAGAGCATGTGGAGAGAAGAATTCAGGTCCCCCGCTTGAGACTCCAAGTTGATTCCTACCACACTTTACTAGTTAAAGGACCTCACAAAGTCCTAGAACTTGGAAGAATCGATTGCCCTGTCCACCGTACATTTTTAGAAGATGTGGTACAGACTCTGGGAAAACAGACTGCAACGAAGATCAAACTCATTAGCACATTTACTTAAAATAGGAATATATAGCATACCTCTAATATGAAAATAATTTCATAACAGGCAGGGGTCCTCAACCAGGTTCCATGATAGCTGAAACCTGGAGATCCATGGATGAGTTCTGAAGACCTTGAAGTTGTAGGCCAAGTGAGTGTGTGTATATTATTCTCAAGAGAAATCCATAACTTTCATCGCGTTCCTTTATGATTCCAGAAAGGTTAAGAAAAATTGACACCAAAACAACTTATTTTAAATGAACTTAAGAAAGAAACACATTCATTTAAGCCAAATTTCATGCTGGCTACAACATGGATAGTATATAATAATCATCAGTATTCAGAATGATGGCCTTGAGACACAATGAAAGTCTCAAAGAAATTCACTTAACTGACAGGGGGAAAATATAGCAGCCTATTCAAAAGATTTGAATACTGAATTAAAATGAGGTTTCCGTTTTTGTCTAAGCTGGTTGGACAATTCTCTGCATGCTAAGCAAGGTGGATTAGTGTAGGAAAATATTCATTGTTTCAAGGAGTAGTTAGGAGTCCACTGCTGTGGGTGAGATGTCAAAGAATGAAGGTTGGAAGGAAGATCAAGGCAGTGGGGGAGGGAGGAGGAACTGGAGGGATATTTGGCAGGGGACTAGAATCCACAGACTTACGTGTCTGGTTTAGACAACTGGGTTAATGGTATGTTATTAAAGATATACAAAAAAAAAAAGAAGAAGAAGAAGAAGAAGGTTGAGAAAATAATGAATTTGGTTTGAGACACATTGGATTTAAAGTCCTTTGGAACAGCCCAATTCCACCAACCTTGGGAAAGATTAAGAACAGATTTGTGGCTGGAGGAATTTACTGGGAATCAACAGTGAACTGGGGATGGCTTAAGCTGGTAATAAAAGTGGCAAAAAATTACAAACATAAATGACTTAGAAGAGTCTGAAATAAAGTTGTATTTATTTGAATAAGATCTCATTTGTACAATATAAAATTATATAACACCCAAGGCAAAACAGTATTAGTGATTTTAAGTATTTATTGACACCCGTACTATACCATAAATTTCTGAAAAGAACTATCCATCTCAGAATTCTACTTCAACATAAGGTCTTCTGGAGTTCTTTTAAGACACAATTTTCCATTTAAGATGCCACTTTCACTGCCTGGGTACAGAAGGGAGAAAGAGTTTTCCTTGGCAACCAGGTTCAACTGGAAAAAATAATCAAGATGTCACCTGATGCCACAAGCTACAGACTATGTTTTCATCTCCGAGGACCTGCCAGTTGCTGATGCAGCAGAGGAAACTCAGTGTCATGGAAAGAACACTAAACTTAGAGTCAGAACCCTTGAGGGTGAGTCTCATCCCTGCCTCACTGGTATTGCAACAGTGGCCATTCACCCAACTTCTTCACATTTGGATTTCCTCTTTAGTAACTGCCCTACCATCACTGAGTCATGATTTCTAAAGTACTATTTTGGAGATTCCCAAAGGGCTGGCATAAGTGGGCCCAACCACAAGCTTCAAAAGTCACCTCTTTCTGAACTCCTCCACAATGACACCTCCCTACTTCCCCAGTGACAGCCCAGTGTGGTGGACCCCTCTTTGTCTCCACTGCCATCAACATACCCTATAGTACATTTAGACCTACAAGACTTTAATGATCGTTACTCTGCCTGTCTGCTGCTTAGAGGTCTTGGCTGCCTTTACTGTAACAGATGTTTTAGTTATCTTTTGACTTGTAGAGCCCAGCACACAATCGATGCACCATAAGTGCTAAATGAATAAACAATTATCAGAGAGCATTTGCCTACACATGTTCCCATTTTCTGAAAATGCTTTAGGTAAGCTGGAAAGTGGGAAATGTTGGGCCAGCCTTACTGATAGGCCACAGACCCGAGTGCTTTGCTAGGAGGGGCCTATCATAAAATCTCTACATTACCATGTATTGTCCTATCACTTCCCTTATAATTTCTTAGAAAGGAATAA
Source organism: Xerus rutilus (assembly GCA_028644305.1). Classification (NCBI taxonomy): domain Eukaryota; kingdom Metazoa; phylum Chordata; class Mammalia; order Rodentia; family Sciuridae; genus Xerus; species Xerus rutilus. Next base: position 50,418,402 of record CM053410.1, on the reverse strand, counting down.
AGGTCTTTCACTTCTCAATCAGTTTTAAGCTTAAAATGCAAATCCTGTTATGCTTTCCTCCAAAATATGTTACACTGGTTCATTTGACACCAATATAAACATGCTTCATTTCAGGTTTTGCCAGAAAGCTGAGGAAAGAAAACGAAGAAGATGAGAAAAAAATACTGTAAAACCATAGGAGGATTCAATGACTGTCAATATATGGCAGAGAAAACACAGAAAGCATTTCAAATGTCCTGTTTTCAAATTCCTAAAGAATTTTCTTTAGTCTTCTAGGATTATGTATTTTAACTTCAAAATGAAAAATGTAATCTTTAAGTATAAGGGTTTGGGGGAAGTTTAAATGAGATAATGCATATGATGGCACCATGGTTTGTCAAAGTAGGCAGCTGATAAAAAATTCTCCTCCCTTCTTCCTCAAGTTCATTAAATTGTAACCATAATAAACTTGTGGGCTTTTCTCTTGGCCACTGCTACAGTTTGGACCTTAAATATTCCCAAAAGGTCCATATGTTAAAGGCTCAGTCCCTAGTCTGTGGTGCTGGGAAAATGGTAGAACCTTTAAAAGGTAAGGTCCAATGGAAGGAAGTTAGGTCACTGGAGACATGCCGTTGAAGAAGGTATTGGTACCCTGACCATTTTCCTTGCTCTCTCTTTTGCTTACTAGCTTCCATGAACTGAGCAGTCTATTGCATCTCACACTCCCTCCATGATGCGCTGCCTGCCAGAGGCCCCAAAATGACAGGCCAACCAACCATGGACAGAGACCTCCCAGTCTGTAAGCCAAAATAAAGCTTTCCTCTTTTTCAGTTGATTATCTCAGGTGTTTTGTTACAATAACAAAGTTAATGTAGCCAGACTTCTAAAAAAAAGAGGAATACAAGGAGTAAATTATGTCAGTAGTTTCTAAACTTGGCCGCACATAAAATCACTTAGGAAGATTTTTAAATTCTGATGATTGAGTCATGCCCCATAACAATTATTTCAGAAATGTCTAAGCGTAGGAACCAAGTGATAGTACTTTTAAAAAAATTTCCATGATTCCAGTGTACACACAGCAAAGTTTGAGCTAATGTAGTAAAATGGCATGTATGTGGCTAATTTAGCAATTGGTACCTGATGCTAACAAGGCCCGAGTTTAGATTTTGGTCCAGAATAGGACAGTTCTTAGCTCTTGCACAAACCCAGAATGTTAATTCAATCTCTTCTTCTTTTCAGTGATTCTCTAGCAAAGCTCTTTGCAAATGATCCATAGACAGAACAGTGGATCGACTCATCCCAAGTACTAAAACAGCAAATAAAAAAGCACATGAAACACCCATGTCTGTAGTGCTTTTTAGTTTATAAAGTGCTATTAAGTGTTAATTCACAATACCACTGCATAGTTCATATTACATTATTTACAGATCAAAAAAAAATCAAAAACTAAAAGAAAGTTCACCTTGCTCTAGGACAAAGTGGCAGATTCAAGGGATTTACTAAGGCCCAAGACTCTGGAATCAATGCTCTTCACCTGAACCATCCTGCCCGGGAAACCCTACTGATTACCACTCAGCAAGATCACATTCATAGCTGAGGGTGGATTCAGAGGTTAGGTCTAGTTTCTCTGGCACACCTGGAAGGAAGGAGGAAAGAGAGGGAAGGAACTATTGTTAAATGTATCTGAATTAAACAGGTTTAATTTTACCAGGCCTTTTCAAATTATTTAATATGTTAGCAAGCACTGTAAATGTCTAAAACCTATAATTTCCAAACTGATTGAATGGTGAAACCCTTTCTAACTCACATTTCTCAGGACCAACATCTCAAGGAACACCACTGGTAACTGTTACCAAAGCTTTCCTCAGTTCCTTCCAAGCCATGTTCAGTGTTGCCCTTTTAGGAGGACCCACCCCCTCCACATACTATTTAAAACTGAAACATCATCTGTCCCTAGTCCAGTACTCCCCTCCTACTCTCCAGCTTTATTTTCCTCCATTGCCCTCAACACCTTCAAATACACTGGATAGTTTACTTATTCATTCCATTTACAGTCTGTCTCACCCTCTATGTCTACAAGCTCCATGGGAGCAGAGCATTTTCTGGCTGTTATGGTTTAGATATGAGGTGTCCCCCTAAGGCTCATGAGACTATGCAAAAACATTCAGTGTGAAATGATTAGATTATGACAGTTGTGACCTGATCAGCGGATTAATCCACTTGTGTGGATTAACTGGGTGGTAACTGTAGGCAGGTAGGGTGTGGCTATAGGAAGTGGGTCACTGGGAGTGGAGGGATGTGCCTTTGAGGTTTATATTATGTCCCTGGTGAGCAGAGCACTCTCTCTGCTTCTTAATTGTTATGTCCTGAGCAGTTTTCCTCTGCCACACCCTTCTACCATGATGTTCTGCTTCACCTGGGCCCAAAGCAAGGGAATTGGCTGATCATCAACTGAACCTCTAAAACTATACGTTAGAATAAACTTTTTCTCTTTGTTGTTCTTGTCAGGTCTTTTGGTCATAGTGATAAAAAAGCTGACTAAAACACTGACTTTTTTTTTCTCACAGTGTTATCTCTTGTACCTAGAAAAGCAACTGTCACAGAGTAGGTGTTCAGTAAATGTGTAGTAAACAAATGAACGATTGGCCAAAGAGAAATGCACCACAGTAGGAATTCAAATGAAGGCAATGTCTGCATAGTTAGATCCCCTTTAAAAGCACTTTTGTTTTCCAATTCTAGTCACAATGATCTAATGAAGTGGAGAGGATCCCTACCTTACAGAAAAATAAAGTGAGAAACTTATTCAATCTATAAGCATAGCAAAACACTGGTTAAGCAAAAAGATTATTAAATTAGAATTGATCCTTTGAATTTCCTGTGTAATTATTATGAGATAATGCATATAGAATGGCTGTTCCCAATAGCAGATGTGAAACCTCACAGAAACATGGTCAGTCATGAATTGTACAGAGACCTACCATCAGCCCAGGAAACTACTGTCTATCCACCAAAACCAGACTAAGCTGAAATATAAAAATTTAGCAGTTCCCTGACATAAAAAAAAAAGTGTTAATCATTGAGTGGGTTCAGATCTCCACAGGTAAAATCATATTCTGGAAAAGTGTTATATAGAATTCTAATGGAAGTCAGCCTATAACACAGGAATTAGTTGGGGTCTCCCCACCATTTCACATGGGCTCCACTATATAATAACAATGCTTTGCATCTTTTCTGTAAAGGTCAAAGTGCTGTGAACAATTCAAATATAAGCAGGGATGATGATGGTCCATCGAGCTCAGAAAATGACCCAATTGACCGATTCCACTCCAAACACAGAGAGTAACAATAAAATGGAAAATACATAGTAATAAATGCTGGATGAATGCTCCGTTCCTCTACGTTTCCCTTTTTATCCAGAAAAACCACATTTATGAAGGAAGTTCTTTTAGTAATGAAAGTGGTATTTATTAAATACACCAGAAACTACACATCCAAAGTAGCATTTCCCTTCGAAATAGTCACTTGGGGAGGCTATGTAATTACCTCAGTGATTCTATGATTGCCCTAAACATTTTGGGAATTTCTCTTTTAAAATCACCTTCATAGCTGGTTTAGGACTCATACAGAAAAGCAATATCATTTCTTTATGGCTGTACTATATATAACAAAAATACCATATTGCAATTCCCAGCAAACTGAGTTGGTCAGTGTTGTGGGTTTCAAATACACTGCCCAGCGGATTCTCCCAGGTACGTATTAGAGACAAAGCATGCCAGGCTGACCCAATACACTTTGTAGTAGAGTAGGGGCTGGGAAGTGGGAGTCTGTTTTGAATGATCCCCGATAAATCCAGTTTTCATTGTGAACTATGGGCTAGAGTGCCTGGCTGCTAAGATAGGGTTTGGTGTCTCAACACTATCCTGAACCAGTTATGACAGTTAAAAACCTCAAAAGTCGGAACTTCTAATACCCACTCATTTGTCGCACATCACCTATGGAACTCTTGCAATTGGTTTTATAAGGGGAACTTTTTCTCAAGTCTTCATTTGACATTCTAAAGTTTGTGGATGGTTAAGCTCAAAATCATACTCCCATTGGACACATCCTCTCTTGTCATGCTGTCTTGGCCAATCTCATAGCTTCAACCTTTCATTTGGAAACAATTCCAGAATAGAGTGAAGGCTCTAGAATAAAATTGCCTAAAGTCAAACCCTTACTCGTTACTCAATCAGGTGACCTGGGGCAAGTTACTCATCTGGTCTGTGTCTTAGTTTCCCTATCTGTGAAATGTATCTACTAATAGTACCTATCTCCTAGGGATGCTCTGAGATATTGTATATATAATGTTTAGCACAGTGCTCAAAGGTTTCAATAAATATTAGCTATTATAATTTTTGATACTTATGTGCTAATGATCCTTAAATCATAAATTCTAGATCTGAAATCTCCCTCCTTTCTTAACATTAATGCATAGATGCCCACTAACATTTCAAATTGACTAGATACAAAATCAAATTAATTATTGGCCCAACTTCCCAAATTCTTCTAGCTTCTCAGCTCCCAATCTTGGTTCAAGGTATCATCTATAGGGTGATTCAGTCCTGAAACAAAATTTATCTCAGATTCCTTCTCCTATCTTACTCTACCTCAAATCCACATGCCCATGTGCACATTAATTTCATTATAAAGTCATGTTGATTCTACTTTGACAGGTTTTCTTTCCATTCATGTGTGTGTTGAACAAACATTTATTAAACCATTACTACATGCCAGGTCAAAACATAGTAGATGCATTAATTCATATAAATCTTACAACAACCCTATGAAGTGCTATTTGTTATTTCCATTATAAAGATTTAAAAACTTAAGTGAAAAGAGATTAGGCAATGTACAGGGGTTCAGCAAATAACTCTGGAAACCTGGAGTCAATCCTCAGTGTGGTACATAGCACTGGTCTTCACCACCACACAACACTGCTGCTAAGATTTTTCAAATAATAATAATTATAATTATTATGTTGAGTTCTCAAAATGACATATTCTCATAGAAATCCTCTGATATAAATGCTGTTAAAACCAAACTTTTGCTAGGTGCTATGGTGCATATCTGTAATCGGGAGGCTAAGGCAGAAGGATTGCAAGTTCAAGGCCAGCCTCAGCAATTTGGCAAGGCCCAAGCAACTTACCAAGACCCTGTCTCAAAAAAAAAAAAAAAAAACCTTAAAAAAGAGAGCTGGGGATGTAGCTCAGTGGCAAAGCTCCCCGGATTTCTTTCCATTCCTAGTATAAAAACAAAACAAATACACAATTTTACGGATAAGGAAACTCAACCCATAGAGTATGAGCTGCCAGTTCAGGTCTCCATTGCAAACTGACCCAATAAAACTCCCTCCCAGGTATTCTATATACCTCCCAGTTAAAATTTTCCCAACTACCTCACTCTCAGATTTCAGAATAACCTTCCCAAAACTCAGTCCTTGTCTTTTATTTATTCTTTAACAAATAGGTACTGAAGACCAGTTATATTCCAAGCAATGTTTTTCTAATCCATCACTCACACATTCAAGGTAAATCTGATGTGGCCTTGGCCTATAAGAAGCCCTTACTGTTTGGGAAAACAGGAACATAAATAGATAATTTCTATTGTTATATGGGTCCTGTAGAGGTACCAGGAAAGGGCCTCTAATGCATCATGGGGTGAGATGATGGGAGTCAAAGACCACTCAGGACAAGATCAGGAACCTAGAGAGTCAGCCAGGCAGCTGAGGGTAGAGACATAAGAAGAAGGAAAAGGAGAAAGACTGCTTGGAGGTGAAGGGGAAATATAAACAAATGCAGAGACTGTTGTGAGTAGGAGAGTATAAGAAACTCCATGTAAAAATATTCCATGCCATTCCAGGTTAAAGGGTTTAGAGACTTGATCAGGAATACTTGGCTTAGAGATAAGTCTGGATGCTTGGTTTACACACAAGCACATGGTCTTTGTGTTTATTAGATGTTTATTTAAGCTTGTTGGAGGGAATGGGGAACAGACTGAGTATAGAAACTAAAGCATCTTCCTCCTGTGGTCAGACTTGACCCCCCACTAGTGCTAGTAGAATATGAAATGTGAAGCAGCGAAAGGGGAGACAGTGGGCTCCTCAGCCGGCTTGTGGAGTCCGCACTTCATGCTGCAGTGGGCAGCAGTTAAGGGTGCTGGAAATACCAGGGGATGAAAGCAGAGAGCAGAGCCATTAGAGGGTCCCGATCAGAGCGAAAACTTGATATCATTTTGACAAGAATCACTGTTTACTCTGATCCTGGATGCTATCAAACAAACACTCTACAACTGTTTCCAGAACAGGACTTTATACTCCAACTATTCTCTAGAGCCCTGGTCTTTCCACAGCACCTATTCCTCCTGAAGCTCCACAAAAATTCTTTCATTTGTTCTTTCATATACTTAACTTTGGCTCAAACAAAATAAAATATGGCCAAGGTCAGAAATGAGACTACATTTTGTGTCTCTTGTAGCCCCTTTAAACAGTGCTGAAATAGACCATGCATTGCTGGGAGCATTCTAGAGTTCTGGTACCTAGTAAGTATTTAATCATTTGCAAAAAGCCCAACAGGCTATTGTTTAAAACAAATGAAATAAGAGAGGAGCAAACAGAAAGCCACCATGGACTTGCAGTCAACATAGTGAAGAGGGAAAAAAATCTTAAGAGCCCAGATTGAGAAAATTTGGCTTCTGGATGTGGCTCCATTACACAAAACTTAAGGAAAACAGTGACAGTCTCTTGTGAAGAGATGCCACAGTTTTCTTAGTTATAGTATATTTCCTATCCAATATTTTGAATTTTACAATAAAAATGTGATAAACTATATAATTTCAGATTCATAAAACTCTTCCTATGGATGAAGCTTCCACGGTAGATAACAAACTTTGGGAAAGGCTACCATGATGAGTTAACAGCTAGGAAAAACTTTTGGATGATCATGGGTTAAGCATGTTCCATGTGAATTCAGTTGGATAATTAAAGTACAACATTTTGTTTAGTCTCTATTCCCTGTGACCTACTCATTCCCATATATGACCCCATCGGAACTGAATTCAGTTCCACTCCAATATGCTTCCACACCAAGAAAGTGAATATTAAATCATGGTCTTGTGCTGACCGGATATCCTAACTCAAGTAACTAAACTCCTAGTTTCTATAATCACATCACTAATTTACTCAAAAATAACATGTTAAGAACCAAACCAGAGTGACTGAATCATACTGGTGAATGTGTCTGTGTGGAAGTTAAAGTTCAAAGAATATTTAATTCTTAAATATCACTTATTAAATGTTATACTCTTAGTGTAGTTCAGAGATGTACTAAGCACTTTAACATCACAATAATCCTCCAAGGCAGGTACTATCTAATTTTACAGACTTTGCAGAAGTTGAAGTTTAGAGAGATTAAATATTTTGGCAAGAGCCAGTGATTGGTTAGTGGTGTGACCAGCATTCAAATTGAGCTGTTTATCTCCCCAGCCTTAGTCAGAATACTCTGGGGGCTCAAACCTGGCTCCTGAATGCTGACTTTGTGTGGGGGGTTTCCTCTAAAGCCAGCAGTCTGTATCTTTCTAGGTCACTACCAACTGGTCTCACCTGGACTTCCTGGATAGGTGGGAAGGCACCATCTACCACTTGCTGAACTTACTGATGCTGATTCCTGCAGGAACCCCAGCCTGTCTCCATGGTAACAGATTTCGGACACTATTTTCTCTGCTTAGATTTTTTTCCTCTAACCTGCCCGTGGATAATCAGCCTAACACCAGCCCTATCCTAGTAGCCACCTCTAACCTCAAGTTTTAGTTTTTTCCAGCTGGTGATTTCTAAGCACGTGAAGTTGTTGGCTGTGTGACCTTGGAGTCTGCTAAGATGCAACGCTAGAGGTCATGACAGAGATGCCAATAAACATAATCACTTGCACCCTATGTCACTTTTTAGAGAAACAAACCTTTTAGAGAAACAGACCAATTTTTAGAAAATAAACCTTTAAACTGTATAATTATCATGTTAAGAACCAAACCAGAGTGACTGAATCAAACTGGTGAATTTGTCTGTGTGGAAGTTAAAGGTCAATGAAACATTCCCAAATTGGTAACCAAAATGATAGATTTAATTTGCCATGAATTTTTAAAAACATGGTTTTTTCCAAAGACAAAAAATATACTAAAATCCTGAGAATAGTGGATGACTTTATATACAATAGTCTGTGAGCTATAGATTTCAAACAATTTTCAAACAAAGGCACCATTGTTTTTGAAAGGAATGGTATTTGGAATCCCAATACAGAACTGAGATCAAAGGGGAGAATCTCTGATTGAATGGCAGCATGAAGACCATAACTCATCTAGGTTGTCCCCCTCTGGTCAGGTAACCTCTTGCCAAAAAAGAAACACACACACACACACACACACACACACACAAAGTCGACCTGGTCTCAGTATTTTTTTTAAGGGATTATATGACTAATTCCTGAAAGGGTTTCTTGTGAACTTCTCAGGATGATAGGGTTGTAAAAGACTTGGACAGTTTTAGTTTAGGAACTGGATATGAAGGAAGAAGAAAAGCTCTGAATTGTCCAGGATAAAGAATGTCACTAACCAACAGGGGATTTTGGAAACAATTTTTAAAGCAGGCTTCAACATCACCTCTCTTCTTACTAGATGTCTGGCCAACCTGCAGTTCTACTGACATAAGAACACTTGGCTTTGAATTTTGCCTCCACCCCCATCACCAATCCTACCTCCAACCCCACTGCTTGTAACCTTGACAACCTCCTTTGCCTGGCTGTGGGTGGTTCCAAACTCAATCCTATTACTCTAAAGTGCCCAACACTGTAAAAAATTTCATGGTTCACAATAGATTTTGGCGTAATGTTATGTTCTTACCACCACCTATAAGCCTATCATGATTTAAAGGTCAGCCCCTCCACCTCTCCTCCTCTGTTATCACCTACCTGAAAAAAAATTAAAATTTTAAACTGGAGTTATGAAGACAGTTTTAATAGATCTAGACATATTGATTAGACTGATTATTTTCCATATTTTAATCTGTTTTGCCAGCTAAGCAGAATTATTACAGCAGAACTCAAACTTTAACCTCTCTTGGTATTTTCTGGCTGATAAGAGTCTGGCTTATTCTTAGAACTTAGAAGAAAAAAACAAAACAGTAAAATTTGCCATTCTGTTATGTTACATTAGAAAAGTTAAAGATAAGCATATAATAGTATTTATTAATTCTCTTAGAACATTCATAAGATATTCCCTTCTAATGTTCACTGGATACTGCATTACTCCAACTCTCCTGTCCTGGGTAAACAGTTTAGCTTACATTAATTTTTATTGGTAGTGGCATTACCCAGCATTCAAACTACAACCATAATTTATTCATGGATGAATCAAATGTCAATGCTTCCCTGACAGAGTCTTGTGTGATTTCCAGTTATGTCCTTTTGCTTGGAATCGAAAACTTATATTGCACTTTTTCTCCCTCGGGGTTAGTTTGGAAAGTTTGTTTTATTAGGCAACAGACATAGGAAAAGGTTCCAGTTCTTCTTAATAGTTGCATTTAAATGCATATATGAACATTTCATTGTAGGTAGTTGGGACCAAAAGTTCACAAGGAAGTTACCCATTAGATATATGGTCTGTTTCTATGCCCAAAGTTAATGCTGAAATGTTCAAAAAACTCTCCTAAAATTCAATCTGAGCTAGTTATGCACAAGGGCTGTAGGATTGGCCTCCATACAATTATTTAAGATGTTATAAAGAGTGTTTTCCATCTTTCTTATGCTTGGAAATACTTAGATTTTATGACTGCTGAGTCAGAGCCAAAAAAATATAATTTTATGCCATAATATACAACCTTTTCCTTTGGCTGTGAAAATTTATATGTACATATTTATGTGCATATATAGATAAAAATCTTCATAAACAGAGTGGCCCATTTGAGATGAACTCTATTTAAAGCATGTCGTTACTGACTCTGATGACATTACGGCTACGTTTAAAAAATTCAGTTCTCTCCATAACTTACCAAATTATAAACAAATACCCTAAACTGGTACTCAAATTTATGCAGCTTTCTGTTTTTTCCTACTGTTTTCTGACTTTTCTCCCAGTCCTTTACCATACAACTTCTTACCCTAGTGAAAAGAGACCAGATAAAGTTGCCACTATATCCCAAGCTCTGATTTTCTTTCAAAATCCACTATTTCCATATGTCAAAATCCTATTCATCCTTCAAATCTCTTCCTAAATGCTACCTCCCTATAGTCATTCTCCACTCCCTCTTATAAATTCTCCATCACTTGGACTTCCATATGTCATTACGGTTCTCTTAGGGTATCTGCCGTAACTCTACGTTGTACTGATGGGTGTCCCTTATTGGTGTTGGGGGAGTACTCTACCCTTGTCCCTATAAATTCATATAATACTTGAGGATAGGGTTGAGGATAGAGATGTGTCTGAAGTCTTTGCAGACTGCAGCATCTAACCCAACCTCACACAAAACAAACAGTAGTTTGTTTCTAGGGAGGAAAATAAATAAATACAACTGCCAGGTGCAGTGGTGTACACCCGTAATCCCAGTGACTCAGGAGGCTAAGGCAGTAGGATTGCCAGTTCCAGCCAGCCTAATCAATTTCGTGAGTCCCTGTCTCAAAATAAAATTATAAAAAGGTGTGGGGATATGGGTCAGTGGTAAAGTATCCCTGGATTCAATCCTCAGTGCCACAGAAAACTAAAAATAAAACCATTGAATTAAAGCAAATGGGCCTTTTATTTAAAAAAATCATTACAATAATAGATTTTACAACCATCTATATGGATCCCTGTTAAAATTGTGATGTCTGATAACTAACAAAAAAACATGAACTGGGATAACCTAAAAGACTATCTTTATCTATATGATAAGATGTGCTTTATCTATGCAATAGATTTGGGACAGCATCAAATGCAGAAGAGCAGAGTATCAGCTGACTTTCCTACCAAAGTGCTCAGGTTTAAATTTGTATAAACCAGTGAAGAGCATATTACAAGAGGACTTCATGATATGTAATAGGAATAAAATTTTTCCATTTAGATATTATGCAAGGCCACTTTGAATAGGCTCTGAGAAAAACAAGGAAGTTGGCTACAAACTCTACACTCTATGCCATATACATTTTTTGACGTCCACAGATCCAGAGACCACTTTAATCTCAGACAAGCAATATGAGGTCGTTTTCTGTTTCCTTACAATCAAGTGTATTTAGATATGTTTCTCCGCTTATGTTCTGGACTGAACTAGCTGAAGCACCCACGTGTGGATATTCCATCCCAGGAGACAAGGAAATAGTGAACATTCTCCAGTTTTCATTGTTGGAGAGGGAACTTCTCACCAGGTGCCATTATACACCTCAATCAACTCAAATACTATTCTAAAATACACATTTCCTCTACCTTCCAACACACCCCTGCCCTGGGGTAGGGGTGGAGGTTGCTTCCACCTACCCCAATGGTTGTCTTAGCCAAGGGAGCCAAATACACTAGTTGGAAGGAAATCTGATGTCATCTAGTATTCAAGACAAAATCTGGGACTGTAGACAGGTGAAGTAGTCAAAGTTAAAAAAAAAAAAAAGAGTGGAAAAGAGGCCAAAAAAGTCAAAGAGGATAGTGGCAAAATGGTCACAGTACACGAATAGGTCAGGTGTTATAGAATTCTGAGTAGTTTTAATTTCTGACTTCCAGAATACACCATATCATTAAAGTTCTTTTAGTTAGGGTAGGTGTCTTGACATTTTTAAGGAATAAATCATCCTTGTTCAATTAGTTTCTAATTCTAAGCCACATAATTAGTTTACTTTATTGCTCACTAGAAAACTTTGCAAGGTCACATCCTAAAGTCCATGTGACAGCCTCCTCCTCAACAGCTGGACCACAGACACACATGGCACACAGGCTGCCAGCCCCACCCAGTCTCTGGATCCATGGCAGACAGTGTTAACCAATCATGGTACCATTTTGAACCCATACCAAACATGGTCTCAGGATTTTTCTCAACATACCTCTCTAAAAACTCACTCCCAGTTTATTAGTGTGAGTTGAAACCATGATACCATCCTGTGATAGAGAAATCCCACTCTGCCTCTTTCTTGATCTCATCCTCCAAACCTAGCTTATTGATGACAGGAAATCACTGACTTTGAGAGTAGCTATGATTTCTCACTTTCCAAGCCATTGATTGCATGCATGTATTCTTGAATTTTACCCAAGTGACTGCTGACTTTAGTTTCCTTTTAGGGTTAGCCCTGTTTCCAACACATCTATCCTTTTATGAATTCCACTCAGAGTTAGAAGCTAAACATCCAGTAATTCTGGAAGAGTATTTATTTTTTATTATTTGTTCCAAGTGTGGACCATACAGAAAAGTGTCCTAAGAACAGGTCTCCATTTAAGAAGAACAGAAATCAGTCACTGGGGACCTGGAGCTCAAGATACTAAGAGATCAACTGCCTCAGAGGCTCATTGAAATTTCCTGGCCACTCTCTTCCACCTCTTTCAACACAGATACCTTGAGAACCATCACACTTCCATGGTTGATGTAAGCTCTGGAGCCTACAACATCCCCTCACACACAGGATGTGACAAACTGTTTCGCTGCCCCACTATTCCCAGCACCCAGCTCACCAAAGTGGTAGACAAAGGTCAGACTTTTGATACATCACTGTGGAAGGTCACTGAGTCCTGCTGCAGACTATAAAAGAGGGTGGACTATTCAGCTGAAGTTAACCAATGGATCATTCTGATAGGGATTCACATGATTTTGAAATGTATGTACCGATTAGTCCAGGGCATTCAAAACTGGAAGAAAGATACGAATGAGCCAAAGAAGAAAGTCATCTTCAAAAAGTTTGTAGGATTTCAAAAACTTGAGAAACTTTTCAGAACAAAAGCTTTTTGCAAGAAGAGTTCTCTGGATTGAAATTCCTTATATCCCTCCCCTAGATCCAGAGAGTCTCCCTAATCATCTCCCAATTTTTTAACAGCTGGCTTTCATGTCAACAAAATTTTCTCAAGAGTGGGATAGTTTTTGAGGTCTCTGATAGTCATTGTGGAAAACTAAAGATGGCAACAAATTATTTGTTCCCTATCTCATTGAGAAAATAATATCTCTGCCCATTTAATATGAGTTATTAGAATTCAGTGAAAGTGGCCTTCTGGGATTTCCAAAGTGAACTCATAAGAAACTTTGAAGCTTCTATCAAGGTCTTTTGAAACATTCTCTCACCAGTCATTCCTTCTTGGAATCCAGTTACCATGATGTGAGAAACTCATGCCACATGGACAAAGATTAACTTCCCCACCTGAATTCCCAGAAAATGGCCAGCATCAACTACCAGCTATGTGAGTGACCAATTTGGACTTCCAGCCTATGCATGTCTTCAGACCCAACTTTAACCACAGTGCTACCTAGCTGACATCTGCCTGAAAATACAGAAGAGACCCAAAGGAAGAACTGTTCAGCAAGCTCTTCCCAAATTCCTAATCCACAAAATGATGAGAAAAATAAAATGATTGTTTTAAGCCACCAATTTTTCATGTGGTTTTCACGTGACTGTACATAAGTAGAACAGAATTTGTTATCAGAAGGGTATTCTATCATGAAAGTCTAAAATATGTGGCATTGATTTGGGGACCAAGCAGTAGGCACCAGCTGTCAGGGCCTTGAGGAGATGCTTAATGAAAGCTGGAAGAGCTTCATGGAAATGAGAACTTAAAGGATAAAGAGAAAAATATGGGGTTGGGGGCACTGTTGAAAAGGTACCTGAATTAAATACCAGCAGAACAGTTAGCAAAATTGAAATATTTAGTAATATTGAAAATAGAAGAGACTGAGTAGCTAAGGATATAACTAAGAAAATCCCTAGGTAGAATGTTGAAAAATGTTTCTTGTAGCTGCTTTTAATAAAATTCAGGAAGAGAGGGATGAATTTTAAAAAAGACTGTCCAAAAAAATTTGAGCAGAATTCAGGAGAATTACAAAGGATCTAGGATTTACTGGGTATCAAAATAAACTGTTTATAACCTCCAGTCTCTCTCAAAAAGGTTCCTCAAAGTAAGAAATAGTTAATACAGATCAAATCCCAAGTCTCTGTTCAGACCTCAGAAAGACTTAAGGTAGTGTAGTTAGTTCAGTGGTAGAGTGCTTGCCTAGCACGCACAAGGCCCTAGGTTTCAATCCCAGTACAGATGAATGGACAACAGGAAGGAAAGTGAACCTCAGATAGATTTGAGGGGATGCTTCACAGAAGCTTTCTACTACAAAAGGGCTTTCTAAGGTCCTGCAGGCAAGCTTCATAGACACTGTTTATTAAGAGAATTTCTAAATATCCAAAGTGTGTTTTTCTATAAGTAGCCTAAGAGAGAGCTGAAGATAAAGAAGGATGTATTGAAAAGATATGAAGGTGCAGCCACTAACTTATGGGAAATCCATAAATTTTTTTAAGAGAATTGTATCAAAAGAAATGTTAGCAGTCTTGACTGAAGAGGACAGATGGTACATGGTGAAGCCTTGAGAAGGACAGAGGCTGAGAAAGCTACTTATGTACAGACATGGGCTTTTTTTTTTTTAATTTAAGGAAAGCAGATTCAAAGGTGGAACCAATGTATATGAGAACAGAGACAAGAGCTTCGGAGAATTATTCTAAAGAAGCAAGACTGGACTCTGATCAAGGAACTGGGAACATGTGACCAGCTCAATTTTCATAATTGCTGTAGATCAGTAATTGCTTTAGCTTCCCATGCCACCTCCCAATTTTCTGAATGGGAGTGTTTATAGCAGTTATATCTCTACCCCTGTCATATAAGGAGTATGTGTAGGGGGGTGGCAGATAATTTATCCTCAGATTAAGAGAAATCATTTTCAAAGAACTACCACCAGAAAGCCCTATCCATATCTGGACCTGACTCAGATGATAAAACCCTGAGCTTCTTTTTTTGGGGGGGAGGGGTACCAGAGATTGAATTCAGGGGTACTTGACCACTGTGCCACATCCCCAGCCCTATTTTGTGTTTTTTTATTTAGAGACAGAGTCTCATTGAGTTGCTTAGTGCTTCACCATTGCTGAGACTAGCTTTGAACTCATGAAAAATCCTGAACTTTAAAACCAATGCTACAATAAGAAGAAATTTTAGGAGCCTTGAGAGAGAACAGTTTTCATTTTGGAAAAATATAAATAATTATTACCAGAAGGCTAACAAATCACCTGTGGTTGATTAAAGGTGTCCACCAAGTCCTTACCACTTTTCCCTTAGAGAATTCAGACTGGAGAGAGGAGGACCCTATATTAGTTAGTTTTCTGTTACTATAATGAAATACCCGAGGTTCCCCTTTATTAAAAAATAGGTTTATTTAACTCACCATTCTAGAGGTTAAAGGCACAACACTGACATCACCTCAGCTCTGGTGGAGACCTAATGACAGAGGGCATTACAATGGCAGGAGTATGAGGAGAAATCACATGACAATACTGGAAGTCAGAGTAAGGAGGATGGGCCAGTTGGGGAACCTCTTACTAGGCAGTACCTCTTAAGAGTCTTACCAATTCTCCATTCAGCCACACTGGGTACCAAGCTCTTAACGCACAAACCCTGGGGGGACACACTCAAATCATATCAAAACCATAGAACACTTATAATATGTTTATAGATTAGATTCACTGTATGGATTTGGGGTATTTTCTTGTGTTGTATAAGAAAAAGTAAAAAGTGTTAAGTTTTGAAGTTTCTTGCTAGTTTTATATATGAAACTATAAATGAGTACTAGTGTTATAGTTTGGATATGAGGTGTCTCCCAAAAGTTCATGTTAGTTAATGCAGGCATGTTCAAAAGTGAAATGACTAGATTATGTAACTTAATCAGTAGAGCTATAACTAAATCAGTAGATTCATCCATGTGATGGATTCATAATTTGAATGGATTGCTAGGTGGAAACTGTAAGCAGATGGGGCATGGCTGGAGAAAGAAAGTCACTGGGGGCATGCCTTTGGGAATTATATTTTATCCCTTGCTTCTTTCTCTTTCTCTGCTTCCAGGCTGCCATGAGTTGAGCAACTTTCCCCTACCACACCCTTGCTACATGGTGCTCTGCCTCACCTTGGGCCTAGAGCAATGGAGACAGTAAACCATGGAATTAATCTCTAAAACCATGAGCCCCAAATAAACTTTTTCTCCTCTAAGTTGTTCTTCTCAGGTATTTTAGTCACAGTGCTAAAATGCTAACCCAACTAGGTAGAAGAGAATAACCAAGACTGAAAAAAAAAATCCAGTGAATGAAGAATAAACTTTGTATTGGGCCTTGGAAATGTCATGAAGCCCTATGCACTTGGAGTTATGCCATGACCTTAATATACACAACCTGGGTAAAAGAGGCAACACCAGTCTGTCAGTAACAGCTTACATTCCTGAGCCCTATAATTGGGCAAGGCTGAAAAATATTAGTCCTCCCAGATCAAGGTGTTTAATTACAGCTATACCTAAACTTTAGGCCAAAACAAGAGTAGGAACACTTAGACTGACTAAATGCAAGGTACTTTTTCATTTCACAAGATGATAAATCATAGATTTACTGGCATTATTAATAGCTCAGAGTTTATTCTCAATATAACTCACTGAACCCAATTTCAGTCTATTTACAAGTTTTCAAGAACATTTTTTTGCACAGTATGGGGTACATCTGTCAATTGTGCATGGATGTCCAAAAGGCTTAACAGTTAACTGTGTGTTCCCTACCAGACTGTTTATCTCCCCTACCAAAACTGAATAACTTAAGAGGAAAATACCTTTTCTTGTTTGGATCTCCAGAGCATAACACAGTACATGCCATGTGACTGATGCTCAATAAATTTCAGTTGACACAAGAGCCTCGTCTGTACCTGTTTCAAGCATCCCCTCTCTATCTGCCCCCATCCTCCTGGTTTTAGATTGACAGGAAGTCAAATTCTACACATTTTGAACTAGAGGATACTACATGACCTGTAAACATTCTCCCACCCTCCTTCTCCCATAACCCCTGTTCCATCTCCTATGCTCACCCTCTTGTGTCTGTGCTCCAGATTCACTGTCCTTGCTTGAGCATCCCTGAACCCCTCTGTACTTACTGTTTCCCTCCCTGAAATGCTGTTATGGTTTAGATGTGAGGTGTCCTCCAAAAGCCCATGTGTAAGACAATGCAAGAATGCTTAGAGGTGAAGTGATGGAGTTATGAGAACCTTAACTTAATCAGCATATTAATTTCTTGATAGGGTTAACTGAATGGTAACTGTAGGCAGGCAGAGTGTGGCTGGAGGAACTAGATCACTGAGGGTGTGCCTTTGGGGTATATATTTTGTCCATCATGAGGAGAGTCTTTCTTTGCTTCCTGGTGCCATGTTCTCAGCTGCTTTCCTCTGCCACACACTTCTGCCATGATGTTCTTCCTCATTTTAGGTCCTGAAGAAGGGAGCCAGCTCTCTAAAGACTGAGATTTTTGATGGTGAGCACCAAATTTCCTCCTCTAATTGTTCTTGTCAGGTCTTTTGGGTTACAACAGTAAAAAGCTGACTAAAACATGCTGTAACCCCAGATCCTGTGAGGTTCCTTCATTTCCTGTATATCTGCATTTAAAAGTCACTTTCTCATAGATGCTTTTCTTTTCACCTGATCATTTCATATCACCTTTCCTTCCTTTTTCTTTTCTCCACAAAACTTATAATTATTTTATACTTTACATATTTACCTACTTATACTGTTCACTATCTCTCACTCAAAACATAAGTTTAATGAGCCCCAGGAGTTTCGCATTTTTCATTCACTACCTACACCCAAAACTGGGCCTTCTCAATATAAATTTGATGAATGAATAAATAAATGAATGAGTTTATAGCAGGCTGCCTTCCAATCCACTTACTAGCAGTTTTTCTGATATTTCTCAATGGTAATTTTTATTATAAGTGCATGCAGAAGGGGAAAAAAGATGGAATGAAAGATTTATTAATGTGGTTTTTTTTATACAAAGATCCTGATCTCATATTCAGCCTGTTAAAATGTCTGAATTCTATGTAGACATTATAGATAAAATAGATTAAGATAGGCACTTTTCCATTTTATGGATATAAATATCTTAATTATCTTGAGAGGAATGTATAAAGCCATCACCATGGATAACAGCAATTGCCGGCAGGTCCTAACTCTGGTTGTCATCTCATTGGCAAATTCCCAGATAGGGTATAATGATTTGCTACTAATTCAAACCAAACTAATAATCCATGATTTTTCTGATGTGCTCATATCCATGAGTTTTTCTGATGTAAGCTCCTATAGCATCTATCGGGCTTACAGGCATTATTTTATCAAAAAGCTGAATGTTTTGACTGTAATGATGCCTACCTGAAATATAACATGGTAGAATATTATAATAGGTAGAATGAGTATCATAACTTATAGGGAAAGCAAATTCCCATAGCTCCTCTAGCATTTCAATATCCATACTATCAAAATATTCTTACTTAAGTCTAATTTAGATATTTTTAGTTATGCTTTTGACATTGTCAGTGAAAAGGAAAAAATAAGTCAGTCATCATGTTACTGTGAATGTGGCAACTAACACACTGTGTTCTTGTGAAGACAGTGTGAGTGCAGTTATAGCCCTGCTTTTCTCCTACATCCTGGCTGCTTCCCTCCTCCGTGAATCCTTTCCCTATTGACATCTCTGCTGGCTCTTACACCTCCTCTGCTATACCAGCCAACTGGGTTGATGGCATATATGGGGTTAGCAAGAATCTCTACAATTAGAGGATTGTGTCTACAATAGAAAATTTGGAGCATTAAGAATAAGATACATAGTGTTATGGTTTGGATGTGAGGTGTCCCCCAAAAGCTCACATGTGAAACAATGCAACAAGGTTCAGAGGCAAAATAATTGGGTTGAAAGAGTCTTAACCCAATCAGTGAATTAATCCCCTGATAGTGATTAACTGAGTGGCAACTGAAGTGGTAGGGTGTGGCTGGAGAAGGTGGCCATTGGAGCGTGACTTTGGGGTATATATTTGTATCTAGCAAGTGGAGACCTCTCTCTGCTTACTGATCATAATGAGCTGCCTCTCTCCACCACAATCATCTGCCATGACGTTCCGTTTCATCTCAAGCCCCGAGGAATAAAGCCTGCTGTAACCATGAGCTCCCAAATAAACTCTTCCTCCTCTACAGTTATTCTGGTTGGGTCCTTTAGTCACAGCATCAAAAAAGCTGACTAAAACACATAGTTACTGAATAATCCTGGGCAAATCAATTCATCTCATTAAGCTTCATTGTCCTTACCTATAGAATACAGACTTAAAGAATGCTTAACTTATAAGGTTTTTAAAGTGCTCTGTAAAACAAAAAATACCATATTGATGATAGTTATTGATATAAATAACAGTATACATGAGGAAATATAGATGTTAAAATACTGGCTTTAGGGATATGAGTATAGCTCAGTGCTACAGCATTGCCTAGCATGTGTGAGGCCCTCAGTTCCACCTCAGCACTGAAAACAAAAACAAACACAAAAATGAAAAGAAAACTGGCTTTTCAAGTTTGTTACAACCACGTTGAAACACTGATACCGGTACTCAACTTTGGGAACTTTGAAAAACCAGCCGGGTGCGGTGGCTCAAGCCTGTAATCCCAGCACTTACGGAGGTTGACACAGGAGAATTGTGAGTTCAAAGCCAGCCTCAGCAATGGTGAGGCGCTAAGCAACTCAGTGAGACCCTGTCTCTACATAAAACACAAAATAGGGCTTGGGATGTGGCTCCGTGGTCAAGTGCCCCTGAGTTCAATCTCCAGTATCAAAAAAAAAAGAAAGAAAGAAAAACCACATCATTACTCCAAGTATCAGTTTAGTTAGATATAAAATGGAGATAACAATACTTCAGAGTTTCATAAGGACAAATGAAATTAAATGACTAAAGAACTAAATGAAATCAAATAATTAAAATAAAAAATTCTTGTGAAATTAAAGTTCTTGTGATATAATAAGCACTCAATAAATATCTGACATTATTAAATATGTTAATAAATCCATTTCCAAGTTTAACCTAGTAATTTTATTTATTTCTTTTTACTTTCTTGTCACCAAACTAAATCACTTTGAGGTCTTATCATTAAATGACACTTATATCTTCAGCTTCTCTGGAAGATTTTTTGATACTCCCAATACTTTCAGAGAATATTTATAGGAAGAAATCTCTAAAATAATTCAGTTTAATAGGTCAAGTAGATGATGTGTATATTTAATGCTTCACCAGAAAGTTCAAAATTCTTTCCATTTTACTAAAAGGTTCACTGACCTTGCCTTCACCAATCTACCTTTGTATCTATGAAGCCTATCTCTTAAGCATCTTCCTAATCTAACAATAGTAGCTCAAAATTTTTTGGTGCTTCCTATGTGCCAGGTTTTAAGCATTTTACTAACAATAACGATTTTAATTTTCCCAACATCCCAATGCAATAAGTATATCAATAATCTCACTGTCCATCTGGGGAAACTGATAAACAAGAAGTTACATAATTAACTCAAGGTTATGCTGCTAATAAATGGCAACAGGAAGAACTTAACCCAAGCATTCTGATTCTGGATCCTAGGCTTGCAATCACTCTGCTAAACTTCTTAATGCAAACATCAGCATTTCTAAGATCTACCTTCAGCTCGGCTGTCTTTGAGGACTGAAGTTACTAGAAAACCATCAGATTTACACTTTGTACTTTGTTGACATAATTGCAGATTCTGTTAGCTGTATCTAGTCATACTTGCCAGTCATTAAAATCGATATACTGGGACTATCAGTCACATGATGCTCAATTCATATTCTCATCATTAAAATCAACAAGAAAAAACTGAAGGTTCATTCAAGTCAACCACTGTCCCCTCTGCTCACATGAGATAAGGAAAATACAATCTTACAAAGAAATAGAATGAGTTGTACATGTAAAAAAAATGCATACAAAGAGGGAATAACACATTATTTGGCCTCAACATTTGCATATTTTATGTAGGGGATAGGTACGGGTCCTTAAAAATAAAATGTATAATAAAACAATAAAGGATGATGTATCTAATTTCAGGATTATGGTAGAAGTGATTCTCATTCAAGTCTGGATTAATAAACCTAAAACAGACCCATTCATTATTGTGCACAAACCCGGTTCAAACAAGGTACTGCACAAGTCAGTTTTAATTCCAAGCACTTCACAGGGCATTTACAGACTTAGCTTTGTTTCACCACAGATAGAGGCTGTTTGTGTGGTTATTACTAAATTCAACACATTCAAAATATTGTTCTATCACTGTGATTCCAAGAAACAGTGGTGGCCCTTCAACATTAATCTCTTCAGATACATGCTGTGAAAATAACCCAGCAATGGACCATGTAAATGTCTGAATGTCTCTCTAGATCTGCCCTAATAACTGAGTCCTAACCTCCAATACAAAATGAAAGGGGGAAAGCTAAACAGTCCTAGTTTCATTTCTTTTGTATCTGTGAACCTTTTTCCTGTGAATTTATTCTAATTTCATTTGGTCCTGCAGCATAAAAGCATAGCTGGTTTTTAATAGCACAATCTCTGTATTTTTCTCAGAGCTTGGCTTGCTTTGATTTACTTAGGAGAGAATGTCCCTTGAGTAAACATTATATGATTTTAAAAATAACAGAAGTGTTATTTGAAACAAAGGTTGGATTGGAAAGTAAATGTAAACTTGAGGTTTAATTACATTTTATGTCACAATGTAACTTCTTAGCCAGGGATTTAAAACACTCTACAACTGAGCTTCAACTTGCCTTTCCAATTTTTTTTTCTTCCCATTACTGGTGTGGGAGAAATTGTGTGGGTCTTAGGGTCAGTTACATCATTTGTTCACAAACATTTACTGGACAAATGCTATGTACAGTTATAGGACTAGGTACTAGGGATACAAAAATGAAAACAAGATTAATAATAATAAATGTTGCTCCATTCCTTAAAGGAGCTCACAGTCTAACAAAAAAAAATACAAAGGCAATCATAACAAGGTAAATATGAAATAATGGATATATGCATAATATAACATGAATGACTGCTCCGGACTTTCTCCAAGACATGAGCTATAGATTGGATCTTGAATATGCCCTTAAGGCCCATGTATTGAAGCCTTGATTGCCAGCCTGGGGCTCTGTTGAGAGATGGGAGGACATTTAAGAGGCAGGGCCTAGTGGAAGGAAGTCCGGTCATTGGGGCTAAGTCCTTGAAGGGGATATTCAGATCCCAGTTCCTTCTCTTTGCTTCCTGGCTGCCACAAGGTGAGTGATTTCCTCTACCAAACACTCCCAGTATGATACACTGCTTCATCATGGTCCTAAAGACAACAGGCCAAACCATGCACTGAAACTTCCAAAACTGTGAGCCAAAATAAACTTGTCCTCTTTGTAAGTTGATAAGCTCAGGTATTTTGTCACAGTAACACAAAGCTAACACAGTATCTCACATTCAAACTCTATCTAAACTAGGTTTCTTCTCATGTTCCTTAGCCATATGACTAGCTGTGCCATCTAGCTGTTTCCATCCAGGTATATAAGAACTATCTTCTCCTACATATACCATATCTAATTCTAAATATGTTTTACTTCATCTCCACTATTACAACCATAACTCAGTGTTTCAAATTATCTTGCTTAAACTAACAAGTCTAGCATCATCTACCAGGCCAACCCTTCAATTCATTATTCATTATTACACAGTAGTCAGAATCAATTCTTTTTTTTTAATCTTTTTATTAGTTGTTGATGGATCTTCATTTTATTTTATTTTATTTATTTATATGTGGTGCTGAGAATTGAACCCAGTGCCTTACATGTGCTAGACAAGCGCTCTACCACTGAGCCACAACCCCAGCCCCAGAATCAGTTCTTAAAACAAAAAATAAAATACAAAAAAAAAAAAGAAAGAAAGAGAAAAACTGATCCTCTCTTCTCTCATTTAAAATGACTCTTCATTCCTTTTAGATTAAGAGAAACCGCTGGGCACAGTGTATATGCCTGTAATCCCAGTGGTGAGGGAGGCGGAGGCAGGAGGATCTAGAGTTCAAAGCCAGTCTCGGCAATTTAGCAAGGCCCTAAGCAACTTAGTGAGACCCTGTCTCTAAATAAAAAATATATTCTTTAAAAAAGGGCCAGAGATGTGGCTCAGTAGTCAAGTGCTCTGTGCAAAAAATTAAAAAATTTAAAAAAGAGAGAGAGAATAAAGAGAAATCCCCTTAACATGGCCTATGACATTCTTCTGAGTCTGTCCCCTACTGCTTCTGTGTCCTCCTATGCCTCACGCCCCTACCCAGAACTCCACTGAACCTGTTTTTATTTAGTTCCTTCCTATATCCTAAAATCTCTGTTAATACAAGGTTTTTACATATGCTGTTCCCTCTGCCTACCGTTCATTTTTCTCAAGTGTTTAATTCATCTTTCCTCTTTTGACTTAAGTACCCTTCCTTGGTGAAAGTCTCCCCTGTGCTTCTTTACTAGGTCAAACTCTCCTCTTGAGCTAATCATTGTGCCTGTTTCTCTTTTTCATTGTGTTTCCCACAGCTGTAATTTCCCATTTACTGTGGGAATCTGAATGATGTCCAACTGTGCCAGGAGACTATAAGCTCCATAAAGGCAGGAATCAGATCTACTTCTGTCATCACAACCAATGCTTAGCACAGTGCCTAAAAGACAGGTATTCAATCCAATAAAGTTTGTGGAATAAATATAACAAGAAAAGAGTGATGAAGATTCCCTGGAGAAGGCTGGGATAATGATACAGCACAGGGGTCAGCTGTGTTGGGTCTTCAAGGAAATATCATCATTTATCAAGCAGAGGGACACATGAGCAGAGCCAGAGAGAAACGGAACAATTTGCCATTATTCAGTGTAACTGAAGCTGTGGGTGTCATCTGTTTTGGGGAGGGAAATAGTGAAGTGTCAGAAAGGAGGCTGGAGAGATTCAGGGACTCAACCATAGAGGGCCTTTTATGCTTTGCAAAGCAATTTGGACGTTTGCCATGGGAAATCACTGAAGGGTTGTAAAAAGGGAGTAAAAGATGATCAGATTTGCATTTTAGAAAAATCACTCTCCTGGTAGTGTGAAGGATGTCCTTGCTAGGCTGATATTAGGGACAGGGGGACCAGTTAGGAGGCCATTCTTCAAGCCCACATGAGAAATGATGAGGCCTGAACCAAGGCATGAGTAGGGGATTAAATGGAATGGTCAGGTTCAAAAGAAATGAAAATGAGAGTAAGGGAAGAGTCGAAGGCTATCTCCTTGTTCCCTGGGTGCATGGGAGGGTAGTGTAGCCAGGAACCCAGTTAGAGGATAAAAGATGAGAACCATCTGGGTAGATGGCTGAGTATGGTTTTAAACCCAGTAAGTTCTAACATTTAAAAGCCAAAGTCTTGTGCCAGAATGATGGCTGTCCCTCAAAGTCCTTTCCTCTTATCTTTTACTGAATGCTGATTTAGCTGAGCTCACGACCACCTACAAATGACCACACTGCCCAGCCTCCCTTGCAGCTAGCCTTCCTTGCAGTAGCCACACAACTGAGCTCTTGACACTCTCACAGAAGAGCGTACCTCTGTGCCACTTGCTTTCAAGGAAATTGCTTGTCCTGAATTTTTCCTCAGAAAACCCAGAGTTGGATGAGCTATAACTATACAAATGAGAACACATCAGGGGATGGCTGAGAAACAATATGGAAAGGACCACATGGTCAGTAAAGCAGAAATGCCAGAGAGCTAGCTTTGTAAAAGTATGTAATAAAACTATCACACTTCTATGAAATACCTCAAATATGGACAACAACCTCCCCAAACTGGAGAGTCACTTTGAATCTCTTTAAATTCCACCTTGGATCTGGGGGTGTATTTTAGTGACAGAGCACTTACCTAGCATGGGCAAGATCCTAGTTCCATCCCTAGCCCTATGGAAAAAAAAAATTCTAACTTGTAAGTACTAAGCATACACTGGTATTTACCATGTGTGATCACTTCACTTTTCTGCTCAAACTTCACTTTTCTGCTCAAACTCTATTTTCTTGGTGCCAAATTAACTAAATATTTCCAGTATCCCAACCAACAAAGCTTTCTACCTATTGTCTATAAAAATCTTTCCAGAGATTCAGAATTCTGAGTCCTGAGGACATAATATTTCTAGAGCAAATACCCTAGGCCATTCTGACACAGGCATTCAGGGAGAATACATTTTCAGAAAAGCTGATAAAGAAAGGTCATGGTAGAGAAGTCCTGGACTTGGTATCAGAGGCCTGGGTTTGAGTTGTAGGTCAGCAATCTCACTAGTCATGTAGCCATGGACAGTAATCTCTAAGCCTCATTCTCCTCTTGTGGGATTCATGATACATTTCATAGCCTACCTGGCTGGCATTTCTTAATCTATCTCATAACACTGCATAAGAAGAAAGTATTTATAAAATTCTGCTTTGAAACCTAGTAGGTACCAAACATATATTGTTCAATAAAATCAGTAAATCTGTAGTTATTTCAACATTATACAATATTCAGCAAACTATATCACAGCAAAATAAGTATGACAGCACAAAAAAAGGTTTCTGATAGATATTTCAAGACAGATAAAATATATATAAACCAATCTGCTGTGCATATCCATGTCAATCAGCCCAGTAAACTGTAGAGGCTCACGTGTATGGACCCTGACATTGGCCAAATCAGGATAAAGGCCACGCTATATGACATTGGCCACAGCAGATAGAACATTAAAATATTTCTTCTGCTTGGTATCAGATTTTCAAAAACAGTCTTCAATTTTACATAGGCAAATAATTAAAACTCTTTTGTTGGCATTGACATATTTACAAAAAGAAGGTTCTTGCTAATGAAGTATTTCTCATTAATAATAATTAACTATTGTTCAAAAATTGGAACGCACTGAAATACATATAATGATAATTACTCTTAATACTTAATTTTCTTTCCATTCAAGACACCCTTCTAGAGTGGGCAGTACTCAGGATAATTGCTAGGAACACAATCCAACTTGCACAGCATGAATATTTTGAAATCACTGAAGACAGGATTGTTTCCCAACTTGGTGACATTCTGAAAAGTGCTTTTGGAATAGATCAGATATTTCTTATCTTTACCTCTTGTGCATAAAACAAGAAAACAAATTCTACAATAAAAGACCTCTGCCTAGAAGACAAATTATCACAGTTTTTCAAGCACTGAGTGGGTACTCAACAAACTTGATGGCCCCTTGCTCTGTTTAACTCTAGCAGCAAGAAAACTTTGCAGATCTAAATTCATGCCACAGTGTTCATTTCCTGGTTATTGCTTTTTGCCCACAGTTTTGGTTATGACCTATTTTCCTTGCCTAGATGTTAGTAGTAACAAACAAATGAAAAATCAAGCCAAGCTGGACAACTGTCAAAAGATGACAGTGATCATTCAGCTCCAGCCCATTACAGCCATGAGAGAATACAGGAAAACAGTCCTAGCATTGCTACATCTTCCAACATTTTAAGAGCACTCTGGTACCTAATGGGACTTGATAAATATTTAAGTCAACTAATATAGAGATTTTCATTTTCATCTGAAGTTTGTACATTTTTCATTTTAAGCAGTTAAATGTAATAAGCAAGAACATGAATGCTAGAGCCAGAGTTCCTAGATGCAGTATCTAGCTAAACCACTTATCAACTACAGGACCTTAGGCAAGTTTTATAAAACCTCTGTACTTCTGTTTTCTCACC
This sequence comes from Xerus rutilus, assembly GCA_028644305.1. Classification (NCBI taxonomy): domain Eukaryota; kingdom Metazoa; phylum Chordata; class Mammalia; order Rodentia; family Sciuridae; genus Xerus; species Xerus rutilus. Next base: position 50,391,589 of record CM053410.1, on the reverse strand, counting down.
TGTTACACAGGAAGAAATAATAGTACCTACCTTCTAAGATTGTTTGAGAACTCCATTTCTAACTTTATTTCCTCTGTAGTGCTACAGACCAAACCCAGGGCCCAAGGGTGTCAGGCAAATGCTCTATCACCGAGCTACACCACCAATCCCATTTTTTTAAAACTATTGTTAAATCTTAGGATAATACCTGATATATTGCAAATGCTACATAAACAGTGAAACACACAAAAATCTCAAAGTGCTTTATAAATACATCTCATGTGCAGGTAACATTTTCACATATATATTCCATTTTATCCCCACCCAAACTGTGGAATGACCATATTACTTCATAGATAAGGACACTGAGTTTCCCTAGGGTCCTATCAGGAATTCTTTAGGGAGATAGCTGCATGTACTCATCAGCCATGCGAGAGCAATTGGCACAGACATTTACAAAATATTGGGTGATTTGCCCAATAGTACACTCCACAAACTGAAAAATATATAAATCTGAGCCAAGAACTCAGATGGACAAAATCAGAGATCTCCAAACCAGCATTCAGCAAAGGCCTTCTTTCTCTATCACTAAATAATTAAATAAAGATCTGATTCAAACCATTGTGAGTTATTTTAATCAGTAAATGAATTGCTCAAAAGTAACCAATTTGAGATAATAGGCAAATCCTTGACATTCAATAATCTTCATTTATAACCCTACTCTTTTATTAACTTTTGATTTAACAATGTTTTGCAATAATTTACCTTTTCTTCTCTCACTCCAAGACTTTCTCCTAGGGATTTTAAAAGCAGGTCACCTGACTGTCCAGGCCTGTGTGATAGAAACTAAGTTAGGAACACCCTGTCAACCTTTACTTTGATTTTCCTGGTTCTTGTTGGTTTAAGGCAGATCCTTAATGTTATTTAAACAGAGAAGACTATTTGAAATTTCTTGGTAGATGAATTTGATAGTGATAATTTTTAAAAAAAACAATGACTGTCCTCTTGAGATAAAAGATCTCATTCACCAGGGTAGACAACTTATCTGAATAAGTCAGGACTTCTTCGAATAAAAAGGTCAATGTAGTCCTAGCTGTTTCCTTTTCTTGAACAACAGCAGTAACTTCATGTACTCTTTGGTAATCTGCATTTGATAAAGTTGTTTAGACAGTACAAAAGAGTCTTCTCTTTAGGAGTTGGAGTTCTAATTTGTGTGTGTGTGTGTGTGTGTGTGTGTGTGTGTGTGTATTGTATCTAAACTGAGTCTTCTCATGGATGTAGAATGCACTGATTTTTAAAAATGACTACAAGTAAACTGTAATTTATTGAAATTAAAAACTTGTGAATTATAGGACACTAACAAGAAAATGAAAAATCACCCACAAAAATAGAAGTATAAATATTTTCACATTCTCTATGTCTAGTATGCCAAATATATAAAGAATTTGTAGAATTCAACAATAAAAAGGCAAATTTTGTTTCAAATGGACAAATGCTCTGAACAGACATTTCTCCAAAGAGAATGTACAAATAGCTAATAAGAACATGAAAAGATGTTCAACATCATTAGTAATTAGGGGAATACAAATTAAAATAAAATAGTGATACTATTTACACCCACTATTATGATTATCACTTTTAAAAAGTAAATAAATGTTAATAAGAATGTGGAAAAATTGTATCCTCATCTGTTTCTGTGTGAATGTAAAATTAGGCATCTTATGGAAAGCTGTATAGTGATTCCTAAGTTATACCCAAGAACTGAAAACTTAAGTTTAAATAAAAGTCTGTACACATGTTCACAGTAGCACTCATTATTCCTAACAGCCCAAAACCAGAAACAACCCAAATCCCCATCAGCTGATGAATGGGTAAGCAAATTATATAAATCCATACAATTAAATATTACTCAGACATGAAGAATGAAGTACTTATACATGCCACAACATGGATGAAGCTTGATAACACTTTATCAAGTGAAAGAAATCAGACAAAAAAGGTCACATATTGTGTAATTCCTTTTATATGAAATATCCAGAATAGGCAAATCCCTAGAGACAGAAAGGAGAGTAGTTGCCAGGCACTGAGGAGAGGGGGGAATGAGGAGTGACTGGTTAAATGAGCATGGGTTTTTTTTGGGGGGTAATAGATATTCTGGATTTGAACAGTGGCAGTAATAGCACATTACTATGAATGTAGTAAAAGCCATTAAGTCATATGCTTTAAAATGGTGAATTTTATGTTCTGTCTGTTTTACTGCATTTTAAAAATACAGTACTCACTTGAACCCCTAGTGAAAGATGCAAAAAGTCTCTTCCTCTCATACAAAATAATTTAACACAGCATATCACCCAAATAACATGTGTGTGTATGTGTGTGTTTGTGTGTGCATGCACATGGGTATCATGATGCCTGGGTTCAATCATAGGCATCATGCATACTAGGGAAACCCTCCACCCCTGAGCAGCACCCTCAGCCCCATCTCAAAAGCTTCTAAAGAGTGAAATACTACATCCTGAAGATCAGTAGCTGACAAGCTGTCCTCATTCCTTTTATTTCATTGTACCATCTGTCATTATCTCTTTGCTCTTGAATGGCATTTTTGGGTTGTTGATTTGCTAGTAGAAATTTCAACTTTTCAAATGTTCCATCTCTACTTCCAAATGTTCCCTGTCAATAGTTTGGTCAATTTGGCCATCAATAATTAGGGAATATGTGTGAAACCTTTTCCTTTCTAAATTATATAAAATATGTAATTTAAAATAATTACACATTAATAACTCTGATAAATGGAGGGATATGATTTTTCAGAGATCAGTAATTTGAATATTTTCTTAGTTGATGTGAGATGAATGAATCAGAAATAGCACTGGGATAGAGAAAATAAAGAACACTGGAGACAAATGATATATTTTTTTCTTCCACAAAGAAATATTTTTAGCATTAAAATGCAGCTTAAATAAGCAGACCAATAAAATAAACTATCTGTTCCAGATTTAATTTTTCTGAACTGTAAAGTTACACAGGAGGAAAAGCTGGACAAATTAAAAAGTTGGAAAAAATCTCATTTAAGTACATACTTGCTAAACTCACTGACTGCAGATTCAATTGGATCATAGAATAAAATTATAAAGAAGTATGGTAAAGTAAGATAGAAGGTTCTGAAAATAAATGCAGCTGTCAATTAATTTCAAAGGTACGGTTTCCTGAAGTAATGTTAAATACCTAAGCTACAATTTTAAAATACCTCAAAGAAATTCTCCACATAAAAAATCATGCTTATCTTTTATGACATGTCTATTTAAATGTTAATATGACTAGATACATTCCAAACAGGTAGTTTTTTTTAAAAAAAAGACCATTGAATAATTCAGATTTTAAAAAAATCCCCCTCTTTCATCTTAAGCACATGTCTAATTCAGGTGAGAGAAAAGGCGGTTTTAGCCAGAACTATCTGGAGAATTGTGGTGCAAGTAATCCTGTCCCATAGACCTAAACATATCTGGTTCATGTGCTGTTATTTTAAAGAAATTTGAGAAATACAGAAACTGAAACCAACCTGTTGAAGGTGAACAAGACTTGATGAAAATGAACCCTTTTGCTTTATGTCAAAATTAAGTGACATAGAGGGGCTGGGATTGTGGCTCAGAGGTAGAGCGCTTGCCTCGCATGCGTGAGGCCCTGGGTTCGATCCTCAGCACCACATACAGAGCAATAAAATAAAGACATTGTGTCCATCTACAACTAAGAAAAAATTTAAAAAAAAAAAAAAAAAAAATTAAGTGACATAGAAGAAGGCACAGAAAACTTTGCAGGTTGCATATGCATCTAATGGTCAAATTCTAAACACATTCAGTCAGAATATAGACCGGTCTGTGTGGCTAAAACAGTCACGTACTCTAATAATTCCATTTCCTTCACTTCAGGGAGAAAAAAATGAGGTTAAAACTGATGTGACATAACAAGAAAACATGAAGTTAACTGAAATTCCTTATCCAACGGAGTTCCTTCAGTCTTAGGTCTTCTGAGTTTTCCCTGACTCTCTTCATCTTATCATCTGGGCCTCCAGCCTAGAAATGTGTAAATTTAATGATCAAATGAAATCTTGGAAGAAGCCACCAGTCCTTCTAAGCAAAAATAAATAAACAAATAACAAAAAATCATCCCCAGAAGTGAGGACACATAGGTTAAGAAAAAACCATTGCTGGAGATCTGGGATTACTGACCAAGAAAGATTGTGTTGGGAGTCAGAGGAAAGAAGAAGAAAGCCAAAGGAATTGTTATGCTTTGAGGAAAGTATTTGGCTATTGTCTTCATCCAAACATGCACTCTCAGCACAGAAATTCTTTATTCCGTCAAATGTCTAGCTTGGGGAAGGGAGAGGGGCAAGTGGGGTCTCCCAGGTCCTTTGCATTCCCAGAGGATCCATTCACACTGGGAAAGAGGCCAGAGTAGTGGTTCAAGGACTGGAGGTGGGGCTGAGAAAGGAGAGGACTATTATGCTCCAACAGGAAATTTTAGGTCTCATAAAAATCCCTTGGTCTGGGGTAGTTCAAGCTGATCATCCCATCCCAGGCCATTGAGCAGTCACAAAAAGCATGACTTATGGACAGTTGGGTGTTTCTGCTGTGACTGGTAAAATGGTGACCACTGTTTATAACCATGATCTAAGGCCACATGATATGAGGGGCAATGGCTGAGCACAAGTGGTTTAGTTCAATTGCATGTGTGTTTCCCCCTTATCACCTCTTCTATGGGTTTTCAGGAGGCAGACCTGAAAAAATTGGAAAAGGACAATTCTTTCTGCAATTTTCCAGAGTTCTTTGTTTTCCATGAAACAAATCTTCTTTTTCTTTTGCTAATTGGTTTAGAAACAAAGAGACCTCCCTGTTCTCTGCCACCAACTCCCTTCATACAAAGTTTGTTCTTTGTCTTAAAGATGGAGATGTCATCTTTATGCGTACTGAGAATGAAAACTTCTAATATAGAGCCCCAACTTATGGATAAAGTCCCAGGGGTTGAAGCTACTCTAACAGAGACTGAGTGAGGAAGGACAGGCCAGAAAGGAATCTGTACTGGCAAGGAGAGAACTAGGATTCTGGAGGCACAGTGGCATAGAGAGCTGAGCCAGAGCTCATTGCTAGAGCAAGTTAATTTCACTTCGCTGAGCAGAGAAAGCTTCAGAGTTCTAAGACTGTCAAAGGCTGGGGTAAGGCCTTTTGGTTCACAAAAGTCCTAAAAGCAAAATGATTTCAGAGGGAACTCTTTTCCCACTGAAGCCCAGAAGCCTTTAATTCTTATTTTGACAACCTTCTTTTCTTCCTTCCTTTCCCTGAGGGTTTATAAAAGGGAACAACAACCCAGATAAACCCACAAAAAGCTTAATGGCATTTCCTGTCCAGGAATAGGGTTGGGAAGAGATTCTAAGACACAGCACCTCCAGCTCCCAAATTCTGACAATTAGCTTCAATGTCATCACTTTTTTGCTATGAAGTCATTCAAAGATTCACATCTACTCGTTTTCCCAATTGCAGTCCAAGAAAACTAGCAGTAAACTGCTTTTACCTTTTGTTTGACAGTTGATTTGCAAGGTGTATTGGGCGGGCCAGGGTGAGCATCTAGATGGGTCAGGGCCAGGTGTGGGCACCCCTGGTCCAGTCTGAACCAGATTATTCCTGCAGTATGAACTCCAGAGGGAGGAGGGGATGCAGGCTGGGAACATACTACCCCTACACCCCATCTTGCACTGTTTCAGTGAAGGGCAACTCTGGTCACACACCCTGGGAAGTAGGTCCTCTGGATGTGGCACCATCACAGATTGGAGCTGGGTCTTCACTTTCCTCGCTAGTCTCTCAGCAAAGGAAGCCTGGGATTTGGGGGGAATGTTGCCAAAAGAGGATTCTAAGTGTGACATTCACTGTGTTGGGAAAAAATTGGTGGCACTAAGAAGTTAATCCAGATGAGCTTGCCCAGTGGCCAGGGGCCATGGCCCAGGGCCACTAGAGAGACAAAGTCAGATCCTTCCCTCTCTAGTTCCTAACTGCTCCTCACCTTTCCCCCCTCCCCAGCACTACGCTCTCATTTCGACCAAAAGTATTCAAGACCAGAATTATTTTCAATCAAAATCGTCCCCACCTCACTCATGCTTAGGCAATGGCAGAAAAGTGCACTTTGACCCCACGGTAAGGGAGTCTCCAGCCGGCCCGCCGCTGTGAGCCTACAAGAAAGCTTCTGGCGGTGCGCGGCGGTTCCCTGCGCCATAGAGACGCGCCTTAATGCTCCTCTCACCCAGGGCTCAGAGAACCTTTCCAGCCTGACATACTCCCCTCTCCCTTGACATTAGATTTCTAAAACGTAGAAGCATGGGCTGAGGCTCGGCATTTAGAAAAGAGAGCAAGGTCAAGGCCTAGGGATGGACCTACTACCCGACCCGCTTGCACCTTTCCTCTCATCTCAAGCAAGTACCCTGTCCGCAGCCACTGGAAAAAAAGAGATCACAGCGCCCCGAGTATCTGGAATTTAGGGACCTGACCCTAACTCTATTTACAGCCAGCCCGTGCCCACGTTCTTCTTCCCTTTTCTCTCCACCCAGAGCAGTCCCGAGATTTTGATCAAGACAAATCTGTTTTCGCTCAGCACAAGGATGGCGTCAAATGGCCAGGCTACGCCGGCACTGCGTTTTCATCCCGCGGTCAGAGCCTCTGCAGAGAAAGGTCTCGGTCCGGACGCACCTCGTCCCCTCCCCTAGAGCGCGGGGCCGCGCTCCCGGTCGGCTCCAGCACGCGCCTTCCCCTCCCTCCCTTCCTCGTCCAACCCAGCAGTTTTCTCCTTTAAGCAGCACACACGCCCACCCCGCCTCCCACGTAAAAGCCAGTTTTCTTTTTGTGTCTAGAAGCAAACTCAACTGGAAGTTGAGAGCAGAGCCAAAGAGGTGAAGGGAGAGTACAAGATGCCCTGAAATAGAGAAGGGAGCGATCAAAGAGGGAGGAGAGAGAGCTAAGAGCTGGAGGTCGAAGAGGGCATAGGCGGAGAGGGAGAACTGAGCGAGGGGTGCGGGCGCGGAGGCTGCAGAACCGCAGCGCCTCCTGCGCGCCCTCCCGCCGGCGCGCGCCACCGGGTCAGTTGAAAACTCACATAGTCGGAGTGCAGAGGGGCTCCCAGCTACAGCGAGTGGCTGATTTCGGGGGCTCTCTGAGGTCTTCTCCCTGGCTGCCTGCTGCGTGAGGGCAGAAACAAAACAAAACAAAAATCACGGGACACGACTGGGACTGGCCGCTCGGCGCCTCCGGGACCGCTCTCACTTGGCACAAGGAAGCCGGCGCGGGGATTGGGGCTGCCTCGTGTAGCCTATAAATAGCAAACTTTTAGACGGAATCAACTAACAAATGAAAGGAGCGGGTGTAAATTTGCGCAGGATCCCCCCTTTCCGGGGACGACCCGACCCCCCCTCCTCACTCTTTGGAGGAGTGAGGAGGAGACAGATTTGAAGAAGGGGGGGGATTTAATTTTAGTAGAATTTACAGTAGTTCTTGTTACTTTTGCAAGGAGGAACCACACCGTCTCTGATCCTCCCCACCCACCTACCTTTGCAGCTACTCCCTCTTAACCCCAACCCCAGCCCACAGCTCCACCACAGCTAGGAAGGGCAAAGGCCCACGGGAGCGGAATTCCCAAGGGGTTGGCTGTTGACGCGGAGAGGAGGAAGAGGATGATCCCGAGCCCGTTTTCCCCGGGACTGCGGGAACGACGGAAGCTGAGGCTGGCGGGGTGGGCGGTGACAGGGTTTGGGGTCCTGTGGAAGTGCCACGACAGGAATTTGGGTAATCTTGAATTTCGGAAGCAAGGCGAAAAGGGTGGGTTCATATGGCGCAAAAGATTACCTGGACTACAGGTTTCTTTCCCACAGACAATACCCCTCCAGTGCTATTCCCTTCCTCGATTACTTTGCTTGAACCCTCCTATCGGCCCGACCCGAAGCTCCAAGGCAAACAACCGAATTGTGTCTTTACTTGTGTGGGGCCCATAAGGTCTGGGAGAAGCTCACCCTCAGAGATGCGCCACGGGATCTACCTCACTTAGCTCTCCCCCACCCCCGGGAGCGGGATGCCTTTTCTCCGCGCCCCCTCACACTTGCCTCCCAGAAAAAAGCGAATTGTCTAAATGATTGGGAGTCCAGAGCGCAACTCGCAGTCCACCCTCCCCCTTTCCTTTTTGGCCAGGGCCGAGTTGTGGGTGGTGGTTGGATTAGCTTTTCATTTTCATTCTAGGTCCTCAAAATAAAATGCCTGAGGACGACAGATACTCGCTCCCCTCTCCAAACAACTCAGTTCAAGAGGTTGTTTCGCTAAATTTATCCTAGATGTTGCTAACAAAAATAAACAGGGTCAATAGAAGAATCAACACAGGTGGCTGTGGGGATTGGACAAATTTAGGACGCTGCAGCTGAAGCCAGGTGCACGAGAGGAGGAGCTGCAAGCGAAGGGAGTTTGCGCCTCTCTCCTGTGGAGACTCCATTCTGTTCGCCAGGCCTGGGAAGAAGGCGGGCAAGCCCTCCCAAAGAGTCCTCCAACTGGGAGGGGGAGAAGGGAGCTCGAGAACCGCGGTGTTTGTTCTTTCTGTGGCCCACCTCGGCCCAATGTCGCCCGCTCGGCCCCACAGAGGAAAAGGTCAAATAGCTAACCCGACTTGTACCTGCCAGAGAGGAGACCAAAGAGATCTCCGACTCAGTCACTGTGAGGGCGTTACTGCCTTAATAGCGCTTTTCTAACACCGCTTCCCTCCAGTTACCTCCTCAAAATTGCAAAAGTTATTTTGTTGCCCTAGAACCCAGCCAAATTTGGAAGGAGCGGGAAAGGGCAGAAGAACTAAGGAGGTTAGGGCTGCGACCCTCTGCGCGGGCTTGCAGCACCTGACTCCACGCTGGCGGGGGCGCGGGAGCCTTCTTGTCCAGCCCCGGGAACCCCGCGATCTGAAAGCTTCGGCGTCTGACTGCACTTCCTCGATTTCCCCGAAAGGCTGGAGTGGGCTGTGGGACCCCTTGGCCCCCACCCGCAGTGCTCTTAAGGGTTCTCCCAGACAGGGGCTGGACAGAGCCCAGGGGTCCCCGGGCACCCCGCATGGCTTGCGCGTCCAATGCTACCCACGTACCTGTCCTGACCTTCCTGCTCCAATAGCTGACCGAGTTGGAGAGCCGGGCCTGGAGCCCGCCGCCTGCAGCCAAGCCCGCCCTCGTCCTCCCCCTCGCGCCTTTGCTCCCTGGGACGCGCCACCAGATGCGGGCGGTCTCTCCCCTGGCCGTTGGCTTGGGCCAGTGTTCTCGAAAGGCTTCTAGAATTCCCCTAGGCTGTGCGGCCCCTTGGTGTGTCCAGTTCAGCGCCTCTCCTTTCATCCTCTCTAGCCTCCACCATCCGCCCCGATCCTCATGTGTCCCGCCAATGGAGCCCAGGCTTCCAAACTGTTGAAACTCTGCAAAGAGAGCGGGTGGGAAGATCTTTGGGGCCGTGTGCGGAGGTCGGGTGGGTGTGCTCGCAGATTCTGGGTGTTCGTTATAGGGGAATAGGCCCAATGGGACAAAAATGCCTCAAAGGCAGCGCCCCAGTGGCTATCTTAAACTCAGGGTTCACGTCTATATTGTTTTATGCCTAGGGGAAGGCTGCCCAGCGTGATAGATCTTTTTAGATCCCATCACTGGAAGAAAAATCCTGGTGATAACGATTATCTCCCGCTCGCGTTATCTTGCCATCACCCCAATTCATCTCCCTCTCGCTCCAAACCCTCGGGGAGATGAGGAGGGTGAGGAGCTGTTGGGAGGACGGGCCATGCCGCTGCCCTAGGATGGAACGGAGAGGAGGAGGTAGGAGGCCACTTTATCCGTTCCTTTCCGCTCCGGGCTGGGGAGAAAGGACACGGTGGGTTTCTTTCTCTGCCAAGCCTCACGCTTCTTTCAAATGATTTTAGTCTGGTGCTTCGGTCTATCCATATACATTTCCAATCTCATGGCTCATAAACTATTAGCAGAATGGTTTCATTATTCACCTTCTGTATCCTACAAAAGGGAGAAAAGACAGGAGCGGGAGCGGGAAGGGGGGCAGTCGTCGGACACTAGTTAACAATGATGCCGCCTGGGTTTAAATCATGGCTCAGACTGCCTTCTTCAAGCTGACACTCAACAAATCTGGTCGGTTTCCAAGGATCTGTAGCCGACCCCTTCTCTCTCTTCTCCCCACCCCCTTCTGGCTCTCTCTCCATCCATCACTATCCATTTCTCCCTAATACCCAGGTTACTAGAAGACCAGATGAATAGCCAAGATACTGCAAATCCATTATTTGCTTCATTAGGTGTCATCAATAAGGCACGCCCTTTAGATACGACACACATAATTAATTGGTTAGAACTGCTATCCCTGGCCCCAGTTTGGGGTGGTATTGGTGATGTAATCACTTTTCATCCACAAAAACCAAGCCATCTTAAAACATAAGTCTAGGATGGTAACCAAGAAGTTCAGCGTGGCGTTCAGGTGCCCAAATGGGCATCAAGTCCCGACCTGACTTCAGCGAGAGGGGGCAGTTGCAGTGGAGCGGGGACGGGGGGCGGGGGAGGGTAATAAGTGTGGGCACACGAGCCTGGTGAAAGTGTATAGAAAGAGAATGGGGGTCTAAATGATTTCAGAGAGAGAAAATGGACCTCACAGTACTTACCCAGGGTGTGTTTGATTCTGAGATACAGGAAAAAATTAAATTAGTCAATTTGAATGATAGCAAATAAAAGCAAAGTGACTTGTGGAGGCCTAAGAACCGAGTGCAGGGGACTAAGGTAGAAAACTGTGGGCAGGAAGCAGCTGGCAGATACAGCCTCCGGCGCATGGAAGCCGGATTGGCTCTACCGATGATGTCGATGATAATATTAGATCCATGAATACTTTTACTTTTCTAATAAATATATTTTATCTAAAATGACTATCACCTCGCTCCCGCCCCCGGCCCCTCCACTTCCCCTACACTTTTTGAAAATATAAAGGATAGTAGGCAAGTGAACGTGCAGTAATTATCCCTGGATATTGAAACCAATCTGGCTGAGAGAGGCCCCTGTGCAATCGCCGCCGGCGACGGCGGCGGCGCGCGGGTCCTCCCTGTGGCCGGGGACTCCCGGCGCTCGCTAGGTCACCGCGCCGCGCGGCCGCCGCTCGCCCGCCGCTCGCCCGCTGTTTAATATACATGGAGTGGGAACCAAGGGAAGCGGATCTCAGTGCCTGCCAGTTCTGTAGGAAAAAAAAATCAATTTGCTATTTATTTTTGAAATATATAGATTTAGGACTTTTTTTCCGGCCCGACCCCCTTCAAGAATCGTGGCCCACATTTAATTACGTCTTTTAATGACTTTTTCCCTTATTTGCCATTGCTATTTCACGTAAGGGCGGGGGTGGGGTGGAGTTTCTTTGGGGGGTTTTCAATTCTGGTATCTTCAAAAAGATTTGCCTTATGTGTTAATTGCATGCTGTTAAGCACATCTGGGACTGCGTGCTGACCAACTCCGACCAACTTTTAATTAACACATTGACCTGGCGAAGAAGCAGCCGCCCAGCCTCCCCCTCGAAATATGTATATTAGCCGCGTGGAAGCCTCTCGGCCAGCGCCGCCAGATGCGTGCGAGGAATTGCCGGCGTCGAGGGGCGGGAGGGGGTGCAAATTGCAACCGCTCGTTCTCTTTCTGTTGAACGCTTTTCTCGATTCACCTCTAGGAACACAACAAAGAAAGAGTAAATGGCCGGCTTCTGGAGCAGGCTTCTTACATCCTTTAGCGCGATTTTACCCTAGGCTGGGAAGTTAGGGGAATTGGGAGGCAACACTCGCCAAAGCCACTTTCTAACCAACCAGATATTGGCCTGAGCTGAGCAAGGTGTGGAGCCCGGGCTCTTTGGATGGACCAAGTTCTGTTAATGAACATAGGAATGCCCAAGAATCCTGGTGAAAAGAGAGAAAAGGGCCTTTCGAGGTTCTGGCCTTCTCCCGAGTCTCCCAAGACGAAACCACTAACTCCAGGACCCCAGATCCAAGAAAGAGGAATGGATGTCTTCTCTGGTTGAAGGGCGCTGTTGCCAGGCTAGGTCAAAGGAAGTAGGTGGCTATTTTTAGGATACTAGGCCCCTTCCCAGAGGTGCGGCCTGTGGAACACCTGTTAGAGGGAGAAAGAAACCTAAAGCAGCTTAGAGGATGCCACCTGCAGATATGCAATTTCACCCAGGTAATTTCATTCAGAATTGTTGGCGTTTCACTGGAGTGTGTCTTCAAAGTGAGTGCCTAGTTTGCTTCCCTGTAGAGCACAAATTCGGGTTAATCCCCAGATACGTAATCATTTTCTCTTTCCGCATCTAATCTCAACTGCCTAGCTCCTCTAAGTGCTTAACTTCCGCGTACAAGCCTATAAAAAATGTCAGAGTGGTATTCCTTCTCCCAGCCATAAAGAAGTTGGAGTGAATTGTGAATCACTCCCCAGTTACCTTGAATGTCCCCTCTAGGTAACAGCTGAAGTTTCTTGTTTGACATTTGCATTCCCCAATACAGAACTTTTCGATATATACACAGAACCAGCATGAGGGATAATATATAACAATAAATTCAAAACAATATGCTCTGTGTTGATGCTCTGAAAAATTTACTGAGATGAAATTGATCTTCAAATTCCTTCCACCTCTATACTTATTCTTACACTTTTTTTTGTCCTTCCCTGGAATCTACTCTTCCTTCTTACCTGTCTATCAGAGAATCTGCAAAATTGGAGACAAAAAGAATACAAAAGATAAAGAGAACCAAGTGCCATTACTCAGTATTCCTCTCACTTCCTCCAGATCTTTTTATATTCAGATAAAGGTATAATCAAAGCACATCTTTGGACAGGGAAAACCAATCAGTTGGTAAATTACAATGTTCTTTTGCAAAGATAAGGCCTTTGGAAAGTTAGCACAAGCATTGCCCAAACAGCTTTGAGTTTCAGTGGACCACAGTTCTTATTTCAGCTCACAAATTGATCTGCAAAATTACAACACACACCTGATATCCAGGGGAAAACAAGAGTTGGTAACTCCAGCTGGTTCTTCTTTTGATTTACTCTGCCTGGTAAGATGTATGCTGGGATGTTTTGATAAGGAAAAAAAAAGAGTCAGCAGTTTGATTTGGAAACTCTTTTATTGCTGAATATGGTTGCAGGCTTAAACTAAAGAATGTGTTTCTGCTGGGGACATTTGCATGACACATCCATATGCATTAGCAGCTGCACGGTGTTATATCATCAGTTCCTGTGAGCATTTATCTTTTCTTCCCCCTTCTGTCTTTCTCAAAGAAAGTAGGTAAGTGGCTTATAGGAAAACCATATAGACTTTAAAGATGCATAAATAGTCTCATGTCCTTCAGGCCCTCTGCACCTAAGTGTCCTATAACAACCTGTTTCTTTGGAAGCTTTTGTAATATATGAAGTAGTAAACCTCCCTGGTTACTTTTTTAAATTAAAATAATTGTTGAACAATATAGAAAATATGCTAAAATAATTATCTAGAGAAAAGGGACTTGGAGTTCAACTCTGTATTCAAAAGAACTATGCATCATCTTCAACATCCTTCCACTGATTTGCTTAGTAACTTTCCAGGGAAACTTTTCATTTGATAAATTCTTTTTCTTTTTTCTTTTTTGGTACCAGGGATTGAATTCACGGGGGCACTCCACCACTGAGCCACATACTCAGCCCTATTTTTTGTGTTTTTTTTTAGAGACAGGATCTCACTGAGTTGCTTAGGGCCTCGCCATTGCTGAGGCTGGCTTTGAGCTCCTGATCCTCCTGTCTCAGCCTCCCAAAGCGCTGGGATTACAGGCGTGCACCACCAAGCTCGCTAGATAAATTCTTTTTGATGTCTTCAGTCTTCACTTGATACTTGTTAAAGATAATGTTTTTGAATCCAGATAGCTAAGACCTTGCCAGTACGTAGTGATGATGTCAGAGCAAATAGCATCCAATTTAGCCATATTTCATGTGTCTAATTCCACCTGAATCCAGTAGTCTGTAAACACAGGGCCCAGAATATCCTACTGAAATCAGAAGGAAACTGGGTTCTTATTTTATCTGAATTCATTCAACCAAGGTTATTTTTCTTTAAAAAATAGAAACTGTACTTTAAGATGTTGGAGTAACTAGAAGTACATAGACATCCCCCCAACCAAGAAACTGAACATAAGTACAATTTTTAAAATTACCTCTCATTTCTGGTCAAAGCCAATGTTTTGTGGAATTATTTAAGAATAATTTGAATTATGCTCAGGCTTTTGACTAAATCAATTTTCAAAGTATGGGTGTATTACAAAGTGAAATGAAAATCTTACACATACAAACAAGCACAAGAAAATAGATAATAATCCTTATCAGGAATTATAAGACCAATGGAAATGTCTACTAGAGATATGACTTTTCTTCCATGTGTTGTTTTTAAGTCACAAGAGAAGTTATTTAGAAGAAAAAATGAAATAATAATTAGTAAAATGCTGCAATCTATTTTTGTCTACTTGAACTTAATATGCACTATTGTACAAATGTGCATGCACAATGACACATAAATATGCATGAGTCTAAATGATAATTTATTTTTATGTCTTTTTTCCAGATGTTTGCAAATACTACCAGTGCATTGATTTGACCTAACCAAAAACTTTGCTGAGATCTCTACCATTCAAATGAATCCTAAGATGTTTTAGGTATTACATGGAAGAACTTTCTCTTACCTCAATTAGGCAAAAGTTACTTGGCTTGTTTTTTAACTCTACTCTAAAACAATAATTTAGTATAATATAGATATAAGTAAAATAGATGCTTAATATTATATAATGGAAAATTTTACCAGATTCATTATTTTACCCAAATAATTATTTCAGTGATAGTTAGAAGATACCATTGTTAGGCTAGTAAGCATAGTTGTTTTGATCAGAATATGGCAAAGAATTAATCGTTTGGTTAATTGTGTCCATACTCCATAGTCCTGTATTACATTCCCAAACCCTGACCAGCTCTGGACAATTGTGTGTCAGAGGTGAACAGGAAAGCCAATCAAGAATGTTAATGACACAACCCAAAGAAAATGCTTAAGTACATATATAAAACTGCAGCATTAAATAAGAGGAGTATATGTCTATAATCAAATGAAATTTTTCTATAGCAAGATTTATCAAGAAGCAGAGACAAGAGCAAAGAATTTCCATGTGATCCTACAAAGAGAGCTTAGGCATGATACATACTACTGTACTTACTTTGGTACTATATATCACTCAAAATTCCTATATATAAGATTGTATTGCTCAGTTATCTCATACTAGATAAAGGTGCCCAAAATATACATTGGAGAAAAGATAGCCCCTTCAACAAGTGGTGTTGGGAAAACTGGAAATCCATATGCAGTAAAATGAAACTAAACCCCTATCTTTCACCATGCACAAAACTCAACTCAAAGTGGATCAGAGACCTAGGAATTAGACCAGAGACCCTACACCTAATAGAAGAAAAAGTAGGTCCAAAGCTTCATCATGTCAGATTTGGCTCTGACTTCCTTAACAAGACTCCTAAAGCACAAGAAATAAAATGAAGAATCAATAAATGAGATGATTTCAAACTAAAAAGCTTCTTTTCAGCAAAAGAAACAATCAACGAGGTGAAGAGAGAGCCTACATTTTGGGAGCAAATTTTTGCCACGCGCATGTCAGATAGAGCACTAATCTCCAGGATATATAAAGAACTCAAAAAACACCAAAAAAAAAAAAACCAATCAACCCAATCAATAAATGGGCTGAGGAGCTGAACAGACAATTCTCAGAAGATGATATACAATTGATGAACAAATATATGAAAAAATGTTCAATATCTCTAGCAATTAGAAAAATGCAAATCAAAATTACTCTAAGATTTCATCTCATGCCAGTCAGAATGGGAATTATCAAGAATACAACAACAATAAGTGCTGGCAAGGATGTGGGGGGAAAGGCACACTCATACCTTGCTGGTGGGACTGCAAATTGGTGCGACCAACCTGGAAAGCAGTATGGAGATTCCTTAGAAAACTTTGAATGAAACTACCATTTGACCCAGCTATCCCACTCCTTGGTCTATACCCAAAGGACTTCAAAACAGCATACTACAGTGATGCAGCCACTTTAATGTTTATAGCAGCTCAATTCACAATAGCTAAATTATGAAACCAACCCAGATACCCTTCAACAGATGATTGGATAAAGAAACCGTGGTATATATACACAATGGAATATTACTCAGCAATAAAGAAAATAAAATTGTGGCATTTGCAAGTAAATGGATGGAGTTAGAGAATATCATGCTAAGTGAAGTAAGCCAATCCCCAAAAACCAAGGGCCCAATGTTTTCTCTGATAAGTGGATGCTAATCTATAAAGGGGGAGGGGAGCATGGGAAGAATGGAGGAACTTTGGATTAGCCAAAGGGAAGGGAGGGGTGGGAAAGGGGCATGGAGAGAGGAAAGATGATGGAATGAGATGGATATCACTACCCTAGTTATATGTATGATTACACAAATGATGTGACCCTACCTTGTGTACAACCAGGGATATAAAAACCTGTGCCCCATTTGTGTTCAATGAATCAATGGACGTTCTGCTGTCATGTATGTATAACTGATTAGAACAAATAAAAATAAATAAATAAAAAGATTGTATTGCTTTATTGTATGTCCACTTTATTTTTAGGAAAAAGAGAGAATTTGCTTGCATTGAGACTGGATTTTGATAGTAAGCATTTTTAGAAGTATTAATGGTATCAGCTTAAGACATAGAGGATCTGAGGAAATTGCTTATCCATTCATCTCTTGATTATGTTTATGAAGTAATTCTATGTCTTTCTGAAAGACTTTGTCATAGGTCACAATAACATAAACTCTTTGAAATATGGTGGCTAAAAGATAAAACATGAACTGTTACAATGGATTACCCTTCATTCAGCAGATTCAAATCAAAAAGCAGAAACTTTGTTAAGTGGCACATAATTCTATGATCCTTTATTTATTCATATTCATTTCAAAGAAATAAGGACTAAGTAGAGTCTATTTTGAAGCCAATGACTGTAATTGGTATTATTTGGAGCTTAGAGGTCATCACTCAGTGTTAACAACAGGTAAAAAACTGAACCAACTGAAAACCAGTAACTTTTCTTAGATCTGATAGAGAAGATAGGTCACAGGGCAAACTACTACCTCCAAACCGCTAGAGAGACAGGCAGTTAAGGAGAATCTCAATTTACGGAAGTAGGTACAGTGGTGCACAGTGGTAATTCCAGCAACTCAGAAGTCTGAAGCAGGAGAATCACAAGTTCAAGGCCAGCCTGGGCAGCTTAGTGATACCCTGTCTCAAAATAAAAAATAAAAAGAACTAGGGGTGTAGCTCAGTAGTAGAGTACCCCTGGGTTCAATCCTGAGTACTGCCTAGAAATAAAATAAAATAAAATCAGAATAACTTATCAGAACACCAACTTATCAGAATAAGAACCCATGAATAGAAAGTAGAAATCTCTGCGAGAACAAGTGCCAGGGTAGGACAATCTGAACTGTAAATGAGAAATTGCTGAAGGCTCAAAGACGACAAGTCTGAGAGTTAAAAACTCCATGGGAACCCATTCACAGGTGGACACCAACGTATTTTTTGTTTCATTCAATTCCTATTAGGTTCTCACATCGGTATTCCCTTGTGTTTCTGAAAAGGGGAAGGGAAAATAAACTATTTAAAAATGTACAGAATATTTATTTGTTTGGCTGGTTTGGTTTGTTTTTAACAAGCCCTACCCTTTGACTTTGTGTCAAAGTCTCATTGGGTTTTTTTTTTGTTCGTTTGTACCAGGGATTGAACTCAGGAGCACTCAACCACTGAGCCACATCTCCAGCCCTAATTTTTTGTGTTTTTATTTAGAGACAGGGTCTCACTGAATTGTTTAGCCCCTCACCGCTGTTACTGAGGCTGGCTTTGAACTCGTGATTCTCCTGTCTCAGCCCCCAAAGTGCTGGGATTACAGGCGTGGGACACCAGGCTGGCTTCACTGAGGTTTTATCAGAGCCTATTAAATTAGGGAAAGGGAAACAACCCTGCTCCATCCCCACCCTCATCTCTCCAGCCTTGGCTTGGGGAAAGGCAAATACCTAACTCCAACTTCCTTTGGATATCCTTCTCACCCAAGGTGGTAAAGGGGGCCTGAGAAACACCAGTGAAATTCACAGTCCCAGGGAACAGCTTCTCCAAAGGAGGGAGACCTAATCCTAGGTTTTCAGAATATTGCCTACCACCACAATAGTGCCACTATTTACTAAAGGCATATTTACTTTGCTTCCTTTTACCCAGTAAATCCTGTCCACCTTTCAACCAAAAAAAAAAAATTACAAAGCATACTAAAAGGCAAAAATATGAAGAGACTGAGCATACATCAAAAACAAATATTGGAAGGATCAGACCAGAATTTCTTAAAAAATAAGATTAATATGCTAAATGCTTTGATGGAAAGAGTAGACAACATACAAGAACAGATGGAGAATGCAGAAAAAGAAAATGTTAATGAGAAAATGATATGCTAGAGAATAAAGCCAATGCAACAGAAATGAAGGCTTTCTTTGGTGGGCACATTAGTAGACTGTACATGACTGAGTGTATGGTTTGGATGTGAGGTGTCCCCCAAAAGCTCACCTGTGAGACAATGCAAGAAGGTTCAGAGGAGAAATAACTGGGTTGTGAGGGTCCTAATTCAATAAGTGATTTAAATCCCCTGGTAGGGATTAACAAAGTGATAACTAAAGTGGCAGGGTGTAGCTGGAGGAAGTGGTAATTGGAGTGTGGATTTGGTGTGAATATTTGTATCTGGAGAGTGGAATCTCTCTCTCTCTGTTTCTCGGTCACCATGGGCTGCTTCCCTCTGCCACACTCTCCCTCCATGTTGTGCAGCCTCAGCTTGAGCCCTTAGAAATGGAACCTGTCTTCTATGGGCTAAGACCTCTGAAACCATGAACTCCTGAATAAACTTTTCCTCCTCTATAGTTGTTCTGGTCAGATCCTTTAGTCACAGCATCAAAAAAGCTGACTAAAACACTGAGGAAAGAATCTCTAAGCTTGAGGATATTAAAGGCTCCAACAACTATGCCTATGCATATCGTAACCAAGCTTTATAAAATTAAAGATTTTGAAAAATCTTTAAAGAAGGTGGGGGCAGGAATCTTACCTATAGAGGACCAAAGATAAGAATTAAATTCTATTTCTCCCTAAAATCCAGGCTAGCAAGAAATGAGATCCTAATTAGAATAAGTTATACTCTGTGTATGTATAGTATGTCAAAGTACACTCTAATGTCATGTATGTCTAAATAGAACAAATAAAAAATCTTAAAAAATAAAATCCTCTTTTCAAAAAAAAAAGAGTGGAATGAAATATTTCAAGGGTTGAGAGAGGGAGAGAGAGAACTCACAAACCTAGAATGCTGTACCTTGTAAAGTGAAGAATTATTTTCTCCAACAAATAAAAATAGAGATCTTATGATTTAGATATTAGGTGTCCACCAAAAGCTCATGTGTGAGTCAATGCAAGAAATCTCAGAGGTGAAACAATCAGTTTATGAGAGCCATAATCTAATCAGTGCATTAATCCACTTGAATGGATTAACTGGGTGGTAACTGTACACAGGTAGGGTATGACTGAAAGAGGTAGGTCACTGGAGGCATGACTTTGGGCATATATTTTGTCCCTGGAGAATGGAAATTCTCAATCTCTCTCTCTCTCTCTCTCTCTCTCTCTCTCTCTCTCTCTCTCTCTCTCCTTCTGTCCTCCTTCCCTCTCCCTCTCTCTCCTTCCTGGTGGCCATGTCCTAAGCTGCTATTCTCCACTACACCTTTCCATCATGATGTTCTGCCTCATCTTGGTCCCAGAGCAATGTGGTTGGCCATATAAAGACTAAAACCTCTGAATCTGTAAGTGCCAAATAAACTTTTCTTCCTTTATAATTGTTCTTGTCAGGTCTTTTGGTCACAATGGTGAAAAAGCAGCATAAAACAAGGGTGAATTTGTTGTCGGTAGACTTGTCTCACAAGAAATAGTTTTAAAAGTTCTTTACAAAGAAGGAAAATTATGTAGGTGAAAGCTAGCATACACATAAAGAAAGGAAAAAATGTCAGAGAAGTAATGTGTAAAGGTAAAATAAAAATGTATTTTTTTCTTATTTTAAACTAATCAGATAACATTTGTTCAAAATAATAATGATATATTTGATCTCACACACACACTTATGTATATTTATGCATATGGGAAATGAGTGACAGCAATGATTCTAGGCACAAGAGAGAGGAATTAGGAATATTTCATTATAATGTATTAGCACTAACTGTGAAACCATATAGTGTTATTTAAAAGTGAACTTGAATTAGTTATAAGTGTATAGTACCAACTCTAGGGCAAACACTAATCTTTTTTTAAAAGGCAATATAACAGACATAGTAAGAGAGGAAATAAAATAATGTTTGTAAATGTTTGATTAAAACACAGAAGCCAACACAGAGGAGAAGGCAAACACAGAAACAGAGAATAATGTTAACAAACAGAAAACAGTAATAAATATAGGAGACATTAATCAAAGTATGTCAATAATCATGGAATGTTGGTGGTCTCTTTTAATGCACCAATTAAAAGACAGAGATTATCAGAGTGAATCAAAAAGCAGGCCCCAACTGTATACTTTCTATATGAAACTCGGATTAAGTATAATAAAAACATGCAGGAAAAAGAAACATATGGAGAAAGATTCACTCTGCTAACACCAATCAAAAGAGAGTGGGAATAATTGCATTAATTTCAGACACAGCGGACTTAAGAGCAAGGGAAAATTATAAGAGATAAAGAGGAACTTTCCACGATGATAAAGGGTAATACTTCAAGAAGACATAACAATCCTTAAGGTATATGCACCTAATCACACAGCATCAATATTTGTGAGGCAAAAACTGATAGAACTGCAAGAGAGAAAGATTGTTGATCCACTATTACAATTCACGATTATATTTGGAGACTGAAATACTCCTATAGCAGAAATGGACAGATTAAGCAGGCAGAAAATTAATAAGAACTTAGTTGAACTCAGTAGCAGAATCAATCAATTGGACCTAATTGATATCTATAGAACACAGCTTATACATTCTTCTCAAGTTCACATGAAACAATCATCCGAACACCACATTCTGCGCTGTAAAACACATCTTAACAAATTTAAAAGAACAGAAATCATATAATGTCTGTTCTCACACCACAATGGATTTAAACGACAAAAGCAATGACAGCTGGAAAACTCAAAATACTTGGAGAATAAACTACACACTTCTAAATTAAAAGTGGGTAAAAGAAGAAATCTCAAGAGAACTTAAAATATTTTGAACTAGATACAGATGAAAATAGACTGCATCAATCTGTGAGATGCAGTGAAAGCAGTGCTTAGAGGAAAATGTCTAGCATCAAATGCAAATATTAGGGAAATGACTAGATCTAAAGTCATTCATCTAAATTACTAACTCTGAAAACTAGAATATTAAAAATGAACTCAATAAAAAATAATCAGAAGGAAAGGGTTAATAGCAAAAATCAATGAAATTGAAAGTAGGAAATCCTTAGAGAAAACCAACAAAATCAAAGACTAGTTCTTTTTCTTTTCTTTTTTCTTTCTTTCTTTTTCCTTTCCTTTTTTTTTTTTTTTTTTTGTATTGGGGATTGAATCCAGGGATGCTCAATCATTGAACCACATCTCCAGCCCTTTTACGTTTCATTTTGAAACAGAGTTTTGCTAAGTTGCTTAGAGTCTCACCAAGTTGCTGAGGCTAGCCTTGAATTTATGATCCTCCTGCCTCCTCCTCCCCAGTCACTGGGATTACTAGTGTATGCCACCACACCCGGATCTATAAAGTTGGAAAGCCCCTAGCCAGGCTAAGAAAAAAACAGAAGTACAAATAACCACCATCAGTAAAGAAACAAGACAATCACTTCATATGCCTTGGACATTAAAAAGTAATAATATTATGAACAACTATTGACATAAATTTGATAACTCAGATGATATGGACCAATTTCTTGATATACACTATCTGTCAAAATTTACACACAGAGAAAATTAGATGATTTGCAATAGGCCTCTATTTTATTAAATAAATGGGATCAATAATTAATAACCTTCTAAACAGAAAAATGCCAGGTCCAAATGACTTCAGTGGTGAATTCTACCAAACATTTAAGGAAGAAATTTTATCAATTTTCTAAAATCCCCCTTTCAGAAAATAGAAGCATAGAGAATACTTTCTAACTCATTTTATTAAGACAGCATTACTTTAATATCAAAA
The DNA here is from genome assembly GCA_028644305.1 of Xerus rutilus. Taxonomy (NCBI): domain Eukaryota; kingdom Metazoa; phylum Chordata; class Mammalia; order Rodentia; family Sciuridae; genus Xerus; species Xerus rutilus. The sequence continues at coordinate 50,369,211 of CM053410.1, read as the reverse complement.
TCAGATTTTTAAAAGTTATAAGAAAATTGAGCTGCACATGGTGGCACTGATCTGTATTCTCAGCTTCTCAAGAGGCTAAGTCAGGAGGATCATAAGTGTGAGGACAGCATCAGCAACTTAGTGAATGATCACCTCAAAATAAAAAATAAATAAAAGGAACCGGGTGTGGCTCTACAGTACAGCACCCTGGGTACAATCCCTAGTAGTAGACACACACAAACACACACACAGAGAGAAAGAAAGAAAGAAATAGGAAGAAAGAAAACAAGTATAGATCTATAACTTTCAGGAAAACAGATGCAAAAATTCATAACAAAATATTAGTAAATAGAATCAATGATGTATAAAGATAATTACATACCAAAACCAAGGGAGATTTTTTCTAGGTATGCAAGGTTAATTGAACATTCAAAAATCAATTGCTGTAATCCATCCCATCAACAGACTAAAGGAGAAAAATTACACGATCATATAATTAGACACAGAAAAAGAATTTGACCATAAGAAAAAAAAGTCTTCAGGAAACTAGGAAAAGAGGGAGAACTTCCTCAACTTAATAAGGAATATCTACCAAAAACTCTAACTAGCATTATAATTAACAGGATAATAGACAAGAAAGGAAAACAAGAGATATTGATTGGAAATGAAAAAGAACTGTCTTTAGTATTAGATGACATGATCATCTATGTTTGAAATCTGAAAGAATAGACAAAAATACTCTTGGACTAACAAGCAAGTATGGAAAGTTTGTTGGATATGATGTTACTGTATAAAAGTCAATCACTTTTTTTATCTACCAGCAATGAATAAATGAAATTTGAAATTAACATAGATTTCATTTAAATCACGTGAAAAATTAAAATAGCCATATGTAAACCTAACAAAATATATAAAACTACAAAACTCTGAAGAAAAAGGAACTAAGTTAATGGAGAGACCATCCATGTTCATGGACAGAAGGACTCAATATTTTCAAGATGTCAACTCTTCCCAACTTAATCGGTTATTCAATGCAATCCCAGTTTTGGGTTTTGTAATCAAAATTCCACAACTTATTTTGTGGATTTTGGTGAACTGATTCTAATGTTTATTCAAAGAGGCAAAAGATTTAGAATAGCCAACTCAGTATTGAAGGAGAAGGAAAAAAATCAAAGTCAGAGGACTGATTTTAAAACTTACTATAAAGCTATATAAAAATGACCCATTTAGTCATGAAAAGAGATAGAGGAAACTTAACTGCATATTACTAAGTGAAGGAAGCTGATCTGCAAAGGCTTCACATTCTAACCCCAAGTATATGACATTCTAGAACCATGGAAACTCTAAAAAATATCAGTAGTCCCTAGGAGTTGGGGGATAAGGAGGGATGTATGGTTAAAGCACAGAGGCTTTTCAAGGAAGTGAAATTACTCTGTTAATAAGTACAATGATAGTTATATATAATTATGCACTTGTCAAAACACAGATAATGTACAGCCCAAGAATGGACCCTAATGTAAACTCTGGACCTTAAATGACAATAATGTATCAATTTAGGCTCAGTGATTATAACAAAGAGATGACTCTGGGGATTCCATTGGGGCATGAGAACAGGAAGAATAAGGTAACTCTATAGTTTCTGCTCATTTTGGCGAGGGGGGCGGGAACCTAAACTGCTATTTAAAATAAATTTATTGATTAATAATTTTAAAAGGCCAATGATTTGCCATGATGTTAGCAAGTTATTAGTAGTATATTCTAGCTCATAGGCCTTAGGTCTTGTTGCTTAGCAAAATTTTTATTTCAACATATTAAAGATAAGAAAATGTGAATACAATAATAAGTGTTAAAATAGCCTCATGAATAGTGTGACTTGGTACAAGAAAATCACTTTAAGAAATATTTCTAAAACAGGAAACATATTTTGGAAGATCCTAGTGTTTTTTTTTTAAATATTTTTGTAGTTGTAGATGGACACAGTACCTTTATTTTATTTATTTTTATGTATGCTGAGGATCAAACCCAGTGCCTCATACATGCTAGGCAAGTGCTCTACCACTGAGCTACAACCCCAGCTCCTTTAGTATTGTTTTTAATGGAATAATAATGTGCTGTACAACTACAAAACAAATTATATTACATAAAATATAACATTATATTGAATTTCTCAAATAAGTGTAAATAAAATTTGTTAAAGCAAGTTATTATACCCATTTTTCAGATAGAAAGAAAAAGAGCTTGTAGAGTTCAAGCAGAGAAAATACTTCTGCTTGCATATGGCAGAGCCAGGATTCAAACACTAGTTTGTTTCACCCAAGTTCACACTCTTCAGCACTGTCCTAGTTTTATATATCAGTCTTTCATGAGCTATAGCAACATGAGTCTAAACCTCAGAAGAGGATACAGTCTTGACATAATGTCAAAATCAAGTTTCTGAAGGACCATATTCTGGACCTGGTGAATTATCTAAGGTCTATAAAATATCACCTTGAAGGTCTCCTGGCAGGTTGACCTTTTCTAGTGATTCTTCTATCCTTCTTCGTACTCTTATTCAAACTGAAGCAGAAATTTCATAATAGCTACAAAAAGATTATTTGAGAATGGATGGGGATGATTTAGCATTAGCAAAAAGATAATACAAGCAATTACAAATGGCATAAAGTGGGGACATTAACTTCCACAATTTTTTCCTAATTATTACACGAATTTGAAACTCTTATCCATAGCTGGCTTTAGAGAAATGCCTTTATATTCTTCTTTCATCCTTTTCCTCTGTGCACCCAATTGTCATGTCAGGATGGATTGAAATAATTTCCTTGTATAAGGGCTTTTAATAATAATTGCAAAGAATGCCCAGGCTCTCAAATCTTCGCATTAGTTCTCCAAAGTTCACACTTCATATCCCATCTTTATCAACCATATTGCTAAGCTAGAGCTGCTTTCCAGATCTACTCAAAGCCAGCACTTAAGAGGATTGCTTTCCTTCAGTGGGCTCTGTGCAGTGAGTGCCACTAGCTATTTATTACTGGGAAATAGTTTTTTTTGTTATTTGGCATTACAATTCTCTCTCTCTGTCCTGTATTCTTCCTTTTTTGTTGTTGTTGTTTTATTTTGTTTCATTTTGGGGGCCTATGCACTGAAGTTAAGACAGTGTGAAGGCACACTGTATAGTTTGCCCAGAAAAATGGTTTCCAGAATGGAACAAACAATAATTTCCCCCTCCTGCCTTCCATCTTGCAGAAACAAAAACTTCCTCTTATACCTGATACAAATCATAACCACCTTTTTGGGTTGCAGCCACATAAGGCCTCTCTGCTTAACTATTCCCAACTCATTGGAATGTACCTCCTTGGTTACAGAGTGAACCCCCATTCCCCACAATCTCTGAGAAGAACACAAACTTTAGCCCATGTTTGCTGAAATAATAAGAGCTCAAACGTTCTATGACTGCTTTTCAGATGAGGAGATTCATTTTTCAATTTTTTTTTGTACTGGGTAGCGAACTTAGGGGTACTTTACCTCTGAGCCACATCCCCAACCCATATTTTTTAAAATTGAAACAGGGTTTTGCTAAGTTGTTGAGGCTGACTTGTAGTTTACAGCCCTCTTGCCTCAGCCTCCCCAGTCACTGGGATTACATGCATGCACCACCCACCCAGTTGGATAAGAAGGTGCTAATGTGCTTTTGCTCAGTGTGAAGATTTAGCATCCAGTCAGCATGGCTCCTTGTGGGCAGGATTATTTTCTGGATCATCAGAGCCTCCTGAGGGACCAGGGCTGGGTAGTTTCGTTTGTGAGTTAAATCTTCAATAGTAAACCAAGATATGAAATAAAAGCTATAAAGTCTCACTGCTAGACTTCAAATTTGGAAAAGAAGAAAGAAGACGATAAAAAGAAAAGAATGTGTTGTGACTTTTAAACTGACTATTGACTTTCACTGGAGTGCTCAGCTCACATTGTGATTAGGAGTCTGCACCATAATTGTTCTTGTCATCCATACACTTGGTACAGTCGATATCTTTTTATCATATACATTTTTAATCATGTATTAATAAACAAGAAGTTTGTATCTTATTGATGATTGGATTATATTATTGACTAGCTCCACGATTCCACACATGGCTTCTGAAAATATAAACAAGGTCAGAATGTAAAGATCATGCAAAGTACATCAAAGACATAAATTAATCTTTTCTCCAGCTCTTTCTCTAACTCTGGGGACAATGATTAGAAGAACAGCAGAGGAATTTGGAAATTATTTATCAATTGAATAAGTGATTTGGTCAGACTAAAGAGAATAATACAAATAGCAATTAAACTGAAATTATTTTATTGTATCAGAAGGTGGAAAGTGCTTTTCCTTTTCGTTACCTTTTGGTTGTGCTTAATTTGTTGAATAGAATTGGGTCTGGACTGCTTTAAGAATCCTTGCTGAGGTTATAAGGGAATAAGGCCCCCGTGGTGGTTGGCAAACAGAAAATGTTCTATTTGAAAAAATGAATTTTACTTCACCACCTGCCACAAAAGGATTAGGATTTTCTCCTCACAAGGCTGGGCTCTTGGTATTAGCATTTCCCCCTCTCCCTCCCTATATACCTTCCTACAGTGGGATGCCAACCCTCCCCATCACATCTATTCCTGGCGCAGACGACCCAGCTTTCCCAGACTTCCACTGACCAATGAGGCTTCACTGGCAATACAAACTCTATGAATGCTACATAAGCTCTAGGTGGAAAATCTCAAGTATCATTCAGTTCAATGCAACTCTCAATGGAGCATACATTCAAACTCTTCTTTCTTTGTTCTTCATTAAAACCTCAGTATCAACCTAAAGATAGTCCTCACATCATCTCTGGTCACTGGGAAATGGAAGGAAACCCAGACCCCACCTGACCCTCCTTCTTCATTTATTTGGCCTGTGAACTTTGTCTTCTCTTAATAACCATAACCCCACCCCTTCTACCTGTTCTGGGCACTCTGAAAATGGACTCCTTGGTTTTTAGGTCTTTCTTTTTAAAGTAGCCTTTAATTCCCTGTCACTCCTCAAACCTGTGTCTTTTGCTTGGTTTCTACAGCCTGGTTAACTGTGCCATTATCGACTTTTTGTTTGTTTTTTTCAGACAGTGTCCTATGTATCCCAAGCTGGCCTGAAACTCCTGGGCTCAAGTGATCTCCCTGCATTAGACTTCCAAGTAGCTGAAACTATAGGTGTATGCCACCGCACCTAGCAACTTCTTGGTTTTGATAACGTAAGTATGGATCTGTAAAATGCTACCCAGGGAGCCAGGCGCGGTGGTGCACATCTGTAATCCCAGCACTTTGGGAGGCTAAAACAAGAGAATTGCTAGTTCAAAGCCAGCCTCAGAAATGGCGAGGCACTAGGGAACGCAGTGAGACGCTGTCTCTAAATAAAAATACAAAATTGGGCTGGGAATGTGGCTCAGTGGTCAAGTACTCCTGAGTTCAATCCCTGGTACCAAAAAAAAAAGATGTTACCCAGGGAAACTAGGTGATAAGTACATGCACAGGACCTCTCACTATGTTTTGCAACTTCTTTTGCATATATAGTTATTTTTAAATAAAAAGTATTTAAAAATAAGACCTACACATGATAAAAGCTAATCTTGCCTACAGCTCATATTTACCTGTTAATACAAATGTTTCTGAACTCTTGGATATAATTCTGTAACTCACAGTTATTTTGGGGGTGAGATATTGGGGAGGAGAGATTATCAGTTTTATTACAGGAGTTGTCTTTGATTTGGGAGTTTTAACTACTTTTGTAGAGGGGTGGTAGGGTGCATGAGGAGACAGGAAGAAAAACAGATTTAAGTACAAAAATAAGAAAAGGATTGCTTTTCAGCTAGACTGGAAGGAGGTAATCGAAAGTACAAATACTTCTAATATTCACATAAAATTAAATCTTGACTTTCTAATGATAAAATGTATTCAAATAGAATTAATACTTCTTAGGAGCTCTTCATTTGCATCCACCTTATGTATATAGTGAATTATAGTTTTCAAAATTCACATTTATTATCTCTTTGATCTTCATAAAAATTCTATGACACAGGCAAAGCAGCAATCATTATTCCCATTAAAATCTGAGAAAACTGTAGATCAGACAAGATGAGTGTACCTTCTTAGGAAAAGCTAAGACTTGAACTGGTATTTTCTAATTTTTCGTCAGTTGTTCTTCCTAATTTACCATATATTATTAGAATATCCAAGTTGGGAATTTATGTTTACCTGGAACAAAATTTATTTTTATCTTAAACAGCAAAACCCACCCAAGTTGCTTACTTTGCTTTGTTTTTGCTTGGGAAAAAAGAATTGCTTTTTTTTTTTTAGTACTGGAGATTGAACTCAGGGGCACTTGACCATTGAGCCGCATCCTCAGCCTTATTTTGTGTTTTACGTAGAGACAGGGTCTCACTGAGTTGCTTAGCGCCTTGCCGTTGCTGAGGCTGGCTTTGAACTCGTGATTCTCCTGTCTCAACCTCCCTAAGTGCTGGGATTACAGGCTTGCGCCACCGCGCCCAGCTAAGAATTACTTTTAACAGTAACAGTATCCTGAAAAAAATTACAAGCAGTGAATGTTAATGATCTTTGTGGCCTTTACCTATACTTTGAGTCCTCCTATGTGTAAAATTCTCTGGGTCCCTCACTCCATATGTCTGCAGCTCTCCACCTTTTGATACACGTGATTTCACCTCCATATTATGTTCTTTTTAAATCTGCAGATTTGATCAGTCACTTAGAAGGAGCTTTTCAAAAATGTTCATTCCATTTTGCAGATTTAATTGAATTCCTTCAAGCATTTGAACAGATTCATAAATTTATTTATTCTAGATTTATTTTTAAAGAGTTCACTTACTTTTATCTGAATGAACAAAACTTTCCCAAGAAATTAAATAACTTTTATTCATCTAAGACATTAAGTATATGTATATATGTATGATGAACAAAAAAATTTTTAGATGTTCCCCCAATTTATAGTGTAGTAAGCTATCACCTTATAAGTCTACACCAGTTGCCTAGTTTCACACTTTAGTTAGGAGTTAGAAGTCTATTTCTCTACTAGAAGAGATACTTTTCTCTTATCAGAATACATTAAATATTAAATATGCCCATGCTCCTTTAAACATGAAATTTCAGTATTGTGGTGTTTTTAATTTTTTAATGATTAAATATAGAATAAAATGGCCCTTTTTGATACATAAGTAAAATTTTGTAACCATTTATAAAGACAGGATATAGGACACCTAAGTTTTCCTTTACTTTCTAAATGATTCCTCTAATTCCTTGTGTGACTATTGCCTGCTGCTCCTTAAATGCATGTCTTTAGCTTTTCCTCTGTGGTCTGGATAAATGTGTCAATGCCAATTTCTTGGTTTCAAAAAGTGGTGATTATTATACCAGATGTTACCTGAAGAAAGTTGAATGACGGGTATATAGGACCACTTACACTATTTTGAAACTTAAGTTTATACTTATTTAAAAACAAAAAAAATTAAAAATCATATCTCAAATGTTTTTGTTTTGTCTTGTTGGTGGTACTGGGGATTGAACCCAGAGCTTCACACATGCAAGTGCTCTACCACTGAGCTACACCCCTCACTCCCTTTATTTTATTTTATTTTTTTGAGACAAAGTCTAAGTTGCCCAAGATAGACTTGAACTTATGATCCTCCTGTCTCAGCCTCCCTAGCAGCTGGGATTATAGGTATGTGTCATCATGCCTAGCTTGAAATCTTTTAATATATAAAAATGATCCTAATAAATCAACAGAGTTTCTAAAATTCCCATTAGATTGATAATTTTCTAATGAAGAGATATTTTATCTTCTAAGAAAACTAAGGTATGGATTTTTTTGTTCAATTATTTTTTTTATGGATGAGACACCTGCTACTTTATAGAATACAGCTGTATATAGTTAAATTAATTGAATCACCTTGCAAGTAAAGAAGAGTTACGGCAGAACCACAATCAGGAGCTGATCAAAGCCCCCAAACTGGCAGATGTCAGGAGAAACAAAGTGCAAGTCAATTCAAAAGTGAGAAAACAAGGGTATACTTCAGAGATCAAATTTTAGCTTCTGATGTTCTCTGATATATCATACTGTATTTATGCAATAGTTCATCTCCTTGAATTACTGGAGTAGTTCTTAGTCTCAGTGGCATTTGACTTTTAGGGCCAAAAATCCTCAGTTAAAAGATTGTTCATAAAATGTAAACACTACATTTATTTTACTTTGTTTAACACTGTGTTGATAAATGATTATATATATATATTTTAATTAGCTTTGACTTGATATATCAATTATAAAACTTTGAAGAGATGCAGATAATTTGACTGCAGAGTAAGACCTTCTCCCCATTGTCAAGACTAAATAAGGATGGGATACTAAGACAAGGATCAGGCAAGTACAGTGAAATAAGTTGAAGGTTGGTCTTTAGGACCAGATTGCCAATAACAGGGGCCAGTGACAATCCTGGATTCCAAGGTGCTGGGCTGGAGCTTTTGCTTAAAGTCAAGACTGACCCTCCTACAATGAATAGAACTGGCAGTGGGTAAAGGGAGTGGCCACCATTGTGGGGAGAGGAGGTGAGCAGGCTGTCAGCCACACAAGTTTCAATAGAACTGGTCTTGAGTGGAAAGTCTCAGTTAGGCACCACTACCACCTGTTTTATTTTCTCCTGACAGTGCAGAGGGATTTTTTTATTTCTCAAATTGATTTTAAATTTATAGATGCTAATATTTGAAATTAGTCTCATTAGTTTCAAATATGTAGATTTATGGAATTAGCCTTATTGACCAAATTGAGTAAAGATTTAAGGATTGAGTAACTTCCAACTTTGTTTTCTGACAAGAAAGAGATCTCATTCATGATCAGCATTTCTACAGATATGTTTTTCTTGATGAAGGATATTGTTTAATCACCCAGTAGATATTTTAGAAACAGAGAGCTTCTCTGTTGCTAATGACTGAGTATTTTATTTACCTGATTTAATTATCCAGCTGTAGCCAAAGCATCATTTTGGACAAATTTTGGGACAGAATCTCCCTGATGAAAGAAAGCTTTAAGATGAACAAAAAATTTATTTCAGGCATATATCATTTCATATTAGGTGATGACTCAGTCTCAATTATGCTCTCATTTGAGGTATAGGTGAACACCTACCAAGATAGAAAGGAGCATGATAAAATGAACTGAACAGATAATTTCCACAAAGATCAATCCACAGTAGCAATTCTATAATTCTGCTCAGGTTTCCTTTTACCATATTACTTCCTTAGTGTTATGATACTGAAATACCTAATCATGTATCACAGATTAGCTCTCTATATGCTTCTAAAACACCTACTGGGTGATTAAATATTCTTCCTCAAGAAAAAGATATTTAAAGAAATGCTAAAAATATATCAAAATCCCTTCATGAATTCAAGTCACTCACATTAACTGGCTTGGCTCTTATAGCTTCCTAAAGGTCACCTGTGTGGTTATTTGCATTCATTGTGCCATCAACAAATATAAATTAAGCCACCTGCAAGAAAAAGAACTTTAAATTTAGGCAATGGGCATAGACTAGGCCCAAAGGATCCATTTCCACTAAATGAGGCTATAAAAACTAAACATGACCTAAGCATTCTTCTGCCCTCCAAAACAAGGCTCAAGATGACAGTAAAGCCAAGAAAACATACTACCTGGAAGAAAGCAAAGGACAGGTCGAACATTTACTCATCCCACCTTTTCTAGGTACAACAAAGGACAGATAAAATATAGGATTGGAAAAACCACTGGTCTTAAATGCAGTAGCTTTTCTTATATTTCTCAGATGGTAAATCAGAGATTTACACACCACACACACACACACACACACACCTCCACTCTCAGTAAAATATCATCTCTACGATGAATTGGTAGGAAGTACAATCCCAAAAGACAGAATAAGAGCTCCCAGAGGGCCATTACTTAAAGAGTACAGCATACTTTTCTCTTCAGTGCAGAATCCGGGTGTGTGAATGTACATAGTGGAACCTCTCCAGAATTTTACCCTAATAATTCATCTGCAATAGTCTGGGTCATTCTGTGTGGATTGAGGGTTGAATCTGCAAGAAAGGTAGCCTGGTGGCGGTGGAGAAAGGTAAGGCTCTACTAGATGTCTGGGATCATTCAACTTATTGCCTGTCTTCTTTGGAGGGATAATAATGGCTCTTGGTCATAATTACTTTCCCTAGGAATTTTTGAGGAAACTTGTGGTTTCTTATATTAATCAACCATGAAAATGGAAGTATCCTGGATATTTTCCTATCATTGATCAGTTTTCTTGGTTCAAGATGAAACTAAATTTCTGGATGCCATTTCCCAGGGTAATGTTATTTTTAAAAAAAGAAAGAAAGAAAGAAAAAATTTTAAATATCAATTTGTGCTTAAGAATATTGGTTAAAACAAAGTTAAATAGTTTTCTTTACTCTGGGGCTTTGCAGTACCTTTCATAGTCTAAGGGACATTAAGAATTTCCTGGAGGGAGAGACATAGTTGTCAATGTTTCCAAATTTTCTTAACCATAGAATCCTTTTCTTATAAAGCACCCCACTTGACAGATGTTTTGTAGGTACATTTGAATTAAATCCTGCTTCAAATGTGTTTCAAAAAAAGTGTCACTAAATCCTTGTCCTCTATCTTGCAGTTGGCCCCAGGTGATTGATGATAAAGACCACTCCAAATACCAGTTTTTTCTTTCATTTTTCCCCCTACAATGAAAAGCCAAGGTAGACCAGTTGCTCTGTTTGGAAAGAATTTACAGAGGATGGTAAAATCATACTGAACCACTAGTGAGGCACAATTTTGGGGATTCAAAATAAGAAAACTTCCCTTTGGTGGATTGTGAAAAAGAAATAGCAGTGATAATTGAGCCTTGTATAAAATTTTGGAGTGAAAAAGTCCTGAAAATTTGAACTATACTTTTCCTCATCTTTTTTGTTTGTTTGCTTATTTTTTTTTTGTTGTTTTGTACCAGGGATTGAACCTGAAGCACTTGGCCACTAGACCACATACCCAGCCCTTTTTATTTATTTATTTTTTTGAGACAGGGTCTCGATAAATTGCTTAGGGTGTCACTAAGTTGCTAAGGCTGGCTTTGAACTTAAAATCCTCCTGCCTCAGCCTCCCAAGTCACTGGGCTTCTTTATCTTTTTTTTATTTGCTTACTATCAGTGGATTAATAAAATAGGTTTTACTGTGTTTACATCTGTGTGACTAAACCTTAGTAATAATATCATTTTAGATAAACTGATTATAGAAGATACTCTATACAGAAAAAATTTTCACATATTTTACTAGATCAATTTAAAATCTTGTGTGGAGGAATATGGATATTCATGTTTCTTCCAATATACTTAGAAAATATATACACACATATATAAAACACACACACATATATATACACAAAATGCAACTATTCTGAGATAAAAATTAATCTTTCTGTATCCCCCAAACCAGATGCTTATTCCACAACAGTAATTGAATCAAGCTTGCAATTTCAGATCATGCTGTAGATAATTTTATTGACCTAAAATTTCACTTTCAACCAGTTAGTTTTCTGTGGTATAGACATAGCCTGTGTCAGCATTCTCAGAGAGCACCTAATGAATATAGACTGTAGCGATGTAGTCTGTTGCAGGAGAATCCAGATAAAGTGGCAGAAGTAAAAGTCATTCTGTCATGTAGATAGCTGATTCTGTTAAGTAAAGAGTTTAACTAACTTGTGGTACTGGCAATTGAACCTAAGGCCTTGTACATGCGAGGCAAATGCTTCACCACTGATCTACAAACACAGTCCTTTTATTTATTTTGAAATGGGTTTCCACTAAGTTGCTGAGGCTGACTTCAAACTTGTGATCCTCCTGACCCAGACTCCTAAGTCACTGAGATTATAGATGTGTGCCATTCTCCTTTCTTACTAATCTTTTTTCCTGCTTCATTTTTTGGGGGTGACTTCTTAAGTCATCTTTTAACTTCATTCTTGGTGCCAGTATTTTAAGCAAGTACCAAGAAATATTTAAGAACACAAAAAGGAAAAAATAAGAAATGCCAATCAGTGATGTGTACAAGATGCTGAATTGGGGGGAGAAATTTCTGGGGAAAGGAGGCAGAACAGGGAGGCTGACATCTCCTTCCCTACATCCCCTCCTTGTTCTTTCCTTCACACAGACTTCCTTGTGATTAGATTTTAAAATTAAATGGTAGACAAGCTGAGTGGAAAGTTGGAAGGTGGTACATTTAGTTAGCCAAGTTTGGTTAGGGACAAGAATAAGTCCCAGAAAAATGACTATAGTTTGATAGTTTGGGAATGGGAAGACTTAAAGTACATATTGACACATTTATAATTCATTTGGTAGATAATAGGAGAAGTAACTTGAAGTTTCAGTGTAAGTACATGCTACACAATAATCTATATCTATCCACTTATCTATAGACATAGGCATTGTATATAGATATATGAAGATATAGTGCATATATTATATATAGAAGTATTCCATATACATAGGTAGGTTTAGATAGATACATACAAATATATGTATCTGCCTTTGTATCTACATTTTATACATAGATGCATTACATATAAGTATAAATAGAAATATACAAATTACATACACATTGCATAGGTATACTATATCTATAAATTTACAAACCAAAGGATTACCTAGATTGCCATGTAAGAGAGAAATTAGAACAAATTATATTTATGGAAATGATTCCTATTAAAGGAATCATCTTCCTATTTATATAAAATTTTTGATTCATATTTATAAGTTAAAAATTATTACTTTTATTAATATTTAAAAATTAAAATTCTAATAAAATATGTCTCTACAAAATGCATATATTGAAATGCTGGTCCCCAAGATGACTATCGTTGGGAGATAGGACATTTAGGGAGGTAATTTAAGGTTAAATGAAGTCATAAGAGCCCTAATCTGACAAAATTGGAATCCTTACAAGAAGGGGAAGAGAGATCAGAGGTCTATCTGTTTCCAGGCACACACAGAGAAGAGGCCATGTGAGGACAGGAAACCAGAAGACAGCCATCTATAAGCCAGGAGGAGATCTCACCAGATACCAACCTTGACAGTACCTTGATTTTGGATTTCCAGACTCTGAGGACTATGAGAAAATAAACTCTCCTTCTTTAAACTACCAGACTGGTATTTTGTTATGGGAGACTAATACAGGAACCATTGTTATACTATGCTCTTCCTTCCCTTTCTACATGATTTCTTATTTTGCCTGATCCCTTTTGCTCAAATCTTTAACAAAGGAAGAGAAAGGATTAGTCACTAAAGTCTTCACCAGGAGTGGGAAAGTAGCATTCATTCTTCTTGCTCAGATGACAACATATTTGGCCTCAGAGGTGCCACCGTAGAAGTCAAGCAGCCATCTGAACCATGAGAACTTTTAATATCTTAAGAGGCCAAGGACAAGATCTCCTTAGGAGCACTCAAAACAGTTCTTTTTCTAGAAAAAGTTATTAAATGTGGATACCCAGCTCAAGAGCACTACAGGATAGATAAGAATTTTTGTAAGGCTCATATATAAACTATCATATGATCTCTCACTATTCTTCAAGTGAGTTTGTTTTTTGTTTTTTGTAGGAAGGATGACACATTTGGGAATATTCTGCAGACAGCCCCAATATATGTTTGCTTCTGAAATTCAAAGTGGAAGAAAAACCTGACTAGCCATTTCCAGTTGATGATTAACTGCTCCTGCCCTCCATGGACGGAGGCATGTCTGATTGTTGAGGACAGGGCAGGTTATAGCCACCCATCATCCAGGTGCCCATCGTGTGAAGTGAACTACCTAGAACTGACTTATTGAACATGATTTACCCTCTCCTGGCACTAAGCATTGTTGTCCCAGCTTCTGCAGTCTCAATAGACCTGCCCTGAAGGAAGTTCAAGGAACAGATCAACTCTAGCACTTTCTCAGAGGGACTTAAATTTCTACAAAACTGAGTGGGAAATACCCTTTTGTTCATTGGACAGAGTTTCCAAAACAAATATGGGAGAAAAATCATTCACTATGAATTACTAAAAGCTGCAAATATTGAGTAAGCTTTGAGTGTAAGTTACTGGACACAAAGAAAAATTAACTTTCCTTTGGAAAGTCCAACAAAACTTGACCTTAAACAAATGGCAACCTTCCTCTTAAAAACAAACACAAAAACAAAATTCACACATCAACATATTATTGTTTACAATAAAAAATTAAGCACTTAGTTTTATTTGATGCTGCTTTCCTATAAAATAGCTTCTTATATCACTCATTTTCTACCTACCTGAACACCACTGAATGAAAGCATGTGAAAACACACATACACACACACACACACACACACACACACACACACACACACACTCTTTAGGAAGATCAGGATGTTTAAACACCTGTTCTTATTTTGAAAGCTGTATAGTTAAATTGTGCAAATTTTTCTATATCTGCAATCAATACTCATTCATGTAAAATTTTTAAGTCCAGAAGAATTCATGCTTCAGTATCAACAAGACGATTGAAGCCATCAAGTGTATTCTATCACTGGGGACTGGAGGCAGATGCAGGAGGAGGTGGTTTGAGGAGATCTTTTTCTCAAAGTGTCATCTAAACTACTTACATTGTGATCCTGTGAACTTCTTGATAAAACTCGGATTCTAAATTCCTCAAATCTCCCCTTAGCATGCTCCCCAGTTGATTATACTGCATACTGAAGCTCTAAAGCACCTCTTAAAATGAGAACAGAGACATCCTCTGCCAAAACAGAAAGCAGTAGAATGGTTAATGTAGGTGTTTTATAAATACTCACTGAACTGAATGGATGACTTCTCAGGGTTTCTTTGTGTCTTCCTTTGAAACTGATCATTTTGTTAACTCAGTCAAATTTTCTTCCCTCTGCTAAATAAGATTCCTGCACCAGAACATGACTTTAAGCTTCTCATGACATGCTGGGCCATATACAGCTTAATCCATTCACTGCTGTAGAAACCACTAGTCTCAAAAGTGTAAAGAAAAATGTTGCTTCCTTACACCTTCTTCTCCTGACTCCTTCATTTAAATTGCAATCTATACCAGAATATTCATATCATCTGCCTCTATCTCCTAGCTAGAGCCACTCATAGGAAAGGAACAATCCTAAAAAACTTTGTGTTATCCTGAGCTCCCATTTTTCTCTTCACTTTGGGTCATGTACACTGTCACCAAATCCCATGCAATTGGGAATCTAAATATCAAAATAGTCGTAAACTGGTTACTCACGTATGCTTGCTTTGCACAATGTTGTCAGTAAAATTTAAGTTATTTTGTAAATTGTATTCCCACAGAAACTATATTCTCTGTTTCTTTTCAAATGTTGGCCTATGTATTCCCACTGGGCCCATATCTCCCCTCAGGCCTACTGGTGCTGAGAGATGACAACTCTCTTTAAACTGGCCCTGTACTCTGCAGCTTGCTTAGATGTGACTACTCAGTTTAGGAATGTCAATACATGTATATACAGTCTACTCCTCTTCCTTAT
The DNA here is from genome assembly GCA_028644305.1 of Xerus rutilus. NCBI lineage: Eukaryota > Metazoa > Chordata > Mammalia > Rodentia > Sciuridae > Xerus > Xerus rutilus. The sequence continues at coordinate 50,353,657 of CM053410.1, read as the reverse complement.
GAATACCACCTATCCCTGTGGGCATTGGTTGGTCATAGACATTAAATTTATGGGTTTTGTTATTGACAAATGTGGAGGATAAATGCATAGAGATAGACTGAGAATCCTTCCTTCCTTGGTGGTGCTGGTTATGATGGATAGTTGTCCCAATCTCAGCATCAGGGTTTTTTAAAAAAGGCCTCATTCCTGGAGCCAGGATTCAAGACTAGGGAGGAGAAAGAAACCCATTTTCTGAAGGTTCCCAGGAAGTAGAATACCAAAGCAAAGGCCTGCAGAACCTGTTATCCTAACACCAGGCCCATGCTATGGACCAGTTCCATACCTGACCATAGCCAAGGCCAGAGCTTCTGTGTTGGGTTGTTTCCTGAGAATGAAGAAGAGGTAGACATCCTCAGACTGAGAAAAACCAACTCTAGATCTCTTTGGTTTGATATCTCTTCCTCCTCCTCCTTCTCCCTCCTCCTCCTCCTCCTCCTTCTTCTTCTTTTTACTAGAGAGAGCATTTAGAAGGCAGAAGAAGCCATGAAAATCAGGCTAAATCAGAATGAGCTCCATTTATAAGCTTCAACCATAACTTCATGTGTAGGGAGTAGGGAAGTTGGTGAACTTCTCTGTTCCTTGGTATTTTAATTTGTTCAAAAGTGATAATCATCATATTTAGTGACCTCCTGGGTGCCCTGAGCATTAATAAGACAATGTGAGAAAAATTTCAAGTGATATGTTAATGTTAGTCACAGTTCTACTTATTTTAAAATAAACTTCTCATTTCTCATTAAGGAAAACCTTGTCAAATGGAAAGACTTAGTACTATGGAGGGTGAAGAAAGAAAGAAAATAGTTATGGAGAAGCAACTTTAGAAAAGAAATTAGCAAATTTATGCCGTCATAAATTTGACTACATAAAAAGAGGAGACTCTCTTGGGCCCAGTTGAAAGTATCATATCCTATGTGTAATTCCACCAGGCCCTTTTTTGGGAGCCTAAATGTAGCCCTTTTTGGGGAGCCTAAATAAGCCTAAATGTAGCCTTAATGTAGCTTGGAACTTTAAATTCATTTCAAACTCCTCTTCTAAATTATTATAGTTAATAAATCAAAAATATTTGTGGATATTTCCATATAGTAGGTGTTAAAAGATATGTTTGAATGAATGAATAAAAGAAGGAAGTAATGAAAGAATTTTTACTTGTTTTGGTTTTAGATTAGTGTTATAGTAGGGATAGAGAGGTCAGAAGAGGATTAGGAATGTAGTCTTAAGTGCTATGACACTCAGAATTATTCCTCTCCATTTATCAAACAATTCCTAATAAACTCCCACTGTGCTCAGAACCAGGAGATTCAAAGACGTATAAGACATTTCCCTTACCTGAAAGAGTTTAAAATTTAGCTGGGGAGTTACAACAAGGAAGTTTGCACATACACAAACTGATTAGATGTGATGAAGAATAGAATTTGGACTATGACTATGCTCAGCAGACATCCAAAGGGAGGCATCCCTAGGGATTGATATAGTCAGAGAAATCTTATGAAAAAGGTAGTGTTGGGATTGGGCTTTAAAATACTGTGTGATAGTGATGAAAGGACACAAGTTTGCTATGTTCCCATGTATTCCTCACATTAACTCCGTGAGGCTAATCTCTTCCTATAAATGAGGAAACAGCTCAGGCAGAGTGAGCTCCTTACCAAGGTCTCGGAGTTGAGATTTATCCCACTACAAAGGTCTCTCCTCCATTCAGCACTGTCCTTCTGTAACGTCTGGATGTCACAGAAATGGGATGCAAGTCAAAGCTGTCCTCTTCTGGTTCAGTCTCTACCCCATATAAGCTCATTTCCCACCACCATTCCTCCATACACTCTCTGTGTTTTAGGAAAAATCCTATCAAGAAACACATGTTATACTCAAGAGCTTAACTGAAAAATAATTCAATGAGATATTATTTTCAGAAAAGTGGACAGTTAGAGGAACAAAGGCTGGTGAGCTACCTGGGAATTGCTACCCTAGTACCGAAGAGGCAAGAAAAATAAATAACTACACCAAAGCCCAGAGAATGCTAAAGTGTGAGAAGGTCAACCAACAGGAGCGATAGCTTTACATACTATTGACCTCAATGAGATTAGATATCCCACTTCTCTCCCGGCCTGGTCCTGCATCTCCTACTGGAATTTTCTTTGGTCAGGCTTTTGGAAGACAAAGGGCAAGGAGGTTCAGATGATGCAGTCTATAGACACAAAGAAGGACTAACTGAGAAATAATCTTAGGAACAAAACAAGATACAAGTTCTCCCTACCTCTGCAAATACCAGAAGGTCTTCTGCAGCCTGGGCAACTCTTCATCCTTTTAGACACTTAAAAAATGCCACACGGCCTGGGTTACAGGTCTTTCCTCTTGCTTTCAGAGTCTCTGGGCAAATCTTTGTTATTACCCTTCTCATTTTGTTGGAACAGACCTAATTCAGCCTGATGCATGCAAGCACACTGATCAAATTTAACACTCAATGCTATGCTCATATTTTCTAAAATTTAAATGTTGATTTAATTTTAGACTTAGGAAGAAAAGTTGCAAGAATGGTACAAGGAACTTTGATTCTCTCTATTCCCATTTATTCCCCAATTTGACCCATTTGCATTATCATTGTCTCTATCTCTATACATATACACACATATATTTACACATACATTTTTCTCCTTTTTATTTTCTCCTTATTATTTGAAAGTTGGAACCATTGTAAAAGCTTTCCCCTAAAAACTTCAGTGTGTATTTCTGAAGAATAAGGACATTCTTTTATATACTTAGAATGCAATACTCAATACAATAGATTACAATGCTCTAAACCCCCCCCCAAATTTAAATAACTTGTGGACTACAGTATTATTATGTAGTCCACAGCCTATTTTTAAATTTTGTTGATTGTGACAATAGTATTTTTAATAGCTATCTCTGCTCATCTTCCTCAGTCTAGCTTCCAGTTCTGGATCCTGTGTTGAAATTAGTTGTGAAACATCTTTAGTCTTCTTTAATATGGAGCATTCCCTCTGCCTTCTGTCTCATGACCTTGACATCTTTAAAGCGTGCAAGACACTGATTTTGTAAAATGTCCTGCAATATGGTTTCCTCTGATGTTTTTATGTGATTAGTTTTTGCTGCTTCATTTTTGGCAGGAAAGCCAGAAATGACGTCACAGTCTTCTCAGTGCCTTTTTTTACTGGTCATGTGATGTCTGACCTGATGCTGGTGATTTAACTGTAAATCATTGGTTAAGATGTGTCTGCTGGGTTTCTCTATTACAAAGTTACCATTTTAAGTTTATAAGTAATTTATGGAAGATACTCTGACACTATGTAAATGTACTATTCCTCATTAAAATGCAGTCTTTTTGTTTCTTTTTAAAGAAAAGAGGACAACTCATTAAAAAAAAAAAGCAGAAAGAAAAAATAACACAAACCTTCAGTCACTTCTAATCTCACTGGTGCCAAGGTAGTTTACTCTCATTGTGGGGGTTCTTCCTTTTGAATCATCACTTGTCTCTGCTGGGTTTCTTTTTCTTTTTCTTTTTTCTTTTTGGTACCAGGGATTGAACTCAGGGGCACTCGACCACTGAGCCACATCCCCAGCCCTATTTTGTGTTTTATGTACAGACAGGGTCTTACTGAGTTGCTTAGTGCCTCTCTGTTGCTGAGGCTGGCTTTGAACTCGCGGTTCTCCTGTCTCAGCCTCCCTAAGTGCTGGGATTACAGGCTTGAGCCACCGTGCCCGGCTTCTGCTGGGTTTCTTATAGGAGAAAATTGAATGAGTTGATTTCAGTGTCAGTAAGAAGAACAACCCAACCCCAGCAGCACCTCCTTGGGATCAGAACTCAGTCCTTTTATAATTCTGATATCTCCTATGGTCAGAAGCAGGGATCCCTTCCTGCCTGTTCCAACTTTACAATGCATACAGGCAAGCTTTCTACTGGCTTATTTACTTCTGAGGTCTAAGAGGTAGAAGGATAGCCTAATTATTATTGACCCAAGTCATTTTTCTTGCTTAGGAAATGATTTAATAGTATTAGAAGCCAAAGTCTGATAAAATTGAAACCAAAATAATCTTGTCCTCAGACCTTGAAGACTAATACAAGGTTAATTCTCTCCTTTTTTAAAAAAAAAATGTATTTATAGGGTTTTAAACTAGTACTTGCTTTCTTTCCATAGCTCCTATAATAAAATCATCACAATGAGAACTTTAAGTCACATGTACAATATTGCAATGTGGCTATTAGTCTTGTGGCCTTTCCCCCACTGGAATGTTACCCGCATGAGAGCAGGACAGTGTGCTCTTGTTGATTTGTGCACCTCCCTGTGTCTAACATCTTGCACAGCACATAATAGGTGCTTAGACTTACTTGAGTAAATAAATGAATTAAATGCCCCCTCATATTATAAATTATTCTCCTCAGCAGTCTATTTCTTTTATTACAATATTTCAATCTAGGAACAAAATGAATTAGCTAGAATGTATTCCTTTTCTTTTGGTTATGGAAAATTATAAAATATTGAAAAATATCAAAGGACATCTGTCTAAATAAATGTACAGCTATCATTTTTGAAGAACAGACTATCTTTAGGTTTTTAAATAGCTTTTATTTTGAAAATGTTTAACACTCATGATAAATTGCTGAAATGGTGCAGGGATTTCCCTTGTACCTTTCTCCCAGCTATCTCATTGAAAGTATCTTACAAATAGCATTGTCTAAACCCAGAAATGGACTTTGCCACAATATAAGCAATAATAAGGATGCAGTCTGCAGTTGATTTATTTGGGATTCATAAGATTTTTACAAGCACTGTTTTTTTGTTATAATTCCAAGAGATTCTATTGCATAGTTTTTTGTACAACCATGACCACAATCAGAATACAGAACTCTTCCATTACCACAATGAAACTGTGGTTATAACTTATAGTCATACTTTCCTCCTTCCCTACCCACATGCCCTAAGTCTAACTTCTGGAACTCTTCAATCTATTGTCTATAATTTTGTCACTTTGAGAAAATTACAGCAGAGGGATTCTCCTGTCTTGTGTTTTGTGATTGCCTTTGTTTGCTCAGTGTAACACCCTTGAGATCCAGTCAGAGTTTTGCCTGAGCCTTTGTGGCCTCCTCCTCCTGATCTTCTGCACTTCTTCCTTTTCTTCTCCTCCTCTTCTCCTTCTTCTTCATATTCTTTTAGTTTATTTTTCAGGTGCATTTAAGGTGTACAACATGATGCTTTGATTTAAATCTACATAGTGAAAGGATTATTATGTTCAGCAAATTTAGTCCAGCAAATTAACACCCATTATCTCCCACAGTGGGTGGCAAAAGTACATAAAAATGACATTTTTAGCAAGTTTCCAATATACAGTATAGCATGGTTAACTGTAGTCCTCAGGCTGTATTTAAGGTCTCTAGAATTCACTCACCCTGCATCTCTGGAACTCTGTTTCCTCCCCATACCCTCTCCCCATAACAACATTCTAGTCTCTGTTTTTGTGTGTTCCAGGTTGGTTTTTGGTTTAAGATTTGATGATAAGTAAAGTCATGAAATATTTTTCTATGTCTGGCTTACTTCATTTAGCATAATGTCATTTATTTATTTATTTTAATTTTTGGTACTGGGTATTGAACCCAGTCACGCTTCACAACTGAGCTATATCCCCAGCACTTTTTAGCCATTTTTGGAGACAGAGTCTCTCTAAGTCACTGAGGCTGGCCTCAAACTTGCAATTCTCCTGCCTCAGTCACTGAGATTATAGATGTGTGCCACTATGCCCAGCTAGCATAATGTCCTTTAGATTCATCCATGTTGTTGCAAAGGACAAGATCACCTTCTGTTTTTAAGTTAAATAACACACATACACGCACACCTGCAAACTCACAGATTCTTTATTCATCTGTTGATATATACATAGGTTGTTTCTACATTTTGGGTATTTTAAATAATGCTGCAAGGAACATGGGTATACAGGTATCTTTACAACACAGTGAGTGTTTTCTTGGGCTATATACCCAGAAGAGGGTTTCTGGGTCATATGGCAACTTTAATTTCTTTAGCAACCTCCATATTATTTTCTTTTTTCATTTTTTTTTTTTTTTTTTGGCACTGGGGATTGAACTCAGGTACTTGACCACTGAGCCACATCCCCAGCCCTATTTTGTGTTTTATGTAGAGACAGGGTCTCACTGAGTTGCCTAGTGCCTCGCCATTGCTAAGGCTGGTTTTGAACTTGTGATTCTCCTGTCTCAGCCTCCCAAAGTGCTGGGATTACAAGCGTGTGCCACTGCGCCGGGCTCTATATCATTTTCAATAATAGCTGTACTCCTTTGCTATCTTCATAGCCCTTCTTTTGTTTCATGGTATTAAACGTCAACTTTATGATTTCCAAATTGATCCAGTCTTGAATATTCAGATACTTTCTGATTCCGTGGATGTTTAACACATTTCTTAAAATTAAGAAGACCCAAGTATTTTTCCCCCACGCCATAAAGATAGGAGAAAGCTCTGGTTTTTGTTTGTTTTGTTTTGTTTTATCATTTAATACCCACTATTTGCCAAAGTGCTCAAGACAAGCATTGAGGAGTACTCTTTTATTGCTTAATTTTATGTTTTTACATTAAATTTATTAGTAATTCTGTTGATTCCACTTATAACCACATCTTGAGTTCAATGTGTTTATTGTTTCAGGGGAAGAACATGGAGCAAAGATTAAGAACCTGGGCCCCAGAGTCAAAATGCCTGGGTTGTTTGGTTTGAGCGGAGGTCTCCCTATGTTGCTCAGGCTGGCCTCAAACTTGTGGGCTAAAGCAAGCCTTCCACTTAAGCCTCCCAAGTAGCTCTGACTATAGGTATTCAGCTCACTGCATGGGTTTCAACCATGTCTCTGCATCTTGCTCAATGTGAAACCTTGGTCTGGTTGCTTAAGCTTTCTATATATCATTTCTCTCATTTTCAAATTGGAGCAAATTGGGCTGGGAATACAGTGGGGAGAATGCTTGCCTAGTATGCTTAAAGCTCTGGGTTCCAGCCCCAGTAACCAGAAAAACAAATAAACAACAAGAAAAAAATCATTTACCTACTGGGGGTTGTGAGAATTAATTCAGTTAAAATATGAACACTTTTAACAATATCTAGTACATATTACACACTTAAAACATCTTTGGCTATTCGTAGTCATTTATTCCTAAATGCTATGGAGTAGTTAAAATGTGAAAGATACTGTTGGAGGTACCGGGGACATAGCCATAAACAGAGACCCTGTCCTTAGGGAGCCTACTTTCTAATGGAATGAGGAGGTGGTGATAGAAATGAATAAACAGACATCAGATGCTGCTGCTTGTGGTTGCTATGTACATTAGATTACTACGGAGTTTCTTTAAGTGAAATTGCTATGAGAAGCATGGTTGCCTGATGACATCTACCAGTCACTCTTTGGACCTTTTACTGTGTTCACACTGACGCCTCACTTCCTACAGGCTGGTTCTAGTCAGTGACCGAGCAGAGGTGTTAGGCCCATGTCATTTTGGTTCATCATGAGACTCCTCCTTTGTGTGAGGGCTCCTCGTCAGTCTGGCTAAGGCTTTTTCAGAGCTGCACTATAATCGGAAGCCCTCTCTGCCCACTACCCTACCTGACCCTCCTCCTTTTCCTCTTCTTTTACAGATGTCAGACTTGTACTGCTGTCTGAAGGCTCTGCCCACCTATCTCCCTCCCTCTTCCTGTGATCCTTCTAAGGCACTTCCCCTGGTAGATTTCTTATACACCTAAGTCCATCTCGGCATTTGCTTCTGGGAGGACCCACACTGACTCAGTGTTAAGAAGAAAAATAAAACAGAATTGGGGGATGAAAGTGACACAGAGATATATAGGGTGTCTTCTGAATGCCTTTCCCACAAAATAAGCAGAATCTGTGAATTTATTCATGAGTGAGATGTGCCAGTGAAATATACTCTGGAGGGAGTGTGTTTCGGGTAGAGGCAACAGCACATGGAGAGACTCTGAATGGGAACACACTTGGGAGTGTGAGGACTACAAGGGGGCCAAGATATCTGGAAGCAGAGGGTAAATGGGAGGATAAAAGGGCAGATCAGCAATGAGGAGCCACATCATTTAGGGCCTTGTAGATGCTGATAAAGATTGGACTTTTCCCTTTTACTGAGATGTGAAGCCTTCAGAGTGTTTTGAGAAGAAGATTGATCTGATCTCACTAAAACAAAACAAAACAAAAAACCAGGATTATTATTCCCTGCTCTTCGGAGAATACAGCTAAAGTTTATGTGGTTTGTAAGATTCTAGATGGTCTCCAAGAGTCCTGCCCCCCTGGTGTATATGTTCCCTAATTCCTTGCCCTTGAGTGTGGGTGGAATTTATGAATATAATGGGATTATCACTCTTGTGGTTGGGTTACTAAACAGCTGATTTGACCTGAACAGATAGTCCCTTTAAAAGAGAAGCAGCAGCAGGTGCACTCTGGCTGGCCTGGAAGATAGCCAAAGGCCATGTTGTGAAATACTTTATAGGAACCGTGTGGTCAGGAGCTACAGGAAGCCTTTAAGAGATAAGAGTAGTCCTTGTCCAACAGCTTGCAAGAAATAAAGGCCTAAGTCATGCAACAATAAGGAACAGAATTCTGTGAACACCCCGTGAGCTTGAAAAGAGGATTATGAGCATCAGATGACATAGCAGCCCTGGCTGACACCTTGACTTCAGCCTGGTGAAATCCTGAGAAGACCCAGTTAACATGTACCCAGACTCCTGGGCACAGAAACTGTGAGATAAAACTTTGTTTTGACAATAAATAATAACTAAATAAATGAAATAAATAAGACTGTCTGTAGCAATTTGTTATGCAACCATAGAAAACCAATACAGTAGGCAGTGACGGAGGCAAGCAGAGAGACATGTTAGGAGGCTCTGCAATAATCCATATGGGAGATGTTGGTGGTTTGGATCAGGGTGGTAATGGTATATATTGTGATGGTCACAGGATTTGCTGATGGATTGGATGTGGAGTGTTGAGTGAGAGTTGTCAAGAATAACTCCGTGTTTGGCTTCAACAACAGAAACTTTGGAATGGTCAATGAAAGAAAATGTGAGGACTATTGGAGGAGGAGACTTGGTATCTTTTTGGTAGGTGGTATTGGTAGGAATCACAAATCCTGTTAAATTAGGAATACCAATGAGACATCACAGTAGAGATGGCCAGAAGGCACACTTAGGTGTATGAGTCAGGAATCATGAATGAGATCCAGAACACATAAATTGTGGGGTCACCAGCAAATGTGTGATATTTAAAAACTTGAAACCAGATGAGATCATAGCAACTATTGCTAATATTTCTAGACCCATCCAAGCTCCCTTCAGTTCTCACCTGGACTTCATTAACTTTCCAAAAGCTCTCCCTGCCTCCATGGTCCTTTCACTATCCTCTGTCCACACTGCTGCTGAAGTGGTTTTTTAAAAGAAGCACGTGCAAATCAGATCAGGTGATTTCTCCTTTTACTATCCTCCAAAGGATAACCTATCACATTGAATTAATTAGCTTTTTGTTGTGTTACAAACTACCTCAAAATTTAGTGATTTAAAATACATGTTTATTTTCATTCTTGATTCTGCAGGTGTGTTGAATGGTTGCCTTGGTCTCCAGTGCTCATCTGGGGCTGGACCTCATCCATATGTCTTCTGTTTGGCCAATTGGTCAAGGGGTGGAGGGCTTGACTGTGATGCCTCCTTTCTTCCTCAGGTGTTTTCTAACCCTCGAGCAAGATATCTCAGGCTTATGCCAATGGTGAATTCAGAGTTCCAAAGAACAGCCAGGAAGAACAAACCCCAGTGCAAAAGAACTTTCTAGCCTTTGTTTATGTCATATCCACTAATGTTTCACTGGCTGAAACAAGTCACAGAGACTTCCCAGATTCAAAGGGGTGCAGAAATAGACCACACCTCTTGGTGAGAGCGACTGCAGAGTCACAATGCAAAGGGAATGGGAAGAATTATAATAACTCTAGAAGACAAGTCTGAATTCTTACTCAGGCTCTCAAATTTCTGTATGAGTTGACCCCTACCCACTTCAACATTGTCTTGTGCTTCTCTTCTCCCACTTCTCTTTTAAATAAAAACTTTATTTTTAACAGCAGCTTCAGATTCATAGAAAAATTGAGTGAAAGATGCAGAGATTTTTCTTACACCCCCTACTCTATATATGCACAGCCTACCCCAATGTCAACATCCTCCAGCATCTGTTTTTAAACCTGATTGTTAAATCAAAACATTCTTCTTCAATAATTTAAATTTAGTGGATTTGTTCTTGGTTCAGAGACTCTACTCTTCCTTCATCCAGAATGATTTTCCCCCCAGCTTTGTGGAGTTATAACTGAAAAAATAAAATCACATATATTTAAGGCTTGCATTGTGATGACTGATATATGTATTGTTTTAGTCAGCTTTTTTTGACACTGTAACTGAGGGATCTGACCAGAACAACTGCAGAGCAGGATAAGTTTATTTGAGGGCTCATGGTTTCAGAGGTCTTAATCCATAGAAGAGTGGTTCTATTTCTCAGGGCTCAAGGTGAGGCTGAACATCATGGCAGAAGAGTGTGGCAGAGGGAAGCAGAGAGAGAGACTCTAGGCTCCAGATACAAAATATATACCCTATATCCATGCCCCCAATGAACCACTTCCTCTGGACAAGATTTCTTCCTTGGTGAAATGACTACTGGGCATTGGTTTGTCAAAACTACTTATTTGGTAAAATCAGAACTCAAAAGTTCTATTAAAATTTCAATTCAAGTCAGGTGCAGTGGCGCATGCCTATAATCCCAGTGACTTTGGACACTGAGGCAGGAGGATCACGAGTTCAAACCCAGCCTCAGCAACTTAGCAAAGCCCTCAGCAACTTAGTGAAACCCTGTCTCAAAATAAAAAATAAAAAGGGCTGAGGATTTGGCTCAGCGGTTAAGCACCTCTGGGTTCAGTCCTTGGTACCAAAAAAAAAGTTCTAATTTAAAACATGTTGTTGAGCTTTTCCTCCTCCTACCTCCCCTCAGCCTTTATAACCCAATGGGTATCCATTGGCTGAAAGGCTATTGTATCTACAATAGTCCCCCTTATCCATGGTTTTGTGATTTATGGTTTTATTTACCCATGATCAACCACATTTCAAAAATATTAAATGGAAAATTCCAGAAATAAATGATTCATAGGTTTTATATGACTTTTACAATAGTATGCGGTTATAATTGTTCTATTTTATTATTATTGTAGTTAGTCCTTTACTGTACCTAATTTATAAATTAAACTTTATCATAGATATATAAATATAGGAAAAGTATGTAGGGCTTGGTACTATTGGCAGTTTCAGGCCTCTGCTGAGGGTCTTGGGACATACTACCCCAAAGAGAAGTGGGGGCACTATTGGCACTCTTTAATGTTCAGGTGGTACATGCACTTCTCCCCAGGCCCTCACTGGGCTCCAGGAGCAGCACAGGGCTCCATCAAACACACCTGGCACTATTTAGCCTCTGGATCTCTGGATATGCAGCTTTCTCTCCTGGGAAACTCTTACTTCATCCCTTTTTATTCTTCTCACTACTGTTGTAGTCAGTTTTTTTGTTGCTTAAAGACTGTGACTTAAAGACCTGACCAGAACAACTATAGTGGAGGAAAGGTTTATTTAGAGGCTTATGGTTTCAGAGGTCTCAATCCATAGACAGCAGGCTCCATTCCTCAGGGATCAGGGTGAGGCAGGACATCATGGCAAAAGAGTGTGGCAGAGGTAAACAGCTTACATACTAATCAGAAAGCAGAGAGAGCGAGCCTCCAGTCTCCAGATACAAAATATATACCCATAGCCATGCCCCTAATGAACCACTTCCTCCAGCCACACCCCACCTTCCTCCAGCTACCATCCAGTTAATTCAATTAGGGATCAATTCACTGATGAAGTTAAGACTATAACCCAATCGTTTCTCCTCCAAACCTTGCATTGTCTCCAATGTGAGCTTTGGGGGAACACCTCGCATCCAAACCATAACACCTATATACTATGGAATGATTATCACAACCAAGTTAGTTCACACATTCATCCACCCACATAGTTGTGTGTGCACACATGAGGTGGAAACACTTAAGGTCTACTCTCTAAGCAAATTTCAAGTATGCAATACAGTATTAATAACTACAATCACCAGGCTGTACCTTAGCTCCCTAGAATTCATTCTGGATTGTTCCTCCTCCCTGATCTTGGCATGGCAGGCTCCTGTTCTTCACTGAGGCCTTAGATTAAATATTTTCTTCTAAAAAAGGCCTTCTTTGACTTCCTGATTACTCTGTAGTTTATTCTCTGGTAGAATTCTCATCCTCTCACTTTATCCCATCTGAGTTTCCTAGTTTGTTTTCTTGTTCATGTGCAGGTCTCCCTTCAAAAGAATACAAATTCTATAGAGTAAAGACTTTATTCACCCCAAGAAAGTTACCTTGAAGAGAGTGGACATTTAAGTAACAATCATGAGTAAAATTCTCTAATGCCAAGTGAAAAGTGTTTTCCTATTTGGAAACTTGAGAGCTGACTATAGTAGAATGACTCCAGTTCAGCTAGAGTTGATATGAAATCTGAATAGCTAAAGTTGATAAAACAATAGAAAACTTTTCTTTTAATTGAAAAATTTGTCTTTTAAGCACTCAGGTAAACTCAATGGTCTTTGTAAGGAATTTGCAACATCAAATTTCTTTGTAAGTGGTTTCCTTCTTAGGTATGTGACTCAGATGTAACAAATAATGGAGATCCTCGAATTAGTATCCTACCCGCTGCTCCTCCTGAACTTCTCTATTCTTGTTAATAATAAGTCGCCAAGGTTTGGGGATCTAGTTCAGTGTTCGAGAGTTTATCTTTTATGGGCAAGGACCTGGGTTCAATTTCCAGTACAATACATGAAAATAATAATAATAATAAGCAGCTAAGTATCCTACAAATAAATAGGAAAGTCTTTAATGTTTATTTCCTGTCGTTTTGAACATGGTTGTGTACTCACTAATAAATTTTATTTTTTGATTGACCTGCTGTTATCGATTAAATATTTGTGTCCCCCTGAAACACCTATATTGAATACTCCCACCCTAACCCCAATATGATGGTACTAGGAAGTGGGCTTTTGGGAGGTAATTAGGATTAGATAAGGTAATAAGGAGGGCGCCTTCATGTTGGGATTAGTGTACTCAAAAGAAGAGGGAGGGATACCAGACTTCCTTTCTTTTCTGTGTGAAGACAGCAAGAAGTTTACTCCCCAACCCAGCAGGGGGGCCCTTACCAGAACCCAACCAAGATGGCACCCTGATCTTGGACTTCTAGAACTGAGAAATAAATTTCTTGTATAAGTCACCCCCATCTGTGGTATTTTGTTATGGCAGCCTGAGCTAAGAAACCTCTTTCTCTCCTTTTCCCTGGTTTTTTTTCTCTTTCTTATTGAGTCCACTTTTTCGGGATCAACCAGTTTTAGTGGTTCAACTTTCCAGGGAATATTTGTACTTGTTTCATTTGTGTGTTCTGATTAGTCCTTGCATCAGATTCATTTGTCTGCTTCAGCACCATTCACTTTTCTTACATGAAACAATGCTTATCTCCTCTATCCTACTCCTGCATTCATCAGCTTCCTGTTTTAAACCCCAGGGAAATTCCATTCTCTTGGCAATAGGCAGAGACACTCCTGGGCACTGTGTTGGCTACATTTAATCTGGTTCCTTCAAGTCAATGGGGAAATATAGATGGGTTCAAATAGAATGGGGGCAGAGCAAGGTCGTGGAAGAATAATATTCCTGGCATTCGAGAACACTGAACTTGGTCCTTGACCAAATTCACTGTGCAGAGGCAATGTTATGTGTTCATTTGTGATTTCTGTTTTCCTTCTAGGCATAAGACGTCCTCATTTCTCAGCCTCCTTTGCATTGAAGTTGGGTTATATGATGATTTCTGCCCAATGATATGTTTGTGGGAATAATTCACACCACCTTCAGAGCTGGCTCTAAGGTGGGGGCAGCAAAATGGGGAGGAACTTGACAACTGAAGAATGAAATTGTCTGAGGATTACCCATCTAGATGAAGAAAATGGGACTAGGTAACTGATTGAAGGACAACTTGACAGATTTTCCTTCCCATGGCATGGGAGTAGAACTTAGGAAACTTTCATCTGACGCACAGTATCTCCTGGTGATATCTTTGTAAAAGTTCATTTGGGATTCACAGTATGTAGAAGATGATTCTCATTAAAGACTAACAGAACCAGATAAAAAGACATGAGAGAACTCCAGAAAAGTCTATAGCTATTCATATAACTACTCAGTAACCTGCAAAAGAAAAAAGGCAGAGAGTAGGAACAATTATTATCAAGAATGGCTGTTTTCAGCAATGGCCCCCTCTAGAAGAGAGCCTAACCTCTGTGGTAGGAGCTGTGGGGTAGCAGGGACTGCTTGGTTAGTTGTGATGGAGAAGTCTTTAAACTCTTGTTATCAAGTCCACCTCACATCCCTGCATTCTCAGGTAGTGGGGTTTGTGATGGGAGCCTCCTTTGTTTTCGTTGGTGTCCCCCCTGCAGTCAGAGTTCTGTTTCTAATGTTTCTGCCTGCATCAGCCTGTGTGGGCCACTGTGGGCCACAACCCCTTGGTCTAGCTGATTTCAATGCAAGGGAAGACAGTCTTGTGTGTGTTGTCTGCAATTCACTTAAAACGTTTGCCTCAGCCTCTCTTTGCTCTGCTGCCCTAGGGTTTAGTCTAAAGTCCTTGCTTGGCAGCAACCCAAAAATAAAAGAAAGTCTTAACACCCCTGGAGACAGCCCTTCATGATTGTGGGAGAGGGACATGAATAAATACTCTAGCCTGCTCTGAACTGGTTCTATGATTCCTCAGAAAACTCCCAAAGGAACTGAGATCCAGTTGCATACTGAAGAGACCACCTTGTGAACTCCCTTTCTTATCCCACATTTAATATTGAATTAGTCAGCTTTCCACCACTATAATGAAATATGTGAGGTGGTTAACTTATACAGAGAAAAGGTTTATTTTGGCTCATGGCTCTGGAGATTCCAGTCCAGTGGTCTCATTTTGGCTTGTGGCTCTGGAGATTCCAGTCCTGTGGCTTTGGGCCTCTGGTGAGGGTACTAGATGGCAATGGTAGTGAGTGGTAAAGCAATCTGCTTACATCATGAGGCAGGAAGCTAAGCAGAAGAAAAGGAGGTAAGAAGAAGAAAAAGAAAAAGGAATGGAGAGAGGGAGAGGATGAGAAGCCAGGGTCACACTATCCCCATCAAGGCATGCCTCCAGTGACTTTAAGGACCTCCCACTAGGCCCATCCCTAAATGTTCTTCTACTTTTCAGTGGCACCACACCAGGGCCCAGGCCCTTATCACATGGCCCTTTGGGGGATGCTCATCCAAACCATAGCATCCACCTTCTCTTATCGGTTGCCTTGGTTCATTTCTTATGTATGGCTTTATCTCTTCTTCTGCTTTTATCAGAACTAAAGGTCCAATTACATTTGCCAAAGTCCAATGTCTTGTTAATATGTTTGCTGCAGTTTCTTCTCTTATTCTTTTTGTCCTTGGAGTTTAGAGTTTTAAATTCCTGTTGTCATTTCTGTGGAATGAAGGAGTAGAGATAACATGTGTCTTCAGTTGCCCTATAGACTCAACCCTGAACCTCAATGATTTTTTGGGAGAGGGGTAAAACTTCCTGGATCTTCCCATCAAAATGAATCTTATTTTTCTTTCTCGTAACATCCAACATTAGTCTTCACAATACTTAACGCCATTTATGATTATATCCTTATTTGATGATTTTCTATTCTCCCTCTAGAATCTCAACCCTGAGTCAGGGTCTGCATATTTTTCTTTTGTCAACTGCTAAATGTTTTTGTTCAATAAATAAATAACTTTCTTTGTCCAATGTAGTCTAACCAGATCCAATCTCTCTGTTCCTCTGCCCCAAGTATAGAGGTCACTCAAGTCACCCACATACAGATTCTTTGCCGCACCTTTTCTTGGAAAGATTCAACTTTGAGTCAATTCAGAATTATGTCATCAAGAGCTAATTGTCAGCTGGAGGAAAGCAAAGTCATGCAAGCATAGGCATGAGTGGATAGCTGATTTAGGGGAGTGGAATCAGCAGAAGAGAAAGCAGAAGGGCATAGTGCTAGATTTGCTTTGCTTTATACCCTGCTCAGCCTCAGTCACTGCCCAACTCCCAGTATCTTCTGATTTGAGTTACCCTTTAAAGGAGAATTGCCCATAATGCTCCTGGATCCTGAGGTCCTGGTACTTCCTTGCCTATGCAGAAGAAATCCTCACCATGCCAGGCACTCCATACCTGACGAGATACAGGTTTTAGATACTATCTCCAAAGACAGTACAAAGACACTCTAAGAAGCACTTTCAAAAGACCTTTGGCCACATTGAAAAATAGAGAATGAAAATAGTACTTCCAAAGTCCTATGTAAGAGAGGCTTCTTGTTTGAGAGGCAAAAATATGTGATTGCTTCCCATAACAAATCTGAGATATTTTACAAATAGACCAATACATATTTTTGGTTTAAAGAACTATTAAAGCATAACAAAGGGATTGAGAAGACCTGTGCCCTATCTTGAAAGTCCTTCATGTGACATCCATTTTCTCACTGCCCCTGATCTTAAAACTAGAACATGTATGACATATAATACAACATTTATAAATTAAGGAAGCCCACCTCTTTTAAGTAATATTCTTTAAATCTCTATTTCTGACAGTCCTACTGTTTGCACAGTAACTATAATAGGCGTATATTTTGGAAAATAGTGAATAAAAACTGACAAGCTATCTGGGGAATCTGAATGTATAATTGATAGGGGCATAAATTAATATGATTAGGCCTTTATTGGGTGTGGTGGCTGCCAAACCTACAAAAGGGGCCTGGAATGAATCACGGCTGTGGTCTTGGCGCTGATAGACATCAATATGTAATGTGGATTATCTCAAGCTTTCTCATGTGGTCTGCTTATGACAGCGCTGAGCCTAATTGAAATTTTTATCTTTTTGTTGCATACAGACAGTTTTGGCTGGTCACATCCTTTGGAAAGAGGAGCAAACCAGGTGATAGAAAAGAATCAAGGTTTTCAGTGAAGGTCTTAATAAAATTGTTTTATAAAAGTTTTAGAAATTAGTGCTTTGTAAAGTCACTTTGGAGAACTCGACTTCTGGAAATTCCTTTGCACTGTGATTTTTTGAATATTAAGCATACATGTTCAAACAAAAGTAAGGAAAACAGAAGATTTGGTTATTTTGGTGGAAATGGTTGCTTCTTCATGAAATCGTAGCTAATAGCCTCTTTGACACCATGTAAAACCATTTCTTAATAACTTGATAACATGCACCTTTGCAGAATAATATCTGAATTTCCATATATAACAAAACTAAAATAATCTTCTCTCAAATTCTAAAAAACAAACACATGCTTCAATTAAACAGTTATCATACTTGCTTAGCAGTATTTTTGTTTACATATGGTTTTCCACTGTATGTTGTAGTTTGCAATTCTGTAATTGAAAATAGGAGGCTAAAGTTGTAATATTTATCCAACAACATGTTAAATTTTAGAGATCAAAGGACTTACATCTGTAATTTTCCAGAACTTCATCATTTTATAGCATATAAAATATTAGTCACATTTTACATCTGCCCTTGGCAGTAATAAGTTTAAGATGTGAAACGAGCTCAATATGATTTTGGGGAACATTTGTGTACTGCAACCAGAAAGGTCAGTATGTTTTATGTACTTTGTGATAAAAGTGAGTGTCGATATCTGGGGACAGGACAATGAAAACTAATGGGGCATTGGAACTTTCTTGGTGACCTCATGAAGCAATTTATGATCCTTTTATCACCCCTCATATGATGTTGTCATAAAAATGATCTTTTAATTAAATGTAACAGGAAAACTCTGCACCCTCATTGGGGTGTTTCTGGTCCTGGTGAGTTAACATTTTTAATGGCGTATCTTCAGCATGCAGCAACATTTTTTAGTGTTCTAAAACACTTCCAAAGCATAGTCTCTGTAGCTATATTTACTCAAGAGACTGAAAAGCCAAAAGAAAGCAATGGAAGATTTCCCCCTACAAAATGATAGTGGAGTATCACAGATAATTTGGGTTAGAAGAAAAATAGTCCATTATTTACTAAGCTCCTACTGTGTGATAGGGTATTCTGTGCAGAAATTTATTATAACTTTTCTTATTATACACATTAGCATATATTAATTGTACAAAATAATGGGTTTCATTGTTCTAATTTCACATGTGTATATAATGTACTTTGAACATGTCCACCCTTCCAATTGCCTCCACTTACCCCACCACCTTGTCCTCTTCCTCTTTTCTAATAGTCCCCTTCTACTTTCATGTTGTTTTCTCCCCAAATTCCACATGAGACAAAATGTGATATTTATCTTTCTGTGTCTGATTTATTTCTCTTAACATGATTATTTCCAGTTCCACTCATTTTCCTGCAAATGGCATAATCTAATTCTTCTTTATGACTGAATAATACTCCATTGTGTGTGTGTGTGTGTATATCATCACATTTTTTCTTTGCCCATTCATCCATTTATGGGCATCTGATTTCATAACTTGGCTGTTATGAACACTGCTATGATAAAGATGGATATGTAGGTATTGCTTTAGTGTGCTGACATCATTTCCTTTGG
The DNA here is from genome assembly GCA_028644305.1 of Xerus rutilus. NCBI lineage: Eukaryota > Metazoa > Chordata > Mammalia > Rodentia > Sciuridae > Xerus > Xerus rutilus. Next base: position 50,334,928 of record CM053410.1, on the reverse strand, counting down.
GTATTTAACCAATAGTGGTAGTTCTATTTTTAGCTTTTTGAGGCTATTCTCTGTAGTGGCTGCACTAATTTACATTCTCATCAACCATATATAAGCATTTCTTTTCTTTCTACATCCTCACCAGTGATTATTATTTTTTGTTTTCTTGATAATAGTCATTCTAACTAGGGTGAGATGGAATCTCAATGTAGTTTTGATTTGCTTTTCCCTTCATCAGAACTTTTATTTTGTTTAAACCTCTTTCTCTGGAGCACAAATGGCTCTGCCACTATTTATTTGTATTAATAGATTAGGAGAGAAAATAATTGGATGAGGTGATCTCTAATTTCATTTAAGAATTCTATAACAATAAAAGAAAGACAGAAAAGTAAAAGAGGATCAGAACAAGGGACCTTATTGAAAGTACCACAAATCATCCTTTGTCCCAGATTTTGGAGACCTAGATGATCAAGATATGTTTTCTATCATTAAAGAACTTGCAGGTTGATAGGAAAATAACATACTAATATAAAAGATAATCATACTGGGAAAAAGCAAGCATGATGGGTTATGAAAACAGTAGTGAAGGCTCAAATAAAATAAAATGTTTAGGGGAGTCTTCATAGGGAAGAGAATGACTAGCTGAGTCTGGAGCAATGAGGAATGTAACTTGGGGAAGAAAGGCAGGATTAATGCCCCAGGCTGAGAGAAATCACAGGTGAATAACATGGCCTGGTAGAATTCATCAAAGTAACAGGATATAAAATCAATACCCATAAATCAAATGCATTTCTATACATCAGTGATGAGTCCTCTGAAAGAGAAATTAGGTAAACTACCCCATCCACAGTAGCCTCAAAAAAAAAAAAAAAACTTGGAAATCAATCTAACAAGAGAGGTAAAAGACAGGACACTAAAGAAAGAAATTGAACAAAACCTTAGAAGATGGAAAAATCTCCCATGCTCTTGGAAGGCAAACTCAATATTGTCAAAATGGCCATACTACCCAAAGCACTATACAGATTCAATGCAATTCTAATTAATATCCCAATGTTACTCCTTATAGAAATAGAAAAAGCAATCATGAAATTCATTTGGAAAAATAAAAGAACCAGAATAGCCAAAGCAATACTTAGCAAGAAGAGTGAAGCAGGAGGCATCACAATACCAGAGCTTAAACTATATTACAAAGCTATAGTAACAAAAATGGCTTAATATTGGCACCAAAATAGACATGTAGAACAATGGTACAGAATAGAAGACACAGAGACAAACCCACACAAATACAATTATCTCATATTAGACAAAATCACTAAAAACATATATTGGAGAAAAGATAGCCTCTTCAACAAATGGTGCTGGAAAAACTGGAAATCCATATGCAGCAAAATGAAACTAAACTCTTATCTCTCACCATGCATAAAACTCAATTAAAAGTGGATCAAGAACCTAGGAATTAGATCAGATACCCTACACCAAATAGAAAAAAAGTAGGCCCAAATCGTCATCATGTTGGATGAGGTCCCGACTTCCTTAACAAGACTCCTAAAGTGCAAGAAATAAAACCAAGAATCAATAAATAGGATGCATTCAAACTAAAAATCTTCTTCTCAGCAAAAGAAACAAACAATGAGGTGAAGAGAGAGCCTACATTTTGGGAGCAAATTTTTGTCACATACACGTGAGATAGAGCACTGATCTCCAGAATATATAAAGAACTCAAAAAACTTAACACCAAAGAAAACAAACAACTCAATCAATAAATGGTCTAAGGAGCTGAACAGACAATTCTCAGAAGATATACAATTGATCAACAAATACATGAAAAAATGTTCAACATCTCTAGTAATTAGAGAAAAGGAAATCAAAACTACTCTAAGATTTCATCTTATTCCAATCAGAATGGCAGTTATTAAGAATACAAACAACAATAAGTGTTGTCAAGGATGTGGAGGGAAAAGCACACTCATACATTGCTGGTGGGACTGCAAATTGGTGCAACCAATCTGGAAAGCAGTACAGAGACTCCTTAGAAAACTTGGAATGAAACCACCATTTGACCAAGCTATTCCACTCCTCAGTCTATACCCTAAAGACTTAAAAACAGCATACTACATACAGTAATGCAGCCACTTCAATGTTTATAGCAGCACAATTCACAATTGCTAAACTGTGGAAGTAAACTAGATGCCCTTCAATAGATTAATGGATAAAGAAACTGTGGTATATATACACAACAGAATATTACTTAGGATTAAAAGAAAATAAAATCATGGCATTTGCAAGTAAATGAATAGAATTGGAGAATATTATGCTAAGGGAAGTAAGCCAATCCCCCCCTAAAAAAAGGCCAAATGTTTTCTCTGATTAGTGATGCCATCCACAATGGGAGTGGGAGTGGGGAGCATGGGAGATATGGAGGAACTTTGGAGAGGGCAAAGGGGAGAGAAGGGCTGGGAGGGAGCATGGGGGTAGGAAATATGGTGGAATCAGATGAACATCATTATCCAAGGTACATGTATGAAGACACAAATGGTGTGACTCTACCTTGTGTATAATTGGAGAAATGAAAAATTGTGCTCCATGTGTACTGTGAATTGAAATGCATTCTGCTGTGTTAAAAAAGAAAAGAAAAAAAATGGCCTGTGTATGCAATCCATTGCAAATGATTTGCTATCACTAGGGTGTGACATACAAGGTGGGTTATAGTGGGAGGAGCAGACATTGAGTAAGTAAAGGGGGGAAATTCTTGAAAATTCTTGCAAATTAGGCAAAGGAGCATGGATTTTATTGTGTGGGAAACAGGAAGCCACAGATGGTCAGACTGAGTTTTAGAAAAATGACCCAGCCTATAATAAGAAGAGGAATTTTGGACAAAAATGGAGGCACAGAGATGAGTGAAAAAATTACTGGAGCATTTGTGGAAAGAGGATACCTGAGCCAGGGAAATGGAATGAATGTTGGGAGGAACAGGCCAATTGGAGAAATGTTTAAAAGATGTAATCAGCAGTGCTTTTCCTTGGATAGTTCTTAGGAAGAAGGAAACATCTAGGTCAAAGTGCCTGGCCAACCCCCTCATTTCAGGGAAACTAGAGTCAGTTAAACCAGTGGAAAAACGCAGATCTTTTCTTTGTTACAGTGATCAAAAGAAAACAGAAGATTGGTTAACTATCACTTATTTTCCCCAGAAGCAATGTAAAAGCCATTTGAACCTCCACTTTGTAGCTAGAGAAGCAGAAGCTCTGGATATGTCAGACACACCTCCAGTATGGTGGGTGAGGAGAAGGAAGGCAGTTCTGTCAGCCATTGGTCCACAGAATCACTCCTTGCAAAGTCTGCCTCTTCTGTTACAGAGGCATTCAAAGCAATTTTTTTTCAGTTAGTATTGTTATTAGCATTTAGAATTTTAAAAATATTCAAATTATTTTCTCTGCTAAAGTAATGTTTATAATCAAAACTTTGCCTTAGTGAAAAGAATTGTCCTTTATATTTAAATTTGTTAAGTTCTCAAATATTTCCTTGAAGAGTGGCAAATAGTAGCAATAATACTACTGAAGGTTGACACATTTTAAATATCAACACCCTTCAACTTGAAAATGCAATGCAAAATAATTTACTATAACATTCATTTACATGAGATATATTCCATTCATAGAAGGATTTTTAACAGTATAACTGACTTGATTTAGCCATTGGCTAAAATGTAATTGTGGATAATTGGAAAAAACAAATAATCCCAAATTTCACTTTAACTAATTTTTTCAATCTTCTCATGTACTAACCCTTTCATGAGAGCTGCAATTAAGAAGCAAAATTGACCTACTTGAATTTTTTTGTTTTCTCCCTTGAAGGCCTATGAAGAGCTTTTCTCTGGGACACTGATTACTATGAAAGACAAACACCTCATATAGTAACTATATCAGTTAGTTTTATGTGTGAACTTGACTGACTGAGCAAAGAGATGCCCAGATAGTTGGTAAATCATTATTTCTGGGTTAATCTGTGATGGTGATTTTGGTCTTCCAATTCAGATTAGCATTTGAATTGGTTGACTGAATAAACATGCGTGGTCTCCATGCCACTCAAGGAGGGACAGAATAGAACAAAAGGGCAGAAAGGGTGAATTTTCTCTTTTCTTGAGCTGGGATATTGATATTCTCCTCTCTTTGGATATTGGTGCTCCTGGATTTCAAGTCATTCATCTCAGACTGGAACTCAGGTCTTAGGGCTTGACAGAAACTATACCATTGGCTTTTCTGGACCTCCAGCTTTTGGACTGTGGGACTTCTTGGCCTTAATAATCACATGTGTGAATTCCTATAATCAATGTCCTCATGTTAGTCACACACACACACACACACACACACACGTGCTATCTATTCTGTTTCTTTGGAGAAGATTGATTAACGCATTAACAAGCAAAGTGGTACTTCGCAAAGACTATACCCTGCTTTTAGGAAGTCACAGAAAAATAATTCAGCTCTGCACTGTATCTTTCAATCTTCTGGGTTATGAAATTCCAGCAATCCATGTCCACTTTCTCTCAGTTCTGTGTGAACATAAGAATTGCTCATGGGATGGAGTCAGTGGCCTGAGAATTAAAATGGGCAGGAAATCACAACATATGACTGTGGCCACTGTGTTGGGATGAGAAGGGTAATAACATAGCTTGTTCAGCACAGTTCTATTAATTTTCTCTCAAAATGATGGCAACAAATGAATTCAAACAAATTTTCAGGTTGACTCGCTTTCCATTCTTGCTTCTAAGTCCTTTTTATGTCTTGATTAGACTCTTTAAACATTTTCTTCTTTGCTTCCCAAACACCTGTGAACATCTTGCACTCTGTGCTGGCAGAATTATGGTCCTTGACTTGTCTTTCCTCCTTAATGTCTCTCTATACTTTGTATGACAAAATCCAAATTCCTTTATTGGTATATAACCCATTTACGCTTCAGCGTATGCCTATTTGTTTGGTTCCATGTCCTGTTACTTTCCCTCAGAATCCCCAAGTTCAATTCAAGTTAAACCAAATGTAAGTCTTCAAAGATACTACCTTGTCTTATGCTTCCCCCAAATGGAATTGGGTCAGTCTATCAGTCTCTCATAAGTCAACTGAAGAATTATCCCCAGAGACCAGTGATGCTCTATGGCTTCTAGAAAAATGTTGGAACATGGAGGATTGACAGACATAGGCTAAAATCCATGCTCTACCACTGACTGGCTGTATGTCCTTAGAATACTTAAACTATAGCCATCAGAATTCTCACCAGAAAAATGGAATAACAATGCTACCTACATTGTAGGAATGATAGAGGAAATAAAGAAGGAATGAATATAAAACTAACAGTACAGTACCCCACACATAGTAAGGACTCAAAGTATTAGTTATAATATTATTAGTCATTATTTTTAATCATTCTTTCATGCTTTTCCATGTTCAGATAAGTAATCTATCAAACCTAGTGCCAGATACTTGCTTATAGTAATTGCTTGAATGTTTGTCTCTTTTACAGACATTCAAACAGAATCTGCAGAATATGTATCTCACATGAAGGTTTGCAGAATCTGTTTCTCACAGGGAAGGTTCAGGACCTATCTTTGTATGAATTAAGGAGGAAATGGAAACCTTCTCTGGCTCCTGTAAATGTAGAATAAGGCAGTTTTTTTTTTTCATGTCCATTTCAACTCAGGAAGGATTCTTGAGTTGAGTATAAATTGTGACAATTTATAGCACATTATCAATCTTACTTTTATTGGAAAATGGGCTTAAATTTTTTTTCCCAGAATATGTGAAGGACGGTTAGCTAACAAGGCCACATTTCAGTGATTCAAATTGCATGCACTTCTTTCTATAAAATAATTATTTTTACAATATATTTTAGCAAGTTACTTGTTATCTTGGTAGCAGGAGTTATTTATATGTTATTTGTTTTTATTTCTTCCTCTCTTCTAATCTCCCTTCCTGTTGCTTATTACCATATTTTGCTTAGCATACCACTGTATGCTTTAGCTATTCTTGTAGCTTTCAATCATGTATTCAGTCAGGTGGAGGGTGGTTTGCCAGAAAAAGTAAAAGTCAACCTTGGGAGATAGACAAACACAACAGGCACCACTTGAGAATGCCTGATTCACATCTTGAGATAAAATCTGGCATTTATTCTTAATTTAAAATTTAGTTTCATTAGTATATAACTGTATATATAATAATTTTTTTTCATTATAAAAAAGCAACCATATTGAGACTGAAACTCTCTAGTCCTCTCCAATCATTTTCTGGTCTTTTTTTGTACATGTGTGTATGCATAAAATTATGCATTTTAATAAAAAGAATTCATACTTCTGTTTGGGAGAGTTGTTTGTAAACATTCAACAATACATCTGGGAGAACTTTTCATGTTAGTATATATAAGTATTAGCTTTTTAAACTTTTGTATAGCATTTATAATATGACTAGATTGTGACTTATTAACCATTCTGATCTTAGTAGACATTTATTTTTCCATTTTTTATGCTGGTGCAAACAGTGTTACAATAATAACATCTTTATTCGTGCTTTCCTATATTTCTCTGGGAGTTGATGCTGATAACAGAAATTTCTATGCCATATTGCTTGGATTCAGAAAAATACAAATCTATGCAATTATTTTGTGAATAAGAATACAATCATATAAAATATGGAAGTTACAAAAGTATTCAACCTCCAGTGCTTTTTATCTGGTCTCATTGTTATGGTTTGGATGTGAGGTGTCCCCCCTAAAGGCTTCATGTGTGAGACAATGCAAGAACGTACAGGGTTGAAATGATCAGATTACGAGAGCTATAACCTAAACAGTGGATCAGTGTACTGATATGGATTAACTAGGTGGTAACTCTAGGCAGGTAGGTCACTGGGGGCGTGTGTATGCAGATTATATTTTGTCCCTGGTGAGCAGAGCTCATTTTTTCTGCTTCCTTGTTGCCATATCCTGAACTGCTTCCCTCTGCCATGTCTTTCCACCATGACGTTTTGCCTCAATTTAGGCTCAGAGTTATGGAGTCTGTCACCAGGGACTGAACCTCTGAAACCACAAGCCAAAATACACTTTTCCTCTTAAATTACTCTTATCAGGTCTTTTGGTCAGAGTGATGAAAACTAACTAAAATACTCATAGTTCTCTCTGTAGAAACAACTAATGCCATCATTTTGTGTTATTCCATTTTTCTGGTGAAAATTCTGATGGTTATAATTTAAGTATTCTAAGGACATACAGCCAGTCAATGGTAGAGCACAGATTCTGTCTAGCCCATGTCTGTCAGTCCTCCATATCCCAACCTTTTATCAGGAGCCACAGAACATCACTGGCCCCCAGGAAAAGATTTTTTTCTGTATTCAAGCAAAAAATTAAATAAATATATTTACATTTATGTTCATATTGTATATACAAAGATGCATGTGAATATTGAAGCCTATACTTCCTGACCTTTCTAAAAAATATCTACATTTAGTGCTAAATGATCTTACATATTACAAATTTTCAAATATTTTGCCACCAGAATATCAATATATTGGATAGGCAGTGCTACCCAGACCACACAAGAAATAATACATTTCTAAAATCTAAATTATTCTGAATTATAAAGTTATCTGGCCTTTATGTTTACAAGTAAGGAATTATGACCTGAGTCTATTGTTTTGTACACTTTGGTCCCAGAAATTATAATAAATTTAACAATATACTTTTAGCTATCACATAATTTGTTTAGAGAAATTTTCATATTTCACAATGTTCTATATATTGTTTTACACTTAAATCATCTTAGATATATTTTCATGTAATTTTATAAACAGTATTCTTAATTTGGGGGGGTGTAGGGGATTGAACTTAGAAGCACTCAACCACTGAGCCACATCCCCAGGCCTATTTTGTATTTTTTTTAGACACAGGGTCCTGCTGAGTTGCTTAGTGCTTTGTATTTGCTGAGACTTGCTTTGAACTCGTGATCCTACTGCCTCATCCTCTCAAGCCGCTGGGATTACAGACATGCACCTGGCTCTTAATGTTTTTAATAGCTGCAAATTACTTCATTGTACAGATGGACCATGATTTGTTTAATGCATCCTCTGTTGATATTATTGAGTTTTCCCTAAAATAACATATATTTTGCTCTTATAAAAAAATATAATGAAAAAAAAGTCTGGGTCAAAGTGCATATGCATTTATATTCTTTTAGGTATTGGAAATTTTCTTCTATACAAATTGTGTTGGCCGCAAATTCTTTGTCATTCCTGCCTTCAAAGGCAGAGTCCATATTCTCTGCCCTTGGATTTGGCTTGATCCTGTGAGTTGCTTAGAATACTGTAGAAGTGACACTATCGAAATGCTGAGGCTGGGTCTTGAGAAATAAGCAACTTTTTCTTTTTCAGTGCTGGAACCGTCACTCTTGTAGAACCCATACAGTTAGAAGCCTAAGCTGTGTGGAGAGGAAGTATGTAGGCAAGGAATGCATCTCATCAACAGCCCCTGATATCTGCCAGGTGGCAGCAGAACTAACCACCAGTTGTAGGAATGAGACTTCTTGGAAGTTCCCTCCCAGTCAGACCTCCAGATGTCTGCAACCACCCCAACCTCCAGATGAATCACTCTACTGAACCCAGCCAATCCACAGAATCATAAAAAGTATTTGGATGTCATTATTGTATGCCACTAGGTTTTAGAGTAGAAGCAACAGCAAATACGTTAAAATACTATCTTAACATAATTTTAATTCTAATTTTTATTATAAATGGAGTTGGGCATATTTTTGGTTTTGGTTATTTTTAATGAGCATATATTAACCACTTGAGCCACCACTGGCCTGATTACTACAAATATTTCTTCACTTAACTCCTCATAATATCTCAGAGTTCTGGCAAGAGGGTGGCCTCCCAAATGTCTGCACCCTGTAGTCACCTGGCAAGTTTCTCTCTGCTGCTCTGTCCTCTCATGCTTGTCATCTCACACTGCCCCTGAAGGAAGTCTCAGAGTCACCCCTGCCAGGCCCTTTCTCATCCCACTCAGAAACTCCTCTGCCAGTTATGACATAGTACCTGTGCTTATTGATAGCTGATATGACACACTGGGAAGCCTTGGAGGAAGATTGTTAGCAGGCACAGTTTCCGGGCTCTAACTCTGCTAGTCCTGAATCCCTGTGGCATTTAGAGAGTCCAAAGTGGATTAGCTCAATGTTCATTTTACATTTAAGACAACTTTTTCTTGAAAGGTAAAAATATTGATCCGGTGTTACAAGATAAGTCAGTGACAATTAGGATGAGACTCATGACTTCTATCTGATGCTCAGTTCATCAATTTTTTTTACAAAAACAAAAGTTTTTGTTCTGTCATGTAAAGTCTCTCGTATTCTTTGCTTGGTATTAGTTGGCACCGTTTGGGTTGCATGTGAGATATTCCACTCAACTTGCTTAATCTTATGGCTCTAGAAACTGAAAAAATCCATGCATGGTGGGGTTCCAATGCCCACACATTATTGTCTGAACTCTGTTTTTGTTCATCTCTCAGTTTTTGCTTTTAGTTTTTGGCTACATTCTCAGGCAGGCTCTTTCTATGAGGCAAAAGGAAAGCTCCCTAAAGCTTTAGTTTTACATGGTCTCTTTCTCTCTAGTGGGTCTCTGTATTCAGCTAGGAAATTATAACAACTTACATAATAACATGCAACAGCCCTGATTATCATTGTCATTCAATAACTTCAGAAGCAAAATTGTAATATTTACAGCATTAAAAAATAATCAGCTTATGAAGATATCATTAATGTAAAATAGAATCTACTCATTTTATGTGTCAGTTTCATGGGTTTTAACATGTAGCAACCACAAAAATCAAAGTAGAGAACATTTACATCATCACCAAAATTTCCCTCATGCATCCTGTTGGTCAACCCCTTCTCCATCTCTGACTTCTACCTGCCCAACATAGTTTCTGTAACTATAGTTTTACTGCTTTGAGAATTTTAAATATGAGAAAACATACACCTTTATAATTGGCTTCTTCCATTTGATACCATAACTTAGAGATTAATACTTTGTACCTTTTTATTGCTAGCTAGTATTCTGTTGCATGGATATGCCACAACTTATTTGTGTATTCATACTGGTTGATAGTCACTGCAGTTATTTTCAGCTTTTGAGTGTTACGAATAAAGCTGTTCTATGAACATTCAAGTACAATTATTTTGTGTGTGTACAAGACAATATTTTCATTCTTCTTGGATCAGTATCAAGGAGTGGAATTATTGAATTATAAAATATCATTCTTAATTTCACAAGAAACTGTCAAATTCTTTCCCAACATGACTGTACCATTTTACCTCCATCTTGGAACATATGAGAATTCTACTTGCTACACATCTTTGCCAGCACTTAGTGTTAAGAGACTTTTTAGTTTTAGACATTGTAGTGAGTATGTATTGGTATTTCATTGTGGTTTCAATTTTCATTTCCTTAGTTAATCCTAAGAAAATTAATGCTCATGACTAATTAACATATTTTAGTATATATATTATAATACTTTACCACTGAGCAACATCCCCAGTCCTTTTTATTTTTAATTTTGAGACAGAGTCTAAGTTGCTGAGGCTGGCCTCAAAGTTGCAATCCTCCTACTTCAGCCTCCTAAATCCCTGTGATTATAAGAATGCACCACCACACCTGGCCAAGAGAAGGCTATATTTAAGGTAGATAGACCCAAGATAAAGAAACAGAAAGCTGATTTTATATCACCAGTTCTCTAATGGAGGGGAAACTTGTTTTCTTCTGCCTTCGTTGTCTCATATACAGGCAACTCTCCAGAGTTATCCTCTACCTCTTGCTCCAGCCTCTCACCAGGAGAGTGGGATCTGACTGCTACCTGATTGATGAGTTTCAGACAATTTGTGAGCATTCTCATTTGAACGCTTGCTTATCTGGGATTTGTTTTGTGTAGAGAATTCCTGCATTGTAATAATGTCATAGCTTTGGTTTTCTAATCACTGCCTATGACTGGGAGACTTCATGCAATTCAGAACATTCTAACAAGTCCATGTGATCCTTGCACTATGCTTTATCAAAAAACCAGCTTTTCCAGACATTTCAGCATGAAAATGACTATCCCATCACCTATGTCATAGATATTGCCCAGTCAAGGGACTGAATACTCTTTCACATTCACATTTTCTAACCACACTTAAATAAAGGAAATTGCACAAGGCTTGTTAGTCCAGGAAACAGGAGTCTTTGGGCCATATCAGAATCCTGCCTACTGCAGTATCTTATACCACAAGGATAAGGAACTATCTGTACCAAAGACAGAAAGATCCCCTGTAAAGGATCTATTCTTTCAAAGGGGGTCAGTGAATACCAGCAAATTACAGATGGTGAATAATTTAAGCACTCTCAAATATCATAGACCCCACTGTAGCAACTGATTTTGAAGAAACCTTGTTTTAAATATCAAAACGGTGATAGAAAATTTTAGAGCTTAATTTTGTAATTGAATCAATATATCATATTTTTCCTTTTTTGGTAAAGGAAAAGGGAAATACTAGGGAATGGTTTTGATCAAATTATATTATAATATTTTGTTCATGTTTGAATATGTAACAATGAATTCCACCATTGTGTACAACTATAATGCATCAATAAAAATATGGGGGAAATAAATAAGAGCCATACATTACAAATAAACAAATAAATAATCTGACTTTGTTGAATAACATATTTTAATGGAACTCTGCTCTCCAATTCTATCATGTTACTTAGGACCAACTTCTGCACCATGGTCTAGGATTCTAAAGACAACTAGCGGTCATAAGGTTGAGAAGAATGAGAGGGAGAAACATCAGAGACAAATCTGTGTGGAGAACCTTTGCATTTCTAGATCACAGCAAACTGTGGAGTCCAAAGCTGATGCACAGATAGGTAAGAGTGTAACTTTTAAAGCTGCCTGCATGGAAAGGTCACTCAAGCAGTTGAAGTGAAAATTCAGGTACAGAACCAAAGACTAAGAATTTATATGTGCCATGGAACTCAAGTAAAATATAATAGCTTCTTCACAAATTTAAACTGATTATTTTTCTCTTCCCAGCCTGATGATAGAAAATTCCCGATCATTATAGGACTAAATACTGGCCGGAGAAGGTAACTGGATATAGATAACATGGTTTAAGTGTAGGGTCTGGGACCAGCCACTATTTTTATCAAATAGTGTCTGGCATGACTTTACTTATTGAATACACTTTAAAAGAAATGTTTGAGTACCTGTTATGTTTTAAGCCTTATGCTGAAGGTTGGATGTAAGGTGTGGAGGAAAATAAAAAAACCTATAATAAAGAAAACAAAAGATGAGATCACTATTCTAAGGAGCTTACATACCAGTCCTTTAACTTTCTGTTTCATTCTGTTCCTATACTCATATTTCAAATGTGTCTATATTGCTTCAATGAGCTTGGTTGAAACACTTCTTGTGTTTTACACATCCACTTAATTAGCTAGCAAAAAATTCGGGGAAGTAATGTTTGAGTCACTGTCCTTTGTACTGGGACCAATGCTTGAGAATCTCTCTTTGTAAGCTAAAACTCTCAAATAGTATACTGAGCACATTCTAAACATAAGCAAAACATTAATATTCTTTGGTGAAAACTGTCCATTTTCAGAAGCTCCCCCTCCAAATCTCCAGACAATTATACATTCATTGCTTCCCTAAGTGCTATCAGTTACATAGCCTCCACGTAGGATTTCAACATGAGGTTAATTGCAGCTAAAGAAAAGTTTATGATTAGTCCAGACAGGTATTTTTCTTCATTCTCTAATACCATAAATCCATTAAATTCCTATCCATCTTGTCATTCTCTCCTTGAAGACTTGGTTATATGACCTGCAATACTAGTTCAGTTTCGTGATTATAATTGTGATTGGCAGAGAGCTTTCAGAGTTGCAATAAATTTTACCACAGGCGGAGAGGGATTTTGTGCACCCCAATTCCATTGTGAATTTGAATTTTTAACTATCTTATTCCTGGTGAGCAGTCTCATTTGGAAGGAAGAAAGAAAACAAGTGTTGAATGTGTAATTGTATGGAGCTTTTTATTGGGTGGGGGAGAAGAGCTCTTGAAAATAAACATTTTCACCCAATAGTATAATATAATATATTCAGAAAGTGCTTAAAATACTATTTTAGCGCATTTAGTATAACATAATATATTCAGAAAGTGCTTAAAATACTATTTTAGCACATTTGAGCTTACAATGAGAAATTCTCAAGCACTGGCCCCAGTATCAAACACAGTGACCAAAGCAACTGTTTCCTCAATCTTTTTTCTAGATGATTAAGTAGATGTGGAAATCATAAGCAGGGTATCAAGCACATTCAATTCTTCCGGCATTAATAATTGCAGTAATTTGCTTTGGAGGATAAGGCTCAAAGTAGTTTACAGATATGCAGGCTTTCTTTTTATTATGCACCACTGAAGCATATCACTTTTTTAACTTCAAATTCTAGAATTATTCTGGAATTTTAGATTATTTTTCAAGTAGTTTTCATAGCCCACAGATAATGCTGAGATATAGCAGAAATGGTAGGGCTCTTATCAGAGGAAGTGAACAACACATTTTTCTCTGCTCAATTTTTTTCTTTATGAAAAAAAAAAAAGAAACTTTTAGGGACTCTGGTGTATGTGCATACATGTATGCATATTTGGGTGTATATAAACAAGTAGCCCATGTGCCCGTGATACATGTATTATTCCTCCTTGAAATTTCAGTTGTTGACATGCTGGAAAAATTGGGTACATAAATTATTTCTGCCCCCCAGCACTTTAACATGAGCAACCAGCACTTACTCAGCTGGCCACCATAGGTCTCCCTGTCCTTGGCAGCATTACAGGGGTAATATTTTTTAACATGGATGAGCAGCTCTTGAAAATTTCTCCAATGTATTAGGCATGAACAAGCCTTTCTTCAACATCAGGCTTGCATGTCTTTCCTCCACATTTATTTCTCTACAACAAACATATTTATTGGGGCCATTATGAGAAAAATCTCCTTCTCCATAAATGTTTGTCTTCCCCTTTGTCCCTTTTATTGGATCGTGAAGAAATGATGGAAGGTCTTGTTGGGTGTGTGTGTGTGTGTGTGTGTGTGTGTGTGCGCCTTTTTTTTTTCCTCCAAGAAATCCTCTTTTAGTGCACCATTGCCATACACTCTTCTTTAAAAAGCCAGGCACTAGCTTTTGACAGTTTTCTCTGGAGCAAGCAATGGGCTAAGTGACAAAATGGATAATAAGGAGGACCTACAAAGAAAATGATGCATGGAGTATTTCCTGCACCAGCATTTGCAAATGTTTTCTCTATCACCCTCATCAGCATCACTAAAGCATACCTATGATCTAATGTTTTAAGATTACCTTGTAGTCAAACAGCTACTTAGGAACAGTTTAAATTATGGAATTCAGCTATATGAATGCTCAGATATTAGTTAATGTTTCAAAAATTTTATGACCATAGATGCACCCAATAGAAAAGTAATAAAATGTTCTGATCACCACTGAGAACAGTCATCTTTTTGGTCCAGGATGATATAGCTTGGATGGCCAGATGGCTTTTTAGTTTATAATTAAAATAAAATTGAGGGTACATTTGAATTCTGTTTGTGCCAAGAGCTAACATTTAAGATTCTGTGGGATCAAGGTGAGAGCCCAACAATAGAAGGATGTGCTTTCTACTGTGACTTTAAAAATGGATAAATCTGTTGTTACAATTGTTCTGGCCAAACCCTGCTCCCTCTTGTACACTACTCACTGATGAAGAGCCAAAGAGTGAGACAGGAAATGGGCATCCTCATATCAAATTCCATATCACAACTTTGCACAATTCCTATTACTCTGTAGAAGAGCTGGGCAACTGGGTGAAAGAATGAAAATACATCACTACGATTGTGATTAACCAGGTGAATTTGGAAGCACATTTTCCCTCAAATACCCATGCTTATGACTGCATTCCAGTAGGTTCATTTAGAGGACAGATACTCTGAGTGTGCTTTTTGGGAGATGTGGCTTGTAAAGCCAATGACCTGACAAACCCTCCTCTTGGCAGCCTCTGTGAACACCATAGAGACCAAATGACCCACTTAAGTCTCCAAAGCAAGGCTGAGGGAAGACGGGAACACAGGTCCAGCCTGGTCCCAGTTACTGTTGTTGCGGCTGCTGCTTCACCGACAGGTCTATTTCCAGAGAAATTTAGAAAGATCTATTTTTAATCCTCTCACCTTTAGTGTATAACTACACTGTTGTATTTGAAGACATGAGATCAGATTCTAAGGTGTAAAGAGTTCCTCTATTGTATGTTAAAACATCTTGAACCTGGGCACGTGCCCTAGAGTATTCTCTGTTTTCTATAAATTTCACCTCAATTATAAAAAGTTAGGTTTTAAAAGATAAATAAAATACATTTGTAGGTAAATCTTCCACCCAAATAACTGTGTGGTAGTTATTGTGAGATGCGTAGATCTTAAGTGTCCAACTCAATAATTATAACAAATATATGCCCTTGTGCTAAATTACATTGGTTGATTTTCAAATTTTAAACCAACTTTGCATTGCTAGGATAAATTCTAGTTGATTATATGTATAATACTTTTATGTAGCTTTGGATTAAAATTGCTAAGAATTCTGGAAGGATTTTAATGTGTATGTTTATGATAAATATACACCTGTAATTCTCTTTTCTTGTAATATCTTCGCCAAACTTGGTGTTAAGGTTATGTTAAATAATAAAACATGTTGGAAAGAATTCCCTTTTCTATTTTATTCAAAACACTTGTGTAACAATGAGATATTTTTTTCTTAAGTGTTTGGTAGGACTCACAAGTGAATAACTGGGGTCAGAATCTGCCTTTTGTAAGGATTCTTATTGCTTACTCAGTTTCTTTGATGAATATTGGTCTATTCAAACTTTGCATCTTTTTTCAGGGAATTTACTCATTTCACCTGAGCTGTAGAATTTATTGGTGTGAAATCATGTATAATATCACCCTATTATTATTTTAATATCTGTAGGACTGGTAGATATATCATTTCTTTTGTTTCTGATATTGGAATTCCTGTTTTCACTTTTTTCCTTTGTCTTCCTAGGGGGTTATCAATTTAGTTACTGACTTATTTACTAATTTAATTTACTTTAATGAACAAACTATATATTTTCTTTTAAAATTATTTCATCTCTTTCTACTCTTATTGTATTATTTACTTCATTCTCCTTCTTTGACTTTAATTTGTTCTTCATCTTCATAGTATGGAAGCTTAGTGCATTAATTATAAATTTCTTCTTTTATATTAGAAGGATTTAAAGCTATAAATTTTATTCTAATAATCTTTTAACTGCATCTGTATATTTTTTTCAATTACAAAATTGTGCACATAGCATCAAATTTACCATCTTAAACATATTTAAATGTACAATCCAATAGTTTTGAGTACATTATGGTGTAATCAATCTCTAGTACTCTTCTCATCTTGTAGAACTGAAACTCTGGACTTGTTAAACAACTACCCATTCACTTCTTCCCCCAGCCCTTGGCAACTTCCATTCTACTTTCCATGTCTATGATTTTAACTACTCTACCTCATATAAGTGGAATCATACATTTTTTCTCTTTTTAATGTCAGATTCTATGACTCCATCAAAAATGAAGAGAAAGTACTTGTTTGATTAACATAAATCAATGATTGAATCCTGAGTTTTAAATATGAGGTTGTAATATCAATTTAAGAATTTTTGTGGCTCTTTTGCTTAAAGATAGCTTACAATGGATTATAATCATAATGTATAGCCATTAATTATTAATTATAAAATATGGTATATCTATTGAAATATTATATAGCAATTAGTTCTGTTAAATGTGCCTATCCACATAGCACATTATCCACATAGCAAATATTCATGGTAATAGTAGATGAAAAAGCCACAGATAGTTTGGAAGAAAAAAATTGTATGCATTTTTGGTCCAAATATGTCATCAAATTAGGACCTTTTTTTTAAATAATTAAATTAAATAGTTAAATGACTGCTAAATAGGAAGGTGATATTAACTGTGAAGGGGCACATGCTAACCTTCTAGGATTTTGGATATGCTCTTTATCTTGATCTCAGTGTTGATTACACAGTGTATACTTAAGTAAAAATTCACTGGGTTATATACCTCTAAGAGTGATGTCATTTTATTTAAGTTATACCAATTAAATGTCCAAAAATTGATATGATTTTAACCACATGCTTGCCACCACAATAATGTTCTATTCCTCCTCAGTCAATCAGGAAAAAATAATCCCACCCTCCAAATTATATCACATAATTCAGTCCCAGTAGCTCACCTTTGAGATCAGAATTCAACTTCTAGCCTGAACATGGAGAAAAGCCACATCTATCATCAAAAATTGGTTGCTTTGCTCTGGATTGTTAGATTGGAGTAATGTCAGAAACTATTGAAGGGAAATCTAGAAAAAATTGCTAGGCAACATTATTTTTTGCTAAAATATCTCCTAAAAAAGATTTCCTATTATGTCTAGGATAGGCCTATCATAGCATCAAGCCACATAGGATCTGACTTTATCCTTCCTCCCTGACTTACTGTCCTGCCCCCTGCTGTGATCCCTCTGGCCCAGCCTGCTCCAGCTACATGGCCCTCATTAATGCACCTTGAACATTTCAATTCTGTTCCAATCTCAGGGAATTAGCATTCAATCTCTCTTTTGCTTGGAACACTTTCGCCTAGATTCCCTCATATCTGCCTTCTTTCCATTATCAATTCCAACTTACTTGCTCCAAGGCCTCCACTAGAAATCTATCTAAAGCAACCTCCTCCAGTTCCATGGCATTCTTTCTATATTATCATCTTTATAATACATATGAACATGTGAAATTATCTTTATATCTGTTGACACATATTTATTGAGGGGAGTGTGACCTCTTCCTCAACCCATCAGAGTACTGTCTGAACTTTTTGAAGGTGGAGGCCCTCTTGTTCAATACCATTTCCCCAGGTACTTGTGTTTGCAAACTAGTAGTGTTAAAGTAGATGCTCTTATTTTAGGGGCATATCGTGAATTATCACCACCACTGAGCTTATTACAGAGCGGATCCTGACTTCCAAACAGCTGCTGGAGAGTGGAGTGAAGTACTGGAGAATCTGCAGTCACCACAGCAGGTTTGACTATGAAAACAGGTGGTTTCACGCTGTGCATGTCTTCCTCATCCACTGTTACACTCTCTAGCTGTTTAGAGCCAACATCTGTGTTTATGGGAGGGTGGAGCTTGAGGCAGGAAAAGATTATTCACCTGACTGTTATCTTCAGCTATAATTATTCCTGCCTACTTGTAGACCCTTGATTCTCAATATTACAGGTGCTTGTTGTATACCCATAGTTCTTAATTCAAAAGCATCATCACAGTGCTAGTGCTGTTGGAGCAAGAAATTTTACTAGCCATAGCCACACAGTGGATCAGAAATTGCCCTTCCCTAAAATGAACTAGGTCTTTGGACTAAAGCATTTCATTTTTCCTTTGGCTGGACATTTTGGTCTTTTGTTTTCCTCAATAGGGATGATATCCATTGTCCATTTGGGTGAGTTTTCTTTTCTTTCTTCTTTTGCAGTGTATGATAGAGAAATTTTCCTTATATGAGGATGTGTCATAATTGCAGAATGATATCATAATATAAATTTTTAATGTTTCCATTAATAATGGATTAGGTAAAAAACAAAAACAATAACAAAAATCCCAAAAACTTGGGGGCAAGGAAGGCAATGAAAATGTCAGATTATCATATTTTCAGCCAGTGACAATAAAAAAGTTTTCCTTTATTCTCCTGATGTGAGGACAAAGAGTCAGATTAATGAGGCTCTGAATAAAATGACAGTCTTTTCAGAAATGTCTTCACATTCCACTAATGAAGAGAAGAAATCCCTAAGTGAATCTTGTTCCTCTCCCAAGTGTGGCTGATATTCCTTTAATGTTAAAAAATGGTAAACAACAACCATCACCACCAAAACACCATTTGTTTTCAGATATGCCAGCCAGGACAAAGCAGCGACTTCATCAGATGCTTGTTGAATTATTTGGAATGCCATCATTTCTGTGGCTTTCTTTTAGCTTTCCATTCTTTATAGTATATTTTCATGACTCAATTACCAGATCAATTATGGTTTTCTCTTTTTATTTGTTCTTTTTTATTGCTACTGGGACAGGAGAAAAGGAACATTGGTGACAGTCGTCTCGTTTATGGAAAGCTTTCAACCTGACTGATTAGAATGCTCTCCAGCAAGTCCACTTGCCAGTGACATACTATAAAAGCAGCTTTTCAGATTAGAATCTTCATGGGAATGGAAATATTTCCCACTAATGGAAATATACAAATGTGAGCTGACTTACTGAGTAGAGATGAGAGGGCTTCTCGAGGAATGAATCTTAGATCCATTGTTTCTTTTGTGAAGATTTTCATCATTGACATGGAGAATAAATGGAGCATGCTCCTGGACATTATGGAAAAGCAACTGAAAATCAAAATCACATAGGTGCTTAGCACATAGTTAAAAAAAAACAGTTCAAAAACAAGGGTTTAAAAAAATACTGTTTTATTGTCTATAGCAGATTGCAATATGGCTAATCAAATTAAATTTGCTCTGAAGAAGACTGGCTGCTAAATATTATATACTGGGATATATATCTGTGTGAGTATATGCGTAGACACACACACACACACACACACACGTAGTCAATTCAGTGATTGAGGACAGATACAGTATGAGTAAATTAAGAGCTCAAAAGCCATAAAATTGAGGGCTTTGGTAGCACCAAAATGGAAATATTCACACAGGCCTGGAAAGAGAAGGATCACACTACCAAGCTAACATAGAAATTATGACTTTTTATGATATAAAAAGAATAAATCCATGTTTGGAAGCCTCTTCAAAATGTTATCCTTGTATATTAGAGACATTGGTGTTTTCTGAGAAGCTGTATTTAGAGGTGTGTCTAGGAATTAAAGTCTGGGATATTCATATTGTTTTCCCCAAACATGGACTGCTGGATTCCTTCCCTTGTAAGTTTAGTCCTATCTCTAGCTCTTGAGACAATCCTTATGTCTCAGTGTTCTTTCTTTAAAAGTAGAAAAGTCAGATCAGGCTCTACAACTTAAAGGTTGGCTCACAGTGGGCTGGCCAGTGTAGGAATACCCAAGGTGATCAAGAAGTAAGAGAGCAATGTGGAAGTCCTAGTACTGGGGACTTGAATGTCAAGAAGAGGTGATGAGTTTGTTGACTATTACCTCATCATTTTTATGAGTACTTTGTGGATAAGTATGTTTGACTGGCTTAAAGGTCAAGAAAGTCAGTATTTGGCTCACATGGCCAATTTTGTTACCCAAACTGGCACTGATCTCTGACTCTTTAAGTCATCTCCTGGGCTGCTGCCTTCTTCCTGACTTCAATCCTACCACTTAGTTTCATTTTTGTATCTGACAACTTGCTACCAGAGATGTCCCTGACACCATCTGCCTTCCTACCTTCCTGATTCTTGCTTGGTTCTTCTGTTGCTTTCATCTGTCTGGCCTTCCTAAGTTTAAATAGCTTCCTAGATCAGAGCTTTTTATGTCTGTCCACATTTTTCAGATATAATGGCCTTACTGCCTGAAGAGGAAGCTTTTGGATAGTTTCTCAGGGCATGGAGATAGAGCAGAGTACATGCTTTTCTATTGATGTGAATTCTGGGTAGCAGGAAGGTGCAGTGTCTCCTCAAAATCCTTCATTCATATTTCATTGATAACTGATGCTCAGAAATTCAGTAGCCAGGCATTTACTCATCAAAATATAAATTCTCATGAGGATATTAATTATTATCAGGTCTTTGTTCTTAAGTTGGAATGAAGGATCTGAGAAACTTTTATAGAGGAAAAAGGAAAAAGAAAAAATATATACTGGTTACCTACTATCAATATTATGGAGGAAGTAAAAAAATTTCCTAGAAGATGATTTTATTATTTTGAATAAGATTGGCTTGGAATGTTTTAGTTAATTTGACTGTAGCAATTGACAATAGAAAATCAAGCAACCAGAGCATAAATTGAATACTATATTCTCTATGCATACAGTGCTCTGGATAAAAAAATAAATCTTTTATTCTCAGTCAAAAGATATTCTGAAATTATTATTGAAGACATTTCCCAGTCCACCATTCCTCACCTAACTCACCTTCCTCACTTAAACTGCCAACCGCACCTAACTCACCTTTGTTTTTATTTATTACATTCCCAGCTGTTGTATTGCAGCCATACAAGCTATGCTTCCAAATTTCATTTTGGATTTCCATTTGTGCTCTCATAATAGCCCTTGAAGACCTAAAAAGAGGGATGATTTCTAAGACAGTACACTGGAAAATCAAGAAAAACTATAATAGTAACAATCCAAGAGTTATGTCCATTTGCCAGAGAACATAAATATTTTGAGCAGTCTTGTATGGAGAAATTAGAGGTGAGTTTGTGATGGTGGGTATTATAAATTAATTGTAAAGCCTACTTCTAGGTCTTACATAACTACTAATTTCTATCAATTATAATTCAATGAGAAAAATACATTTGTTATTCCAGATGCACCATATTTGCATTCATCTCTTTCCTTTTTCATGTATTTTCCTCTGTCACTCCCTGCCACAAGTCTCTCTCTACTTGTTCCTACCTTACCCATCAATCACTCTACTACTTAATATAAAATTATGGTTGTCATTTCCAATTAAGAGTTTTTCATCAACTCCTAAGACTGGATTAAAAATCCCTTATAGGTCTCCATAATATTTTTTTAAATTTTTTTTTTTAGTTGTAGATGGACACAATATCTTTATTTATTTATTTTTATGTGGTGCTGAGGATCGAACCCAGTGCCTCACACATGCATGGCAAGCGCTCTACCACTGAGCCACAATCCCAGCCCCCCCATAATATTTTATCCATGCACAGCAGACAACATGCTCAGGTAATGTTACTACCTTTTTATTTGTCCAACTCTCCAATGAGATTATGAACATTTGTGTGTGTGTGTGTGTGTGTGTTTGTGTGTGTGTATGTATGTATGTATGTTCTGCATCTGGTTTATCATAACTTCCTTCTTCCTAGCACCATGCTGGCAATATAGTAGGAGCTCAAAAATCTTTGAACCACATTTGCTGTGTTAGATATCCTCAACCAGGTTTCTTTCCTACTGTTGTTTTTTATGTCAGTCTAAGAAATGAAAGAGCAGTGTTGAGAACATTTTGCTCCAATTTCAGCGTAGATGCTTGTTATAACTTTCATGGATTTTTACAAAGGTACCTTAAAAATTAAAACAAGTCAATAGAAAGAGTTCATGATATGTGGGCCCAGTGGATTCAGGCTTGGGAGTCTAACTTGAGGTTGTTAGTACTACTGCTGTCTCCTTCAAAAGAGAATAGCAAACACACGTCCTTCTGAGGATGGCTATCCAGAGTCTAATCTGGTGAAGGGTTGATATTGAGAATTTCTAAATAGTGTGGCTCTGTATTCATTGTTCTAGGGAGTTTTGTTAGATTGGAATGGATCTTCAAGGAAGTAGTAAGGTCTATTTTCTAAGAGAGAAGAATGAAGCAGGAACTGGGCAGGGAACCAGTTCTCCAGACAAGTGTACTAAGATTCAGGGCAGGAATCTTAAGAAACTGGAACACAACTCGAAAAACTGATATAGAAAGTTTATTAAATGCCCTAAGTCTACAGGGTGAGGTTTAGGGGTAGAACTTGAAGCTTTATTAGCATGTGGACATCCAGGGGCTTACCCTGGGCACATCAGACACCATTCAAAAGGCACTAATCAAATGCAAGTTTCCCATGAAAGGATCAACAGGAGCCTATTTTGTAAAAACTATTATAATAGGACCTCTGGCAAGAACCTTTTTCTCATAAGCTCTAAGACTGCACCCAAATGGAATTTAAGTTCAAATTACTTTGCAGCAAGTTATCTGTTACCAGTATGCATACCAAGGAAGGTTGGGGACAGGTTTTGAACAGCACAGGGTATTGAATTGGAATGAAGTCATTTTCTTAGCCATCTAAAAGTCAAGCCAGTTTTAAACAATCAAATCTTGGGCCGCATATTATCCAACGTGCTCCACAGTTACAAAACTATGTGCTAACATTACCCTATAAGTCTTGACCAAAATGATTTGGGTCAAGTTCATAAATCTCTTAAACAAGTTTGTTTTCCAGACTAGCTTTTAAAGTCACACTTGCAAAGAGATACATGCTTTCTACACTGACACTTCTTTCGTGTGTGAGGCCCAGAGCTCTATGGTTATCAAAACATCTTTCCTATTGCATCTTTATACAGTTTTGTAATGATCTATTTCTGTATGTCTTCCTAGTAGACTGTAAATTCCTTGAGATTTGTACACTTTCAGATCATGCATGGCGGCTCACACACATTCAGTGTGGTGTAGACCAATAACTCTTTTCCAAAATGTTTCCCCTTCTTTTGACCATATGGCTAGATCTCAGTTACCTGTGAGTAATCTGGTACCAGGCAGTCATGTGTGAATATGACTTAACTTAGTGCGTTAGTCTCAAGAGGCAGGAAAGCCAAATCTCATCCACTGTATTATAAACAAATGACATCACAAAACCTGGCAAATTCATAATGACTTGGTTCAAATAGGGACCACTTTAAAACCAGGCCAGCTACAATCATTTTATGAACATATTCACAAGTTTTCTCAAGCAGCATGCATGAATGAATGTTGATGTAGAGATTTTCAATCACCAGGCTTTCTGAGCTAATTTTCTTTATAGGAAATATTTCTGGAAGGATTATAATGTAAAATACATGAATTTTAACAATAGACTTTTATGCATAAAAATCTGCATTTCTCTCATGAACTATTTTTTATGTCAGGTGTGTTATCTCTATGCACATTATTTCTTTTTCTAGAAAAATATTTGTAGTTCATTTTCTGTCTCTTAAGAAGTCAACTCAATATTCATTTCTGGAAGTAAGAATAGTTGAGTCTAGGAAAAGCATATTTGTCAGTATAAATCACAACCTTTCCAATCTTTCCATTTATTCAGAGAATCTTCTAGACCTTGAGCATGTTATAATGATCCTTGTGATAAAAAGAGTTTGCTTGAAAATTGGACCAATAGTTTGCAAATCAGTAGAATATATTCCAAATATGGGGAAAAATCTGATTGAGGGTTTGAAATAAATGATGACATTAATGTAAAAGTCTATTTTTCTTCAGTAAAGACAATTAACTTAATTAACAAACATGTACTGAGTTGACATGGTTCAAAAATAATGACAATAAAAAAGATTTTATTTAGTTTCAAATCAATAATATTAATTTAATTGGTTCTAAACCCATTATTTCTGAACTCAATACTTTAAAAATTAACTTAAAAAATTTTAAGTCATAAATCTGTGATCTAAGCAATAAATAAAGCTTCTGTACTTTGATAGGTGGCACCTTTAATTTGTTTTGATTGTAATTTACATAAAGGTTAATTACATTGAAACAAATATTATTGCAATAAAATCTTCCTTTAGAGCAAGAGATTTTAAATCTTACTGCATTTCAAGTACTATTTGGTGCAATGAAATCCTAACACAAGGAAAGTTTGGCTGATCCCTTCAGTGTTTTGTTAAAGTGCATTTGTAGTTTCTCTGAAAGCTATGATAAGAATGGTACTTGAGCTAAAAGCACATATATAGGAAGGAGTAAATTAAAGTCCACTGGGAACTATAATACACTTGGACTTGTGATTTATATAGATCAAATATAGATAAAAGATCAAATGCATTTTAATCTTTTAATTTTTATCTCAATGTTTCCTGAATAAACAGGCATGCCAGAATGTTTAGCTAGGTTACTCTTTGTGAGGTCAACAATCTTCTGCAACTATCACCCAGTGTTTCTAGGATGCCAACTCCAATGGCAATTACTGCTTATCTTAATGAGTAGAGTGTTGAATGATTAAAAATCTTGGTGCTTTTTCTCCTATGGGTTTTCTACAGTAAGTAACATGATTGGACATCCATGTGTATAGGCTACAAGAATTACTTATTTATAAAAATGACAAATATAACATTGATTATTACAAGATTTAATAAAGCAAATAATTATTAGCAAAAACTTGAAAGAACTTTTTAAAATATTTTTTTAGATGTTGATGGACCTTTTTAAAATTCATTTATTTATGTGCTGCTGAGAATCCAACCCAGTGTCTCACACATGCTAGGCAATTGCTCTACTACTGAACCCCAACTCCCGCCCCTAAAAAGAACTTTTCTGACAAATTTATTTTATGATCATTTGAAGGCACAGATTTAGAGTCCTAGCCTTAGTGATGAAATTGATGAAAATGCTGGTATTTGCATACTTGTGAAAAAAAATCTATCCAATGTAGATAAAGAGCCACTAGCACATCACAGTGAGAGGGGTTGAAGAGGTATACACTTGATAGTCCCATTTTGTCCAAGGAAGTGGGAAGATAGGTCATTAGCTGGAGATTTGTTTAAGAGCTTGAGGAGACTTAGAGAGTTTTGGAGTAATCACCAAAGAAGATAATAGAAAAATCTATCCAAGTGTGAGAAAAAAAATTCAATATGCTTTGAGCCCACCTAATATTGGAAAAATATACATTTAGATGGAATACTGAAGTTCTAAAAATATTTAAACATTGTCTAGGCACTGAGGGTCCAGCCAAGTCTTATGTAGTTGCTGTCTAAAGGGATATTGGTTATGTGATTTCTTGTGTGTGAGAATGAAGAAAACTGGTTGCTTAATTGCTCCAGCTTGGAATAAAGGAGGAGCAGGTATGGAAGAAGAACAAAAGTTTAGTGTATTTCATTTTAAGAAATATTTATTGAACATCTTAACACTCCAGCTACTTTGGTAGAAGTTAAGAAGAAATAGGCTTCTAGCAAGCTTGTAGTTTACTGGGAAAGACAAGAATGTTAGCAGATCTTTGTCACAAGCATGTGGTCAGTGTCATGATCGTCATGACAGCAGAGTGTGTTGGGACAGGAACTTTTAGCTCAGTTTTCCAGAGGCCTGGGAGGAAGTGGCCAGGAATGAATCCTAAGTAAAGGGGTGCCTGAGCTAAATCTTCCCAAGGACATAAAACAGACTATGTGATATTTGTGGAGAACTGCAAGTGGATATCCTTTCTGCAAAGAGAGGCAAGCAGGGCCTGGTGTTGAGATCAGAGAAGGAGTGAACAGAAACCAGAGACCTCTGGTGATGCACACAGACAAAAAAATATACCAGGGGATCAATTATAGGGTTGAAGCTGAGCAGCAAAGTGCTTGAAGCCAGGAGGGTTCAGACAGACTGGAAAATTCCTGGAACCAAAGAAATGGTCTCTCTCTTTGGGGCAGAAAAGAAGCAGTGAGAGAGCTCAAGGAGAGTATGAAATAGTCTAGAGTGGGGCATCTGAGTTTGAGAAGCCCGGTGTGAATTTGTTCTAGGGAAGGAGTAGGTCTAGAATGTCCAAGGGGCTTGAAGGGACTGGAAGGGATAATCAGTCACCAAGGAAACCCAAAAACTCACGTACTCTGGTGTGTTCTCATGTACATTGCAGTTTCCAAGTATGACAGGAGATTAAAAAAAAAAGAAGAAGAAAATTATAAGTTGGATTATAAACCAGTCAGTGAATATGAGGTAATAACCCAGAAATCATTAGCTATAGTTCTATGAAGGAACAAATCTTGGCTTAATACAGATGCCACACACTTTAAAAGCAAGGCACTCCATGTGAGAGTTTCTGTGCAGAGCACAGGCTCCTAAAACATCTCATGTCCTTGGGATTCCTTTGGGAGCCTCCTAGCCACCAGAGAAGGATATGCTTCCGAACATCTGAAGTCCTCACAGATATGGGGCTCATGGATTAAGGCCCCTATTCTTCAGTCTTATCTGGATGTTTGTTGTGCCTGCACCAAAGGAGAAACAGATTACTTAAGTTTGTACAGTAAACCAGAGCTTGATCTAACACCAAAATGCAAAAATTTTGCCTGGAGTTTGTTATACTAGACTTCATTGCATTTTCTAAAAATTGTATTTCTCATTCAGATGATGTTTTTCCCTAATGAATTATTCCCTTTAATGCAAAACTACTGGTGAAAATTATCTTGCTAGAATTATAATTATTCAACTTAATGGAGCCTCACTGATAAATTAAAGAACTCTCTCAGCCTGGGCATTTTGTCTGGGCTTCTCACACCAGTGTCATGATGTTGAGATAATTCATAGCCCTGAACATTGCTGCCAATTCTGTGAGCCAGTCCACTCTCAATTTATTTTTGGGGTGCAGTCTGTTTTTTTTAACCTTAAGTTTGTTGAATTTTAATAAACAGAGATGAAACTTTTTACTCAGAATTAAGCCCAGGTCCAGGGCAATTTCTTCAGTACTAAACATCCAGATCAAAACCAATATGCTGCAAGTTTCTAGGCATTGTGTAGATAAATCATCTGATTGTTTGATTATTCATTTTAATGAACATAAATTTAGTCTCTTCTCAACCTTAAAAATTGAATCTAGCTTGATAGTGTTGACAGTTTTAGAGAAACATATAACTTAGGCTTCTCAGGTAGCTTTCCAAGAACTCCTGTTTACTGGTGTGGTTAGAAGAGACTCACTTATTTACTTAAGGATTTCCCTATAATACTGTTATTTTTTATGGAAGACGCTAACAGTCTTGAATAGCAGGCACTATTTGTGTCAGATAATGCTTCCATCAATCTGAACAATTACTCTTCTAGCAATCTGACCTCCATAGAACATCATTCCTGTTATTAAGCTTTATAGACTTATGTACTTATAGTTTTGCAAAAATATTGTTGCCAATGTTATTTCATCTTCAAACATCCCTCAGAAGGACCAGCATGGTGGCACATGCCTGTAATCCCAGCAACTCAGGAGGCTAAGGCAGGAGGATTGGCAAGTTCAAGGCAGCCTCAGCAATTTAGGGAAACTCTACCTCAAAATAAAAAATTAAAAGGGCTGACTCAGTGGTTAAATGCTCCTGGGTTCAATCTCTGGAACCTGCCCTTCCTTAGAAGCAGAACAAATACATTTATCCCATTTGTAGATGAGGAAACTGTTAAATAGTTTAGCCCACAGGGACTGTGGAAGAAATTTTTCCCAGGCGTATAGACAGCATTGGCAGGACTGAGGCTAAAAACTGAGTCTTCGAGAGGTTTATAGGCAAAGAACTTCCCCTCCCATTTCATACAAAAAAGATAAAAACTAAGTTCACAAAATTTTCTAATTCAAAATTTGGTTTGATTTTAAAACTGATTCCTGTCCATTACCTTGTCAAATCTTTCAGAGAGAATAGAGAAACTAAACTGTGGAATATTTTTGAAAAAAAAATATCTTTAGACATAATCTTAAATATAGAGAAGATAAATCTTTACAAATTTCTTTGTACTGAGAGGAAAAAACGTGTTTAAATTATTTTCTAAAATGAAGGTTATTTTAAAAAATGAAGGCAAAAGGAATATTTTATAGTCTGAACAGGTGGAAACAGCCCCCATATATCAGAGTATGGTGAGTTTTCTGATGGTGAACATCTATCAAAAGACTTAAAAAGCTGGGCAAGGTGGTACACACCTGTAATTCCAGCTACTCAGGAGGCTGAGGCAGAAGGATCAAAGATTCAAGGCCAGCCTGGGTCACTTAGCAAGACCCTGTCTCAAAGTAAAAGAAATAAAAATAATAAAGGGCTGGACAGGTAGCCTGTGGTATAGCATCACTGGGTTCAATCCCCAGATGAGCCCCCCTCCAAAAAAAGCTATAAAATCCCATCCATTTTTAAAAGCTAATTTTTAGATTTTACTTCAAGACGATATGCATATTTTTATAAACTGGTATTTACCTCTTCCAGAGATGCCTCATAGGGAGTTCATATTCATATAGATACCTATGATGGGTAACCAATAGAACACCCATAGTTGTCTTCATGAACCCTTAGATCCACTCTCCCCATGATTAGGAATGGAGTAGCCACCAATATAATTAAATCATTAAAGTTAAGGGAGACATGGTTGTTTTAAAGAGCTCTTTCCCTACCCCCAGACATGGGCAATGGGGGCCATCTAAATGTACTTGCTCCTTCCCTTAATTTTCATTTTCATTTTTTCCTCAAGTTTTCATCAAATTACCATTTATTGCCAATAAATTACCATTTATTGCAAATTTGTTATTTCTCATCAAGAATCAGATTTATTGGACTGGAAATCTCATCCTCTCACCATTTATTAATATAGTCTTAGAAGAATCCTCCCATTGTGGTTGGTAGCTGCTCAGGTGGGTTTAAATGTGGTGCACTTGTTGGCTGTTTAGCCCATGGGGACTGTGCTGAGACAGACTTACTCAGGCTTCCTTTGAACACAGAAATGAAAATCAATAAACAATTTGAACTTCTTCGAGGAGAATTTTTCTCCTCTAATGAATATACAAGCTTGGTTACAGCTTAATTCAAAGATTGAATTTAGTGAGTGTTTTTGCCTGGCACCATAAGCATGACAAACAGAAGCCTCAATTGACAAGCCCCACAGGGAGACTTAATGTTTAAAAAAAAAACTCTCCTGCCCTAAGCCCATATAAAAATGAGATAACTCAACTAAAATAATATTTACTTGAATTGAAGTCCTGAGAAATAGTTCAGTGAGTGCCCAGTGGTATAATTTGTCCTGTCTGTACACAGAGAGTTTTGAAACAAGATAATACACAAATAAACAACAACAATGAAGAAGTTAATTAAATCCAACATACAAATATTTTATCAATTAGGATATTTTGTATTATGTGATAGATATGCAACCTGGCTTGGGGAAATCTTAACGCGGAGGCTCATGTGATATTTCTGTCTGCTCAGGTTCCTTCTGTCCTTCCCTCATTAACAACTTCATCCTTATTCTCTATGTAGAAGCAAGGTGTTCCCATGCGACAGCAAAACAATTTCAAGGAAAGAAGTGAAGGCTTATTCCATCAATAGCTGAAAAAAAGCCTAGGTCCTGGCTTCTGAATAGGGGCCTAAATATGGTCACATGGTCATTCTTAACTATGGCTAGAAGAACAGGATGTACTTACTGGCCTAGGGCCACAGAAATCACTTTATGGCATCAAGAGTGGCATCAACCCCAGAAAAGTCTTGAAGTATCTTCCAGAAGAGGTTTCTCAGAACAAAGTTGAGGTAATATTTTACTAAGAGAAGTGAGTATGACCAAAACCAGAGATGGAGGCAGGTATAACAGATTTAAGGAATGGTAGATTAAATTAGACAATACTACTCTTAAAGTTGTTTGTAAAATTTGATAATCAATTGGCCTGTACCCATGCTTTTATCACCAGAAGCTTATGATATTAAGCACACATGAATGAATAGCATGCAAAAAAAAAGTATGTAAGAATAAAGCTACAACTATATACTCACTAGGCTAATACCACAAATGAAACTAAAGTTAAACAAGCTTGTTAAACTGACAATTTTACTTACAAATAAAATTTATTATTAAAGACCTATAAAAATGATTTCACACTTTGTGTTAGAAATGACTTCAGAGCCTTAGGTTTTTATATTTTTCTTTACAGTGTTTTTACAGTATTTTTATCATTAAGATTCTGACTTTTTGGTGTGGTTTAGAAATATACTCCCTGGAGCAAAGAAGAGAAAAAAAACTTGTATTTTGTATTCTCTCCTACACGGTCATGATTTTTCTCTGATAAAAGAAAACAGACATACACAGAAAGGAGACTGTAGGACTCCTTGTCTTTATCCTGTGTAAATCAAGAGACAACATTCTTCTGCTGGTTTTTAACAAGCCCAGTTGTAGAATACCACAAGTGAGATAATTTAGGTGATTAATGATGTATGATGGCTTTTGGGTTTTATAGGTAGAAGCAAACCACATGTCCTGAATCTGGAGAAAACATCAATTTTTTAGTATTGTCTGAGATTCTTACTTGACTTACATCTTCTACTCGTATTTATGATGGTTTAAAAATATTCGCATCAATTCTTTAATACCTCAACCCCTAAAAATATTGGTGCCTAATTCCCATCTCCTGGAGTGGAATCATGTTTGCTGAATTTCTGACTCACTTTTAACAAATAGACTATGGAAGACATGATGACAGATCTCTCTTAGGTCATAGAAAGGCATTGCAACTTTTTTTTGCTTATTCTCTCCTTTTAGTCCTTGTTAGTTAGCTTTCCATTGCTGTGACAAAATACCTGAGAAAAGAAACTTATAAGGAGGAAAGATTTATTTCATTTCACAGTTTCAGAAATTTTACTCTGTGGTCACTTGACTGTATTGTTCTAGGTCTGTGGTGAGGGGGAACATCATGACAGGGAGCTCATGGTAGAGCAAAGCTGCTCACCTCATGGTTGCCTAAAAGCAGAGAGGAGAGCTTGCTTTTATAACAAATCCCTTCCCTGCAAGCCCATTAAGCTATAAATACTTAAATGGATTAATTCATTGATTTGGTCAGATCCTGCATGATCCAATCACCTTTTAAATTCCCTACCTCTGAACATTGCTACATTGAGGACCGAGCCTTCAATACATGAGTCTTTGGGGACACAATGAAGGTCCAAGCCATAACATTTGCTTGCAGGGAGCTACTTCCCATGTCACAAGGACACTCAAGTGCCCTATGAAGAGGTCTTTGCATTAAGTAACAAAACTCTTCTGACTATGGCCAGCTAGGGACTGAAGTTTCCAGCCTCCATCCATGTGACTGAACCATTTGGAAGTGGAATCTCCAGCCCCAGTCAATCCTTCATTTGACTGCAACTTCAGCCTGTCTCTTAACTTCACCCTATGTGAAACCCTAAACTAGAACCACCCAATTAAGCTGTTTCAACATTCAGGATCCTCAGAAAACAGGAGATAATACATATGTGTTGTTTAAAGCCCATTAAGTTTTGGGGTAATTTCTTATGCAGCAGTAGATAATGAATTCAGGATACAACCTTATTTCCCATTGCTCATCAAGATGCAAGCTCTCTTGACTTGTATCAACCAATAAATTAGTCAATCAGTCAACCAATTGAGTATGCATTTACTACTTCTTCCAGGGCCAGCATAATGTCACACTTAACCTCAGAACCAACCTTTTCTCCTGTTGCCCAGACTAATTCTATCTAAACTCATCTCTTCTTTAAATTTCAAATTTTCTAGTAAGTAACATACAATTTAGCACAGAATTTTGCTTTAATTGACTTATGTTTATTATATTTGGCAATTCTTCTAAAGAACTTAGGTCCTCACATTTTAAAATATTTTCAAATGCACTTTTGGACTTAATAAGGCTTGATTAATTAAAGCAGCAAAGAATTCCTTGAAAGTGCTTGACTTCCAGTGTCTGTGTTTGATTTGGAGCAAGTGCTGTATTGCAGTTCTAGACAGGGAACTGTTTGTTTTGCTCATATCTGCCTTTCCACTTTACCTCTGCCCAAAGCAGGGGTCAACAAACTTTTTCTATAATCAGAAAATAAACATTTTAGCTTTTCTGGAAACATGCAAGTACTCAAGTTTGCTGTTACAACATGATGGTTGTGACAGATAATAAGTGAAATAATGGATATGGCTGTGTTCCAATAAAACTTTAAAACAAAAACAAGTTGCAAGCCAGTTTTGGCCCATGGGTGATAGTTTGTGGATTCATGCTCTAGGGTGATATTTTCCAGCATTCCTACAGGCATCAAAAGAATCACCTGGAGACCCACGGTTGTGGCTCGGTGATGAAGCACTTGCCTAGCATGTGTGAGGCACTGGATTTGATCCTTAGCATCACATAAAAATAAATAAATAAAATAAATGTATTGTGTCCATTTACAGCTAAATTTTTTTTTTAAAGAACCAACTGGAGAGCTTGTTTTGAAATAAGCACACCTACCTAACTTGTACTGGAAAAAAGCACATCTGAAAATCCTTCTTTTCTAACAAATTTGGAAACCCTGAAGAGAAAAAAAATCAAACTTACTATTTCCCTGTATTAGGAGCTGTTTTCACAGAGATGTGAGGCAGGAATCAAAAGCATATTCTGGTTGACTTTGATTTCTGTGAAGCTGCAAGGCCACAGATCTCACTAAGGACTATCAGGTTTTTTTGCACTCACAGAGCTACATTTCTTATGGTAGGAAAGATAGATAATGAGCAAAAAGATACTTCCTTATTTCATTAAGGGAAAATTAATGTCATAAGAAAAATTTCTGGACTTTCCACTTGGGTCTTCGACTTTAAAAATTCAATCATCTTAATCATTGTTCTGTACAATGTGTAATTTTGTTGAAAAGGTAGTTTCTTCTCAAGATTAAGATTTTGAATCTACAGAATTCAGATACATAATATGAAATAGATGTAGAACAGAAAAACTTAAATCTGACCAAAGTCTGACCAAAGAGGTGACTGATATCTACAGTGCTGTGCTATGATGTCAAATGTGTGATTTAGTTATTAAAAACAAAATCACAATGGCAAGTTTTGCTTGGGTTTCCTACATGTATTCTAGATTCCTGTCCTAGTCCAATTTAGGGAGTTTTACACCACTCTAACTATATTTTCTCTCCTTTCCTTTTTTGCAGGAGTGATTTTGTTTTATAACTTCAATAACAATGATCAGAAGAGGGACATTAACCCTATCAACTAGCCACAATTCCTGCAACAAATGCTTGAGTGGAACCATCATAGATATAGATATGGATAGAACATGGTTTAGTTTCTTAACCTTGATGATACTGATTGTTTAGACTGGAAAAATATTTTGTTATAATTGAGGCTGTCCTAAGCCTTATAGGATGTTTAACAGCATCCCTAGTCTCTATCTGTTAGATTCCAGTCCCACCCTCAAATTATGTCAATCAAAAATGTCTCCAGACCTTGTCAAATATACTTGGGTCCAGGGACAGGGGACAAAATTGCCTCAGATTGAAAATTATTGATATAGAAAGCATGTATGTACCCCAAGCAAAGTAGAGAATAGGAACAGATTTTCAGCCATCCTATACAAAGATTCTGCCCTCAAATATCTTCCTGAAATAGATAAGCAAAAGAAGAGCTCATTCACACTAGAATTATTCAGGTAACTGACTTGATTCTTCTCTTAACATATGTGAACACCAGCAGTAATACTCACCTAATCTTGGGACAACTGCACAGGGAACAAATGCTCTAGGAACACCTGGGACCATCATCTGTGGGATCCCTCAGTAATGATTTTTTAACACCCAGATGTTAGAAAAATCATGTGCACACACTGACCCAGGCTCACTGCATTTTAACAAGTCTGCACCCAGAGAATTCAAGGGAAAATGATCAAGAAGTAGGCAGTATACACCATCTGGTGTTTTAAAAAATATACACTATAAGCCCAATTAAGAACTATTTAGACTATTTATGAATGAGCTCATTTTGAATGAAAAGAGAAGTCAAAATAAATGAACTGGTTAGGAATTTTCTCTTGAGTTTTCTAGTAAATTATTTTATGACAATAAAATACTTCCCTATTTCATTTTCGAATGAACACAACTTAAGACACGGTTCTGGAGTAAATTCTGCCACCCCTCCCCCATTCTTATGTGGAAGTCTTAACCCCAAGTACTTCAGAATGTATTTGGATATAAAATCTTTAAATGATGTCTTTGTGGTAGGGCCTTAATTCAACATGACTTTTTTTCCTTACCAGAAGAGGACCTTTTGGTCATAGATATACAAAAACACAGAGGAAAGACCACATGAGAACACAGTAAGTACAAGAAGTTAGCTACATGCAAGCTAAGGAGAAAGGTATCAGAAGAAACCAAACCTGGGGACAACTTGATCTAAGAACTACAGCCTCCAGTGCTGTGACAAATAAAATTTGTTGTTTAAATCACCCAGTCTATGGTATTTTGTTATTGTATCATCAGAAAACTAATATAGACATCACGTATAGTGATGAGGATGTAATAGAATCATAAGTAGTCATAGTTATTGATATGATTATTATCTCATTAGTATTATTTTCAGTTAATTTCCAAAAAATATTTCCTGAGGGTCTGCTGTTTCAGACTAATTGCTTATGTTGAGGATACAAAAGTATGTTAGTGTCTTTACTACAGCAGGAGAGATCAGGTAAACCATTTTAGAATATAAGGTACAAAATAACTCATTTAAAAGACTAAATGAGGTAAATGCTAATAGAGAAGTGCAGGCCCACTACCCATTATGTACAATGTCAAAGTCTAAAACTGGACATTAATTTTTTTCACAACTTCTTGGATAGCAAACCTTGACTTAAACTGAACTCATATAAATCTGTATAAATAGAGAAGAGGATGCTTGGAAATCAACTAGTTAAGAAACTTAATGTTATGGGAGGAGTTACAATTAAAAAGACCAGAGAGGGCAATGTTTTGATTCAGTTGGACACTTGCAAAATAAACAAAGTAGGGCTGGGGTTGTGGCTCAGTGGAAGAGCTCTTGCCTAGCATGGGTGAGGCTCTGGATTTGATCCTCAGCACCACATAAAAAATAAATAAATAAAATAAAGGTATTGTGTCCATCTACAAAACCAAACCAAAAGCAAACAAACAAAAAAACAGGCTCAAGGTAGTTAGCTGTTAACATAGGCCCACTCTAAAAGCTACAAAGTCTTCATGAAAAATTTCAGAGACAAGAGTCTCATTTAGCTATGGGGCAGATTTGAGTACTAAAGTGGCAGAATTACAGAAGACTAAAAGCAAACAGCCTTGAAAGTTCTCCTATGACAAAGCCTTGCCTCTTATAGAGGAAAAGGAGACCCTAAGACCTCATGTGAAAACATTTAGACAAGCCTGAGAATGTTGAGTCCCAAGATCCCCTTAATCATCCTGCCAGTGGAAGCAGAGTCTTACTTTTTGTTGGAAAAAAAAAAAATAGCCTCCCTTTTCCAGGAGACCGTGCAATGGCCTCATTTGAAGTATTTTCCTTGTAATATGATGCTATGATCCTCAAGGCCCACCTACTGTATCTGTTATTTCCTCTAAGCTGATGAACAGTCGTGTCTCAGAATCTCCAAGCAGAAAGTCCAGGCTCTTTTCTGGGAGGAAACAGTCTACATGCCAAAGGTATTATAGGAATCAAAGGAACACATGTGAAAAGTAGAGGCATGTTAGATCAGAGAGGGAAGGGAAGAGTATATGGCTAAGTGGAAAAGAATTCATTGACATGAGGGCATTTAATCATGTTTCAAGGTTCAATGTCTTGAAAAGACACTAGCACTAGACTTAATGGTTTACCAAGATAACTCCTTGAAGCCCTGCCTTGAAGATGGCCTGTATCAGAGCTAAGCAGAACATCATCACAATGGAAAATTCTGGTGTCTCATCCAGTGAACTGGAGATGCCAGAACTTCCTTTGCTAACATGGAAGTAAGGCTGGAGAATCAGGGAAGTGGACATGTTGGATAAGTATGTATGACCTCAAAGTTAACCATCTGCATTCTCTGAGAGGTAGTAAAGAATGTTAACAGGTGTAGAGGGATGAGGGTACCCATGTTTTTTGAAAAGCTCACTTGTGATTATTTTCTGTAGGCTGAGTCCATCAGTGAGGAATACTACTATAAAACTGAGCCCACGAAGATCTGCAATGTTAAATGTCACAGTAGAATGGCAGAGGCCAGCTGGCAACTGTTATTCCTCAGAGACTAATACCATAATGATATCCAGGTCAGAGTGCCTGATATACAGGGACTATGGTAGTTCTAGGAGGAAAGTAGAAAGGCAGCTTGCAAGTTAGTTTGTAAAACAACAAATTTAAGAGTTAAGCAGAAGAATAATGTCACTGCAAAAGAAAATCCTGGTGTCTCATCCAGTTTCCAAATTTAACTAAGTTTACTGATGGAGCCCATTGATTGAAGAGAAGGTCAGGCTCCCCGGAAGAAGTTTTCAGATGCCAGCACAAGCATAAGCAATAAATATATTTAAAATTTTTTCTCTCAATATATTTAAAATTTACTGAGAAGTCTAGGCAAAGAGGAATTCCAGATATTTTAAGGACCTTCTTAAGAGGAGACTAAGCTGTCCTTGATCCCATCATATCTGCAATGCCACTGTGGTTCTTTGGTTAGAGTAGGGACTTGGAGGAAACCAGGTTATTAATAGAAACATGGTCAAGTCCATTTTGCATTGATGCCAATCATTTCCCATTCCCATTTTGAGATTTCCAAATGTATGACTGGGCCAATTAAACATAATGACTATCAGAATTATCATATTTATTCCCTGACATGGAAATGAGAGTTAATATTATGGGAAAATGACCAAGTGGAAGTCTCTAAAACTTCCTTCCCTGGGTACAACCCAAGTTAAGATAGTAAATCAGAAGCAAAATCACATCCCTGAAGCAAT
The DNA here is from genome assembly GCA_028644305.1 of Xerus rutilus. Taxonomy (NCBI): domain Eukaryota; kingdom Metazoa; phylum Chordata; class Mammalia; order Rodentia; family Sciuridae; genus Xerus; species Xerus rutilus. The sequence goes on along the minus strand of CM053410.1, from coordinate 50,297,516 downwards.
GATAGACATTAGTGATATAATTAATACTGACAGGAAACAGGCATCATAGTGTCTCTTCTACCCATCTGAGTCACCTGTTTTGTCTCTGCAACACATAATGGATCCAACAGATGATAGTGAACTTAGTTGGTAGTCTTGACTGCAGCTAACTGTGCCTGGATATGATTGTCATTTTTTTCATTTTTATTTGTTTGTTTATGTATGTATGTATTCTAATTAGGTATATATAACAGCAAAATGCATTTCAATTCATTGTACACAAACATAGCACAACTTTTCACGTTTCTGGTTGTACATGATGTAGAGTTGCACCATATGTACAGTCATACCTGTACCTAGGGCAATGATGTCCATCTTATTCCACCATGGATATGATTGTCATTTAAGAAGCCAAATGCAGCTTTTGCACTTGGTGTTTAGGTATTGATTTGGCAAGTTCTTTTTTCTCAAAACTCAATGATATGGAGGGTCAAAGGCAGTTTTCATGAGAAGGACAGGAATATACCTTTATTATCTTGTTCCTAAGCTATGTTAGCTATCCTAATTTTTGACTTGGTATAATTCATAGGGACCTTGATCATCTTGACATTGCATGAAATATCACACTAGTCCACTCTAATGATAACACACTAATTGGTCTTGAGTAGCTAGAAACAATAAGCATGTGTAATGGTTTGAATATGGTTTATCCTTTAAAGGTGTATGTGCTGGAAGCTTGGTCCCCAATGTAACAGTATGAGAAGTGCTAAAATTTTTAAGAGGAGGGGACTCGTGGGATCGAGTCAATCAGAAGGCATTATCTTTAAGAGGGATTAATGCTCATCTCACAGGAGTAGATTAGGCCTTGCAAGACTGGATAGTTACCATGAGAGGGGGATTTTTATAAAGCAATGCTACTTCAAATGTTTGACCTCTTTGGCATGTGCCACTCACTATTCTTACATTGCTTCTGCCATATTAGGATGTAGCATGAGCCCTCTCCGGATATGGCTGCCAGAGCTTGAACTTGTTAGTCTCCAAAACCGTGAGCCAAAATAAGACTTTTCTCCTTATAAAATATTCATCCTGAAGTATTTTATTACAGCAACACAAAATGAACTAAGGTAATTTGCTATAATGTGTATGCCACAGGATGGGTAAAATTTATCAACATTCATGAACCTTCACTGGTAAAGATTTTGAGAGTTTAGTAGACTTGTACATGCTGGAATTTTCTCTCTAGATAAAGAATGAATTGTTGTACATCTTTCCTTCTACCACTAAGAAAGTAGTTTAATACCTGCTAGATTCCTTTAAATTCTGAAAACTATAGTATACCATATTTGGAAACACTGCTATGACCCATTTATGAAACAATCCAGAAATTTCAGTTTTGATTGAAGCTCAGAGCAGGAGAGAACTCTACAGTAGGTCAAGACAAGTGTATCTGATGCTCAGAGCACATTAGCAAGTACCATGGTTCTAGAATGTCTATGATGGATAAGATTGCCATATGCCACTTCTGCCATGCCCTCGAGATTCATAGCTCAGAATCTTAGGGTGCAGGAACAAGGCCATACTGTGTGTGAAGAATGCCATTCCATATTTGTAAAAGTAACCCTCTTTTACTGCTTACTCATATAGTAGACACTGAGCATCTTACCTTGGGGCTCAAATAACTCTTCAGTGGGAGCTACCCATCATAAGATGAGTATTACTGGATTCACCTAATTATAAAGTTGGGCAGAAAGAGAATTTGTTTATTAAAAGATGGAAGTGATACACTCAGGACAAAGCTCAAGCAGATCCAGAAATCAAAAGAAAATCATGTGGACAGGCAGCCTCTACTTCCCTCATTACCTACCTGTGCTGTTTGTTCTACAATGGCACTTCCCTTGACCACACCTGACTTCACTGGAGGTGATATATATGTGTGTGTGGTGGGGGTGGTGACTTTCCTTTGTTCATCCAACAGAAGAGAAAAAGACATAGGCCTAGCTTATAAACACATTGGCATAACAGTGGCCATTCCTAGAAATGAACTGCTGCTATTTTCCAGCCTCCTTAAGGGAGTCCTGAGGAAAGTAGGAGAGGGAAATTCTCCCAGTGGGCAGAGCTTTGAGAAGTACACTTGTCATATAGATTTAAGGAGGGAGATGGTCTGAAGTGTGAAATACAGATATGCATTGATTGCTAGGCAAGAACAAATGGTTTGTCCAACTAGACAGATCCTGGAAATAATTCTGAAAGATCAGTGACAAGGAAGTCCAGAGAAGGGTTATGTAATCATACACATAGGTGTGAGCCCAAATCATAAATATCTTTCCATATGAGAATAATTTCCACCAAAGCACATTCATTGTAGTGGAGAGATTCTCAGTATCTTTCCAGATGGACAGAGTATTCCTCCCTAGTGATGTTAGGCAGCCTTTCTTCATGGACACCTCAGTGTTATGCAGCAATGAATGGAGTGGTCATGGTGGCAAAAGTGGAGACTACTCTGGGCTCAGTATGTTGATCAGCATTTTGTCGCTGTGATCAAAACAATTGAGAGAAATAAGGGAGGAAAGATTTATATTGGCTAACAGCTTCTGAAGTTTCAGTCTATGATTATCTGATTCCATTGCAATAGAACTGTGATGAGGCAGATCATCATGGCAGAGAGGGTGTGGTGGAGCAGAACTTCTCACTTTATGGCCAGAAAGCTGAGAGGAAGGGGTGTGGACAAGAAATACCCTTCCAGGGCATGCCTTCAGTGACCTACTTCCTCCAGCTAGGTCCTACCTCCTAAAGTTTCCCCCACCTTCCAAACATGCTGGCAGCTATAAATCCATCAATGGGCTAACCCATTGATGAGGTCAGAGCCCAAAAGCCCCACTTTGAACATTGCTGAATTAAGACCAATTCTTCAACCCATGAACCTTTGGGGAACAATCCAGATCCAAACTATAAAACTCAATATGGACTATCTTCCGTTAAGGTTGATCTAACTTCTGACACTGCTCAGTTTCCCATTGTATGCTAATGGCATACAATGATGCTAAGCCCCTAATACAGTACCATTGGCTAACCAGCCACCTGGTAGTAGGTCAACTCCAATAGGCCATTATACCTTGAAAAGACTAAACTTCATCAGTACTCAAATTAATTTGTAAGGAATTATGTGTTTTCCTTCCCCTCTCTTAGTCTTTTACCATCCAGACACTTAAAGAATCTAAGGGCTTACAGAATCTCTTAGTGATAAACCACAAAAAATAGCCTCAGATTAAAGGACTGCTTTTGAAACAAAGATGCAACAGTGGGCTCATGATCATAAGATCCACTGGTTTTACCATGTATCACATCATCCAAAGACAGCTGCAGAAGGCTTGGCTAAGCATAGAGTTGGGAGACTTCTTGAGGGGTTGAGTGTTGTCTTTTGGTGTGAATTGAACTAAAGAATGACTTATAGAATTGTGTCTCCACAATTAGAATACATGAGTTTGGAAAACAAAGAATGGCAATTGAAATGGCTCTTCCATCGTCACCCAGTGATGCACCTGTAGAATTTGTACTAAACACACCTGCAGTCTTAGACTCTACTAGGCTATCATCCTGGTTGTCAGAAATGGGACACTCCTTCAGAGGAAGCACTAAGAATTGCTGTAAACTTCAAGTAACAATTGGCCACTTTGGCCATCTCATACCAGCATACCAGCAGGAGTTGCTGGCATAATTGTAGCTGATTATCATGAAGAGTGCTTGACCCTGATTGCCATGAGAAGCTCAGTCTGCTACTCCACAATGCATTTAGACAGGGAGGAACATGTCTAGATCCCAGGAGAATCATTTTTTAAAATTCCCAGGCCCATTAATACTGTTAATGGACAATTACAGCAAGTGCAACACAACAAAGACGGGCAACTCATGTTTCAGATTTCTTGTGGAAAAAGGTCCAGGTCACCCCATCAGGCCTTAGGTCTATCAGGAGTTTGAGATGGGTTGTTGTATTGATGGGGACTAATTAACTAACTGGGATTGTGATTCTCCTCTCAGGAAGAAGTAAAAGGCCTTAATGCACACACGCACACACACACACACAAAGGAGACTCAATATTGAAGTATGAGAACTAGACATAGACTGAAAGGGTGTAAGTGTATCCAAGTGCCTCAAAGTATAACTTTATTTTATTTTAATTTTTTATTTATTCTTTATATTTATATATGACAGTACAATGGATTTTGACATATCACACATACATGGAGTATAACTTCCCATTTTTGTGGAGTTACACTAGTGGTGGTTTCTTGTATGAACATAGGAAAGTTATGTCTGATTCATTCTACTGTCTTTCCCATTCCCATCTTCCCCTCCCTTCCCTCCACTTCACCCTTCTAACCTGGTGAAGGCCCCTCCCCTCACCTATTGTGAGTTAGCATCCACATATCCAAGAGAACATTTGGCCTTTGGTTTTTTGGGGGATGGGCTTATTTCACTTAGCATGATAGTCTCCAGTTGCATCCATTTACCAGCAAAGGCCGTAATTTCATTCTTCTTTATGGCTGAGTAATATTCCATTGTGTATATGTACCACATTTTCTTTATCCATTCATTTGTTGAAAGGCACCTAGGTTGGTTCCATAGCTAAGCTATTGTAAATTGAGCTGCTATAAACATTGTGGCCACGTCACTATAGTATACTGATTTTATGTCCTTTGGGTATATACCAAAGAGTGTAATAACTGGGTCAGATGGTGGTTCCATTCCAAGTTTTCTGAGGACTCTCCATACTTCTTTCCAGAGTAGTTGCACCAATTTGCAGTCCTACCAAAGCATAACTTTATTAAACATATGTTATTTGCTCAGATTGTCTCAGGCTCACTGTCTTCTAGAACCTCAGCTATTTGTTCTACCTGAGCTCTCATTTTGACCTCAATCTCTGGCTATGCCCTAACAACTACACAGCCAGAGTTTCTGATTACTTTGCTTTACAGGTGGGATGAAACATCACCCTATAGGGCAAAGAATCTAGCTTCTCCAGCAGCTGTCAAAGGGGCCCAATTGCAAGGTATCTACTTCCATATAAGATGAAATAACAAATGGGAGGAGAAAATGAGAAACAGCCCACAAATTCCTTCTTTCTTGAGGGAACTTATTGTAGGCATATTTTTTTCAATAGCTTAATGGAATACACCATGTGCAACCGATCAGTGGTATAACTGAGCTTACTCTCACAGATTTTTCAAGAGCCAGTTGAATGTACTTCTTCCTGACTCTGCATCCAGTGATGTCACATTGGTAGCTTAAAAGCAACCATAGAAAATGTATTTACACCGTGGAGACTAGCAAATACTGCACCCTCTGGAAAGCTGATTTTAAAATATTTACTCTGTGAACCACTGAATCTAGAGGACACCTCTGCTGAATCATTGGCTGTGCCTCCTCATGGCTCATCATGAAGCAGTGGCCAGAACTGTAATGTGTTATTTTGAATGGCTACCCATCATTCTCATCCTTATTCTCCTTTTTATTTTCACTCTCTCTACTGTTGTGTATCATTTCTCAAATAAAGAACAATATTGCTTCAGCCTCTGTTCACTAGAAAACTTGAAGTTTTCAAGACAGGAAACATGAGTAAAAAGATCTTTAGATCTTCATTGACATTGGAAAACTAGGGATGTTGTGAAATCCATGTATATGCTGTGGGAACTTTTTGATCCCATTGGTTGCAAGAATTAAGAAGAGGCTTGATGGGACGTTTTTAGGTTTGAGGGATGGTTCAGTATGAAAGAGATTAGATGGCTGGTGTATCTTTAGTTGAGATGATTAGTCTGAATTTAAAGGAGCTTTAAGAAGTAAATATAGGAGAAGGCAAAGGACTGGGATATCGGAGCCAAAACACACGAGAATTGATGAGGACAAAAAACATATGTAATAAACACAAAAGAGTAAGAAACTTCTTGCAAACAAAGTTTTCTGAGTTTTTCCAAAAAGATATCAAAACAAATATTTGACTTCATATATATTAGCCTAACGTTTTCTCTGATGCTTATTCTCCTCTAGCTACTAGAGGCTTCTTGCTGTTCCTTAAACTGACCTTAATCAAGTGCTTGGAAGACTATGCCTAGGTGTTGATATGGCATTTGCACTTACTTAAACCAGTTTGCAGCTCAAATATCACCTCTAGTGATTTTTCTAGAATAGATACCAATTTTTTCTATTTTCTCATCCAGCTTTATTTTTCTCCATAGGCTTTATCACAATCTGGCATTATTTTATTTACTTGCTTCATTATTTATCACCTTTCTTCCTGAGTAGAACACATACACCATGAGGGCAAAGACGCTATCCAGTTTGAATTCCTGTCACTTATAATAGTACTGAGCACATAGCAAGTAGATCATTTTTTGACATTCGTAGAGTCAATTAATTATTAACTGTTAATCCATTAAATTATTCATAATTAAATAACTATATTGAATAATTAACATTAATTACTCAATCAAAGACCCTGTGTGTGCCTAGCTCTCTGCTAGGTAGGGAGATGATAAGGTTTAAGCATTAATTCAAACCTTTCAGCAGCTCACAGTTTCATTGAGGTGAATAGTCACATGGACACATGCAGCATGAACAAACACACTGCAGTTTAGTATGTGACGTATGTTGGATCTATCATGAGTATTTGATAGGCGTTATAAGATTTCAGAAGAGAGAATAACACCTCATCAGAAGGGCCAAACATATTTTGGAATAATCAGAACTGCTAGTATTGGCTGGATATAGGGAATAAGGGATAGAAAAGAGTTTTATTGGGGAATTTTTCCTATGACTTTACCAGTGCTGAATATGTTGGTACCCAAACCACATCTTAAACTCCCCCAAAACAGTCATTTGTCCAATTACTTCGTCTACACAACACACAGACACACATACACACACACACACACGCCTTTCAGGTAGGAGAGTAGGCATGAATTTAAGTTAATGTTTAAGCAGCTATGTGTAATATTTTGAGCTCTGTTGTAAAGAGATGAATAAATATTGATTGGTTCAAGTGAAATGAAGAAGACAATTCACTTGCTGGGCTATGTCTGTGCACCACTTTAGGAAGGGAAAAATAAGATGGATTCTGTTTGTCAGAGACTGACTGATGTCCAGTTCAGTGCTCTCATTTGGTGTCAGCCTCTGATAAAAATGAGGCCAGTTGATTTATTTGAGTGTTTTTTCACTCTGGCTATTTGACAAAAGCTCATTTAAATTGCCCTCATCAATTGTACACTTTTATCCTGTTTTCCATTCTTATTTGTGCTGTCTTCTCAACACTGGTTTAAATGTTTTAATTGTTATAGTATTTTGACTTATTTGTGGGGTACAGTATTATAATTCAATACATGCATACGATGTGTAAAGGTCAAGTCAGGGTAAGTAGCATTTTCATTTCTTCAAGTACTATCATTTCTATGTGTTGAGAACTTTCACATTCTCTAGTTTTTTTTTTAAACAAACTTTATTTTATTTATGTATGTATTTTGTATGTGGTGCTGAGGATCGAACCCAGTGCCTCACGCATGCGAGGCAAGCGCTCTACCATTGAGCCACGACTCAGCCCCGTCATTCTCTAGTTATTTTGAAGTTTATAATTAATTGTTGTAGACTATATTTTTTCTATTGTTCTAAATAAAATTTAAATCACTTTTCCCTCTCACTGTGCTTTGGGACCCATTATTTGCTCTCTCACCTTACCTTCTCCTCACTTGCTAGCCTCTAGTGACTTTAATTCTACTCCCTAGTTCTATGTGATCAGCTTGTTTAGCTTCCACAAATGAGATAAAACACAAGATATTGTCTCTCTGTGCCTGGCTTATTCCACGTAATGTCTTCCAGTTCCATCCATGTTGCCACTAATGATAGGATTGCATCATTTTAATAGCTGAATAATATTCCATTTTGTATACACATACCATATTTTCTTATCCATTAATATTGGATGGACATCTCAAGTGTTTTGTATCTTGGCTATTATGTATAGTGCTGCAACAAACATCTCCTAAAAATGTGTACCCAGTAGTGGGACTAGCAGATCATTTGGTAGTTCCACTTTTGGAGTAATCTCTACAGGGTTTTCCATAATGATGTACTAACTTACATTCTCACCAACAATGTATAAGAGTCTCCTTTTCTCCACACCTTCACCAGCATTCATTATCTTCTGTCTTTTTGATCACATCCATTCTTACTGGAGAGAGGTGATGTCTCATTGTGGTTTTTTGATTTTTAAAACTACTACATTTAAAATATCCAACATCTTCACTCCAAAACTTTGGTTACCAACTCCTGTGAGCTTAAATAGGAGTCAGTCTGGAGATGGAGTCCCCTTGAGCTGATTTACTAATTTGTGTAAGGCCAGGAGATTTTCTTTCAGAGCCAATGGTGGGATCCTGTCTTTACCAGAAGCTCCTGTAGGAACAAGGTTGTTCTTAGTGATCCTAGAACCAAAGACGCTAGAAAAGACCTTCATTCCTAAAGCTGCTTTTTCTTAGCCATAAATATCTGGTAGGTTGCTAACTCCACCCTGGACACTAGAGCAACACTGATGCAGACCTTAGAAGATTTGCATTAGTTTGTTTTCTTCTACAGAAAAGGAAGATAAATTTAGCTCTAACAGTTACCAAGGCCTCTCTGGAAATTATTCAGAGGATAATGCCAATTACTTCTTTCTAAAGGTATTTGATAAGCAGTTTCGAAAAGTTTGATAAGAAGAATAGTTCCAAAAAGAAAAAAAGAAATGGGAGCCAAGTAAGGCAAACAGGCAGGTCATGGTAAACTTTACTCATGGGAGATAAGTCAATGAGGTTATTACTGTCAAAAGACTTCAAGGAGCTTTCACTTGGCACTAAAGGAGGAAGAATAGATACACACTGAGTGCTGAGTGCAAAAAAAGATATGATTGAATGAATCAGCAAATCTTAGAGAGTTTTGCTACTCATTGGTTAAAATACAAATATTCGTGAAAACCTAGATTTAGAACAGCGATTTGTAGATGTATATTCCAGACAGATGTAATTCCACTACTATATTTGCTAAAAAAAAAAAATCCTATTTGAGGCCAGAAGGATTGATGTTGCTTTCTTGGTAATACACCAAGAAACAGTCTGATGTCTTTTAAAACAAAGCAATACAACACTCTAAATGTACAAGCAACTTTGCTCCAGGAAACACATTTGTCTGTCAAAGCCAAATAGTAATCTTAATTTAATGAACATCTTTAGCTTGCTGAGTCCATCGGGGAATGAAAGAGTCTTTAGGGAAAGCCTGAAAATGAACTATACCAATTTGCTAGGCAGCTTTTTATTTAGGGTGAAATTGAACTGCCAGGACTACTTGACCAAAAGATTTAAGGGTTCTCTCGAAACTGAGTCAACTATCTAAGATTACCCCTTAGATGTTGAGGAAAGAGGAAATAGTCATCTATATATTAAAGACACCTGCCCTGCTCTCAGACAAATTTCTTGTATCTTTGTGACTTAAGATCACCTCATGATCTATGTGGTTCATAGAAAAAATTCCTATGTACAATCAAAACAAAACAATATTAGATGCATCCACACATCCGTTCCAGCCATTTATTCATCACTCATTATTATTATTATTATCTATCATGCCATTTGGATGCTCCAGGGATAGAAGCTTATGCAGCTTCACCATGAGACTAAGGCTATATTGATGCTATGAACTCAGGACTATAGAAACAGAGAAGAAAGTCAAATCTACCAGAAGTACTAGAAATGTTTGACAGATAACACTTTCAAAGGATCCTTTTATCAGAATTACATTCCATTAGGAAAAATCAGGAAAATTTAAAGCAAGTATTCCCTGGAATATCTTGTTGTTGTTTTTTCTTTTTTTTGTGTGTGGCAATGTCAGCCATGGGGCTCATCAAGTAGGCCTTGGTCAGGAGCCTGCGTCAGGCTGCATGCCATGATTCAGACAGCCCTCTGGACCTCTTAGGTACCAGCAGCATGTTTTTTCCTTCTGAAGTCCTTTCACCGGCAGCTGCTGGTATCAGTGAGGGAGGGAATACCTTCTTTCAAAATTGTGTTAAGCTGTACCCACTCAGATTAGGAAGAGAGTTTTGCAGTCAACTGCCTTGGGCTCTTCTGTGCTCCTTCTCTCCCTGGACAAGGTTTTCACTGCTCTCTAAAACGTGACATCTCATTTTCAATCACCCTTTCTAATTGTTGCTAGCCTTCCCTTTTGTCTTAAACTTTTATAATAGGAGTAGTGCCCTTTCTTTCCCCCCTTTTTGGCATATGTAAGATCTATATTTGTCTTATTGTTTAATAAGACTAGCCACTGGAAAGACACACATGCAAGAATATGTGAAGATGTCAGGATGTCCAGATCTACCTGGTTTTTTTTCCCCCAGGGTTTGCAAGCTGTTACATTTTCCATATGATGCCAAATTCTCAAAACAGCAACTAAAGCTATTGGACAGGACCTCAAATCATAATCTTCTCTCCACTGGAAGCTAAGATCATACTTGAAGGTTTATTTCTTCTAGATATCCTGATAAATCATCTATAGCATATTGTGGAATGGGAATGGTTATGGTAATTGGCAGTTGCGATGTATTGGGAAAAATTATATAACATGAACAGAGATAGAAACTGTATAAATCGTTATGAAAATTTCTTCCAGGAAATTGGATTTGTGATATTTTATTGCCAGCTCCCAAGATGCCAGTAGGCATCATGAGATCAATAAAACTTCCTAAGATTCAATGAGCCAAACTGGTCTCTCTCTTCACTACATTACCCTGGATCCCAGGGAGGCTGTGGTGCTGAGCAGGGGTCTTGGTAGTTCTAACTGCCATTTACTTAAAATAACAAGTGATCTGTGAACATTCTTATTCAAGAAGAGGCAAGCAGTGAGAAGCAGAATTAAGGAATAGGATTTACTTCTTTAATACCTATTGTATTAGTTTCCTGGGCTTGCTGTAACATATCCCTATAAACTTGGCAGCTTAAAGCAACAGAAATTTATTCTCTTATGGTTCTGGAGTCCGGAGTCTGAAGGAGGCTCTAGGGAAGAATCCTTTCTTTGGCTCTTCTGGTTTCTAGTGTTTTGGATATTCTTCATGGCTGCACCCCTCAAGTTTCTGCCTCTTTGGTCCCATTTCCTCCTTCTCTTCTGCTTATGTCTCCAGTGTCTTCCTAAAGGTGTTGTCATTGGAATTAGTGCCTACCTAGGTAGACTGAGATTATTTTATATCAAGATCCTTCACTTTAGCACATCTTCAAAGATATTTTCTCCAAATAGGGTAACATTCACAGCTTCCAGGTGATGTGGACAAGGGCTGATCTTTTTGGTGGGAAGGAACATTATTAAATCTATGTATCAGGTTCTCCTCCCAGGTATTTTACATGTATTATTTTAACTTTGAATTTTAGAAATTTTCATTCTACGTATAGTTCTGCCACCAGCCAGTTGTATTACCCTGGGCAAGTCATTTTACCTATTTGGGCCACAGTTTTCCTCACTTGCAAAATCAAAGAATCAGAGTCTAGTGTTTTCTGCAAGCCTTAGACTTCAGTGCTTCTAGAGAGAGGCCAGAATATTTCCATGAAGTGCATGGAGAGGAGACTCTATTCAATAATCCACTGTAGTAACAGTGACTCCTGGAATGGGCAATGTATTTCCCTTTTCTGTGATCTCTATTGACCAGAAACTCCCATAGCTGCTACTCACCCTGAGTCTCAGCTAGGTAATATGTAAAATCTGAGTCCCCTCTTCAAACATTCCCAACACACACCACCACCTTGGTGTGACCTGACCATTCATATTTGGAGTTGATTCTTTAATTCTCTTGTGCTTCTGGCAATATACACCCACAGCAAAGTTACCAGTCTCAAGATTTATTTCTATAGCAATATCTTAGACTATTTGTGTTGCTACAAAAGAATGCATGATATTGAGTGATTAAGGAATAATAGAAATTTATTTCTCATGGTCCAGGAGGCTAGGAAGCCCAAGATCCAGCCACTAACAGGTTTGGTGCCTTGTGAGAGCCAGGTCTCTGCTTCCAAGATGGCGTCACATGGCGGAAAGGACAGAACAGGCAGACAGTGATCCCAGTGACCTAACCACTTCCCACAGACTCCACCTTCTCATGCTGCTGCACTGGGATTAAGCTTCAACATGAGTTTTTGAGAGACACAAACAAACTATACTGATCAACAAAACTCTATTTATAAATTTTTCTTTCTATAGTGAAAAGCAAAATACCCAAAATAATGATCATGACAATGGCCACCATTAGCATCTAATTTCTAATTAAGAATGGAAAAAAACACAATAGAGAAATACCTAGCTTTAATTTTAGAAGATTTCAAAGAATTTGGTTTATATGTACTTATTTCCACAATTTTCCGAGTGCTATGCAGGTATTAGAAATATAGATAAGATCTAGTTCTTTCTTTTCTGCACCGCCAACTAAAGGAAGTAAAAACACGGCCATATTCAAGCATTGGCACTCACATACAGGAAGCAAAGGAAAGTTCTCATGATAAAAAGGTTAACAGATTGAATCAGGAATAAAACTGGAAAAGGACCAAGATGCATAGCCAATTATTGTTGGCTTTATTGTTAAATCATGAGAAAATAGATGCCAGTGTACCTGCCACTGAAACCCCAGAGGGTATGACTACTCGTGACCATAGAGGGATTAATGGTGCATTTAAATTGTTCTCACCAGAGGTTATATATGCATTGAGCCACAGTGGAGGCCAGAGCTGCATGCGACCTAATAGCAAACTCCAAAGTCCCCCTGCATTTTTCTGATGAGAAGGTTGATAACAGCCAAAGATGTTGTGGCAAACAGTCAGTTCAGGCATCTGAACTTCAAGAAGGCCTTGGGTCCCATGAGGCTAACTGCCTAGGTTCTATAAATGTTGCATGGGGAAATCTGTTCCCTGGCCAGATGTAGGACAGGAGCATGCACTTTGGTTCAGTGAACTCCACCCTGCAAGGAAGGAATTAATCATCATATTAAGTAAAGCAGGGGGGAGACTGGGAGACTATGCTAAGTACACTGAATGTCTCCACTAAATGTCAGGGCGAGCTGTGAATTTGGCAAGCTCCTACTCAGCCCTTGTTAACATTTTTCTCAAATTCCCCAGCAGACAGTTTGGCCTTGTTGGCAGCTTGCTTGTAAGAGGCCTAGAAATACAAGATCAGTTCAGCTAAGGCAGCCCCAGAAAAGGGATTCACAGTAGAAATAATGTCCAGGTTAATCTTAAGTAGATTGATAGTGTCTTCTCATCTGGAAATGCAAGAAACATTATCACACTGGAGGCAGATTGCATGGGGGAAAGCCAGTGAAGCTCAAGTCCAGTTGTGGTGACCACAATTCATCTGGTTATCAGGAGGAATAGTCTATCTGAGGCCAAGCTCAACATGCAAAGAAGAGCCCATGGCAGCTCAGGAACATGACAAATCAAAGAGCTGTAGGGATGTGAGGAAAGAAAATCACAGTCGTGCTAAGTGCCAACCTCAAGAAGTGCCAGAGGATGTCAAGGCACTGAAAAGCCTAATTATTTGGAATAATAGCTTTCATGTGACATGTGGGAGTTGTTCAGGGACTGGGCACATCTCAAATTTTCATAATTCCTTGCTCCTAATGCCAATTTTTTTTTTTCTCCACCTAAATGCAAGAGCCTGGGAAGACAATAGTTAAGTTCATAGTCTGGTGAACTTACAGATATTAATTGAATTATTTGATACAAATACATGAAATTATAACTATGCTAAACATTAAGCAGAAGAGGTGCATAGAATAAGAGCACGAATAGGGGGATTTGACAATTGTGGGGGCAAAGATTGTCCTGTAAATAGGTGACAACTGAGATAAAATTGAAGAACAAATAGGTGCCAGCTTGTGGTATCAGAGCACAGGTGACTGTCAAATGAAGAAGAGATAGATGAGTAGCCAGAGGGACCTGTGGAGTCTGGGGTGTGTGTGTGTGTGTGTGTGTGTGTGTTGCTACTTTAGGGTAGAAGCTTGAATCCAACTCAATGATAGAGTTGAAATTTGTATAGACACACAATAAGCATCACCATGGGCTTTGTAATTCTTCACATATTAAGTTGAAAGTTTCTTCCATGTTGTTGAGGAAATTACAGAGATATTCTCCTTTAGTGAGACTGAGTTTATCACTGACTTCATGTGCAGCCCACCCAGGCCCAGGCTTACCTCTGCACTCTCTCCCCACACTTCTCTTTCCCACTCTTCTTCTCATTCCCTCACTTTCTAGATAGTTTGGCACATGGATCCCTGAAAACTGATTTCTTGCCTAGTGGAGCCTGTGGTTGTGTCTCTACTTCTGAGTCCCTGCCATTTGAGTTATAAACAATTTTTTTCTATTAAAATGGGATATAACATTCACAAATGATTAAAAATTGAACAAATATTCCATTAGAAGGCAGACAATCTTGCCAGGCACAGTGGCACACGCCTGTAATTCCAGTGGCTAGGGAGGCTGAGACAGAATCATGAGTTCAAAGCCAGCCTCAGCAACAGCAAGGCACTAAGCAACTCAGTGAGACCCTGTGTCTACATAAAATACAAAATCAGACTGGGGATGTGGCTCAGTGGTTGAGTACCCCTGAGTTAAAGGTCCCCCCCACCAAAAAATGGACAAATGATGTCTTAGAAAAGATATTCCTTGCCAAAAACATTAATTAGTTGGTGACATCTCCATTTGTATGTATATATTTATTTCTTTTTTGAGAAACAGCCCAGATAGGATCATTGCTCAATAGTCTTATGGCCAAAATATATAATTAATTCTATAAAATATACATACTTTAAAAAATGTTTCTTAAATTGAAGAGAGTCTTACTAATTGATCCTCTAAAAAAATTTTTCATTAGATACTTTGTCATGCATATTTAGCCTTATAAAGGGTTTTCTCAATGGGTACCAACATGCTAGATATTAAGTGAGATAAAGATCAGTATCAAAAACTCATAAGACAGAACCTGCTCTATGTAAGGACTTATAGTCTAGGCAAAGAAGAAAAATCAAGGCTTATTTATTCATAAATATTTCAAGCATTTATTGTATGCCATTGATGAACTAGAAAAATACTATCCCTGCATTTGCGTATTAGAATCTACATACTCAGAAAAAGACAAAAATTATCAACCATAACCATCAGTCAACTAGAACTCTTTATGAACACAGAAACAAAATACGAGTATTCTAACTTTGTCACTATATAGACAAATTACCAATTTATTTACAATGGAATCCCTCAAAACATAAGATGCCAAACATTTAGATAGTTTTACAATAAGGATATGACTTTCAGAATATCCAGCACAAATCACTCAACATGCATTTTATCAGTGTTTAGGAAATGCAGGTGTTCTATCAATAGGAATCTTCTTATTTACATCTCTTTTTTACAATAACTGCATACTACATTAACATCTTGTTCATGGTGAATTAAAAGATTGTTGTAGACTATATTGTACACTCCTTTCCTGTCTTGAAACCCTAAGTCCCAGTGTAACTGCATTTTAAATAAGGCCTTTAGGAGTTAATTAAAGTTAAATGAGGTCATAAGTGTGAGGCCCTAATCCAACAGCATTTGTGTCTCAACAAGCAGCCAGTGCATGTACTCTTTCTCTCTCTTTCTCTCTCTCTCTCTCTCGATACAAAGAAAAAAAGGTCTGTGTGAGCACATAATCAGAAGATGGTTGCCTGAAAACTAGGAACAAATAAACTAGGAAGAAATAAATTGCCAATACCTCGATCTTGAGCATTTAGCCTCCAGAACTGTAAGAAAATAAATTTCTGTTGTTCAAGTTACTCCATATGTGGTATTTTATTATATGGCAGTCTGAACCAACTAATAGAAAAATAATATTTATTATCTGTTATGAGTCAGAACCTATACATTCCCAAAGAGTCAATATTCATTGAATATTTACAAAGGAAAATATTCCTAGAGTGTTACCTTTTGGGCAGACCAAGATGACTTACCAACATGTCCACTTTCCAACTCTAAGAAAATGAGAAGAGAGAACATCTCTTCTCTGGAAGTCATCATCCAGAAATTATATATTATATTTGTTTGCATCCGATTGGGAAGAACTCAATCCCATGGCTAAACTAAACTAAAAGAGAAACAGAAAAACAGTCTTTATTTTTGATATTCAAAGAAGTGCTGTGACCATCAAAAAAAGGAAAGAATGCATATTGAGGACAATAGTCAACTTTTCCAATACTCATACCTCAAATTGACTTGAACATTCCTGAATCAAATATTTAATGTTCTTAACACTGTTGCTGTACTTTATCCTAGATCCTCTGATTTAACCATTGGATAATGTTACCTGCTTTGGGGGGGATAATATTTTCTCCCCTCTTCCCTCACTCTCCTCCTTTCTTACTTTGTTCTTTCATAGGAACTACAAGTGTATGCCACCACATCTGCCCAGGGCTAATATTTCATCTTAGATTTGGTTTTTTGATTATCTACACCTAATGTGATGAAGCCACCTCATCCTTTGGTTGATTAACCTTAGTTGTCTTTTGCTTTAATAATGGAATGGACACATTTTTCTTATCATAAGGAGAGCAAAATGATTTGGTTAAGCCTTCATAGGTAGTAAATAGAACTGGGATATGAATTGAAATTCTGGCATTCCACATGCAGTTTTGTTTACATTTATCTACCAGATGCCTTAAAGTTACTTTCTAAATCACTATATGGTTTACAAAAATTCATTTCCCATAATAAAGATAGTAGAGACACAAGTTGGATAGAAAAGATCAGTCTGAAAAAAAGTGGGAAAAATCTTTTCACTTGATTTTTTTTCACTTTTTAAAAATAATTTTAATTTCACTCACTAATATTCCATGATGTGAATGTGTTCTGGCTTATTAACTCTGTTATCACTATGTATGTAGATTGTTTTCATTCTATTTCATTATTGGTATATACCATATTGCATTAAACCTACTTGTGCATAAGTATTTATGTGGGGTGGATAGTTATGGATCATTCAACAGTGACACACATTTTAAAGTCTGTTGAATGTCTTTGGAAATATAGCCAAAGTACTGTCCAAACTGATTTATTAACATTTACTTCTATCAAAACTATGTAAGACTGAAGTTTGAGGGTATAGATTGGGTTCTTTAGAAACAAACCCTGTAATAAAGACCCTTATACATGTGATTTTTCAGGAAATGCTTACTGTGGAGACCATTAAGGAAGTGAGGGACACAGGACAGGGAAAGGAAGAAAGTCCTGCTAAGGTGTTCTGTCAGGGAAAAAGTGCTCCCCGCAGGCCAGGGAGCTGGACTTTCACTTCAGGTGTCCAACAGTCTTTTTGTCAGGGTCCCTATGAGAGAAAAGCAACCTCTAAACATGTATGTTCATCCTTTTGGCATAGTAGTAAAGCAGCTCCAGTGACCTGATGGCAATCCTCCTGAGAAGAGCTTCAAGTTCTAGCCATTATGAATACATAGAAGTCAGTGGTAGGAGCCAGATGAGGTTGTGCATGGAAAACACAAGAAATCTGAAAGGATCTATGCAAAACAAAAATATTTTCTGCTACAGTCTACCCCTTTTTCCTGAATAATCCTTTCACAGTTCAATTTTTTAAGGTTGAGATTGCCTAAACTTTCAGAAGAATAATTGAGAAGTGGAGAGTTCTGGTCCTGAAGTGATGATATCTCATCACCCCCACTTCTGACCATTCTAGATGCCTCTCAACTGCTACAGAATTTAACAATTATGCTGTGCCTTGTTCTTCACTGATGCATGAAGGAACTTTCCTACAGGCTTTCATTAGGGACATCATCATGTAGCCAGCTCTGTATTCCTTGATCTGTGTTTTAGTACTCTGCCAGATCATATTTTTTTCTAAATATCAAGGAACTAGTCCAGTGGCGTGTTAGGACCAGCTCCAATCAGGTGATCTTGTGAGTGTTAAATACTGAGTTATAGACAAGTACCTCTATATCAGTAAATTCTCCTTTATCCACCATCATGACCCAGTATTCTGCAATATTGACTTCCCGACACTCTCCCAGTATCAGAGAGTAATGCACTACTCGAGTCCTGGAGATTCTTTGGAAAATCATTTTTCCCCCTTAATAAGGCTAAATTTTCCCATTTGAGTCACACTGAAGCCTGAGCTTAGATATCTGCCTAGTTTTGAAAACAAAAGATGGGGGAAGATCATGAGGAGGGCAAAATATTGATGTTCAGTGCATCTAACTTAGTGGAGGCTTCTGAATAGTATCCAAGCATGAAGGGGAATGTTATACTCTAGAAAAGGAGAGTTTGGAAATTTTGCAGACTCAGAGTGTTCAATAGAATCCAGTGATCTAATGTGCTATATAGCACATCTACACAGATGACTGTATCTTGAGGTCCCCTCCTTCCTTACTAGTACCACAATTTGGTAGTAGGGCATTTACCTTAGTTGTTCAGACTTCTCTGAAACTGTGTTACTCTTAATGATTCAGTCAGGTGCTCAGTCTTTAGCATGTTCTGTCCTTTGGCTGAAAGATGTGTCTATAAGTCTTTAAATGCTCTTAAAGTTCTTCTGGCTTGTATATTGTTCGTTATGTGGGTTAATGAAAAACCTAAACCAATGTCTTTCTTTCTCTGATGTACCCAGTGCACTCAGCAACAATCAATCAATTTCATCATCCTTGTAATTATGATTTTCTTTCTTTTCTTGCAAATGCAAACAAAGTTACTTGAGGCAAAAGTACCCATTCCATCTGTGTCTCAGTGTAACCTGACAGAGATGAAAATTTTAGTAACACTGGAATAGTCACTACTCCACTTAGAACCAATAAAAGGGTCTTTGGTTTCGGGTGACTGTCAAATACCCAATTCCAGAATCCAGTCTGGATTTCCAGTTTCCTAGGATCAACTGTAATATACATTATCTTATGGGAGTTCTGCAAAAGTACTCCCTGAGATGAGGATTTGTACACAGATGATTTCAGATAATAATGCAAAAAAAAAAAAAAATTCTGGAGAGACTAGGAAAAGCATGGAAAGACAAGATAGGGACAGGAAGGAAATCCAGCATGGCTGTGATCTCAGGCAAAAGTCCTCAGAAGCTAGACTTCAGCCTGATCCTGACATTCAAAATTGTCCCAACCTGAAGCAAAGGAGCTGGCCTTCACTACCTCTGTGGCTTCAGTCTTTGAACTGTAGCCACCCAATCAGCCTCTACATCCCTAGATTCTTCTGTCCCTGTGAGTGGTATGGGCAAATTGACTCTTGTGGCCCAGGGGCTTGTTCTCTGGAGTACACAGTGAAAAATCTCCTCCCTACATATCCTTTTGTAAATATAAGAACAGATTTTACATGGTATAAAAATCACTAAATCTCTTTTGTTTTGTGTACCTGTGATTCCTTTTTATAATTCTGTCTTCTAATTTAAAGCGATGGATTCTTTTCTGTGTAAGAGAACAGAATAAGGATTTCATTCCATAAGCAAAAGAGAAACAAACTAAAAGTGAGTTATTGAGTGCTAAATAATATGCAGAAGAAGAGGACTAACAGTGAGGCTGATTCCCCATATGCTAACTGTCAAATTATCATTGTTCTAGGAGGAAATTGTGACAGCTAAAGTTTAGGGGAAAATTGATTTTTTAAAAAAGTACTGTTTGTCTCAAAATAAACATTATATTGTGAAAAATCATGATATGGAGCGATGCTAAACCACTAGATTATCGTAAAGGCAATGGATAGATTTTTGGACCATCAACTTAGACTTTTAATGGACAATGACAATTTTACTCATTTGGAATAAATTCAGTGTGTCAGAGGAAAGAGTGGTTAGAAATAAAAGAAAACTTGTGTACCAGCCCCAATTTTGCCAGAAACTTGCTGTGTCAGCTTAACCTATTCTCTTAACTTCTCTGGTCATCTGTGATCTATTCCTAGGGTATATTAGGAGGAGAGATGAGGACAGTATCCCCCCAAAAAAGCATTTTGATAATTCCATATATAGTAACATAGTTAATATTAATAATAGCATAAGAGATGAGACTGGTAGGAATTGTTTTCCATTTTATTTACTTTTAGATTGTCACAGTTGCTTAGATATCTGATTGAATAAGCATCTACTGGTTTAGTTTATTGTCTTAGACCATGTTTACTTGGTCTTGAAATTTGCAGTTCACAGTGTACAATGCAGATTAAACACAGTTTCACTGATAATAGTACAGATGAGAAAACCCAGGATATCAAGCGAAGACAGAAGATACAGTCTGCTCCTACTCTTTCCTTCCTTTTCTATCCAGTTGGTATGCCTATCAACAGAGAAGAACAGGATGTTGAAAGTTGCATTGTAAATTTGAATCTTGCCACAAACTGAGAAAACCAAGCCAACAACTCATTTGAATGTTTAAATTTATCAAATGGATGAAGGAAATAAATTGCTTTTATTTATTTTGTTTCCTAGTCTCAGCAAGATAATTTGGAGGGCAGAATTCCAAGTCCACTTATACTGACATAATGCTTCCTGCAAGCGCCTATCAATTGTCTGCTTATTACAGGCAGGGATGCACAGATCTCAAGGGCGGATAGTGTAGACCACCAGATTCCAAAGTGAGTTTTATTTTGACTTAATTATTCCTGTATTCATTTTCTATTGTTGCCATAACAAATAGCCACAAACTAGGCAACTTAAAATAGGACCAAATGTATTATCTTAAGGTTTACTAAGTCCAGGAACAGCAGGCTAATATTCTGCTTAGAGTATCACATGGTGGAAATGAAGGTGCCTTTGGGGGCTTTATTACTTTGTAAAGTCTCTAAGAATCCACGTCCATCTTCCTCTGGGTTGTTGGCAGAATTCAGTTCCATGTAGTTTATAGGACTGAGGTCCTGTTTCCCTGCTGGGGACTACCCTTCCTTCTTAAAAGCCTTCTTCTAGCCTTTACCTGTGGTTATCTGCATCCAGAACCAGCAATGATGCCCCGATGCTGCTGCAATCTCATCTCCCTCCTCTTTGGTGCAGCATCTCAGGCTAACTGTTCAGCTTTCCTCTTAAAAGCTCAAGTGATTAGTTCAGGCCCACCAGATAATCCAGGATAATCTCCCTGTTTAAAGGTCTGTAACCTAATCACATCTCCAAAGACCCTTTTGCCATGTGGCCTGACATATTCACAGATTCTGGGGAATAGAAATCTTTGAGGGGCCTTTATTCTGCCCACCACAATCCCAAACATGAAAAGGCAGGTAATTATGACATCAAGCATTCTCATGTAATTACCTTTCTTCTAGAATTATTTGTGATTAATTATTAGCTACTTCCTGGTTTATCTAGGAAGTGTTATACAAACTGTATGAAATGGGTGAGATATTGAGATAAAGATTGGGGACACATACTTCCTTTTCCTGATATTTCCTTCTAGATGGAGAAAGATTCTCTAGTTAAAGCCCTCCTGGCCTCTTGCACACTCCTTCTCTCTTTCCCACCATCATATCACTTTGGGAGGAGGAACTAGGAGTGCATGACTCAGCCCTTGTTGAGGGTCACATTTAAGATCTATCTGCCTGCCGGGTTTTTAGCCCTGTATTCCACCGAGCCTGCAGGGGAAGGAGAGGGCCTCACCCCAGAGAGGTCGAACCAGGAAAGGTAGGAGCCCACTGACCGCCGGCACCCAGCCCTCCTGCCGGAGGACAATCAGATGCATCAGGGAGACCAGTCAGCACAGGAACTCGTTTATTGTGGAAATGGGGAGGAATATATAGTCCCTTTCGACCAATCAGCTTAAAGGTCACTCTGCCATGGCCTGTTCATGCAAGTGAGCACTCTTATACATTATAAGCAGTCATGCCTTGTCCACGAGCACCAAAGCGGGAGATAACCAATGAGATAGGTTTCCTTTCCTCAGGAGCTGGCGTATATTTTCATTTCCTTGAATGAAATCACCCCTATGAACGCCCTACATCTGCCTGCAAAAGCATAAGCATTGGTCTGTTCTTGGTCACATGTTAGGCTTAGGTGAAAATATTGTACCTCTGTAAAGAAATCTTGCAATTATCTAATGCTGCCTATAACTAAATGGATATGCTCAAATGGATTAAGCACTCTTGCAGATCAGTTCAACCATGGAAAAGTCAGTCATGGTATTTTCAATATACTGAGTAACTATTACATGCAGAATAATGTACCTGGCACTATGGAGAAGGCAAAGATGAATTAGGATTGCCCATTATAAAACAGCAAATGAAGGTGTTTTTTCTCTATGTTTCTCTCTGAAATCACTGCAATAGAAACAATATAATACCACAAATACCAGTGAGGTGGGAAAGAATGGAGAAAGGAGAAGGCAGTGTATGTAGCTTGGTTTCCTCATGCTTTATAGTAGGAAAGAGGAAAAGGTGAGTGTTAAAATATATTAAAAGATGAAGCCTCCCAAGTCCTGGGATTATAGGTGTGTACCACCAAACCCACCTGCTTTGCTTATTACGATGATATTTAAGAAAGAAAAACATTTATTCTTTTGGCACATAAGAATATTACCAAAATTTAAAATCCAGCCATGTGACATAGGTAATACATACATACACTTAAAATACATTGACAAAGAAAGGTTGAAATGAAATAATGCGAAAGATTTACCATGTAAATATAAAAAGACAGTTCGTTGACAAGAACATAACTTAGTTTTTAAACATATGAGAAGATCCTTCCCTCATAAGAATGGTTAAAAATAAAACTACTTTAGAAGGAGTTGTTCATCTATCAAATTAGTAAAGATCAAAAAGTATGATGACACATTGGTTGTTGGAGGTGCTAGCAAACAGGTACCCTTGCCTGGTGAAACAGTACATTAACCCAACATTTATGGAGTGCAACTTGTAATACTTATCAAAATAACAAATGCATTTGCTCTGTGATACAGCAACCCTAGTTTGAGGAATTTATTCCTAGAACAAAATATATACATCATCAAAGATATTCAATGCAGTATTGTCTTTAAGAGCAAACATTTGAAATTATGTCAATATGCCCATCAGCCAAATGTATGAAACTATTAAAGACAAAAATGGAACTCTTGATGTATTAGTGGAAATGAACTCCAAAATTAATGGAAGGAAGGGTCACTATCTAGGGCCACAGGTAGCCCACGTGGCATTTTTGGACAAATTAGAAGACGTGGCCTCCTTCTTCCACATGAAAAATCCTTTCCTGGGCCCATTATTTATGAATGGACTAGGACAGCTTCACATCTATATGAAGGGCAGAGTTGTGTGTAGCCATCTTGGATCCAGAGGCAACACCTGCATTGCATTTTAAGAAGGAATTTGAGAAAGAAAAACATCTATTCTTCTGGCACATAGGAATACTATCAAGCAATTATACGTCTCTAAGCAGAAATAATGGATTGAAGATATCTTAATGTAACCCATAAGAAAAAAAATAATTGGCAGATCATTAAGATTTAATCATCAGTAGAAAGAGTTGTATTTTATTTGCCAGACAATCTTAATTTGCTTTCTGAATTGAATTAATTGATTAGCTAATTTGGTGCTTAACACCACTTGTTACTTTTGAATAGCATCACTAAACTTTAAATTAGTAAAGTTTGTAAACAATAAATTGGGAGATAGGCCACATTGTTTCAAATTTGCATCAAGTAAATGTTATAACCTACATTTCTATGATGCCAACACAATTGTATATTAGAAATTTTAATTCAATTATCTAAAACTGTAAGCCAAGTCTTGGTCCAAAATTTGTTCAGTTATGGTTCATACTAATGCTGTTAAAACAACTGAACACTGATATTTCCATAACATAACATAACATAACATGGTATTACTCAAAACAGATATTCCTGGTTGACTGGTAGCTTTCCTCTTGAATGATCTCAGTGCCCAGATTATGCTCTGCCATGACCTTGGGCCTTGGATTTATTTATATGTATCTATCGGACAAGGAAAGAAAGATTGGAGAAAGATTGCACCTTAAAACCCTTAGATTGGAAAAGCCAAATATTGCTTTCACTCTCATTCTGTTGATGAGAACTATTCATATGCCCACACTTAGATATATGGGTTACTGGAAATACCTGTGACCACATAGCTGTCAAACAGAAACAATCTTACACCATAAAAACAGGAGCATGAATTTTGGGTGAACAGCTCAATATGTCAGCCATTAAGCTGATAACACAATAGTATCTAACCGCATAATACCCTAAATTCAAAAGCTTGGTGACTGGATCATGAGATCCTTTACCTAATCAGTCCATTCTGAATGTATTAACTAGGTTGTAACATAGGTGGGTAGGGTGTGACTGTAGGAGGTGGGTCACTGAAGGCAACCTTTGGAGTAAATATTTTGTCTCTGGTGAGTGAAACTGTTTCTCTCTGCTGCTTCTTGATTGTTATGTCCTGACCTTCTATCCTCTGCCACACCCTTCTGCCATGATGCCTTGCCGCATCTTGGGCATAGATCAATGGAGTCAGCTGTCTATGGACTGAGACCTCTGAAACTGTGAGACTCAAATAAACATTTCTTCCTTTACATTGTTCTTTCTAGCTCTTTGGGTCAGAGCAGTAAAAAAGCTGCTTGGTACTTTGTGAACCCAACATTGGTCTAGAATTGGAATGGAGGATCTGAGCTTGATAATACACCTGAGGATTCTTGAAAGACTTGCCTGCATGTGAAATCTACTCACTCATTTCTCAGTTCACTGCCACCAAAAGTCTATTCTCAAAACTTCATCTGAAAATCTTGGTCAAAAAGGTATTGAACTCTTCTATAAATGGAACCTGCACTTGCTAGTTTTATATCCATAACCTCTACTGTAGCTAACAATGATGACTACTCCCTATCTTACAGTACTCTTTTCTCCTTTGTCTACAACCACTTCTTCTGGCTATTTCATCTCAGACCTCATTCTAGTTTCCTTCTCCTAATGTTCCTTAAATGTTAGTGATCCTGAAGATCCAAGCTTGACTTAACATTTCCTTTGTTCTTACCTTCCTTGACTGATCTTATCCTTCATGGGATTAGAATTACCACTTATATGCAGTTGGTGCTCAAAATTGCATCTTTAACCTGATCTTCAGACCACGCCTCCATGCTAAACATTTTTCCTGGACATTTCACAATAAACCTTTTAATTCATTAAGTTCAAGCATGCCTCCTTCCAAATTTGCTTTTCCTACAATATTTTCTGCCTTAGCAATGAAATCATTATGTGCTTGGTTGTTCAAGCTAAAAACCCATAGCTCATGCTCGATCCTATTCATTTCAACCCCATTAAATGGATCATAAGCATCAGTGGCTTATTTTGTCTTCTAAATAGATTTCAAACCCATTCCTTCCTATTCATGTTCCATTATTGTTGCTTAATTTGAAACTCAAAATATGTCCTCTGAGTTATTGAAATTATTTTGGGTCCCCTATTGTCTATCATCCTCCTTTCTTTAGATTGCATGTGTTTGCTAATTTTGATCCTACCCCAGATCTAGTTACCAAGAATATACTAAATGGAACCAGGGAATATAATATGAAGATTATTTGTATAGAAGACTCTAGGTGATTTTTATTTTAATTTTACTTTTTATTTTGGAAATCAACACCCTAGTGTAAGTCGTGTGAGTTAGCCCCAAATAGAAGGTTAGATAGCAATCAATCCTTATGTATTTTTTCACCCCTTTGTAGACCATCTTTGTTTTCTAAGCCTTATTAACAACAAATGAGAGACACTGAGGATCTGACATGGTGTGTCCAATAACTTAACAACTTCAAGTTCAATTCGATTACCATCACTGAGGAGTGATTATGAACTGGAGAAACTCCAAGTCATACTGTGAGTTTCATATATACCTGTAACCAATGTAATAGTCTAGTCATAGAAGTCTTCCAACCAGCCATATCTGACAAATTTAAGGGGATGAATTAATGTATTAGAAAACCAAGTTCTAACAGGGATTATTGTAAAACCCTTTATACTGAACTATGAATGCTTAATATTTAAGAGACACAGAGCAAGGTAAAGAAAGAATCAGCATTTCTTAGATTCTGGCTACTTTATGCCAAAGGGAATTTGAAGAAAGGATATTGAGGTTTCACGAAATTGACTGGAAGTAGAAGAAAAGGCTAGTCAATGAGCAGAAACCAAGAAAGCTTGGAGGTCCAGGGAGCAGGAAGCAGGGCAGTCATCTCATTAGCCAGACAGGAGATGCCTCCATTGCTGTAAGAGAGAAGATTCCAAGAGCAAGTTCTGGTCTTGTCTACCTTATTTATCATATAAAGTTCTTAGAGAAAATAGCTAATTGATCAAATTTGGGTCACTGCCAGCTCCCTTGATTGTGCCAGCACCAGAAAGAAGGTGAGAACACAGCATACCAGACTTCTCAGTGGGAAGTCAGGCACTGTTAAGGAGAGAAGAGCCAGGTGTGGTGGCCCATGCTTGTAATCCTAGCAACTTGAGAGGCTGAAGTAGGAGGATCACAAGATCAAAGCCAGCCTCAGCAACTTAGCAAGGCCCTCAGCAACTTAACAAGACCCATCTCAAAATAAAAACTAAAAAAAAGGGGGGGAGAGGTGCTGAGGATGTGGATCAGTGGTTAAGCATCTCTGGGTTCAATGCCTGGCACATGTGTACACACACACACCACACACACACACACACACACACACAAATGTGTGGTGAGGGAAGAAATGCTAAGGAACCAATTTAAAACAAATATGCAGTGCAGTGAACTTGGGGAAAATAGATGAGGACAAGAAAAGAAGGGAGAAAAAAGATGGAGGAAATAAGGTAAAGAATAGGTTTGAACTTCATACAAACAGCCACATAGGAATTTTATTTCACATTGCTTTGTTTTTATTACTTTTTAAATTAATCAAAAGAAAATCTCTTATGGATTTGATAATGATACGTCTGGTCCTAATAATCCTAGAAATCTCTATTTATAGACATTGAATGTGTTGTTGAAATTAAATATTATGTATGAACAAAAATTTCAAGATACATTTAGGGTTTGCTTTCTCAATAAAGCATACCACAAAGGGAATAAAGAAATTCTTTACTCAAATTAATGGTGAATTCTTTTGTCATGAGGGTAGGAGTTTATATTCATTTCAGTGAAAGCACATAAATTGTTCTAGACAAGAAAAACAAAACTAGCCCAAGGCAGTATTTTCATTATAGAAAAAGGCACATGTCCATGAATATCTAGTTTAATATTAACAAAAGTCATTCAATTAGCTATTCATGTGCCATTGTTATGAATATTTATTCATGTCTCAGCTAAGTAACACTGATATCTTTTATTCGCTGGCTCAGAGATTCAGATGTTATAAACATTACCCTTCTTGCCCTGGTGAGAGATAAGGGGATTTGAGACCAAAAAAGACCTGACACTTCTTAGCACCAGAAATGCAAATTTCTTTAGTATTTTCTATTTTATGTTAAGAAAATTGCCTTCATTGTTTGCTGATGTTATATCTTCTCTAAAATCATGCAAAGAAAAATTCTGATTAGCTAATATTGCTTCTATAACAATGACAATTATTGGAGTTTTTTTAAAATAGCTTCTTTCTTCTTATCTCTTGGAATAGCACTAGATGGCCAAAGGAAAGAGGAAAATATGTAAATAGCAAGTGAATGAGACTAATTAGAGCAGGGATGGCAAAAATGTGATAGGCAATCTATTCCCTCCTCTATGATAGGCTCTGCTAATCAGTTAGGGGTTCTTTCCTGCTAAATTCAGATGTGGTTTCTGTATCTTAAACTCAACATTCTTAAGTATATGCTTTCCATCAACAGTACTTGGCTTGTAAGATGGAACATATTTGCTATGCCTAATTTAGCTCAATTCAATTCATTCAGGAAAAAACCAAGTTTTTGCGTGCTACTTTTTTCAGAAGATGTATAGCAGCATCAATGGTCCAGTGTCTTATTCCCACCTTTTGGAAAGCACCAATTGGTCCAAGCATTAGAGGCTTGGAATCTCATATTTTTCCTGCTCCTCTGAAACTTTATTTCTTTTCCTACCATCATGGATAATGAATTCTCTGAACCTTATGTCCTTTCTCTTCTGATCTTTTGTCCTTTCTATTATTCTCTTACCTGATGGCTAGTCATGTCTTACTTTGGCAGGCTCTGTCCTAGAACTGGAGAACACATACACATGTGTGCAAACACACACACACACACACGCACACATTATTTTACCCACTCTAGAAGAACTGTAGTTCAGAGAAGAAAGCAATGATATGTTCTCTTTTTACTATTTTTTTATTAGTTTTATAGTTATACATAGTAGTTGGGTTAATCCCAACAAAACTATACGTATATGTAATTTGATTTCAGTTCAAAATCCCCTTTCCCCTCTTGTCCTCCCTTCCCTTCCCTGTTCTCCTTCCTCTACTGTTGTTAAACTTCCTTTTGCTCATCTATTTATTTTTCTGTGATAGCTTCTTTTTGTTTATACATAAAGCTGAAATTCGCTGTGGTATATTTATATATGTATATAACATGATTTTTTTAAGGATCATTCTACATTTCCCCCCCTTTCCCATCCCTCCACTCTGTATCTCCATCTCCTTCCACTACGAGAAGGATTTTACTGATTTTACTCTAGCTTCCACAAATGAGAGAAAACATTCTATCTTTGAGATTTTGAGTTTTTCACTTAGCATGATGTTCTCCATTTCTATCCATTTAACAGCAAATGCCATAATTTCATTTTTTTTTATGGATGAGTAGAACTCGATTGTATATATACCACAGTTTCTTAATCCATTCGTCTATTGATGGGCAACTGAGTTGATTCTATTAGTTAGCTATTGTGAATTGTACTGCTATAAACATTGAGGTGACTGTATTGTTGTAGCATGCTAATTTTGGATCTTTTGGGAAAATACCAAGGAGTGGGATAACTGAGTCTTATGCCAGTTTCATCCCTAGTTTTCTGAAGAATTTCCATATTATATTCCAGAGTGATTGTACTAGTCTGGTTGTACAATTGTACCTTTTCCCCACATCCTTGCCGGTGTTTATTATTCCTTATACTCCTGATTATTGCCATTCTGACAGGAGTAAGATGAAATCTAAGAGTAGTTTTTATTTGCATTTCTCTGATTGCTAAGAGATGTTGAATATTTTTTCATGTATTTGTTAGCCATATTTATTTCTTCTTTTGAGATGTTTCTATTTAGTTCTTTTGCCCATTTATAGATTGGATTATTTTTTGTTGTTGTTAAGTTTTTTTTCTTTATATTAATTCTCTATTGGAAGAGTAGCTGACAAAAATTTTCTCTCACTTATAGATTATTGATTTTATTCCTTGCACTTCCGTGTCTTGTTAAGGAAGTCACTGACAGCACCAATATCATGGAGCATTGATCCATGGTTTTTCTATCAGTTGCAAGGTTTCTGGTCTAATTCCTAAGTCTTTGAACCATTTCAATTTGACTTTTATGCAGAGTGAGAGATAGGGATCAAGTTTCATTTTTCTATACATAGCAGTTTTCCCTGCACAATTTGTGGCTGTGTTTTCTTTAAAATATATTTTTGGTAACTTTATCAAGTATCAGGCAACTATAGGTATATGGATTTGTCTCTGTGTCTCCTATTCCGTTCCATTGGTTTGCCTGTCTATTTTGATGCCAATACCATGCTATTTTTGTTACTACAGCTCTGTAGTATAATTTAAAATCAGGTATTATGATGCTTCCTGCATTCCTTTTCTTGTTCCCTATTGCTTTGCCTATTCTGGATTTCTTTTTCTTCCAAATGAATTTAATAATTGGTATTTTTTTGGTGTATGAATTTTCAAAAAAGTTTCTAATGATCATCTGCATTTCAGAAGTGTCTGTGGTGAAATCTTCTTTTTCATCTCTAATTTTGTTGGTTTGGTCTTCTCTTTCTTTTGCTAATTTAGTTATGAGTTTATCAATATTATTTATCTATTCAAAGAACCACCTCTTTGTTGCATTGATTCTGTTTATTTTTTTCTCTCTCAATTTCATTAATTTTGGATCTGACCTTAATTATTTCCTGTCTTCTCCTGATTTTAGAATTAGTTTGTTCTTCTTTTCCTAAAGCCTAGAGTTGGCACATAAGTTTATTTATTTGGGATCTCTGTTTTTTTTAATGTAGGCACCCAGTGCTATAAATCTTCCTTAGAAAAGCTTTCATACTGTCCCAGAGTTTTTGATATATTGTATCTCTGTTCTTGTTCATTTGTAAGAGTTTCTTGATTTCTACTCTCATTTCTTCTTTGATCCATTTTTCATTTAAGAGAGTTTTGTTCAATCTCCATGTGTTTATGTTGTTTTTACCTTTTTCTTACTGATGAATTCTAGTTTTATTCCATTATAATCAATTGATATATAAAAATTTGTTATATATTGTATATATTTTATATATATACATATATATATTTGTATTTGCTAAAATGTACTTTATGACCTAGAATATGGTCTGTTTTGGAAAAAGTTCCATGAGCTGCTGGGAAGAAGGTAAATTCAATTGTTTTGGGGTGAAATAGTCTGTAGATGTCTGTTAGGTTCTTTTGATATATAGTTTTATTTAGGTTGGAAATCTTTATTGATTTTATGTTTTGATGACCTGTCTATTGGTGATAAGGGTATAAGGGTGTGTTTAAATCACCCAGTGCTACTGTGTTGGGGTCTGAGATTTAAC
Organism: Xerus rutilus; assembly: GCA_028644305.1. Classification (NCBI taxonomy): domain Eukaryota; kingdom Metazoa; phylum Chordata; class Mammalia; order Rodentia; family Sciuridae; genus Xerus; species Xerus rutilus. Next base: position 50,266,827 of record CM053410.1, on the reverse strand, counting down.
GTTATAGAGTGTTTTTTTTTTTTATTACATAATTGGGTACACTGACATTTGGTGCCTGAACCAGAAGGCTTTTCAAGTGCTCCTGGACAGCTGCGGGGGTGGGAGTATGAGGGATTTGGATTTTTTTTTTCACTGAGACAGTTACCTTAACAACTCTGTGTCCATTAAGATCAGCTTTCTTCTGTAAACTGTAGGTTTTTCTAGGTCGATTTTTCTTTATTTTCTAATTTCTTCATCCACCAGCCACGCACCTTTTTTTGTCCGTTCTCTCTGCTCCACTCTGCGGGCGGCGGGAGCTGACACATTTCTATTCTTATGCTCAAGTTACCAACTTTCTGAACCTCTATGAAATTATGTTTTCTTACAGTTGGGTATTACGTTTCAGTGAGGTTCCTTTGTTATCTCTCTGAGGAGCAGTCTTCCCGCTTCTTAAGTCTGATGATGCCAGTGCCACGGCTTCCTTTCTCTACTCTGCCATCCCGTCCTCTAGCAATTTGTTTTCCAAAATAAATACACATATTACCCATAGACCAACGTCTCTGACCTTTCTTTATTCTCTCTTTCCTTAAATAGATTATGTTCCTCACTTATAATTAATTATTTTATAAATATATAAACTTTCATTTCCCATATATTCCAGAAATAATCTATCAAAGATTTTTCATGTTTCAGCAGGTTTAACATCCTCCTTAGTTTGTCAGTAGCAAAATTTATCAGACACAATCTGTCTTTAAAAGAGCCGAAATCTCCTCCAGTTCTGCTTAAACATGCCCTTCTTTCTTTATCTCGTCAATGCCTGCTCGTGTTTACTTTTATTTCAGATATATCTCAAGGCTCACTTTTTCCAAGAAGCTTTTCTTCCTTCTTTGGCATCCTAGTCTAGTCTCATACTCTTTTTTTTACAAGTTACTAGTGACTAGCACATATATCAAAATTCTTTAATTTACCTCAGTTTGTAATCAGGCATTTATTACTATAACTATCAATGTCTGTTTCTTCAACTAGACTGTAAATGCCATAAGATTAGGACCTTTATTTGCTTTTGTCTCACATTATATCCCCAGGGTCTAGCACAGTGGGTGACCTGTCTTGTGGCTCAATAAGTAATTGATAAATGAATTATTGGGTATTTACCTTCAAGGTATGGGTAACTAATGATAGCTTAATATGTCCTATCTCCCAAGTGCATCTTCAGGCTAGAGGTAAAAATAGCTCAACTCCAAAGCCATCTGCAATGGAAATTTCCTAGCACCTGCAATAGGATGTAGAAAATCTCTTCTGGGAAGGGAGTGGTGGCCCTCCCATCACTCTGCAGTGGATGCCACCTCTGGGGCCTTCCAGTTTCCTCAGTAAGGCATCTAGGAGTGTTGCTTGCATTCTCAGAGTGTTTCACATCTCAGCTGCTTGGAGACCACAAACTCTCCTCTTCCTAGCCATGGCCCGTCAGGGGCCTCAGCAGGCTGATGGGTTAGAGCTTCTAGGTAACTAAAGCAATGGGATTGTAATGTTCTTCTGGCCTACGGCTTCCTGGATAATGCAAGATTCTTAGTACTGCTGGATTTTTAATTTTTTTCCTCTTTGTATACCTTGGGGTCAAAGTTATAAAAGTGATTGAAATTGCTGTCCTCAGTTGGTATAGAATTAAGGACTGACTTTGGTCCTCATAACCATTAAAGTGTTAATTAAGTCAAAAATGGGAACTCATTACCTCCTGTGCAGCCTCTGATCTAGCTTTCAAATTATATCACTGCCATAGGTCTAGGCTTGCTGTCGCTGCTCCTAACTAAAAGTCACTGCACCTTTAATTCCAGAGTGGTCACCAAATGATCCTGTCTTTTCACAAAAGTAGTGATCAATCCACTGAAGGATGCTTCCTTCTGATTATCTAGATAGGCAGAAGGAATATGATATTTGATCTTCGGGAAATGCTGGAATTTGAAAAGTCCTGACATACCTTGAAAGGCAAGTTGTAAATTCTTTGAGAAAAGGACTTTTTTTATCAAATGCAAAATTTTACCAATTATAGATGGGAGTATTATTTTACCTATCTCTAAGAAAGAAAATAATGCCATCAATTACACTGCTACATAATGTTCATGATGTCATTGGTTTTAAGTTTCATTGAGATTTTTGAGGTGTTACAATGTGAGATCCCTCCTTGTGTGAACCTGAGTGTATAGTGATGTTGGGGATGAATTGGGGAAGTAACATGAAGGTAGAAAGAGGAGAGGGGCGAGGAGGAGGAGGGGGAAGAGGAGGAGGGGAAGAAGGAGGGGAAGAGGAGGAAAGCAAAGAGGAGGGGAGGGGAGAAGGAGAAAGAGGGGGAGGGGAGGGGAAGGGGAGGAGAGCAAATAGCAAGAGAATACACTATCTAAGAAAAACCTGCAGATGGTTTCTATCAATAAGTAAGGTTACAAACTGCTGATGTGGATCTGTTTTTTTGTTTTTTTTTTCAACAAAACTCTGAACATAAGGTCAAACAATATGTTTCAGTTTGGTATACAAATTCACTTTTGAAGAAGCATAAAGAAAATGAAACATTTAACCATTTGTAGTTACATATTTTTGAAAGGAAAATTGCATAAAAACATGAGTCTCTTATAGTCAAAAAGAGCAGGAAGTGATATTTATAGGAACAATCAAGTAGACCTGATGTAGCAATTTGGTTCTGATGACCTGTGTTAACCTGGATAAGACACTTTTTATCAAAACTGTCCAACAGAAAAACAACATGAGCCAGGAAGGAAACTAAATTTTCTAGTAGCTATATTTCAAAAAGTTAAAAGAAACACATGAAATTAATTTTGATAACCTATTCTATTTAATGTAACATATCCAAAATTCTATCATTTCATTACCTAATCAATATAATCATGATGAATGAGATATTTTCCCATATATTTTTTATACTCAGTCTTCAAACTCTGGAATGTATTTTATACTTTTATCATTTATCAGTTTTGACTAGGCACATTTCAATTGTTCTATAGTCCTGTGGGATGCTGTATTGGAGATTGAAGCTTTACATTCTTTCTAATAGTTTATCCAGAAATTAAAAGAGTGCCTGCCCCTTTAAAAGTAATTGGGTATCAGTGTAGTAGAGGAACTTACTGGAATTTGTGTTGAATTCTCTTAGAGAAAAGATTTCTATCCTATTTTCTATTATCATACTTAAAAACATAAATAAAAGATAACTATGATAATATGTGAATGAAAATGAAGCTTGTATATATACCTTTATCAGTGACATCATAAGCATTATGTAGCAGTGTAATTGATGGCATTATTTTCTTTCTTAGGTAAAATAACACTCCTGTCTATAATTGATAGAATTTTATGTTTTTAATTTTTTTATTTTGGTACTGGGGATTGAACTCAGGGGCACTCAACCACTGAGCCACATCCCCAGCCTGATTTTGTATTTTATTTAGACACAGGGTCTCACTGAGTTACTTAGCGCCTCACCATTGCTGAGGCTGGCTTTGAACTCATGAACCTCCTGCCTCAGCCTTCTAAGCTGCTTTTTCTCAAAGAATTTACAACTTGCCTTTCAAGTTATGTTAGGAATTTTTAAATTTCAGCATTCCCTGAAGATATAAAACAAATTATGTCTCTTTGATAGGGATAATTTACTGTATCTATCCCATATTCATGTTTATATACAGACATAGTAGATAAATTCAGATATGTATATTTCAGCCTTAAATTCAGGTTTAGGTTTTGTTCATATAAAACTCTGAATTGGTAACCAAAATATATAGGATATGGAGTCATGTAAGACATGATCCCTATTCTTAAAGGATTTACATGCTAGTTAGAGAAATGTCTGAGCTCAAGCATTCTAAAATACTGCACAAATTACTTTCTTATAGTTCTGTGATGTTAAATATAACATGAAATAAGGAGGCTATTAGATGGGTTTTATATATTCTTCTGGCAGGTAGGAATTTTCATTGTGATGAGTTCATATAATAAGATGGTCTGTAATCTTACTGAGCATCAACTGTGATACTGCAGAATTTTGAATCCTCAAAGGATTTAAAGAAGCCCATAGTACTACCAAAACAGCATTTGCTGAGATCATGGTAGTTTCTATAATGGTTCTTTTTTTTTTTAATTTTGTATTAGTTTATTTAATTGCATCTCAAGTCATAGTACATATATAAAGCTCAGTTTTTCCATTTCTCTGGTTGCAAACCAGATAAAGTCACACCAATTGTGTCTTCATACATGCACCAAGAGTAGTGATGACGATCTCAATCAACCATCTTTACTATACCCATTCCCCTTTCCCACCCCTCACCTCCCCCATGCCGCGTCCAGAGTTCCTCCATTTCTCTTATGTTTCCCGTTCCCACCCCCCTTACGTATCAGCATCCACTAATCAGAGAGAACATTTGGCATTTGGTTTTTTGGGATTGGCTTACTTCACTTAGCATAATGCTTTCCAATTCCATCCATTTGTCTGCAAATGCCATAATTTTATTCTCTTTTATTGCTGAATAATATTCCATTGTATATATGTACCACAGTTTCTTTATCCATTCATCTATTGAAGGACATCTGGGTTGCTTCCACAGTTGTGCAAT